>CM042834.1:143957392-144557392 GCA_023653725.1 Bungarus multicinctus
TAGGAGATACAGAAGCATAGCCAGTCGTATGAACAGGCTGAAGAATGGCTTTTATCCGTGGGCTGTCAGACTCCTGAATGCAACATAACATCATAACCATGTAGTATGATAGACTTGTAGGGCCGGTGCAACATGCAACATGTTCACACTGGTGCAATATAATACGTTATATACATATACTGTATGTATAGAGGATTGTGTGTTAGCATGATTTACTGGGTTAGGGATTTTCTTTCACTGTGTGTTAATGAGATGTACTGTGTCTAGGGGGTGCACTAAGGGAGGTTCAGCCAATCTCATTGTACATATGTTGTGCATTGACAATAAAGGTTTGAATTGAATTGAAGATGCATATTCCTACTTCTAGACTTTTTGACAATCTTCTGAAAGTTAATTTCTGACTTTTTCCCAGAGAGATTCTTAATATATCCAAAACTAAACTCTTGGGCTGAATCAATTTAATTTACATAGTAGAAATTACAAAAATTATGCTGAGAATGCTGACAACAATAAATAGGGATACAAACCAAATCCTACTATGGAGGATTTGCTTTGGTTCATTAAAAATAAACTTATTTAACAGACACTTTGCATGGTGGGAACACTTATATTCCTCCATAATGGTGTTTAAGATAGATAACTCTGAAGGTTTGAGTTTTCCTATTTGTTAGCTTATTGTTATGCGTTTGGTTTCATTATTTTTGTAATTTTCAAAGAATTTTGGCTGTCCAAAAGAGCCTGAAGAGTTGGGTCCCTAATGCAAGCATGTTATACTGGAAATGGTTAATGGACTGAAATAAGATCCTGCTTCCTTTCCATGTGCATCTTGCTTGCTTCCTTGCCATCTTTCTTAATTCTTAAGTCAATTTTAGTGTTAATATTTATTGTTTTAATATTTTATCCTGTTGTTTTTATTGGTTGTAAGCCACCTAGAGTTGCTTCAAGGTGAAATGGGTGGCATATAAATTTAATAAATAAGATAAATATACAAGGGGCATGATTTTAAAAAGAAAAAAGAAAATAGACTGTGGTTTACTTCGTCATCTAGTCTAAGCTATTTAATACTAAGCCTATCATGAATTTTGCATTTAATATCTATGTCACATTTCATGAATTTGGATTTAATATCTATGTCACATTTCATGAATTTGGATTTAATATCTGTCACATTTCATGAATTTGGATTTAATATCTATGTCACATTTCATGAATTTGGATTTAATATCTATGTCACATATAGTACATATGCCGTTTTTGTTGGATGGCATTAATTTTATCCTACAGTCTGGTAATCAGTGGTGGGATTCAGCCAGTTCGCACCACTTCGGTAGAACTGGTTGTTAACTTTCTGAGCAGTTTGATGAACTGGTTGTTGGAAGAAATCATTAGGGCAGAGAATTGGTTGTTAAATTATTTGAACCCCACCATTGCTGGTAATGTACAAAAGAGTTGGTTACTAAGTAAAAGCAATTTGTGGCTCAGATTATTAAGTCCACAATGGATCCTTCCTTCCATATGGAAATTGACTATGGTGTTTCTCCTTCAAGTATCTGTTCTATTAAGTAGATAGGGCTGAATTTTGTACTTGCTCAATTTGCCAGTAGGCATGCTTCCCCAAATGTATTTTCCTTTCTTACCACTCCATCCAGTGGTGAACAAAAGTGTTGCAGTATTTAAGATCTGGGCACTGACTGCATACAATGAAAATGTAATCAGACCAAGAGTAATAATCAGGGCAATATGGCTTGACAAAACAAAACTTGGTTCACTGTAACATATAAATCCAACTTGTGTTTAAATGACTGCAACTTTATCATCACCCAAGTGTCATGTTGCAATGAATGGCTCTAAATGACAGACTTCATGGTTCAATACAGCCTTCTGTTTTTTTTTTTTTTATTAATTTGGAGAACATCTTAGAGGTCTAGAACTTTGCATATTTTATAAAGAATCAGTACAATTTTATAGGTTGTTCTATTTTCACAATGACAATTTTGATTGTATTTTTTAAACAGTACAATCTTTGATTATTAAATTGTGTTATCTAGTTTTACAACAAAATTGATCTCTCTCATTTTCTCCGTCTCTCTCACACATTTTTTTTGTAGGCTTATGCATATGGTGTCTACATTTTCTGCTCAGATTCTTATCTGATCGTGTCAAAATCTGATCCTTCTAAATAGTTGCAGCACAGTGACTGAATCTATTATCACTGAAAATCAAAATCAAGTTAACTCAACTTGTTTTTAAATTAAGACTACAATTACAGGCACATATAATTAGCATAGTGGAGCTATTAAATCTTGAAACAGTCCTGCAGTTGTTTACTTGCTATACTGTTTCTCATCCAAATCCTATCCGACATTGACATTTTTATTTTCTGGATTTTGGTTTTTGTTAGTCCAAAAAGAAACTGCTCTACAAGCTCTGCAGATGTGTCACAACTGCATAGTGTGATAAAATAGCACTCTTCACACCCACAAACATCTTAACCTCAAGCAGTCCTGGAAAAAGTGCTCCTCCAGGATCTGGAATACAAGATTATCTTGTTTTTAAAATTAGACTCACTCAGAATAAGATGGCAACTTGAAGTCATAGGCTGGTAACCCCTCCAGATTTTTTTTTATCGCCAGGCTTGTTCGCCGTTTTATTTCTTTTTCTTTTTTTAAGGAATACTTTTAGCGAAAACTAGCCCGGTTGCATTCTGGAACCTAATTTTAGCAAGCGCTGGAAGAAGCCGATGGGTTCCATTTCCCAGGGTTCCAAGCGCTACGTGGTTCTTTTCATCCTCACCTCAGATGCCGCCGTTACCTGGACAAACTGTCACTCACAGGCCACCCCCCCATCGCCCCCGGAACGTTCTATTGCGCAAGCACCGCCCTTCTGAGGGCGACTACGTTTCCCATGGTGCCGCGCGAGCGCCGCGCGCCGCGTACGGGGGGCGGGAGAGGCGGGGCGCGCTCCGTCACGTGGCCGCCTCCCTATAAAAGGCGACGCTGCGCCGGCAGTCCTATTGTTATCACCGACGAAGTTGGGGGTTGGTGGTCTGCCCTGTCTGGGCCGCCGCCGCCTGCCAGAGCCGCCCGCTGCCGCCCTTTGCTGCCTATTTCCCACTCCCTCCCCTCCAAAGGCACGGAGCTGCTACCTCCGCATCATCCCCTCTTTAGGGGATCTTGGGCTTCGCCCTGCAGCCCCGGCCTGTGTAGAGGGAAGGGAGGAGGGACCGGCGGGCGGGAGGAACCCCTACCCGGTGAGTGGCTGGATTCAGCTGTGCTGGCTGGCTGGCTAGCGTGAAGAGGAGGGCGTGCCTTGCGTGGGGCAGGGCTACACGGGGTCTTTTCGCGTTTGAGGGCGGGAGAGAAGAAGCGGGCAGGGGGACCCTTCCCCGGGGAGAAAGACCTGAAGGCGCGGGGTGGGGGTGGGTTTCCTTCGGTTGGGGTGATTCTCGCCCACCCTGGGGTGGCCCTTCCTTAGAAGGCTCTTCCCTGCAAGGAGAGCGGAGAAGCGCCCCTCGTTCAGGCAAGGATGGGTTTCGAGGAGGGGGCGAGGGGAGGGAAAACGTGCCTCACCCTTTTACGTTGCAGGATGGGAAGGAGACGGACTTCCCTTTGGCGTTTGCATTTTGAATCCCTGGGCCAGGCTTCGAGGTCTTGTTTTGTCGCAGCCTTTCAAGCCGCTGACTTGAAACAGATTCCGGGATCGGATACGGGGTAGTGTCTCTAGGGTGATTTCGGAGCTGGTTGCCCTCCTCTCTTGAGCCTCATCGGAGGGCTTCGGTGTGTCTGTCTCCACGCTGGAAAGAGAGAGAGAGAAAAAAGGCTTTTGGTACCGCCTGTCAACTGGAGTTCAGGGTTTGCCTAAATGGGAGGTTGCAGTTTACCTCAATAGGAATTCCCTTCCTCCCTTGACGTTTAAAGTGTGTAGCTACCTGAAGGTGAGGTCAGTAATTATCTCTTGCTTGCTATTACTAAAATCGGCCTGGTTGGGGAGAGGAAAAGAATCCCCCCCCCCCCCCCAAGTGACTCTTGTACCTTGTGCAAATAATCTGGATGTGGAACTGAAGGGGTGGTGGGTGCAAGGAAAAGATTCATTATTTTAAGCTATATCACTGAGCCAAAAGTACCCCTCCAAAAGCTTATGGATAAATCTATATAGTTGTTTGAGTTTGTGGGAATTTTTGATATCTAGGTTTTGAGCAGCTTTTCCTCTCCTGCGTAGGCAAAACACTACATTGCCAGTTTTCATTCTTCAGTGAAATTGAGGGGGGACACAAATGAGATTCATTAAACAGATATGTTATGGGTGGCATTTATGGGGAATTGCCCTCTACATTAATGTTGGATTTTAGAACAATCCACTCAAAGTGATGTTTATTATACATGTATCAGGGATCATCTTGTATGACAGAAGATATCCTGAAAAATAGGCAGAAAGTGATGCCTTGGGATAAGAGTGGGCTCTGGTATTTTAAGGTAAGGATTGCTTATTTTCAATTGAGTTTGGCCTTGAGGTTAATTCCTAATGTTGGGTTTAAGGGAGTCTTAACAAACATCTAAATACTATTGAAAGCTTTCTTTTTGGAAGATTCTAGAAAATCTTTTGGCTAGTACTCCTACTTATGTCTAGGTAGCCTTGGGATTAGAGTGCACATATAAATTAATCAGAGTAAATATTAAGGTGATGAATACTGATTTATTAATGCTAAATATTTTCTCTTTTCATTCTGAAAATATTAAGTGAAATATAAAAACTGGCCTGAAAAAGGATACCTTAAATAGTAATTATGTTTGGTAAAACAGATTTTCAATATAAAATTGTTAATGTTTTCATTTTATAAAAAATGTGACATAGGCTTGGAAATAGGTTGTGTATATATACAGTTTGAGATTTTCCAAATTAAGGATGGTGAAAATCAAAAATTGAAAGATACAAACCATAACTTTCTCATTAAAATATTCATATATGTAAACCAAATCATAAATGCAGATGCTTATTCAGATACCAGTTTGGCCATATATAAAGTGTTATTAGTGGTGGAGGGATGGAATCAAAGATATCTATATATATTTAAGTCTTAAAATCCTGCACCCTAGGAGTCATTCAGTTCGTTTCAGAAGATTGGAAGATCTGATAATTTGTCGAACTGAGTCAAAATGTGAAAATTGCCCAGAATTTATAATAGGAGCCATTGGTGTTTATATTGTGGAAACAGAAATAATATCACAGTCAGATAATGTAAAGAACTTGAAGGAATGGTGATAAGAGAGTTGGAAGATTTAAAGTAAGTTAAGCTTCATTTTTCATATTCATAATAATTGTATGTGGAGAACTGTGGGAGAAATTTATTTCATATTTTTGCATAAAGGAAGTTGTTGGACTAGTTCCCCTTGATAATCAACTTTTTAAATGATTTCATTACTTAAAAATTATTTAACCCAGCTCAAAATTTTGTTTCAAAATCCAACAATCAAACCTTAGAAGGAAAATATGATTGGTAAGATTTATATTGTGCTTATTAGGTAATTTGATGTATAATCATAATTTAAGCAATGGTATTAGTTTATTTTTATAAATTTGTCATATATGTATAACAATAAGAAGCATTAGATTATTTGTTAAATTGTTCCAGATAAGTAACAAAGCAACTTCTTTTGCGATTTGTCCAAAGGTGCAGTCTCTATTGATCAATAGCAGTGATGTCACAATAGCTATTTTAGAATGCTATCTTTCAAGATATTACTAATAGGGAGCATCTGAATTATAGTCAGATGTGAATGATACCAAAAAGAATTCTTTTATTACCAAAATATTTTATACAATTATAAGATACATTTCTTTAATGAAAACAAAAGAATAGAACAGACATTAGGTTGTAAATTTAAATCTTATTTTTCTTTCAGTTACTTTTAAGTGGAGGTCACACATCTTTTTAAAAAAAGTCAACAGACAAAAATATTGTGTATATTTATTTAAAATATGTACATGAAATTATATGAAGCTGTTTTTTTTCCAGGCATAGTACAGTAGCTTTCATATCCACCTTTCTTTTCCACTTTATTTTCATGATAATTCTGTAAATTAGTTATGCCTATGGTCATCCAGTAAATCAGTATCTAAGTTCTAGCCACACAAAGCCTAGTTGGTTCCCTTCCTTAACTAGCACTTGCTTAAATACTAACAAGAACATTGGAGTTTGTTTTTTGATTTCATTGATGGACTCACTGTGTGTGTGTGTGTGTGTGTGTGTGTGTGTAGCTGAATTCACCTAGAATATGATGACACAAGAGTCCAGTGATTGACATCTTTGGCTTTTACCTGACAAGTAATCTGTTGTGATCTAAATGACTTAGTTTGGCAGGAGACTGGTCCTGCAATTCATACATTGTTTCTATATAGACTGATTCCCAGGGGATTGGAACCTGATGAGAAGGGAAGTACATCTGGTTTGGAAAAAAACCACTCCTGAGTGCAAACCTTTGTGTCTGCTTAGGGGAGAATAGCTAGGAAATAAATATAATCCATCAAGAAAATCACAAGGGTAAAGTTGTATGGCATAGAAAATTCGAGTCTGCATATGTGCTTATTTGTATATGCTAGAAATCTCTAAGCCACAAAAGAACAGTTTGAGTGTTGATGCATAATAGGGTACAGTTATCTAGCTATACATTCAGGAAGGGTATACTGGCAACACATTTGCCATGTGTGTCGAAGTCATGGAATTCCATAAAGTTTAGAAGACATAAATGAGACAGACTTTTCTATCGAACAACAGAGGATTCCCTATCTGTGTAAAACAGCAATAGTATACTATCGCTCCCGTCCTCTTGAACCAAGAAACTAAAACTGAACTGTAGATGAAAAATGAAATTAGAAATGCATATGAAAAAGAAACTGATTTAACAGATTGATAAAGATTGGTAGATATAGCAGTTCAGAGACAGGCCTTAGAACAGGGTTGTTAAACTGGCGGCCTGTGGGCCGAATGTGTCACATACAGGCCACGCCCATCCCAGCTCCGCCAAGGGGAAAAGTCATGAAATGTCACATGACACAGCACCGTGCCTCAGAATAATGGATGTCAGTTGGATCTAAAGTAATCTTGATGAGGCAATTAATATAGCATCTATGATGATTTACATGATACTAACATCCTTACACAAATGATATAAATTGCCACAACAATATACTTTCATATTTAACAGATCCTTTAACTGCAACTAACACCTCCCCCAAATCATCTGTTAAATCAAGGTTTCACTACAGTAGTATTAGACGTCAGTCATTCTCACTTTGACTTTAAAATCTTGTTTTAGGCATGAGAAATCTAATTTCTAGAAACCCTAAATGATTGGAATAGCTAAGTCAAGGAAGCTGTGATACTGGACTTAACATTAAACAGCATCCACAATCTTGTTATTTAAGCTAGTCACAATGTAATTATTTTGCTGGAGCCTTCAATGTGGAATATAAACGGATACTTGCTAGGAAAGGGCACATAGTTATGTTTGTTTCTGAAAAATGTATAGAAGTTGGGGGAGCTATTAAAAGTTGAATAGGGGAATAAGGACAGCCAAATACTCCACAATGTTTGGAGATAGAAAACTATAATAGAGAATGTCAGGTAGAATGTATATCTTAGATCAGTGGTGCTGAACCTTTTCCTTCACCATGGAGCCTTTTTAAATATCTTTTGTGGCCATAGACCACCAAGATTTAACTCATAACATTTCTCCAAGCCTTCGCAGGACCCTCTGTGACGACATTGTGGACTGCCAGGAGTCTGCGGACCACAGGTTGAGAACCACTGACTTAGGTCATAGTATCTAGATCAGCATCTATGGAGTCCAGAAGGGAATCAGATCTTATCCAAGTGAGGGGAATAATCAAAGAAGCAGTAAAAGAAAAATAATTGTGGAATGCATAGTGAAGTACCATATTTTTCGGTTTATAAGACGCTCCAAAGTATAAGACACACCTAGCTTTTGGGGAGGAAAACAAGAAAAATCTGCCTCTGCCTCCCAGCAATCTCCTGGCAGCAAACAACAAGCAGCCTTGTCAGATTCAGCACAGCCTGATTAGCGCAAGCAGCTGATTGTCAGTTGGATCGGCCTCCCGATGGCCAGCTGTTTCAGGCTGCAGGGATTGCCATCGCCTATTGCTACCTCCGTGCGCCACGTTTTTGACTCGTTCCACTCAGGGATCTTCTACACTGAAAAATACGGTACTTTAATGTGACCTTAATTATCTTAAGATAGTGGGGAGCTTTAAAGTTTGCTGAAGGAGAATATGGTAATATAGAGATGGAACTAATCTTGTATTCAGTTTGGAATATTGGTTTAAACTAAGAAAAACACAAGTAGTCCTTGATTAATAATGATAACCGGGACTAGACTGCCTATCATAAGTGACCTGATTGTAAAGTGCAACATCACATGACCTTGTTGCTTAGTGACAGTTTTTCCCTGTTGCTGTCATTAAGTGAAGACTACAGTACCTGTAGATACAATGAGAGGTCATGTTGTAAGACAACCTGATCAACTAAAAATAATAATTATATACAATAATTGCATACAGATGATACCTACTCAAGAGTTCTTAAGTTCAATGTGAAAAAATATATTAATATATCTTTTAATACCTGCATCTGTTCAGAGTACTAGAAAAAAGCCAATATGACTACAATCTTTTAAAAATGACTGAGGGGCTAGTAACAAGTTATTGATCAGATTTTCCTCTATTAAAAGAGAGCATGGCTTCTTCAAATGTAAGACACTCTATAGACCGGAATCCCCAAACTTGGCCATTTTAAGACTTGTGGACTTCCAACTCCCAGAATTCTCTAGCTAGCCAGCAAAGCTAGCTAGAGAATTCTGGGAGTTGAAGTCCACAAGTCTTGAAGTTGGCAAGTTTGGAGACCTCTGCTGTAGACTATTTTGACAGTATGGGCAAAGCTTGTAGACAAGAATGATCTAATAAATACTACATAATTGGGTTTTCAGAAAACTATAACAAAAGTCATTCACCAAAAGTTCTTGAGCAGATTCATCTGCCTTGGATAAGAGGACAGATACTCTCATAAATTGGCAGTAAGCTAAAAACCAGGAACTGGAAAATAAGAATAAATTGGCAATTCCCACGCTGATATTGTGCAAAACAGAGTCCTCTGGATACCAGAGTAGTGTTTTGCTTGTATATCCATGAGCAATGTGATGGGCATATTTACAGATTATACCAAATTATTCAGGATAGTAAAATAAAGGATTGTATAAATGTTCTCTTTAAATAGGATGCATGGGTTTCAGAATAGTAAATGCAGTTGAAAATAAATGTCAAGTGATCAATTTTGGTATGCAAAAAAAAAAAAAAGAATAAGACATGACCTATACATTAAATGACATTTCAGCTGCCCATAACTGATCAGAAATTGTGGTGAACTATTCAACGAAAATATTGTCCCTTGCTCAGCTGTTGTATAGAAAGCAAACTCAATGATTGGAATCACAAAGGAAGGATATTGAAAATAGAATTTCCCCTATTAACAATACTTTATGCAAGGATATGCTACCTATATTATATATCAGGGCATGCCCATACTTGGTTTAGCGAAGGGGGAAAAAGTCCCAATATGTCACATGATATGTGCCATGATGACATGAGTTTGATACCCCTTAGGCAAACCTAGAGTGCGCCATTGGGTGTTGTGTACATTTCTTACACAGCATCTTAATATTGACCTAGGAGAGGTACAAAAAAGGGCAAGGAAAGAATAGTAACTGTGTTTCTTTAGCTTGAAATGAAAGAGAAGACATGACAGAGGTTACAAAATCCTGCATTGCCAAGAGTTTCTCACCCTTTCACAGTGGTAAAACTTGATTTTTTTTCCCCATTGAAAATGAATACTGGCAGGCAGCACAATTCTTTGGTTGCATTTATTGGCTATTTATTGACAGTTAACTTTGATAATTTGACCAGATAAACTTTTTGCTTTTGATTATATTATTTCTTGCCAATATAGTCCATAAGTAATATATGTATTTTGTATTTCCTGTTTGTATAAAAATTCTAATATAAAACTAAAGTGCTTAAAATATTTTTGATGCTAATTTACAGTCCTGGAGGCCTAACTCAAATTCTGAACTAAAAACATTGTAGTATTTATTGCTTTGGAATATATCCTGTGTTTTATACTAGATGTAACAGCTGTGAACTTTTTATAAACAAGATCAGGCTTGGATCATTTGCATCCATCTTGTCATCTGATGTTTAAGTCTTCTAATGATGTCATCTTATTCAAGGACAGTTTGCTTCTCTGCAGTGAAGGTGCCATGTCATTCAGGATGCACTGCTTACAAGTATGTGGTAACTTAATGAAATTAGGTACTCCAGAATTCTAAAAGAAAAGGTCTTATCACAGAGGGATGTGACAAAAGTCTATGGCCTGTTCTCTCCTCCTCCAAATTAGTTTTTCTTGGATATTTAAAAACAGTCTTTAAAAAACTCCCCTATTCCAAGTTTAAGATGACTTTCAGTGCTTAATGGTTCTCTATTTTTTTGCCTAAGTTAAATTATTTTCTTCAGTTCTGTAGCCTGATTCTTTTGCTACAGTGGAGATGTACTGGACTTGCATCTAGGGAATTTCTGATCTTTATTTGGAACAATGTTATATCTTATCTGCTTTTACCTTCCCTTCAGAGATGGGAAGAATATAGAAGCAAAGGTTTTCAGCATGCATTTCCTCTGGTTGATTGGCCAGTTTATTTGCAATTTGATTCTCCTGAAGCTTCAGAAAAAAATACTTATTCAAGCAGATATAGAAATATGTTCTGGCCCTTATATGCCTGAACTGAGCAATTTTGTTCCAATTCATGAAATAAAATTGGCAGCATACAAGTTGATTAATAAAATAAATGACTGCAAGAGATGGACTTTGAATTAATGGTGCTTGACCACACTGATATCATGATTTGAGCTAGGAATGTTGCAGTTTATGGTTTTAGCTGTAGTGAACTAGTTTTTTGGGAAGGCTGCGTTGCTAATTCATCCTTTCTTCAAGAAACTCAAGATAGCATGTAATTCTCTTTTTCTACCTGCTCATTTATTTCTACTTCATCAGTGAACCTAACTGTAAAAGAAATCATAATTAGCCAAAAGCTGTGTCTGTCTGGGTAGGAACATGAGTTAAATATCTTGTCCTAGTACCGTATAATATCCTAATATGGTACTCTTACCTCTGCATCATATTAGCTGATCAGCCTAAACACTTATCTGTCTTTTGGTTTGAAAAAGAATAGCAGTCCAAGAAAGGAAAATAGATTGCAAACCTGATGTGTAGATCCAGTGCATCTATTGTGGTATAGTCTGTTATTTGCACTTTAACAGATAAGGTAGCAATCTGTACTTGATAGGTAATGTAAGAACTATCAATAGTTTCAGCTTTGTTTCCCTCCCAAAGGCATTAAAGATGCCTCATAGCCCCAAATCAAACCTTATTATTACATTGCTGTGATATTTTTTGGGAAAGCAGGCATACCTGTGGCTGTGCCTTTAGTGATTTTGCTGATGAAGGTATGGCTTCCATGCAATAGAATGAAATATTTCTCAAATATCAAGATCACTGTGGTAGCCATCTTTTTCTGAATTAAAATTGAAGAAACATTACATTCCAATAGTTTTAATGATTTCTGTTTAGAATTTATAAGCATACTTGCTTTCAGAGTAAACCTCACCTCCATTTACATTGACTTACTGTTTTAAATAAAGTGTCTTGTTTGGCAAGATATTTTAAATATTCTTGGATATCTAAGTGCTATATATATCATTGCTTTTTAACAATAAAATCATACTAAATAAAGTCATTAGTTACAGCTACTATTCTAGTGCAGAGTGAAATGGAATAGTGAAGCCAATAGAGATATAGTAGGTAGCCCTGCACATAATTTAAATGCATTTTATTTCTCTTGATAAATCAATTATTAAAGGATTAAGCAACACATTTGTTTTTATTTGTTTCTTACTTTTAATGTTGTCAAATTTGGTGAGAAAATGTTTCTTTTAAAAGTTGTCACCTTTTTCTACCTCCTTTTAAAGTTTTTTTTAAAGATATTGTCCCCAAAAGTTTGTTTCTTTATCTAACAATTTTTCGTGTCACTAAATAGGGAGAGTTCAAGCACAATGATTTCAGTATCTTCTAGTACAGGCAGTTCTAGGTTAGCAATTGGAAACAGCTACTCTGTTGCTAGATGCAACGGTTGCTAAGAAAACATCAGGTAACCTTGACAAACAATTTTGTTTCTGTCTTCACAATTAACTCTGCTTGTTGCAAGCCAGTTGTGAAGCACATTAACTGTGTGTGACTATGGGACATTGTAATGGTTCTTGCAAATGTGATTGCAAAGCTCTTTTTATACTGTTGTAGCTTTGAATAGTCTCTAAACAAGGCAGTCAGTAAGCAAAGAACTAGCTCTATCAACATTTGTGGAAATTATTCAAGTCAAATAAGGATATTTAACAGAAAAGTTACACTTTGGGGGAATTATTTTAAAATGTCTACAAACAATAGAAGAGATGAAGCATTATATTTTATACAGGTAGTATGTTTAGTTGACCTTATTCATATATTTTTCTTACATTTTAGATGAATGCAAGTATAGTAATCCAAAGAATTTGAATGGAATACGCTAGCTACATAACTATTTTCAAGGTGGTCACCTGATTTATAATTCTAGCTTAGAGACTTAAGTTATTTTGGAATGCAGATTGCTTTATCTTGAGAGAACCATTCTTAAATGTTTCAAAGTTGATAGAATAGTATAGGAAATAGTAATGTAAATTCAGAGTTGTTTACACATACCCTTGAAACACTGGTGAAGATTAGATTTGGCAGCTATGTTGAAAAATAATACAATATTAAAATCCTGTCAAACTTGTGGGAAGCAGTAATAGCAGCCAATGTTAATTTTAATTTTTAATATAGTAAATATTGGTAAATATAATCTCTTTAAACAAGGTCCTCTGTCATTTTTAAGTGTGGGGTGAGTCCAGAGAGAAAAATGTTTTAAGGAACGCTGATTCAACACATAAAAATTGTTATAAAAGAGACAAAGCCATGATAATTACAATTCCACAATTACTATATAAAGTTACTGTTAATCTCCTAAGCAATTTTAAAAATTCCTTCATGTGCTCAACGTCTGATTTTAGTTTAAGATTTAACTGTTGGTTTAGATAGATTCCAGTGAGCTTGCTTAAGGGAAAAAAGTAAATGCAAACAAAAGTTTGTGCAAACCAAACTCTGAAAGGGAGGGAAGAAATATCTTGGTGGAGGAGAAGGAACAGCAGAATTAGTGTAGTAGGAGTTCTTCTGATTATCTACCTCACCATAGTTTAGAGACAAAGCCATGTCACATCTGTTTTAAGTTTTCAGAGGCAAGGAAACAGCCTTGAGAATCAGTTGTTAAACTGGGACCAGTTCAGCTGGATATGAGTGATCCTAGAGCAGGCTTTGAATTTCATATAGGTAACCTCTTCATTTGGTATAGACCTTCTGGAAAAGCATACCTTCCTTTATTTTAAGTATGACATTGGTTAAAATTATATTTTCTTCAAAACAAAGTAGTGAGCAGCCTGCAGATGTTACAGTTGGATTGCTTGAAACAACAGGTGTTGCCAGGAATAGCTGGAATGAATTTGATTTAAAGATGTAGGATTAAAAGCCATCATGCGAGGACTATTGCCTGTTCCTATTTCCTATTTCTTGCCACTGCTATCATCTGTACTACTTAAGGAAAAAAATTGCCCAATGATAGATTCCCCCAGTATCCATTATGAAAGAGAGAGATGCAGAGCTCCACCAGGTGTGATAGGGATCATTAATTACACCTTGTATATTGCACCACTGTTGTTTAAATGCATAGCTATAGTTAACCATTTGGTTTCAATGCTTGTCTAGGGCCTTTTCATACTTGGCTACCTGTTGTATGGTATATAAGTGGCAGATAGCTCATATCTGTGTCTGGTTTATTAATGCCTATTAGTGTATAGAAAAATCTCAACTAGAAAAATTGCTGGTTCAAGATTGGTAACTTCAGGTTGATAAATTTTTAATACAGAGATTAAATTTAAACCACAGACCTGCCCAAAAGCTTTTAATTCCTGAAGCTATATCAGAAGACGCATTGATAGCGTTCTTAATGGATCACCACATGTACAGCGTTATCTTCTAGCAGTTAAAGGGAGCCAGTCAAGTATGACTCAGTTTCCAGATAATCAACTTTAAAAGACTTGGTGGAAATAGTTTTCCACAAGGTTCTGAAGACCTGGCTTTCCCCCAGTAAATGAATTTGTTATGCAAAGCCTTGATTATTGCATTGTGATTAACTCTGTATTTTGTCATAGACAGATAGACTGAAAGATAGAGAGATAGAAAACATATTTGTGTGGATTGATGTTAGCTGCTGAGAAGAATTATTGCTTCTGGAATACTTCCCATTCTTTTACTGTTATACTTGTAAAATTGCTACAGAGGCAAGAGCTTGAAGGCTTTAAGTAAGATAGGATAGCAGTGGCCAAATGATAGCAAAAAGAACAAAAGATAAAAGAGAATGAAGTTACTTGGCAGAGAGTAGTAGTCAAGCTGCAGTGGACAAAGGTACAAAAGCAACACCAATGAGTATGGTTTTGTGCAAAAATGAGAGAGCAAGAGAGAGATCCTTAAATATAATTACAAAGCGTTCTTATTGAATTGCACACCACCAAACTTTACTTAGCCAGAAACAAAGACAGCTGTGTTACCATCAAGAAATTGTGTCCCTTATACTGACTGGCATCTGTATAGTGTGCATAAAAGATTAATTGTATTAAGTTCTTTTGAATACCAGTGTTAGACGTAACGCATCTACCGTTTGTCTGAGGATCAGGGTCATAGATGTTCAATGCGCATATGATCCTAGCATCGGTTTGTGAAAAATGGAGGTCTTAAGGTCTTTCAAAAGTGACTGAAATTCATCATAAACGTAGGAAAAAACTGAAGTTAAATTTAAATCCCTTTTGACAGCCAAACTTCCTTTATTATGCCTATTTCTCTATAGAGAAGAGCATTTGTCACTTGCCCGAAAGAAGGACCAGATACTTGTCAGAAGGAATTGTAAAATCAGATCATGGCTACATCCCTGCAATACCCCAAAGTATCTAGGCAGATAGGAGTTCTTGCCTAAAGGAAGCCTCTAATGAAAAGGCAGTAAGTATTTTTCTCTCTGAGGCTTCTGCCTTCTTGTGGTTGTTTTTAATCATTGGCTGAAACTTGCTGCTTAATCCTTTCAGCTACATTCCTGTTTACTCCTACATGGATATCTGTGCTGTTGCCACTTTACCCATGCCACTTAATTGCCTATTCCCCCCCTCCCCCCATCTCTGTGTGAATGGAGTTGTGACACGGGAGAAAAAAAAATGGAGTTTATTTCATATTCAATTTCAATCTTTATTACAGTCACGGACCGCCACAATATTTCATATAAATTATGAACATGTTACATGGGAAATGGAGAATTTAAAAACATGTTCATTCCCCTCCTTATTTCTGCTTTTGAATGTCATGTGTCACTTGAGTACTTCTTAGAGAGCAAGTAAGATACTAATCCATGAGATCCAAATAATGCATGAGGTTTGGACTTTGTTTTGGACCAAAGAACCAGGGTGTGATGTTTTGATGTGTTTCTCACTTCTATGCTACAACTGAGTTTTGTTTCTACACATTTTGAATACTTATTACAGTCATAATTTTTTATCTTTGGAAGATTGAGTGAGTATAAAGATGTCCTTAATTCAAACTCACTTCTGGAGAGCCAGTCTATGCAGTTTTCTTGGCAGAGAATACAGAATCAGTTTGACTTCTTCAGGCATTTTTCCCACTTCCCAAGTTAGTCAACAGTCCAGGATTTCCCAGGTTATCCCCCATTTAAATGCAAACTCTGGACTAATGTTACTTTCAACAATAATCAAGTTTGCTAGGTGCTACAATTTGCTGGCACATAAGCAATTATGTGTAGGACAGTCTGTTGGAAAGAATGCTGATGTTTATCACATCTTTTTTTAGGCCAAATTTTAACTAAAAGTTCTTGAATTTATACAAGGTTATGCAAACTGTCTTTGCACTGCACTGCTTTGATATATAGTCACACAATACTGGATGTGAAAAAGCTTTCAAGAGAAAGAATCCTACTTCTCTCATCAAAGCTGCTATGTTTTTTTATTGCATGTATTGTCCTGAACAAATCATTTCTTAGAATATGCTAATAAGAAAACAAAAGTGTGTCATTATTGTAGTGTATATGACACACAATAGTTATGAATATAGCTTTTGAAAAACTTAGCATAAATAAAGGAGAGTAACATGTTTGTCTACTTGGGAGAAGCCTCCATAAATCTAAGGGACTTCCTGTGAAGAAAGAAAATTCCAAACTGCTCAAGTTTGTAAGTTGTTCAAAATCAGACATGATTGGAGCAAAATATAAGCTGAATTAATTGTTTCCTTGTGCTGGAGCTGGCATGTAATATAATTGCAGCCAGGCTCACCAATATACATGCCCAGCCAACTTTCTCCATTTGATATGTGGCTTTTTCCATTAGGAAATCCTTCAGGGTAATGCAAATTTACATTTTTGTAGCTTTCCATTTAATTCTGCCTTAATAAAATACATATTGGAAACAAACCAAATATTGGGCATTTGGGGTGGCTAGAGAGAAAAACAGGAGGAAACAAGTTAATGATAGGAGATTAAAAATACAATTTCTTTCAAATTGAACTTGAACCCTGGTAACAACATGAAATTCATCAGTGAAGTTTTCTTAACAATATAAAAAATGGTTTGCTATTGCCTTCTTACAAGAATTTTAGTTTGATTTCCCAGTCTAGAATGGAGATGGCCAGCAAAATTATATCTCTATTTATTATTCATGCTTATCCTTGCTTAGGGTTTTTTGCAAGAAAATCAAGATTGAGTAAATGTTGCTATCTGGCTAGAAGATAAGACTAAGCGTATTACAGTAGAGCTTAAGCAGACTATAGTTAGATTTGACTGATCTAGAAAACCAATCATCAGTCCTGGTTAGCACATAATGTAAACAGGGGACCACCTTGATGAGTAGTGAGGTATCTTAGATTTGGATTTTGTTTCAAGAATGTTAGATTCCACTTTTGTATTCTTCTGCCCTCGAAAAAGTGATAAGTCACAACAGGCAGTCCTCAAATTACAACCATTCAACCATTTACTTCAAAGTTACAATAGCACTGAAAAGGGGACCTACAACTGCTTTTCACATGACTGTTGCAGCATATGACTCATATTTATCATAGTTGCAGTGCCCTGGGGCGATGTGCTCACCTTTCGTGGTCTTCTGACAGTGGGGAAGCCAGATTCACTTTACAACTCTTGTTACCAATTTTAACAACTGCATTGATTCACATAACAACTGTGGAAAGAAAGATCACAAAATGGAGCAAAACTCACTTAACAGCTGTCTAAATGAGACAGTTGGGCTCCATTGTGGTTGTAGGACTAGGGCTACTTGTACTTGTTTTTCTTTCGTTCCTCTTTATCTTCTCTTGCACCTTTTTTCTTTTCAGTTTTCTTAGATTTTGTTTCTATTTGCATTTCAACTCACAATAACCTCTATTTTTTGAAGAAAAAACATTGTGTTCCCTTCCCAAAACCAAGTATAATTTTTGCTACCTATAACCATGCTAATGCCTAGCAGTAAAGTAGAATTCCTCTTGCCCCGAACACCAGGGCATGAAAAAAGCTAATTAAAAAGCTGGCTGCATTTCCCTACTTTTTAGCTAAATAAGGCGTTATTAAGCCTCTTCAGGTATTCCTTTTCTCTTTAACATATTTCTTTTCTCTTGTGTCTCTGCTTCTTGTGGGTCACATCTTTTAGTTTTTGTGTTTTCCTAGGAGGAGGAAACCTTTTGACAGTTGTAAGCTGATTTGGCGTTTTGAGCACATTGTAGCCATTATTCTAAAATGGTTTCCATGGGAAAGCTTGCCAGTTCAGAAAATGCTTAGGCTGATTAGTCTGGCCAGTTGCAGACAGCCATTTATCTGAAGACAAGCTGATTGACATCGCTCTCCGTTAATCCCTTTAGCCATCCTCTGATCATGTTTGATCTGATCTTGGTTCTGGGTGTTTTCCTGGACACCTGGCATAGTAACAGATAAAAGCCCTAGGATGCACCCAGTTACCATTTCTATTTCCTAAGAAGACCTTTGTGGGGCCCAGAGACATTCTTTTACACAAAGCCAATATCTTGCAATTGGTACTTCGCTTTGCGGCGTGCCAGATAACCCATTTAATATTTTTCTTAAAAGGATCTAAAAATAAAACTAATGTCAACGGGGAAGGAAGCCTGATGGGTACCAAAGAAGTCCACACTCAGCTATTCCCCAGCCTTGAATAGAATTCCCGCACAGTCCCTTGATTGAGAGCAAAATGGCAGTGAGGGTGGAAGGGGAGGAGAGACAATAGACACAAAGCGCTTGTGAAGTTTGTAAGGCAATTCCAATGGGGAAATGTGATTTCTCCCTCCCCCCCCCCAGAGATTGGTTAATCACATCAAAGCCTTGCTTTTTACTGATTCTTTTTTTTTTTTGTCTAAGAAACAGGGTAGCATTAGAGAGATTACAGTATGGTGCATGCAGTCTATAAAGAGATATAAATGACAGGCAGCTGAGGCAAAGCACATAAAACTCTGAAAATAGAGTCCCCAAGAAACAATTCCAGTTTCCAAGAAACAATATTATATGGGTACTGGGTTATATAACTCTTACAACAAACTCTTTTGGAGTTATCAGAAGAGCCGTGGTGGTGCAGTAGTTAGAACGCAGTATTGCATGCAAACTCCTCCCACTGTCAACAGTTCAATTCTCAGTGGCTCAGTTGACTCAGCCTCCCATCCTTCTGAGATTGGTAAAATAAGAACCCAGATTGTTGGGGACAATATGCTGACTCTGTAAACCACTTAGAGAGGGCTGTAAAGGACTGTGAAGTGGTATATCAGTCGAAGTGCTATTGTTAAGTGCTATCATAGGCCCCAGCACTCCGATCCTTTCGTAAGGGACCTAGGGACCTGGTTCTGCCACTTGGCCTGGGGCCCTAATGGAAGAACAGCACAGGGAAGGTAGTTGATTTGAGTAACAATTGATTCCTCCTTCCCTCCATTCCACCCCCTCCCCCACATATCTTTGATTTAAATCTTGATTTTAATTTATTCTTGTTTTAATGTAAATGTACTTTTATATCTGTAAGCCACACAGAGTTACCTTATGGTAAGATGGGCAGTCAATGAACTTTACAAACAATCAAATAAACAATCTGTTTCCTATGGTATTTTCCGCATCCTATTAATTACCAAGTTTTATTCAAAAATATTCATTTTCACTAAATCTTTTGTACATAGGGTATGTTACAGTTCACTTATTAGTGGCAGAATCTGCTCAGAATTTTCTCATGTGATCCTTACATTTATTTTAAATAGATTTTGATATCAGTGCCTTCTGGTAAATAAAATATTCAAAAGTATGCTAGAATCTGCTGAGTGATGTAGATTTAATTAGCTATATGGCTTCATTTTGAAAGTGTTCCCGTTCCTCCAAAATAACACAGCTACAAGCATGAGAGAGCCCACAGATCTTTCATTGAGTTTGTGACTTCCTAATCTCAACTGAAAAACTACTTTTCAGAGAATAGGATAATTATGGGGTGGGGTGAGCCCTCATTCTCCCAGCATCCTAATTCTATCATGCAGAGGAAAATTGGCACCAATAGGCAGCCTCACCTTGGTTTCTAAGATATAATTATCTTGCTCTAATGATCCTATAAGTCTAATGAATATTAGGAGTATGTCATAAGGCAGTAGTAGCCATGCCATATCCTATATTTTCTGCTACTTTTTTGGTGAGATGTACTGCAGCAAATATGTTCTTATATCTGTATGTCTTTTCAATTGTGAAAACCCATTAAATTTCCATTTAGTATTTGAGGCAAGAAGAGAGTGGATAGGTTCACATATCACAACAAACCATGGTTTAGTGTACGTACAAAATCAACTATGCAAGCAAACCCTAGTAAAATAAGGTCAGGTATGCACCCAATTTTTAGCTTACAGTTTGCACTGTGTTACTGAGAGGATTGAACATTTATCAAGCCATCTGAGCATAAAACATATTCGGCACTGCAGTCCTAAGCATTAGAAAATCTTGTTCAATCAGCAGAGCCTGCCTACTCATATGAAACTTAACGTTTTGTGAATCTGGGGAATGAATTAAATCCTCTCCCTCTCTCTGGCAAATAGGACCCTACTTGCAGACCTGCAAAACTAATTTTGGGCTTATTGCCTGCAGCTGAAGTTTGCCCTTTTGAAGCTGTGTTCCCCTTTGTGAATTTCTCCTTTCAGATTCCTTGTTACTTTTCTAACATTCATTCCCTTGAAGGTTTTCCTTCTCTACCCTTCCCCCCTCCTTTGCAATTGATTTGTTAGTGGTTTTTCACCAAGGGGATCCTACTGCCTTTCCCATCGGTTCCCAGAGTCTGTAAGATGTCTTCAAGATGTTTGGAATTCCTTGCCATAATGAAAAGCAGGTGATGCTCCTTTTGATCAACGAAGCTCTTCTCACTTGCACGTAGCAGGTTTCATGTTGCTGCTCTCTGGGTGGTTCTATGGACAAATGGGGAGGAGAAACATGAATCTGATGCTTTGGTCTCTGAGGTTTTTTTTTTTCTAATGTTACATTTTTTTTCTATAAAGAGTTCTAATGATTGTTTTAGTGAGGACATCAAAACCTTTTAAGTTACTGTAAGATTTTTGCAGAATCCAGAAAACAGCAGTTTTAAGCTTCTGTCAGGTATCAGTGTATAGGATGTTTCTGATCTGTTGTTTTAAAAAAAAAGATAGGTAGAAAGCTTGTAGAGTGAAGTGCAAAAGGTTCTTTCAAGGGTGAGACCAGCCCCATTAAAACATGTATGGCTGAGAAAAATTAACCACAAGTTTTGAGATTTCCTGATACTGTGAACTTTTAAAAACAAAACTTGGTTTTCTCTAGAAGCGTGGACTTCAACAATAGTTCCTTTTAAACTTTGAAAGAAATCTGCAATGAATTATGAGAAACATATTAATCTGATACCCAATACAAGGTTCCACTACGGGACAAGAATACGATCAGTCCAAAATGGTTTTCAGACAAAACGGAACAAGCCATACAAGAAGGAGGTTGCCAAGAGTTTCATTAAGTGTAAGAACTCTTGTTGTACAGGGCAGACACCCAAAAATATACAGTACTTACTGTCTGCTTTCTTGATTTTTCATCCTGTCCTTCATACAGGGCAGTGTCCATAACATTCTGTCTTTCTTCTTTTCCCCACAATATCAGCCTTGTGATGAAATAGGTTGAGTATGTGTGTTCAAAGTACCCAATGAGCTTCCTCATTCCTAATCCAACACCTTAGCTTACCTACAGCACTCTGGCTCTTTAAACAACACTTGTTTTTTTCACACGCTTACTGTACACAGTAGAAGGAAGCAATTTAGGAAGCTAATGTGTGAAACGAGAGAAAGACAGGTGATGTTGGAGTTAACAGAAGTTGATAACAGTACAAAATGAGACGAGCAACTTTTGAACCTAATGGCACATGCAGTTGCAAAGACAAGAGGCTGTTCTCTTTTCATTAGTGTTGCCTGTTCAAAGAGAATGATTGCATTTCAACCAAGACTAGATTTTATGGATGGCAAACTTAGTCCCAGGGGAATTTGTGAACCAGGAACCTTTTCACTTCATTATTGGTATTACACCAAAGTCACAGCATCTTTTCAATTTGGCCATCCGATCTGGCCATCCACCTAACACCATTAGAAGAAACTATAAAAACACTGCTGCAAAAGTGCTGACCTACCTACAGTGGAGAAATCAGTGACGAGTAATTAATGACTTGCCAAGTTGACACTATTATGCTTGGCTTCTTGATTTGCCTCAGCTGCCCGGATCGGTCTCCTTCCTTTAGCAGATGCAGAAATCAAGCTGTTATATTCCCTCCTGCTTCTTAGAAATGTTTCTCAATTAAAGGGAACATAAAACCTTGATTTTGAAGAGAGCTGATGATTCAGCAGTGGAGAATGGATGTTGTTTGTTCTCTCTCCCCCCCCTGTGTGTGTGGTCTGTCTGACACAATCTGCTAGCTCCTTTCTTCCAATGAAGCTGAATCTGGCAGTCAGGATCCTCTTGCTGCTGCATACCACATCTGGCTGGCATGTTTCTTTCACAAGCCCATTTGTTCAGCTTTGTTGCCATAGAGACAGTTGCTAGGATGTGGAAGGGAACAGACAAGTGCAAGGAAGAAGTGGGCAGGGCTAGCCTGGGTGGGTGGTGATGGAGTTACACCAACACACGCACGCAGTTTGTGGGAAGTAGATTCATGAGATCTGCTGACCAAATTCTTCTTCTGCAGAGTCTTTTATTTTATGAAAGGCTGGAGTTTCATTCCACAAAAGACCGTGGGTTAGAATGGCAGAGTGGCATTTCTCTTAAAACTTTCAAAGCCGTGATTTTTTTTTTTTTTAATGGACGAGGTTTGTGTTTCTAACAGAGGATTACTAGGTTGCTGTTGTGTTAACTTCAAGGCTGTTTCCCCCCCCCCCGCCCCCCCAGATTTCACTTCTCAGGGCTGAGAAGCTCTCTTTGATACATTGCAGTGCTCTATTTTCTGAACTTTTCTTGTTTCCCTTCACTTATTCCTCCTGTAGCGTGTCATTTGAGGGTGACCCGTGATTCTTTCAAGAGCTGGTTCTGTTTTCTTGTACTCCTTCACCCACAGCATTTTGTGCAGGGAAAGGGCAGCTTTTAAAAAGTTGTTTCTCTCTTGGAAATGACATTATTTGTCTCTTGTTCCCAGTCGTTAGGCACATTTAAAAAACACAAAACCAAGGCCTGTGCTCCCAACTAATCTGTCTCCCAGCTGAATAAAGGAAAGGCCATTGTTCTGTAATGAATGTGTTGCGGCAGAAAAGTGGAGATAGGAAAAGAAACTCACAGCATGATTCAGGATTCCCTCCTCTCCCTTTCTTTCATATCCCTTCTATTTTTGGAAAAGTTGTAAATATATTAGGTGGTTTTTCGTCAGTTCTGACCAACTGTAGAATTGTTTAGATATTATCTTTACTTAATGTGGTAGGTATACATATTATTATTATTATGACGAATATGATTATTTTCAAGATGATGTAGACCAGATATTTTACTATAAGAAATATAGGCAATACTTTTTATCTATTCCCTTTTTAATTTTTTTATAATGTTACATATATGTATTTATTCACCTTTCCAAGCATCTAACAATCCAACCCTGGTCTTATTTAACTTTTTGACATCAGCCAATCTTTATAATTTCAATTTTTTTATTAGTTTATCAAAACATACATATAAAATACATAGAAAATAAGGGGAAAATAAGAGAGGGAAAGGGGGGAAAGTGTAGGGTAGAAGGGGAAAAGAACGAAAAAGCATTGACTTCCAACTCCTTTTGGTGCAATAGAATAAGATAATAGCATTAAACTTTTTACTTTTAAATAATAATACATACTACCCATTTCTTTAACCACAAACCTATGGCATATAGGTAATACTTGAGAGCATTCCTGTTTTTTTTTAGATGCAGATATACTGGAGAAGCTAGAGGCAAAATAGTCTAAATCTTAGGTGCTTTTCTTTCATATTTCTAGTTGTGGCAACGTGGTGTTCAAACTATCTTCTGAAACAGAGCTGCACTTCTTTTGCCTTCTCTACCATTAAAATTAGTTTTCTTTAGAAAGATACAATCGTCAAGAGTCAAGAATCATAAGGTACAACACTTAATGATAGTCACATGGTACAATAAGCAATCAAATCATACTAGGAAACAGTATAGATTGTAAGGATACAAGCGACAAGTTACAGACATACAGTCACATGTGGGAGGGGATATGGAGTGATGAGAAGGTTAATAGTAATAGTAGTGCAGACTTTGTAAATAGTTGGACAGTGTTGAGGGAATTATTGTTTAGCAAGAGTGATGGCATTTGGGAAAAAACTGTTCTTGTGTCGTAATTGTTCTGATGTGCAGTGCTCTATAGCATTGTTTTGAGGGAAGGAGTTGAAACAGTTTATGTCCGGGATATGAGGGATCTGTAAATATTTTCACAGCCCTCTTTTTGACTCAGCCAGTATACAGGTCCTCGATTGAAGGCAGATGGGTAGTAATTGTTTTTTCTGTAGTGCTAATTATCCTCTGAAGTCCGTGTTTGTCCTGTTGGGTTGCAGAACCAAACCAGACAGTTATAGAGGTGCAGATGACAGACTCAATAATTCCTCTGTAGAACTGGATCAGCAGCTCCTTGGGCACTTTTGAGCTTTTCTGAGTTGGCGCTGAAGGACCATTCTTTGTTGTGCTTTTTTGATGACGTTTTTGATGTTAGGTGTCCATTTTAGGTCATGTGATATAATAGAACCTAGAAATGTGAAGACCTCTACTGTTGATACTGTGTTGTCTAGTATTGTAAGAGGTGATAGTGTGGGAGGGTTTCTTCTGAAGTCTACCATCATTTCTATGTTTTTGAGTGAATTCAGTTCCAGATTACACCACAAGGCAAGTTTGTACAACGTCCTGTCTGTATGTTGATTTGTTGTTTTCTCGAATGAGACCAACCACTGTATCATCTGCAAACTTCAGTATTTTAACAGATGGATTGTTTGAGATGCAGTCATTGGTATATAGGGAGAAGTGGAGAAAGCACACAACCTTGGGGGGCGGGCTGTGCTGATTGTACAGATATCATGTGATTCTGCCTAGCTTCACCAGCTGCTTCCTGTCTGTTAGGAAGCTTATGATCCACTTACAAGTGTGTTCAGGGACCGCTAGCTGGTTTAATTTAGTTAGAAGAATGTCTGGAATGATGGTATTGAATGCTGAACTGAAGTCTACAAAGAGGACCCTTGCGTAGCTATTTGGAGATTCAAGGTGTTGTAGGATGTAGTGAAGACCCCTGCTTTAGAAGTACATAATACCATGAAGCCTGTCGGGTATATGGTTAATGAATCAGGCTAGAAACCAGGAGAGTGGTGAAGCTAGTTGGTGACCTGAGACCAGTCAGTTTCTCTCAGCCCTAGGAAGGAGGCAAGGGAAACCACTTCTGAAATCTTGACAGGAAAATTGCAGGGACTTGTCAGGTAGTTGCCAGGAGTCAAGACTGTCTTGAAGGCGCGCACACACACACACATAAATACAAACAGCATAATATTACAGCAGTGTGTGATAAATTTAGCTATACATTATTTTCCTTAATTTCTGGCAAACAGGGCTTTACAGGATGAGGCAGTCACCATTTGTGAGCATTTCTCTTCTGGCCTTCAGCCAAGTCTTTTCTGCCAATGGATAAGTCAGAAATTAACTTGCAGGAGAACCAACTGAAGCAGTCCTGTTAGTAGCTGTTACCCTCTCAAGAGAATTAGGTGTTTCAAAGAAGGAACACTTGGCATCCAGTGAACCCAAGTACTTCCTTCTTGGAAGGGCTGCCTGTGCTCCAGATGGAGGGATTTCTTCGCTTTTTGGCTATTTTTTCTAGGGAGGAGTGTTGCTTTCCTCCCCCCTCAAATTCTTTTTCTATCAGGGTCCTGCTTGTTAATGTGAAAAAGGCCAGGTTGCAGAGAAATGAGAAATAGTGCTCTCTGTGTGTGTTTTAAATAGTATGTGTTACTAATTTTGGAGTTACAGCCTGTATTCAGAGCACACACAGCCTGCCCTTCCTCCAACTGAAATGTTTGTTTTCTGCATGGCTTTATATCATAAGTTAATGTGGGGACAAAAATGCTAACAGAAGGAAGTTTTTGGTGGTAAAGCAGGCCTTTTATCAGATACAGAGAGAGAGAGAGAAAGAGAGAGATCGGGATTTGGCAGATATCCCTCTTAGGGGCATCCCATAAACATCTGAAGTCCATTATGGCCTCCTCTGGTTTAATACAGCTCTTGTTATACATGAGATATAATAGCAGGGGTCCTAGCAGAGCAGTTATAAGCTTTCTTCGTGCCTGTTGCAGCTTACAACTCTGTAAAAAAAAAACCTACAATAGGGAAAAATATCTAGATTCTTGCAAGATAGGGCCAAGTGCAACATAGACAATACATAACATTGCATAGTGTATATATTGTAATACATATTTATACTTAATACGTAAACCATCCTTTATTCAAAGAATGTCTCAAATTGTGGTAAGTATCTAAATAGTGACATACAATGCAAAACAATTTAAGATATATATATATACAAATACATCTTGTTACAACCTGTAACCCCAATTAGGAGAACACATATGCTTTTTTCGTCTTAGCTCAATTCGCAGAAGCATAGTTCGTTGTCTTTCTTACATGTGTAGGTTTTAAGCTATAATATTATAAGGTACTAGTATAATCATTCAAGCTAGTTAGCTCTCTCACTATCCATACCCTACTGGATTCGAACAGATATTACAGTGAGGCAGTTGTAATGCACTACACCTGCTCTCCCTATCAGTATATTTTGTGTTACAACACCCTGTTAAGCCCCAAATTAAGGGAGAAAGCATACTGCTTTCTTTCTGTCTTTCGGCTCATCACCACGAGACCATCACCGACAGAAAGCTATTTGTTTCGTTGCCTTTTGTTTACATGTGTGTAAGGTTTTTAAGCTGATAATTTAAAAAATTATTTAAAATTATCAGCTTAAAAACCTTACACACACACACACACACACACACACACACACATATATTCTGTCTTGTTTGAGTTTTGAAGCTTAAACTCATAGTATTCTTTTGGAACTCATAATTTCACACTCAAGCCAGGAACTGGGTTTGGGGACAATTGGTGGATTATGGTTTTTCCATACCATACGTTGTCCTACACATTCAATTGGTAAAGGCAGAAGTGCAATCTTGTTTCTGAAGCTACCTCAATTTCTCTTTTTCCTTCTAATCCCCCAGATTAACTTGAAATTCCCCTATTCCTGATTTGAATAACATTTGGAATTTTTTTTGTTGAGACCTTGTTGCCTACTCCTCTGTTGTGACTTTTCATTCTGCACCAGCTTTTCTTGTTGCCATTAACTGTTTTTAAAGTATGTAAAAGCAATATTACCATGGAACCTCAGTTTCCGTTGCCCACATGCAGGCTAAGCTTTGCTGAAGTAGGTCATCAGGTCTGTTGCATCTAAATTAAACCCCTTTTGCGCATGTCTCCTAAGGCTTAACTTTATCTCTCACGGTTGGAGATAAGGATTTGACTGCCACAGGATAGGATTATCAGGCTCCTGACTAACGTTGGGTTTCTGATACACCTTTCTTTGAAACATCTGTGGTTGGCCATTGGCCATGACTTAGCCAGACAACAGATCACACCAAAATAGGTCTGAGCCACAATTTATAAAAATAAAAAATAAAAACCAGTGACTGCATTTAAAAGATATCACTGTCGATATTTATATTATTGAATAATAGCTGGGTAACTTTCCCCAGTATAATTGGCATAAACAAGTATGTATATCCCTTGGTGCATCGTGTGGTAAAATAGTTGCATTTCCCTACTGGCTGCTACTGTATTGAAGTCAATTCAGATTATCTTGTTGCTTTTTACCAGGAATGTTTATGCACCTTCCAATGACGTATTTTCATTCCGTAAAAATAAATATGGATTTAACTACATAGAAGGCACAACACACATGTCTGAGTTGTAAACATGGTCAGGAATTCGAAACAACTGGTACCTTCGGAGCCTTCCATTTTAATTGTAGAATGTGTAGCACTTCATAAGCAACAAGTAGGCATTTATGTCTAAAAAAACATAACAGAAATAGCAAGGAGTCCACGCTCCAGGCATTAAGGTCCCTCTCTAAGGTTCAAACAATCTAGCCTTTAGCTGCTAGTAAACAACGCTAGGGGCAGAAAAACAGAATTTTGAATTCAACACTTGCCATTTTTTCCTTGGCAAACCAATCTGCTTTTTTTTTTTAGAAGGAAAACAAAAAAGACTGAGGTTGATCCTAGCAGATAGAAGCAAATCTTTTCTGTAGTTATGGGAAGGTAGATACAGGTAGTCCTTGCTTACAACTTGTTTAGCAACTGTTCAAAGTTACAACAGTGTAAACAATATAGTTTTGCAACAAATCCTCTCATTGTAACCAGTGCAACATCCCATGGTTATAAGTGCCATTTAGGCATTTCACAATTGTAAAAACAAATAAAAATCACAACTTGCAGTCACATGATATTTCATGTAGCCAAATGACTAAAGGGGAAGTGACCCTTGTGTGGTCACCTTATTTTCTACTTAGCGACTACAGCATTTAGGAGTAGAGTTACTGGCCAAATTGTGGTTGCTAAGCGAGGACTAGCTTTATGGATGTTGCAGGGTAACCCACGTTTCCATTTTTTAAAAAAATCTGAACTTTCATGGTAATTTGACAGAAGGTATCACCATAATTTTGAGCACTTTTTTTCCTCCCTTATGTGGAGTTCTATTAACCTTTGTATTGGTTTGAAGAAGGTCTGCTCTCAAGCTGCAGCTGCAAGATAGCTGAATTTTAGGAATTTTGAAAGTTGAGTTTTTGAACCCAGCTGTAGGACAGGACTGGCTTCAGAATGCCCACCGTACCTTCCAGTGTTGTATAAAGTCTGCAAACCTATAATTGTTGCAAAATGAACTAACTATTGCCAGTTTTTGTACTCTGCATATAAAACGTTTTTACGTCCTATGCAGTCAGGAAACATACAAAAGTTTGTTGTTATAGTAAGTGGATAAGAAGGTGGACATGTCTTGGTATAAGGAAGACCTGAAGACTTTGCATATATATTTATTTGCTGGGCCACTTTCCTGAGATCCAGTTTGGTGTAATGATTAAGGCATCAGGTTAGAAACCAAAAGATTGATGAGCAGCTCTAGAAAGAAAGCCTTGGCAAACCCATTCTGAAAATCTTGCCAAGAAAACTGCAGGAACTTGTCCAGGCAGTTGCCAGGAATCAACACTGACTTGAAACCATCCTTCCCCACTCCCCCCAAAAAGGTCACTTTTCGTGCATTATGCTCACTGGGGAGGGAGGAGTTGTGTTTGATTGTTGGATGCCAAGAAGGCATCTACAGAAAGCAGCCTGGTCTGAGTTTTGCACTCATGCATGAATATACCAGATAAAAATGTATACACATAGTCCTCAATTTAGGACCACAATTCTGTTATTAAGCGAGACATTAAGTAAGTTTTGCCCCACTTTACGACCTTTCTTGCCACAGTTAAGTCAATTATTGGTTGTTAAGTGAAGCTGGCATCCCCATTGATTTTGCTTATCAGAAGGTTACAAGGGGATCCCATGATCTTGGTATAGAGCAATTGTCACAAATATGAGCCATTGGACAAGCATCTGAATTTTGATCGTATGATCAGGGGATGCTGCGTGGGTCATAAGTATGAAAAACTTGTCCTAAGTCACTTTTTTTCCAGTGCCATTGTAACTTGGAACAGTCACTAAACGAAGTGTTGTAAGTCGAGCACTACCTGTACAGGTTGACTCATGACCACAGCTGAAGCCAACATTTCTGTTGCTCAGCAAGGCAGTTGTTAAGTGAGTGTTTCCCTGTTTTGCGATCTTTTTTTTTTGCTGCAGTTAAGCAAATAACTGTTCAGTGAATTGTGTAGTCACTAAGCGAATCTGGCTTCCCTCATTGACCCTGCTTGTTGGAAGCAGGCTGGGAAGGTTACAACGGGTGATCACGTGACCTCAGGACAGAGCAACTGCCATAAGAACATGCCAATTGTCCAGAACCTGAATTTTGGTCACGTGACTATGGGGGTGCCACAACGGTCGTATGTGAGGAAACCAGTCATGCCACTGTTTTCAGTGCCTTTGTCACTTTGAATGGTCGCTAAAACAAACGGCTGTAAGGACTACCTATGGAAACCTGAACATGTTTGTTGAATACGCAGCAGTTTAAATCAGACTCAGCTACATCCAAAGCTCTCCTGCATCCAAACTCCTCATAATAAAAAGGTGACAATTCCTCGGGTATCAACTTTTGGCCACTCCTGGCTTAAAAGGTTCTGAGAGCTGCAGGTGGGCATCTCATGCTCTGATTCCCAGCAATATTGTCTGTTTGCTGGTGCCAGCCAATAAGTAAGAGGCAGCTTTGAACGGATGAAAAGCAGCTCAAGCAACTGTATGTAGAGTGACTAATGCCTGCAATACATGAAAGGGAATCAGTCTGACATACGTAGCTCTTCTTAGAAGCCATTTAAGTTATCTCTGGGGGGAAACTAATAGTGGGGAGCAGCTAGAGAAGAAAGAAATCCAGGGCACCTGCACGAGCTGACTTACTACAATGTCCGAACAGCCTGTGTGTTGCAGCTGTGTGACACAAGGTTGGTTACTAATCCTTTCCTCTCTTTGTCCTTACTAGGTACCTGGTAAATCCCATCAATAGGCCTGGAGTTAGAATCCTTCAGCTAATACAAATCTCTCTTCTGCTCTTTGGCTCTCCATGCGAGCCAGAGACAAATGGATGCCATCACAAGTGCCGGCCTCAAGAGGAAGTTTGACGATGTGGACGTGGGCTCGCCCATTTCCAATTCCGACGATGAGATCTCCAACAGCGACAGCGCAGACAGCTGCGACAGCGTCAATCCTCCAAGCTCCTCAGGCTTCATTCGTAAGTGTTGGCATTAGAGTTTTTGAAGCACGGTTAACTCCATACAGGTGGAGTTAACTTACGGCTCAACTTACAGCTGCAATTGTACCTGGAATTTCAGTTGTTAAATAAGGTGGTTGTTAAGCCATTCTGTGATCGTGCCTAATTTTTTGCTGCAATCATTAAGTGAACCACATGGTCTCCCTTCTTGATTTTGTGGGATCGCATCACATAGACACACACACACACACACACAATGCTGTAGCTGTCATAAATGTAAACCAGTTGCCAAGTGCCTAGAAGTGAGACCTTTTTTGTCTAGAAGTGAGATTTTTTTCAGCAGCACTGTAATTTTAAACAGTCACTAAACAAATGGTTGTAAGGCAAAAACTAAGTTTGTTATCAGCATTAATTCTGGCAGTACTTCTAGAAGAATTTACTGTTCCATCTGTTAGGTCACTGAAGCCTTGCTTCATCAAGAAAGTCTTCCATGGTATCAGATTTTTACAAGAATGAGATGACTTCTGAGGTGAAGCAAGAGTAGTAAGCATGGACTTCTGCCTAGCTGCTTCTGTGTTGCCCACCAATAAAAGCTTATCAAAGAACAGCCTGAAGATAGCCTACAATTTATTTCAGTCAGCCTTCTTTGACCCAGATCCATCCAATAAGTTGGGCTGGTCTGACCAAAATTGGTCATATAATGAATGTGCAGTTACTATGAGGCTGTTCAGTTTTATGGAGTTAATAATTCTAGTAAAAGTGTGCATTTGGTGGGTCTTCCACTCCCAAATCTGATCCTAGTAGAATATACTGTATATCCCCACTTTTGCCCTTTTTTTTTGTTTATTGGGTGTAATAGAAGCAAATCATGTGAAAAGTTGCTATAGTTCTTGGATGCTCCATATAGGGTTGATTAGTTCAGGGATCCCCAACCCTCAGGCCACGTCACGTTTGGAACTGGGCCACAGAAATGGTGGGCAAGCGTGCACGCACCCCTCCACTTGCACGAGCATTGGGTGCGAGTACACACGCACGAAACTCCGTTTGTGTGAGTGGCGGGCACGCCATTACTCCACTTGCACAAATGGAGCTGCTCACGTGCGCTCCTGCTGCTTGTACAGAACCATCTTCTTGCCTCCGCCCCCCCAAGCGCTGGGCCACCAAGCCAGAAAGGTTGAGGATTGCTGGATTAGTCGTTCATAAACACCTTGATTATCAGGACCGTGTAGCATTTAGGATTCAAGGCAGAATAATGCTTTTCTGTGAGGTGCAGGATGAATGATCCACTACGTTCCTCTGGTATTCTCTAATCCCCACCCCCAAGCCCATTTGGGTGAGATGTGGAAGAGAAGGCTGCTCTCTTTTCTGTCCATATCTTCCCTTTTCTAAAGCAATGCTCCCCTGATATCAGATAGCTGCCAACCCCATGAGCTTTTTACAAGGCCTGGCTAATTTCAGCAAGTCTTGATGGAACCACTTCAGTCTCTCCTGACTGAATGCATTTGGCAGGACCCAGGAGAGTGGCCTTTTCTTCCCTGTGGAATATCACCCCCTGAGTTGAGACTGGCCCTGTCCTGATATCCCTCCAGAAGGCCCTCAAAACATTGCTACATCAGCAGGCTTGGGGAATCTCACCGAAATAGTGATATAAGGAGATGGCTGCATTATTTTTAGCATCTATCTAGCTCTATTTCTTGGTATTAATGTTGATTTTTTTTTAAAAAAAATTATACTTCTTTTAATATGGTCCTTGTGAGATGGGTGACTAAAGAAATATAAATACACACACACTTTTATGGTTGCTCCTCAGTGCTGGATGTTATTTGTTAAGTTGGTTACATTTTTCTGTTTAGCTTTTAACCTTATTACTGTTCTGGATCTCAGTAAGCTGCTCAGAGTCAGACATGATTAGAATAGTGAAGGAGCCCAGTACAATAAGTAAATTCCCTAAAGCAGCTGTGCTTTTTCCTAGGATCATGTGTCTGCCCTCATGTTCTGCCTAGCCATATTGATTACTCTCTTTTATCCACTCTTGGAGCATGAAGAGTTACAAGAAATTAATCCGGCTATTCGTTCCAGGACTTTAGTCTTAATTCAGTAAAATTAGCAAAAAGTTCAAACAGCTTACATTCTTCCCCAGTGATTGTTACTCAGATAGCCTTGCCTGCTTCATTGTTTACTTCATTGCTGGTTATGATTGGAGGTTAGATATGAAAAGATGATTTGCTGGATAAGGACCTAGCTTGACAAAATGTTGCCATGCCTGTTGTTTTTACACCATTAGTGGCATTTGAAAAACTGATTGTAATACCGCATTGATTCTACAGAACCTAAAGATTTCTCCGTATTTGCCAGATTTCTGGAAACACAGCTTTCCCGTCACTACTAATACGCCTGTGTAGTGTGCAGCCAGAATTTTAAATAGCTTACAGACTTCACTCTTGGTTGTTCAGAGCTGCAATAAAACCCCGTGGGTTTCAGCCAGTGCTCTTTATATCCTGGAACATGCTCAGAATTCTGTCCAGTGCTTAGGAATTAAGTGGCAGGTATGTGTTAGTGCAGAAGAGTTTGAAAGCTTTTATGGTGGAAGACACATTCTTCAAACAACATTTGCCACGGGTGTTCTGTAACAATGAAGAAAATATTAAATGGGGTGTGCGAAGGGAGACCCATCCTTGCTTCAATTTTCAAGCGGGTGTTTCTGTTTTGCTTTCTTACATCTCAGCAACCTCCATCTTAAAAAGGCAGAAACAGCTGCGTAGAAAGAATGTGCGCTTCGACCAGGTGACTGTGTACTACTTTGCAAGGCGTCAGGGATTTACCAGCGTTCCTAGCCAAGGGGGCAGTTCCCTGGGCATGGCCCAGAGGCATAACTCTGTCCGCAGGTATACCCTTGGTGAATTTGCCCAAGAGCAGGAAGTGAAATCACCGTGAGATCCTTCGAGAACACCTGAAGGAGGAGAAACTTCACGCCAAGAAAATGAAGGTAGGCTTTTGGCAGGCAGAAAAGTCCTTTTTGGTCATTTATTTGCAGAGTTTTTGGTGCTATAGCTTGACCCTAGTTTGATGCATATACAGGGAATATAGCAAGGTTGGGGAATTGACTTTGAACGCCTGTAATCCTTTTCCCAATTTGATATGTTGAGTTCATATCAGCCCTGCCTGTGGGAAGTGGTAGAGAAAATCAAGTGAACCATGGTGGCGCAGTGGTTTAGAGTGCAGTACTGCAGGCTACTTCTGCTGCCTGCTTGCAGTTTGGCAGTTCAAATCCCACCAAGCTCAAGGTTGACTCAGCCTTCCATCCTTCCGAGGTTGGTAAAATGAGGATCCAGACTGTTGGGGGCAATAGGCTGACTTTGTAAACCGCTTTGAGGGGGCTGTGAAACACTATAAAGCGGTATATAAATCCAAGTGCTATTGCTATTTCCAGACCACGGGTGTCAAACTCACCACGTCACGTTGCTGTCACATGATGTATCACAACTTTTTTTCCCTTTGCAGAGCTGGGTGGGTGTGGGTGTGGTCTGTGCATGATACGCCAGTTTGACACTCCTGAACTAGATGATCATATGGTTCTTTGGTGCATTTGCCTGGACTCTTATTTGTCTGTCTCTGCATTTATTAAGAAATAGTATTCCAAATATGCACTTCTGATTATTTTGCATTTTGGTTTTCTTACCTGTCTATCCCATTACGCTAATTCTGAGCCCCAAATCGAAACCCTGGATTTCCCCATATTTCATAGACTACATACAGCCCTTCATCTGGATTGGAATATGAGAAATGCCGCTGGTAATGTGAAAATGAACATTGAAGAACTTCTTGAAGTGAATGAATGTGAAGTTGACAAGAGCTTTCCCTGTAGGGCTTGGAGAGGAAGGGTCAGAGATGAGCTTTTTGAGGAAAAACCTAAGGATTCCCCGCCATCCAGCAGGAGGGGAGCCCTCGCAGCCAAGAGACAAGTACCGCCAGTGATGCCAACCAGGTTTCTAGCCTCTGTTTTGTGTCAACTTGATTCATGGGAAGGCTCAGCAATTGCAATGAAAGCCTCTCCCTTTTAGCCTCCTCCTGGCAGGCTTCTTGTTCAGTCCTTCTCCTTATCATGCCTCCTGGCGGCCTAGTTGGTGTGTCCTGTAGGTTGCCTAGCAACTGGGTTTCCCTTACTGAATTGAATGCTTCTGTCAAAAAACAGACGTTCCAATCATTCTCTTGCTACCATGACAACCAGTTTATCCAAAAGGACAAATATTCACTCTGTGGTCCTGCAGCTCTGACTACTTCTTATAGTTGGTAAAGGAAACCCGTTTCTGAACTGCACTGCTTCAGGGTCCAGATTTGTCCTTATACGATCCATCCTTGTTTGTGCATATGCCATCTTCTCCAGAAGGTGAATATAGGGAACCTGCACATTAAAGAGAAGGATCTAGGTTGTGACTTGCTAACTAGCTTGCTAGCTTTCTGTGGTGGCTGTTTTTGGTGTGTTTTTAGTTGTATGAATGAGCATCCTGTCCTGGATACTGCCCCAATCCACCATCCTTGTAGATTGAGATGGAATATGTCTGAAAAAAAAAAAGCCTGATTATTTATTTATGTGTTTATTTCCCACCTTTATTATTTTTACAAATAACTCAAGGCAGCAAACACACCTTCCTCCTCCTGTTTTCCCCACTACAATAACACTGTGAGGTGGATTAGGCTGAGAGAGAGTGAGTTTTGGCTTTCCAAAACAGTAGTTGCTGCTTTGGTAATATGATTGGTGTTCATGAAGCCTATGGGAAACATGCAAAATGCTTTTTAAAACCTGAGTTGTTTTGTATATTCCACAGAGAATTTTGCATTTGAAGGTCTTATCAGCTACACTTTAAAGGTTTCATTTCTATTTTTGTCATGCAACTCCTTGTCATTTTTAATGTCAGTTCTGCTATCTCACGTATCTAATCCTTTTTGCCCACCTTCCGGAATTAGTTTGTTATTTTCCAACAATCTACAGCATCTTTTTTCCCCCTCTAGCTGCCATGTCTCTGCCAAAAAAAACCCTCACACAAATCTTCTCCCTTCCAAAGATTGGAGGATGAAACAAATTTGTACTCTGTTCAGCAGACAATGAGGAATTTTTTTTTGTTCTGTTTTTTTGTATGAAGCACAAATCAGCCAAGTGTACCTTCTGCTTTGCCCTTGAGGACAGGCTGTGTCTGCCAGTAGAAAGATTACTGTGCTTTCCACATGGCCAGCAATGCGAATGGTAGTGCCTGTCATGTTTAGTGTAAGAACATCAAGCTGCAAATGTGTTTAGTGTCTCAGCAAAGTTGTGATGTAACGATTGGATCAAGGTCACCCTCAGACTCCTCCCTGCAAGGTTCTAGGATTCCTAAATCCCAGCTCCACACCGACTACTTCCCTCAGAAGATGGAGGAGACTGGATTGAAGTGCTTGGGGCGGAGTTTAGCTCTCACCTCAGCCCTCGTCTATGTTGCATCATGTCTCTGAGGAATGGTTCTTTGTAATAAATACCATGGCTACTCTGATGAAACACTACTACTTGCTTTGTTTTTGCCATCAGGCTTCTTTTTTTTAATTTTGAGCTTTTATTGCATTTTACAAATGGTATAAAAACCAAACGAATACATTTTAAAAATAGGGGGAAACGGGGGGAAAGGAAAAATGGAAAAAAAACACCACCACCAAAATTGGGGTCAGTGAGGGAAATATCTAAAAAATTGGCAGTCAGTGAGGGAAATATCTAAAAAAAGAATAACTTCTTACTTTTTTCGGCGAAGATGTGAATACTGCTTCCATATGTTGCCCATGGTTCCGATCTTTTTTTTGCTTCCCATTTAAAACAGACACCGTATATTTTCTTTTTAAAATATTTTCTTTCTTAAAATATACAGGGAGCCCTTGACTAGAAACTAATAAGTAGGAGCAGAATTACTATTCCTAAACATAGTGGATGTTACCTGATTTGACTACCTTTTTTGCCGCTGCAGTGAATCACTGTTGTTAACTGAAACTGGCTGTCATTAAGTGAAGCTGCTTCCCCTTATCGACTTGTTGATTTTTTTAAAATTTAAAATTTTATTAGACAAACACAAAACAGAAAAGAACATTAAAAACAATGAACATGGTACAATCCTCCTAACCCACATAGTTGTCTTACATTGCCAAGTCACATATAAAAATAGTGCATATTTACATTCTATATATTATATAATATATACATTTAATCATTTCTTATTATCTTGATCCTCTCTCTTTTCTAACCAAGCATAAACTTATCCCATACTTTGTAATAATCCGATTCATCCTTATTTTTTAATTCTTTTGTCAATTTGTCCATTTCTGCGCACATCCAAATTTTCCTAATTATTTCTATTTCACTTGGAGTTTTTTTTACATTTCCACTTGACTTGTCAGAAGTTGGCCGAGAAGGTCGCAAATGGAGATCACATGACCTTGGGATGCTGCAACTGCCATAAACACATGCCAGTTGCCCAAGTCATGAGATCACATAACTATGGGATGTTTCAGCAGTCCTAAATGTGAGGACTGTTCATAAGTCACTTTTTTCAATGCCATTTGTAACTTTGAATGGTAGCCAATGGAATGGAATGTAAGTCGAGGACCAGTTATGTATATACATTGGGTAAATAATATAACACAAAGTTTGTCAAAGTGAAAAACCTAGCGTATTCTGGTGAACACTGATGAGAAAGAATGATTTGTGCTTTTAGACACCACTATCTAGAAATGTCAAAATTCAAATGCGGGATTTTGGCTTGGAAAATGTGCCACTCTATATTTATCTTCTTTTTGAGTCTTGGGCAAAAAATGAGGTCTACAGGGTTGTATGGAGGGTACCGCTGTCCAAACCATGTTTTGAAATTTCCTACCTCAAATAAAGCTAAATGAAATACATCTCTCTGATATCATTCTGAAGGTGTAGATTTTAAGGACTGAATGGGTTGGATAAAGTTTCAGGGAGCTGGGGAATGAGCAAAGAAATAAACTACCATCTCTTAATTGGTCGTGATCTGCCTGCACAAGCCAACAGCTGATTTGATCCAACAAAGCTCATAATCTTTTCTAACAAGGCTATGGCTTGTGTGGTGAGCTTGAAGGCTTGCATGTGCAAAGACAAGTCACTGTCAGAATTTAAACAACCCCACCCCCACCCCCAATTCTCTCTGGATGTTGGGTTGTGCAAGCAAAGGAGAAAGAAAAACCCAGAACATAGTCTAACGGTGCTTTGGCTTATGCACGTAAAGCTGGATCATGGTTAGAATCTCTCTATCCAGCAAGCTTTTGGGGTTCCTTCAGCTTTGTCAGTGCAGAAAACTGCATCACTGTCAAAACTCACAGCCTGGGAGGAATCGGTATTTGGAGGAAAAGGGTGACCCTTGCAGCCCAGCTAAACTCAGGGAAATCATTTGTCTTTTTTTTTTCCAGACTGAAAACTGATGATGGGATTTCAATTTCAAGATTAACTTTGCTGGTGTCTGTGTCTGTTGTGTTCTCTATTCTTTCCCACACCCTCCCCTAAGCTGACCAAGAATGGAACTGTGGAGTCCGAAGAGGCTGATGGCTTGACGCTTGAAGATGTCTCCGATGATGACCTCGATGTAGAGAACGTGGAGGTGGATGACTACTTCTTCTTACAGCCGCTGCCTACCAAGCGGCGGCGAGCTCTACTTCGAGCCTCTGGTGTTCATCGCATCGATGCAGAGGAAAAACAAGAACTTCGGGCCATCCGCCTCTCCCGAGAAGAATGTGGGTGTGACTGCCGGCTGTACTGTGACCCTGAGGCTTGTGCCTGTAGCCAGGCTGGAATTAAATGCCAGGTCAGTGGGGAAGAAACCGCTAGGCTTTGGCCTGAACTATATCTCCTGTTGCCCGTGTGTCTTTTTGATGTGGAGAGGGGTCCACTCATTGTTTCATGTGTTGAGCTCATAAGAGATGGTTTTTAAAGAGAATTCCTCTCTGCCCACCTACAAAGGTCTTAAGGGGGTGGACAGGGTTATTGTCCCCTTAGATCAGGGGTGTCAAACTCAAGGCCTGCTGGCCACATCCGGCCTGCATGGTGCTTAGATCTGGCCCATGGGGCTGACCTGGAAACAGCAAAGGACCGGCCCGCTGTGCCACTGCCAGCAAATATGGAGCTCAGGAGGCCTGCATGTGGAGAGCTCTGTTTTCGCTGGAAGAGAGTTGCAGGAGTCCGTCGCAGCTGAAAACGGAGCTTGGGAGTCCGTTTTCGCTGGCAGAGCCTTTGGGCCATCATAGGCACCCCTGACACAAGTGATCTCGAGCTGGCCACACCCACCTTGGCCACGCCCATCCCAGCTCCTCGAGGTCAAACACAACCCTGCTGCGACTTTCGATGAAATTGAGTTTGATACCCCTGCCTTAAATGCTCCAAGACTGAAGTTAAAAAAAGAAGTGAATAATTCAGGAGGGAAAATCCTGCTTGAGTTTGTGGAGAAACACAAACAGCGAGATGCAGCCAGCCTCTGGGATGGGGAGCTAAAATAGGATGAGAGGTTCTTGAGGAAATAGGACTAGCTTTCCAGGTTGATGTGACATCACTGTGGTTATGCATGTGGGAATCTGCTATTCTTCTGCTTCCCTCTTTTGGCTGCTATATGAAATGAGCGCTTGAAAGAATCTGATCAAATGTTTAACTTAAATTACCCAGCATTTGTGCAACTGTAACCACATTTTCCTAGTATTTGATTTACAGCGTTACACTTCTTGGACAAAACGAAGAGACAAAGGGATGTTCGGAATCCAGAAGTCTTAAACACAAGAAGTCTTAAATTACTTCATTTTTGATTCCCAACATCTAAGGTGCTGGGTAATCTCTCCAGAACCAAATTTCATACTCTGCATTGTTCTTATCTGTAGCATTTTGCTTTTTTTCCCCCTACGGAATATGTGCATTGGCATTTCTGCTCTTAATATTTTCTTGGCAAAGTCATTCTCTCTCTCTCTCTCTCTCTCTCTGCCTCTTTTGCACCACATCTTTTACACCCTAAATGGCAAAGCTCTGGTAAAGGATTTCAGGTCCTCTTTCCTGAAAGTGCTTTTATCGTGAAAGAACATTTGATGGTTTGATAAATGAAGTGTCAAAGAGCACATTCTTTCTTTCACAATAGATTGAATCAGACATACTCCAGGCCATTCTTTATTTCTTTTGATTTCTCCTTGAAATACAAGATTTATAGGTAGGTTATCTGGGGGAAAAGCATTGAATGTAGGGAGGAGGGGGCGCAACGGGTTGCTTGAGGCCTATCTAGCCGGTTGCTTTTTTTATAACAGCTTACATGGATTTTACATTTTTTTTTTCCATCTGACTTTAATTCCCTATCTGTTCACTTACTCTCCTTTTAGCCAAGCTTTCATCCTTCCAGTCACTTCCTCGGTTCTCACAGAGGCCCAGTTTTCACTGTCCTTCGCTTCCCCCACCCAGGTGGACCGAATGTCCTTCCCATGCGGCTGTTCCAGAGATGGTTGTGGGAACATGGCTGGGAGAATTGAATTCAATCCCATCCGGGTGAGGACTCACTACCTGCACACCATTATGAAACTAGAGCTAGAGAATAAGCGGCAGGTGAGCCGGGCCCAGGTTTTGGATGAAGAGACCCCTCATAGCTCCGGCAGTGACTGGCTGGGAAGCCAGTCCCCAGAGACCCAGGATTTCCAGGAGTTCATGGCGGAGAATGAAACGGCAGTCATGCATCTTCAGACAGCTGAGGAGCTGGAGCGGCTGAAGGCTGAGGAAGACTCTAGCAGCGGCTCCAGCATGGAAAGCTTGGGGGTGTGCATTTTGGAGGAGCCGCTTTCTGTCTCCGAAGGGATGTGTCCAAGTCTCGCCACCCCGATCCTCATTCAAGCTCAGCTGCCACCAGGTTCCTCTGTTCTGTGTTTCACGGACAGTTCTGAGCCAGCCAGCTCAGCTGAGGGCAGCCAACCCTACTTGAACAATGGGCCTGTTGTATATTATCAGGTTGACCAAAGGTCAGTGCTGGGGGTGAAGGGGGAAAATAGAGCAGAGGAGCCTGAGGGGCCCCCTCGTTTCACAGAGGAGAAGGAGCTAAGCATCTACTCTGTCCCTGTGACTTCACTGGTGTCTTGCGGCAGAGCCACAGCCACCAGCAGTGTAGAAACAGAGAAGGCTGCTGTACCTTTTGAGCCCCTGTCTTCTGAGAGCTGTCAGCCTGAAGTTCCTCTGCCAAGCCTGCCACTCCACACAGACGTGCCACAAGACAGTTTGCGGCCCCAGAACGTGGTGCCGCAATCGCCAGAGAGGGCCTGCGAGCTCCCTTCTTCTGAGGAGTGCTCTTTGGGCCCTTCTCTGACCGTGTGACAGTTCCCAGCCCATCGTCTTGATGTTTATTTATTGACAAAAGGTTTTTATCAAATGGCCACAGCCATTTGGAATTAATATTGGGGTGGGGGAGGGGAAGGAGAAGGGGCTGCTTTGTATGGGCTCCACCATATAAGGACCTAACAACAAGCACTTATCATAGCTGCCTCAGAGTAGGAGGATCTGTCTACTAGTTGGGCGCCCTCCTGTTCCTGGAGAGGTTGGACCCATAGGCAATGGAACTTTGTAGGGGAGGCCTTGACTTCATCCTGCAAGGACCAAATGTGAATGTGTCTCATGGAAGCAATAGAGCTAAAGCTGCCTTTTCTAAAGCGCTGGATGGGTTGGAGGGCAAGCGGAAGAGAACATTTGTTGCTACTTCATGACACCAATCGGTCTCTACGCGTGGTGGAATCTCTCCCTCCAGTTGCTGATCCCAAGCGAAGCTGCCGCCGCCGCTGCCGCCCGTCCCTTTCTGTCACTTTCGGTGGCTGTGTCTTGGTAACGGTGACCTTACTTGCTTGAACTGCTCTAACCAGTTACACAGCTTAAGCTCTGCAACCTCTTATTTATGTGACATTTACTGCCCTACGTTCCCTGGAAGAATCCCATATATTTTTTAAATTCACTACGAATTAACTTTGATCATGACTAGCTTACACCTACAGTTTGGCATGCAACTGTCGTAAAAAATAATTTTCATCCTGGAGCCTCTGCCCTGCCCTGCCAATAGCTTCACCCAAACATGTTCACGGCCTGTTTTGCTGGCTGGCCTTTGCTGGACTGGGACTGATTTTAAGTTTAAATTAACTTAAAAAAAAAAAAGCTGAATGTTTACGGACATGATGTGACTCAAGACTTGTCACTGACACTCTGATCCTGAGCTGTCACCTCTGACTAGATCCCCTTCAGGGATCTGATTCTGTAAACACTGAACACTAGGATCCCACCCTAGGATCGGGTGGGATCCAACTTCTTTCTGAAAAGAACTGCCAGTTTGGGTGGGCAGAGAATTTGACACCTAGCCTTTCGCCTCATACTTTTATGAATCAGTTTTCCTTTGTACTGTCTGTCTTTTCCATTCTAGTTGCACAAGAATTTGGAGGCGATATTGAAAGCTTTCTGACCCCTTGCTCCTTGCTTAGCAACCTAGCATTCTGGATGACTTGAAAGGGCACGGAGTTTGTGTGCAGTAAAACTGCAACCTGCTGGGTCCCAAGCATTTAGGGGTCAGTAAATGTGCAATAAGGTGGCACCTGCAATTCCCCTCCCAGTGAAGTGTGTACATTGTTCCAATTGGTCTTGGAATAAAGGGAGAAAGGACGCCCTTATAAGCTGCCACTCACCCCTGTGACCACTCTAGGATAACAAAAGCACTTTTCTCTTCCAGCTTACCGGGCATCCTTTTCTCCTTCATCTACCTTGTAGTAAACAGCAGATAATCATTGCCTTTCTGTCGTCACCTGTTCTGACCCAGCTCATGTTACAACCCTGTGGTATATGGCCTGGGGCCTAGCAAGAACTGGTTCCCCTGTATTTAGGAATCTTTTCTTTTTTCAGACTGCTCAAGATTTACAATGAAAGCTCATCTGGGTAATTCGGTTGCCCTTAACTCCTTATGCATAAGAGAGGGTGGGATTGAAGTAGCCTTTGCAGGGGTATATATCCTCATCAAAACCTACCTCCCAGCTGAAAAAATAAGACAAGCACCATCAGAACCTAAGTATAGGCGTTTTGTGTTTTTCAGGCATATCGCTAGATCTGTGTAAATGCTGGGCCATGTAAGTTTCTAGATGCTGAATCTGGAAAGATGAACAGGCTTGTCCCATAATTGCAAAGCTGCTTGAGAGTAGGCAGAGCAAGAAAACTCTGGCGGTAGCCAAGTCTAACTTAATTCTTGGCTGTTAACGATCAGTGATGAGCAATCAGTGCATTCAGAAAAGCCTATTCTCCTGAAAGTGACTCTGTAAGATAAACACAAGCAAATGCTGTGTAGGCGGCATTGACATGTAACACCATTCCAGCCCATTGCAGGCTTCAGAATAAATGCAAAGACTCTAGTACTAAATCCCTGTCTGATTTTCACCTTATTTCGCCCAAGTTCTCCCTGTGCTGATTAGCATATAATATACAGCCAGGGCTCCTATACTTTGCCAGACTACTTAATTGCTTTCACATCACTACCTCTTTCGGTGGATTGTTTAGAAGCAGTGCTATGTTTAGTGGGCAAATGTCTCCTCTGTAGATTTTAAAATGTAAGAGGATGCATGTGCAGCCTTAAAAATGTCCACTGTCCTCCTTTTTGTCTTTAAAAAGCCACACAAGTCATTGCATGAGACGCGCACAAACATCAACACTCTTTCCTACACACTGGTCTCGTTCCTGAGGGGTTGTCTAGGCTTTTATTCCATGCAGTTTAACCCCAGACTACCGTTGGGTTTGAGGGTCTGTTGGTGTCTTTAGGAGGAATCTTTCCTAATTCTCACATTTGTAGTTTACAAAACAAGTGGTGCTATAACAAGCTAAATTTATTTTCAAGGCAGCTCATCTCTCACTTGTAGCAAATGTATTTAGTGCTCTTCACATCTGAATCAAACAGAATAGAAAGAATTTCCTCCTACATCGAATACATAGCTTGGTAGGTATCTGGGTCAAAGACAAGGCATCTCTTATCAAATTCTCAACGTTTGAAAGCACCTTGGCTATTTATAATAATACTGACCCTGTAATTGCTTTTTTACACAACTACAGTAACATTATTATGGGCAGCTGTAGGTTGGTTTCAGGACAAGATGCACTTGTCTTTTTCCCATATTATTCCTCCATTGTTCCAGCTATACTCTTTGTAGCCCTCAATTAGGAATCTTTGTACTGTAGATCTGCTCTAAAGTAGTGGCTAAAACCAGAAGCTTTGCTCCCTGTAACTGCATGGTGTTTGTTCTGGGGATTTGGCACAATCAGCCCTAGAATCAAGTTTTTAAATGGGGCTTACCTCGATTCTTGCAGATCTGGCAGTATAAGAATCTCCTCCTGTTGAGTGCTTAAGCTGTTGCACCCCTTGGCCACCTGCCAATACTGACAGATGGTCTGGTGGAATACACTTTCTGAAAATGGAAGCAGCTTCACACTTAAAATACCAGGATTCCATTTTTATAATGCAGAAACAATTCTCGCGACTGACATTCCGGAATGCAAAGATTAATGTAATAGCTTGATAGAAACCCAAGTACTAAAATACAACGTTCTAACACAGAGGTGTAGATAACAGGGAAGAAAACAGAAACTCAACAAAGCATCTGAACTATTAAATATTACATTGGCTTTTTCATTTCCACGAGATGCTTAGTTCTGACAGAAAAGGGCAACCTTAAATAGCTATGTGTAGAAAAATAGCCAGAAAAATAAAACACTCCTTCCTGAGCATTATGAAAAAAGAAAGGGCGCTGGTCTCAAATGACAGAATTTTATTTTTAAATCCTGTAGTAGAGGCTGGGCTTCTTGGAAAGCTTTTGTTTTAAAGAATGTTCTTTAATGCAAAAAAAGGCCTACTCTCTTCCCTGTCTCCCTTTTGTTATTAATAACAAAACTCTCTTACTCTGATGTGGTGGTACATTCGCCTGTTCTCCCTTCCCCTTCCCTTCTTTTGGTGCTACTGAACTGTTTACAGGACAGTCCTTTCACTACCTGGAAGAGACTTCTATTAACAGAAGCCCTGGTCTGACATTGGTATTAGCCCTGTCCTCTTGTCACTTGCAACCAATAACTTCATAACTCTGCTTGCCTGCAGGAAATACACAGGTGGCATTTTCAATGTGAATCCAAAGCTTGTCAGGTCCTTTACATTTTTGTTTTGCCTTTTATGTTCTTTTCATTGTGATAATGCTGTATTTAAAGAGGATATTTAAGTGTAAAAACAAATAAATGCGTAAACTTACATGAAGCGAATTTTGTTCTCAAAATTGATGCCGCCGTCTATTCAGTTACAGACCCAGTGTGCATTGCACGTTTTTTTCTGGTATTTTTCACAGCTGCTTTTAACCAAAGTGCAACATATGATTAATACTTGCAGAGTCTGCCTTTGTGAAACAATCCTTTCTGTCTAAAAGAACTAAACAGCATCAAAGTATATACAATGTTTCATCATAATGGGCGAGATTCTGCATTGGATCATTGTAGACATCGCCTTCCAAGTAGCAGCTTTTGCAGCTTGGTTTAATTTTGATTTGTGACAAGTCTATAAATTTATCCCATGGTGAAACCTAATGGAAAAACCTTTTCACGCATCCAGGGTTTATTCTCTTGCATAGATTTTATTTCAAAAAGACTGATCGTATTACTTGGACTAAGGTGTACACAACAAAGACTTGGGTCACGAACTTAGCAGTCACTGGTTATTTTATAGGGGGAAAACAACTATTCATAGCTTCAGTGTTTCCAGTAATTTATGACTCAAGCTCAGACACTCGAGAGAAGTCACAATAGTGATATGTTAACAGAATCACTTCAAAACTCCACAGTTAACAGGATTAATGCATATTTTTAATGTTAGCCATCTTGCCATCTTTAATGGTAAACATTTATCTTTCAAGTAAAATACATGTAATATACACATTTCTCACACATTTTATGATTAGCTCAAATACAGACTTCAACTTACACGTGCCACCCAGAATTCCAGCTTCTGGTATACTTCATGCAATCTAATTTTTTTTATACCCCCTACCTCTTCCCCACCTCCCACTGAAGGATTTTTTCAAGTCTGCTATACTTCATAATAAAAAAAAATATATCCTGTAATCTTACGACTCCTGAGAGACCAAGATTGAGTCTTCCCTTTTGATAGAAATGAGCAATGCTATCTCAGCTATGCCTTCCCGGTCTTTTGCCACCTTGGGTCTTTACCACTAAGTCTTGCAAAATCAGCATCAAAAAGGAGAAGTGTGAGAGTGTGTGTGGGGGGGGGGGTGTATGTGTGTGTGTGCGGTAATACAGATGAAGAGAGACTTTAGCTTCAATATTGACCTAACATTTCCATCCTAGTCCCTCTAAACGATTGCAGCTGGAAAGAAATAGAGTCCCTGAAACATTTCAAGACAAAAGGGATGGACGAAACAAACATTAAGACATGTGTATCTCTTCCCCCGTCCTCTTTAGCTGGCAAGACTGAAATCACAGAAAGTGGTATGTGACTCTTGACAGTGTATGTTTAGCAAAAAAAAAAAAAAACTGCATTGTACCAATGTGTATTCTGCAATTATTCATTTTTTAAAATATACGGGTTCCTGGCCAATATGAAACAAACCTCATTGTAGCCATTTGAGGGAGTTGGTGTGTCTTTCCAGCAGAAGAATTTGCCTCAAGCATTATTAGCAAGATTTTGGACTGACAAGTCTGAACAGTCATATATTTTGACAATCCAAGAAAGAGGCCTATGAGATCATAACTGAACCAGGCTTAAATGCAAAGTTAGCGAAATATACAGCAGAGGTAGTATTTTGTTGCGCTATTTTAGCAATTGTCTTCACTCAAAAACAGTCAGTGGGAGAATTTTATTTGTTCTGCAATGTTTCTTCTAGTGTCCCCTCTACACTAACAAATTCACTGGAGTGTCTTCTGCTGGATTCTTGCTTTCCAACCCATCCACACACACCCTTTTTTTCCTGAGTCAAATGAAAATAAAATGTATTCCCCTTTCTGGTTCAGCCAACAGACAATATACAGCATATATTCAACAATCCAGAAGGGGCTGTTTCCGGTTAGCTCTTAGAGGAAGGAGTGAAGTTGATAGAAAGTAAGACCATCCCGTGTGCCAAAAGTGAAGTCTCAGAGCCTGAAAAGATAATAGCTTTCTATTTCACCGGATTATATTCATAAACATTTTTAACACTAATTTTGATTGCAAAGAGAAATTAGACATATAGAAATAAGGAGACAATTCTCAATCCCTTCTGAAAGGTTAGGAAGAACAAGACTTACCTGCTTCACTTACTGTCTCCTCAATAAACCATTCATTTTAAAAATAAATTATTTCAGTTTAGAAGGTTAAACACAATTTGATTTTTGCTGTTTCTATAGCTAAAAAATTATTTTCATGGGTGGAATACTTTCCTGGTATTACATTTGCAGTCTAAGCATTTTTCTATTTACAATCATCTCTGTGGCCCCTTCCTTGCAATGTATCAGTTGGCTTGTTTCTGTTAATTTTTTGTAGCAGCGTCACAGCTTCTGACATGACAAATTTTCCCACCATGATTTGAGACTCGTTACACAGATAAATGGTCCATGTTGCCCCAAGGTAGCTGTGTGGACTGTGTATTTCAAGAAATAAAATGTGACGTGTTTTTATCCTCTGCATAATTAAGCCTGCAGAAGTATTATTTATGTATTTTTAGCCAACTTTTATTCGTTGCTTTGTATACTCCTCCCTTTTAATAACCTTAAAATTGTAAATGACTGAAATCTTTTTTTGTGTTTGTATTACCATATGAAGTTATCACATATTCAAAAGCTTAGGTCAAACTGTCAATTGAACATACAGTTGAGTTCCCTTTTTTAAAAAATAACTATTTTAAGTTTAAATAAGACATGGAGAAAAATGAAGATCAGGGACAAATGATCAGAGAATATATTAATGAGAAAGGAGGGCATAAAAGATACTGGAATAAGCTCAACTCTGCTTAACTGGATCCTTTGCTTGGGATTTTGATCTTTGAAGACTTTTACCTGGCCAAGAAGCCTTAAAATTTTATTAAAAATTGAAACTGAGATTTTCATTTTGTGTCATTTATTAAACTAAAGCAGCAAGAGCACTCAAAAATGCAGGACATCACCTAGCCAGGGCTAAATGTTACAATGATCCATCCTAAAATACACACACAAAATTGAAATAGTTAAATGGAGACGAGATGAGATGAGATGAAAGCAGTCTAAGAACTCAGCTGACAACATATATGGATGCAAGTAGTCCTCAAACTTGCAGCCATTCATTCAGTTATGATTTGAAGTTATAACCCCACTGAAAAAATGATTTATGAGCGGTTTTCACATGACTGTTGTAGCATCCCCATGGACACAATATTGAAATCCAAGCGCTTGACAACTGTGCTTGACAGTTGTACTGTCCTGGGGTCATGTGATCATTTGAAACCTTCCCAGCTGGCTTCTGACATGTCAATGGAGGAAGCCAGATTCACTTAACAGTTGCACTTAACTCTGGCAAAAAAGGTCATAAAACATGGCACAACTCAACTTCCTTGCTTAGCAACTGAAATTTTGGGCTCCATTGTGACTGTAAGTCAAGGACTACTTGTATTACCCATATAATTATATATTTGTGGCTTGTTAGAGGAGAATCCCCATTTTCCACCACTGTTTTCCAACTTCTTTTGGAATTGCTTGGTCAATGCCTGACGTTTACCACTGCAAAAAAGTTTCCCTGTCTTGAACTCCAGGAAATTAAGATTCTTACCCCAGATAATACCCAGCTAATATCCCAAAGAAATTCTCTTCTGCTGTATAGTATAACAATACTACTTACCTAACTTTTCCGAATATTTTTTCTATAGGTAATCCTGGGTTAAAAAACCACTAATTCACCATTCAAAGTTATGACAGCACTGAAATGAGTCAGCTTATGACCAGTCAATATTTTGGATGTCCCGGCACCTCTGTACCATCTCACTATAAACTTAGCGTTTGGTAACCGTCTCGTGTTAATGATAGTTGCAGCATCCATGTTCACATGATCATTTGCAACCTTCCCTGTGGCTTCCCAAAAGCAAAGTCAATGGAGAAGCCAGCAGGGAAGATTGCAAGTTGCTAGCGTAAGTCTCCTCCATTCGGCAGCAGCCAGTCGCACTGGGTTGGCACTGCACTGGCACACTCCACAAGCCATTTTTGCCACCCACACAACCTTCCCCACCTGCCACTTAGCTGCCCACTGACCTGTTTATGAGCTACCTGAAGCTTGCAATTTCCTGTCAGCTTTCCCACTGACTGGTTGCTGGAAACCTGCATGAAGCTTGCCGGGATTTCCTTTGTTAAGCAATGCGGACACATGACATTGCTCTATGACATCACTTAGTGATGGAAATTCCGATCTCAAATATCATTGTTGAGGGACTACTATCATATGTCACTATGGTATGGCTTATGATCAGTACAGTTTGTGACACAATAACTCAGCAATAATATTTTTAATTATTAAGAGATTCTGCTTTAATGTTCTTGACTTATCTATGGTTAGCTCCCTTTTAGGTTTTATTTCCACAGACACCTAGTTAAGCAGAGAGGGGCAGGTGAGTGTGTGGGTGTGAGTTTTGATGTGAGAAATTTTCCAGAACAGTTGTAATACTAATCCTCCTTCCAATGGTTCAGCCAATCTTACCTCTTAGTGAACTGGAGAGTGATAACCATTGGTTCAACCAGAGCCTACAATCTTCTGGATCCAGATGAACGGAATTCAAGCCACGGGTATAGCATGCCTGCAAAAATCAGAGGGACCCCTTCGAATGCAGCCAGATGCTTTCATGTCACAAAGAATCATCAAATCCAAGAAACAGCTGTGTTGGTGTTACATATAAGAGGCACATAACCCTCAGTTGCATATGGCCTCAAATATTTGGAGCATGGCCTTTGGAATTGTACTGATTATTTTTGACAGGAGCTAAAAATCAATACATTTAGGGTCATTGGGAGGAGCTAATCCCTCTAGAATCTAGATATATCTATTTGCCTAGAGCATCAATGTACCCTATCTCAGCTGCAAAGACACATAGGGAGACATCCCCCTCCCTTCCATAGCATTCCTGTACAACTAAAAGCATGGTAAGATAATGCTCACAGTTGTCCTTCTTTGCCCACAATATGCTAAACTAATTTATACCTGGTTTGTTGAATAAGCCATCACATTATAAGTCAAAGAAAGTCCATATTGGTTCTCAGGCTGGTAACTTTGACTATTACTTGTTTGTAAACTGCCCAGCACTTATGAGGATTAAAGCAGAAGATGAATAATAATTAGTCCACAGTCAACCACAAGGCTAAATCATCCACCTCATATAAATTTATCTTACCACTTGCGCTTCCTCGTCTGTCAGTTGGCTTACTCCTAGTTTCACCATTGCTTGGTCCAGATAATGCAGCTCAGAGAGATGGCTCCTCAAGCGATTTCTCAGGAAGAAAGATGGCAAGCGAGGTGTCAGGAACAAAACACGACTGAGAACTTTCTGAGGAAAACAAGGCAAAGATAACATTTCAGGTAAAAATGCTTTACTGTGAATCTCCATTTCGGAAACATTTTAGCCTGTGGATAAGGCAGTAGGGATGAACAATGATGGCAGATGCAATTGCATCCTGCTTTAAATCCAACCCACTGCTGAATATGGAGTTTTTTAAGATTTGTAAGTAGGAAAAAATTTTAGTTTTTTTGGATTTTTCAAGCCTTTCAGGCAAAGCACATGAGCAGAAAGAGGAAATGGCAGTTAACAGATTCATCATAATGAAGGCTTTTAAGCAGTTACCCAGTTTCATTCCATGTTTATAATTTTATTAAAGTTATAAAAATATACAAGTGAAAATAAATATAGGAAAATGGGGAAAGGGAAGAAGGGAGAGAGAAAAGTGGGGGTAAGGAACAAACACAAATAAAAATCATTAACTTCCAACTCTTTTCAGTGCAGTACAATACAAACATTAAAGCCTCTATAGCCATTTCTTTGACAAGAAATTTATCCACCGGTAATTAGCAAATCCCAAAGTCAAAATTTCATTTTTTTTTCCTGTCTCAAGCACAAAAATTAGAAACAGTTCCAAGTACAAAGTTAGATGTATTCTTTTCTTTGATTACAGTCAATTTCATTCCTTAAAAGGCACCTACCACATGCTGAACCGTGAGATGTTGGATACCAAAAGGATGCCCCACAAATAAACTTCTCACAGCTTTAAGCTCGGTTATATCTGGATGTAATCCTTCCTGAACCTTGAAGATTAAGAAACAAAAGCAAGTTTTCCCAAGTATAAAGTAGGACCTGATCCCATGCACAACTAAACCAACAGGCTTTTCTTTACTATATGCCAAATTCTACCTTACTGCATCAGAAAATGTGAACGTTAAAGTCTTCTCAACACCTTGCTACAACAGTCAACTGGTACCTCCCTATAATTGCGGCATGTAAGGCTACATGCTACCAGAATTTGCTTATTTGTTTCTTTCCATTATAATGTATGCTGACATTATTTTATAAAACATTATGAGTGCATCTGCACAGAGTCGTTTCAACAGCGTAAAACCATTAAAAAACTGAAACATTCTTACACTTTTCCCTACATGAAATGAACTATATAGGATGGTCTATGCACTTGACCATAGACTACAAAAAAGCAAAAGTCTTTTTTTTAAAGATTTTTTTTAAATATCCAGGATTGCTTCTTTGTCAATGGAGAAAGAGGTACCTTTTCACAGAGGTATAGCATCCGTTGGCGAAGCTGAGGATTATCTGGGAAGTGAGATAGATGTGTTAGACCATCAATCACTTCAGTAAATGCCTCCCTCCTCATATTGTGGTAGGTGTTCAGAAACTCAGCTTGTTGTTCAGGAGTCCAGAAGTGGCGTATTAAGAGCTGTCTTGGGAATAAATACCTTGGGAAGGAGAAATTGTTTGGAAGAAGTGACTTACTTCTAAACCAAGACGACTTAACAAATACAAATTTAGGAATACGTGTGTTATACATTTACAATCAAATTTAGGCCAAGGAAATCCAAATGTTGCAACAGGAAATTGATTTTACAGCTTCCATCCACAAGTGAAAGCTTTTATTTAAGATAATTTCCATTAAGGGAAGAAGAAAACAGCAGTCTGGCAACTGTAACCATGCCCTGACAACCTGAAATCCTATGGAATTCTTCTTTTGGAAATTTAGCCAGGTTTTGCTAAAAGCCAACTTTTAAGTTATCTTCATAGGACTGCTGAAAATGGACTTGAGAAAAAGAAACATGGTATCTTATGTTGCCAATATATCCAATAAAAGTACTTCTGTCATATAGTAACTGACCTGGCAATACATATAAGCTTCTGAGATCTGGTTCCTCAGTCTTGGAAAATCCCAGTCTTTCCAATCTAGCCTTGATGATTCCATTAATAATAAATGTGATTCTTATTTGCCTCTTGTACTTCTTTGCAGTTTTATTACTGTTTGTTTTCCAATTTGTTTCTTTTAAAATATTTTTTACAAGCCATCTTGCACTCATGAAAAGTGGGTGGAAGGTTTAATAAATAAACCTGTTCTATTCTTGTGCAATATATTCCGTATTCTATGCTGGCAGTCACAGGCTTTATCAGTAGACAGAGTGGCCTTCAATCGTATTTTAATCCAAATCTGCTAGAGCCAATTGCCTTCATGTCCTGTTTCCTTTTCTGAAAAGAAAACCTACAATGCTTTTGCAAGGCCAAGCTGCTCTGCCATCCAGGCATATTAGGCTGGTAAAACTGAGAACAAGCTCACCCTATTTGTGCTTCTTTTTCCTTCTTTTATTCTGAAGAAACAGGGCAGGAGAAATGCCAATTGAAATAGCATTTTTACCCACTCAATTTTTCCCCCTGTTAAACATTTCCCAATCTTTAGATTTGTCCTTTTTAAAAAAAAACTGAGCATTTTAAAGCATTTAGCAATTATATTGGAAGACAGGAGAGAGGGCAAAAAGGCTGCATCTCAGTAAATCTTAAGGATCTAGATAGAGACAAAATTCTACTTACATAAGCAAAAGAACTAAATAGTTGGCAAAGGGTGGAAGACAGAGAATCCCGACAGGAATGGCTTTAATAAGGTCCCTGCGAAACTAGAGGAACAATACACAGTTACTATTATTGTTAATTGCCAGAGACTCCCTTAATAATGCAGGAAACCAGTTTTACAATTGATCGTTTTTGGTTCTTTAGCCTTTTGAAGTTATAATCCCTTTACAAACTTTATACTATACTTACAGTTGCAATACAGTGGAACCTCAAGTCGCGGACGCTTCTGTTCGCGACCAAATCGGGTGGCGAACAAAATTGAATCAGGTCACGATTCAAAAATCGGGTGGCGAACAAAATTGGTGCGGAAAGATTCTCTTTCCTGTGCCAATTTCCCCTTCTGTTCCAATTTTTTTTACTGTGCACATGCGCAGTCCGTCATGCTTCCGGACACGACCAAATCGGATAGCAACCGGAGTCCGGTAACGAATTATGGTTGCAACCTGAGGTTCCACTGTAGGTTACAATATTGATATTAGTTTACCTTTAGATTTTAGTGATAGCAATTTTGTATTTCATGATAGCTACTTTAACTTCATAAATTCTACAATTTTATCCAAATTATCTCTTATATTCACTTTTGTCTTTCAAAACATATCCTAGTAGTCTTGATATCATGTTGTTATATAGTTTGTGCTAGAGATCTAAATTTTAGTCAATTCTTTTAGCACATAGGCCAGGAATTGTCTATCAATCATCTTAAAGTTTAAAGCTATTAGAGACTACTATATATGACTATTGTCCATGGCACATAATTATTCACTCATTATTCTAAATCATGATTGATTTAACTAAGATTTATTAAAAAGCCATAACTTTGGATTCACACAATACTGGAAGTCCATGACAATTGGGGCTTAAATCTCGATTGTTTAACGATGAGGACATTGAGCTGCCGACATGACTGTTTCATTGCAATGTCTGCAATCGCAGCATTACCTGTTATGGTCACTAAGCAATCTCCTGGGCTGTTAAGCCCATGGAGTGAAAGAATTGCCCACTGAGCTCAACTCCTCTCTATTTGCATATAAGTGCAAACAAGCTGCCAAGCACCCAGATCGCAATAATGTTACAATGGGGGGTGGGAGGGAATGTTGTTGCACATTTTATGACAGATAGAATTGCTTTACAGCAAGGGTGTCAAACTCGCAGCGTCATGTTGTCGTCACGTAACTTATCGTGACTTTTCCCCTCTTCACTAAACCAGAGGTGGGCATGGCCAGCATGTGACGCATCCGGCCTGCAGGCCGTGAGTTTGTCACCCCTGCTTTACAGGGTATAAAGCACAAAAAACAGGTTAAGTCAAGGAATGTCTGTATTCTAAATTATGACGAGAACATTCTAGGTTGCCTGATTCAAATTTTCTGCTCCACTATATATAATCTGAATGGTGATTAGGACCCAAGATTATACTGGTAGGCCAGATTTTCACTTGGTGCATTGTGAACGTAAGTCACTGTGGTTTTAAGTCACGGTTTTGCTTGATGGTTATGCCAGGAATCTAGGTCAGCCCTGAGGCCGTGTGTCACAAATTACTTGCCCTAATTTCAAAATTCTGTGCAAAAATCAGTCCAGGCCTCTGATAAGAATTGTCAGTTGTTTTTCTCCAGGTTTGGAAAAAAGTAAGATAGTGTGAGGAAATAACTATTAGCAAAATGTGTGGCTTTATATTTGTTTTAACTCTAGCCCCATCTGTTGCTTTACTTTATCCCTAATTACAAGACAGACTCCAGACTCCTGAACGAATGGAGTCTTAGGAGGTGGGGAATTCTCATTTCTGATTGTTTTAAAAGAGGATCATCTGTAAAACAACACTATGTCAAACTAAAGCAAACAGCATAGATATATTTCTCATTACCTCAAGTAGATCATTTTTTGTTAAAATCCTTGAACATAGAAGCAAAACAGCGTACTAGATATGTACTATGTAAGATAATTCCTCATATATGATGATTCTTGAACTGCAGGAACTAGAGATTGCCTAAAATTAACTTGTTAATTCCAACATCTAGTGCAATTTTAGCATCAGAAAGTCAACAGGAAAGAAAGAACGTGGAATATAAACCCACCTGTCTTAGTCTCTCCATTTCCCTGTATGGAAGTTGATGGAACTGGATATTTTTATTTGACATGTCTGTCTTTATTCTTCTTATTTCTTTTGCTTCTGAAAAGAAAATCTGTACGCCTGAACAGAACATATAATTATTTTCAGATTTCACTTCTACTTTCTTGTTGCGTATTTCATATATTTATTTTAATCTGAAAATATCACTACCCATTTCCTTCTAGGTTACAGTTCCTTGTCTCAAAGGGGCTTTTTCAAAAGGCAACTGGATTGTTTTTTTCCTTGAAGAAGAAGAAAACGTTTTGCTTCTCATCCAAGAAGCATCATCAGTTGGAAACACTTTCTTTTTCTTCAAGGAAGAAAACAGTCCAGTTGTCTTTTGAAAAAGCACTTTTGAGACAACTACATGACCTGGATGACTGAGAATCTCCAAAGACATACAGTTCCTTGTGTTTATTGATTTCAGGGCCCACTTTGACTGTTTTGTTCAATTTCTAAACAACCTTGGCCCTGTAATTGTTTCCCTCCTGATTTAATGGTATTAAGGCATGCCACAGAAATACAGAATCGTAACATCGATAATAGTCTTCATAATGTAAGCTTCTTCAGCCTGGTTGTAAGGTATACTATATTTATACTATGCATGTAACTATTTTCTTACAAGGAATGAGAGAAAACTGTTGAGAAATAAGGAGACATTCAGCTATGCTGGCTATTCTTTTACATGTTCTTTCAGCTCAAGACCTCTTCCTTTCCCTGTCCTTCTGCAAAACCCACTGCTTTCATAAAATAGATTTTACACACACACACAATTTCATTCAGAATGTCAGCATATTGCTCATATGTTCATCTCTTCCTCCTCAGATCAAAGTCTGGACTAATTCAGATTTAACGGAAAACACTTCTTTAGTAAAAAGAACAAAGTGTTGGAAGCCTTAAGCTCACATTCTTTCTTCTCTATTTCCCTCTTCCTCTAGGAATTAACAAACAACAATTACCTAAGACTTCTGAGCTTAAAGATGTTCCTGAGAACATGTCAGGATCAAACTGTAATTTCAAATAAGACTCTTGAAACATTATAATGAACTGTTCCACTTAAATTGGAAGGATGCATTTTTAGCATTTTCCTTGTGAATCTAAAAGAACTGGGAAGGGGAGGAACAAGCATAAGAATCTTTCATTATACCGGAATTGGGTACATTTATCTGGAATGCTGCATATATGATAATTATTGTAATTAATATAAGCATTTATTTCCCAAACTTCAGTTTAGTGTACAGAGTAGTATGCAGAAACACTCTCATATTCAGTTTGAAATGGTTCTTACATACAAAAAGCTATTTCAATCAAGTTTTGAGATTGTTCAAAAAAGCTTAAAAGAGGGCTATTTTATTTATTATTAAATTTATTTGCCGTCCATCTTGTTTCAAAGCAATTCTGTTAGACACACTTCCATCAGTGCAATTCATTTCAAAACTGAAACAGGATATTTTCAATTTATAATATTTTGTATACTACCAAAATGAAGACATATGTTCCTGGGTTGCCGTTTCACTGAAATTACAAACTATACTTTTAAATGAAAACCCACCTTTTAAAAATGTTGAATATAGCTGATAGAAACGTGGGAATTTCCTTTCCAAATATCTTTCATACTGATGATTCAGGTATTTGATTTTTGAAACCAAAGCAGAGGTAAGCTTGTTTGAATTTGCTTTTGAAGAAAAATGGCACACTGGAAGTCTGAAAGAATATCCATCCAAGTTCAGCACTTGTATTGTCATATATCTCTTTTATGCCGTTTACCTCACATAGAAACATATTGTAGTTATAACAAAATAATGGATAACAGCTATCTCTGATGTTTTAAATAATACAGCTTAATATTAGTATTTTATGCCCACAATGAAAAAAAGTTGGAACACATTTTCATACAACTTATACATCATTATAAGTGGAGTATCTAGTTTTATTACTAAAGCAAAATAACACTGCAGTCTAGTCGCAAAGTTTAAAATCTATGTTCAACAAAACTGCAAAATGTGTGTCTTGTTAATCAGATACTGTGGTTCATTAAATATGGTTTAAATATTTTACTATCAGGAAAATATTCAAATTTTAAAAAATAATTCTAAACCACCCCAGCTACAAAAAAACAACAACTCTGTAACAATAGTTTTACTTTCATCAGCTAGTGTGGTAAAACTCCTTTTTTGAACAAGTGATAGAACAATGAGAGAATCAATGCTAATCATTCTACCTTCCGCTAACCTTGAAACAAGACAGACATTTTGGATTTAAAGCAATCGTGGCAGGAGGAACAGATTTTCTTCCAAGTAAGAGATCAAGTATTCTTTCCAAAGCCAAATTGTAAATATGTGTTGATGTTTTGTGCACTGTGCAAAATGACATGAAATGCACCACTTTAGATTGCTAGCTCATGAGGCAAATTTAAAACATCATCTTCTTTTGCCTTAAATCTCTGAACATGAAAAACCTATCATGTTACCACGAAACAAATGTGAGAATATCCTTAGTTATAAGTAATACTTCGGTTTTAGAAGTGTTTTCCTTGTGCTGGAAATAATCACATCAGTGAAATGAAAGTATTCAAAAATGACATTCTCTCTTTAATTCTGTTGTATAGCAAGGCTGTCAAACCCATGGGCCAGATGCATCACGCACTGGCCACAACCACACAGAGTTTAGCAAAGGGGGAAAAAAATCGCAAAATGTCACATGACAACGCCATGACGACATGGGTTTGACACTCCTGTTGCATAGGTAGTCCTTGACTTACGATCACAGTTGAGCCCAACATTTCTGTTGCTAAGCGAGACATCTTTTAAGTGAGGTTTGTCCTTTTTTATGACCTTTCTTGCCACAGCTGTTTAAGTGAGTCACTGCAGTTGATAAGTTAGTAATCTGGCTGTTAAGTGAATCTGGCTTCCCCACTGACTATGCTTCTCAGAAGGTCACAAATGGGGATCCCATGACCCTGAGACACAACAATGGCCGTAAGTATGACCCAGTTGCCAAGAATCTGATCTTCGATCAGGTGATCACAAGGATGCTGCAGAAGGTGCTAACTGCGAAATGGGGTCACAAGTCACCTTTTCTCAGTGCCGTTCTAACTTTGAATGGTCACTAAATGAACTGTTGCAAGTCAAGGACTACCTGTACTTCGAAGAAAACAAAAGTCACCCAGACCTCCCGCTCAGACCTCCGAAGGATGCGATGGGCTGCTGCTTTAGCCGCCTTTCCTCCAGGCGGCACCTGCACAGCAACTCTCCCTCTGGATAGGATCACCCTTGGCTTGCCCTCCTCTAAGCCTCCGCCTTCTTCCTTGAAACCTTTAAAAGGATAATCGGGGCAGAATTTCTTCGGGCGGAAATTAACCGGTACGGAGCAGAACCATTTCCACCCACCGTCTCTGGCTGAGAACTTAATCCGGTTACTTTTGCAACGGGGCACTACTGACTCAACGTGCTTCCCTCGGCTCCAGCACGAAGGGGGCCAGGCATGAAGCTCCCCGCCCCCGCCCCCCGTTGCATGGAAGTCCGGGAAGAGACACTGAGACCTACAAGGAAGAGGATGCAAACGGCGTCTCCGGTACCAGAAGCCGGCTTGCCTCCCAGCCCAGACTCTCACCTTAGGGCCGGCCACGGGGGAGGCTCTGCTGGGCGTAAAGCCCGGTGAAGGGAAGCAGCGGGTACGGGAGGTCGGCGAAGTCCTAAATGCAAGCCGCAGCCGCCAGGGCGGCAGCAACAACGCCGGCCGGGCAACAGTAGCAGCGGCAGCGCCATGCCGGCCGAAAGAGGCAAAAGAGTCCCCTAGGTCTTCCGGGGCGGCTGTGCTCAGCTGCCCCGGGTAGTTCACGTGAGAACTCCGGGCGGAAGAAGCGGCTACGGAAGGAGAAAGAAACCAGGCGCCCCCTTGGCATCACGAATACGTGACGTCTGTCTGTCTGTCTGTCTGTCTGTCTCTTTCTTCTTTTTTCTCCCCCCCCCTTCTCTCTGTCTCTGTCTCTCCCCCCTCCCTCCCGCTCTTTCTTTCTTTCTTTCTTTCTTTCTTTCTTTCTTTCTTTCTTTCTTTCTTTCTTTCTTTCTTTCCTTCCTTCCTTTCTCTCCCTCTCTGGAACTTCGGCGCTAGCTAGGCAGTGTAGGACGTAAGAGGGGAAAGCGAATAGTTTTTTTCCTACGAAAAGTACGGTAAGTGAAATAGAGTGGTCCGTTTCTCAAAAGAAGGTAGAGAAAAGAAGGGAAGGAAGAGGTGGTTGAAATGAAAAGGGTTGGCAGGACAGGAAAACAATCGTAGCATTTTTTTCTAATTCATTTTTGAATCATTTTTTATAACATAAAAACACTGCACATTTTTAACAAAGGAAAGGGAAAGAAAAGAAAAGGGAAAGTCATCAGAAATAAATAAATAAAGGAATAAATAAAGGAATAAAGGAAAAAAATTAAACCATGAAGTAGTGGCTTCCGATCTTTTTTTTACAGCAGTTAGGGGTGCATTTATATTTTTACCCTCTCTGTTTACAGAACTGTAAGATTGAATGCCACAAAAATGTAAAAACTGAAGAAATATCAAAAAGCAGTTCTAATTGTGGAGGTTCTTCTGGCTGTCAAAAAGGGCTGAAATTTCCACAGTTTCCACAACTGATGGACATACAGATAATTTCAATCTTCTTAGGGGGAAAAAGAGGAAACCAGGAGAGGAAATTCAATAGGAAGATAAGAAAATGAAGAAGTCTGAATTGGAACCTTAAGCAAAGTTGCCTCAAAGTTTAAAAAAGGAGAAAAGGCAGCTAGGACTATAGAATGCACTGCATTGCCTGTAAAGAAAAGAACTCTTATTTATTAGTTCTTTAATCAAAGAAAGTATAAATAGAATGTATTGATTTCAAGGCAGAAAAAATATTTTTGCTTAGAATCTGTAACCAAGATTGATAACTGTTAAACTTGAAGGGAAAGGTGGGATATGTGATATAACAGAATACTCATTCTTTAGTCCTGTGGTACTAAACGTGAGTAATTAAGTGAGACTGTCTCCAAAAGATCTAAAACTTTAAACAACCAAACTGAGAAGAGGAGATGAAGTTTAGAGTAAAAAGAGGGACAGAAAAGAAGAAGTAATCAGTATATATAAAAATCTATATAGAAAATAGGCAACTATCTTTCTACAAATAGGGATATTACCATTTATCTGCTCAAGCAGTGCTATTATTAAATAAAGTTTTATAGTGCTCTGTTTATAAGCAACTGGTGCTCTGAATAAATGAGAGATTACACTATGCTACTTCTGCAGATTTTTATGGGACTATGTGCTATTAAATAGGGTGGAACTTATTTCTGATCCTTACCCATTATTAGGGTGGGATGGATAATAGTCTAATTGGATTTGCAGTCGAATAAAGAATTTTAGTTTGTCTGCAGCAAAACATCTGTGGTAAACCAAACATCAGGATATATCTTTTACAGTAGTAATGGGTCAGAGTTTTCTTCATCAGAGACTTAAGCTGGACATGTTTGTTTTTTTCATAACCCTTGGCATTGTATGAACCCAAACACTAGACTAGAGTCTATCAACTACATTGATAATTTATAGAATTATATGAATCCAGCCAATTTTAAATTTGTCCATTCAAGCAGCCATATCATATGAAATCTCAGATATATTTAACAAATAGCCACAAAGATATCCATGCACAAGATACTTAAGGGAAGAAGATAATGTTATTATGGCTCAGAGAACACATGAAATGACTTCAGAATGTATCCATTAATTTTGATTACTATACTCTGACAACATCTGGATCTTGCTATCTACAGGATAACTTTCCAAAATAATGGTCAAAGTAACAATCTACATCTAGGAAATTTGATTCTTCATACAGCTCTTAGAAATGCTACGTGTCATTTGTGTACCTCAAGTGCCTCTATACCATTTCAGACAAATGACTATCCAGTCTTTTCTTGAAAGCCTCCAGTATTGGGTCACCCACAACTTCTGAAGGCAAGCCATTTCATTGATTGAAGACCTATATACTGCATGAGTCAAAAAGAGGGCTGTGAAGATATTTACAGACCCCTCACATCCTGGACATAAACTGTTCCAACTCCTACTCTCAAAAAGACACTATAGAGCACTGCACACCAGAACTAGACACAGGAGTTTTTTCCTTGAACACCATCACTCTGCTAAATAAATAATTCCCTCAACACTGTTCAGCTATTACAAAGTCTGCACTACTATTACTATTAATCTTCTCATCATTCCTTATCACCTATCCCCTCCCACTTGTGACTGTATGACTGTAGCTTTGTCGCTTGTATCCTTACGATTTATTTTGACTGTTTCCTAGTATGATTTATTGTACCCTATGACTATCATTAAGTGTTGTATCTTATGATTCTTGACTCTTGACAAATGTATCTTTTCTTTTATGTACACTGAGAGCATATGCACCAAGACAAATTTCTTGTATGTCCAGTCACACTTGGCCAATAAAGAATTCTATTCTATTCCATTCCATTCTATTCTTTTCACCATTAGAAAATTTCTCCTTAGTTCTAATTGCTTTTCTCCTTGCTTAATTTCCATTCATTGTTTCTTGTCTTGCCTTCAGGTGGACTGGAAAATAGTTTGACCCCCTTATCTTTGTGGCAGCCCGTCAAGTGAATCAAGCTTAAGTCATTCTCAGCTATTCCAGTATTAAAATTGTATTTTCTTTCTTATTCTAACACCATTCAAGGGCAGTCTCTAGGTATGGTAATGAATAGAGGGACAATAAAGACAAGATAATAGAATCCATCTTTGCTTAATTGTTCAGAACAAAAAAACATATTTTGTACCTAGTGAAGTCCATGATTTTGGCTGGAGGGTGGGAGGTGGGATGGCATTCTGCAATTTCCACACATTCCCCAAGGGCCTACAAAGAGCACATTACTATAATCTAACCATAGATTGCCAGTGTACAAGTCATGGCATGTTCAGTACCCCTCCCAAGACATCTGTCCTATTCTTTGTGACAAAAATGGTTGTATTAAACCTAGTTAAATGAACCTAAACTGCAGGTTCAAATGATAACATCCTGCAGCATTTAGTCTGCTTTCTTACAGAGCACAAACTCATGCTTATGTAAAGGTATGTAGGAAGCCCTTGACTTAAAGCCATTTGTTTAATGACCATTCGAAGTTACATGGCACTGAAAAAAGTTTGATCCCCATGATCATATGATCAAAATTCAGATGCTTGGCAAGTGGAACTTATTATTGACTGTCGCAATGTCCCAAAGTCACATGATCCCATTCTGCAATCAACTGACAAGCAAAGTCAATGGGGAAGCCAGATTCACATAACAATCATGTTACTAACTTAACAACTGCAGTGATTCAGTTAATAATTGTGGCAAAATAGGTTGTAAAATGGAGTAAAACTCACTTAACAACTGTCTTGCTTAGCCACAGAAACTTTGGGCTCAATTGTGATCATCAGTCGAGGACTACCCATGAATTTTTTATTTCACTTTACAAAAAACCAAAATGATTCTGGCTGTAAAGAAAAGAGAGCCAAAATTAACATTAACATGTTTATCAAGCCAATTCAAAGTCTAAGATCTCTTTATCACATAAAACGTTACAAAAGGAAGATATGTGTAAATTGTAGGAAGTTAGCAACCACCCCTCTCCTAGAAAAATTGAAATAGCCTAGGAAATATTAAAAAGGCAGAATATTTCTCCTAAAAAGAAAAGTCACTCAAGAAGCAGAAACTCACCCCAGAAGCAGAATCTCACCCCCACCTTTGTTAATGGGTGGGCCATTAAGGTCTGGACCAGAATACTTCATAAGAAGGAACTCCAGGTAAAGCTATAGCAATTGCCAAAAGCCCTTTTAAGGGCATAATCACCCAGCAAGGCTAGACCAAGCCTGGAACTCAGGACAGCCTACAAAGTTAAGACCCCCGCCCCTGGGAGTCTGACAGCCAATGGGATTCATTCTTGCACAGGAACAGGAAACACTAAGGTGGGCCCCAACAGAGGTTATATAAGGGTCTCTCAGCATCTGGACTTCCCTTCTTCCCTTCTCACCTTGAAGCATGTGATCATTCTCTGGAGTTCCAGGCCATTGTGGCCCTATACACCATTAAACCTTCCAAGCAACCTCCATGTTTCCAGTGTCTTTTTCCCCACTTGGAACTGAACCCAGAAGGATATTTCTTTCAACAAAACGATGGAGGAATGCCTCAGTAATACATTCTGGTTTCATGACTTCGCTGAAATTGCAGGAATTGCTGAGTCAAAGACTGAATAAAAATTTCACTTCCCTGTTTCGGTGTTCTCACCTTTCTAATATTAATTTTTAGCTTAGCTGTAAAAAAAATGTCATTAGTTTATGTAACAAATGAGGTAACATAAGCATGAAAAAGAAATATTGCAGTTTAAGGTTCAATTCAAAGATACTGCTACTCCTAAGGACGTTTATTCCTTGGTAACACTTCCACCCTAATTCAGTAAAGTTAATTTTTGATTCAGCTGTGCCATGCAAATCAAGGCCATTGTATTGATTCGGTCAATGAGGATTCAGTTAAGTATTGATTACAGCATGGTCTACCCACACAGCTTTTTGATTGGGGCTACCATATCTGTTTATTATTTTATGCCTATAATTTCTTTAATAATTGTGTTACAGTTTACATATAAACACTAAGGTAAAACTTCCTTACAGTGAGGACGATTAACCAGTGGACAGCACAGCTTGCCTTCAAAAGTTGGGTGTGCTTCACCACTGGAGGTTTTTAGGAAGAGGCTGGATACCCACCTGTCGGAAATGGTATAGGGTCGCCTGCTTGAGCTGGACTAGAAGACCTTCAAGGTCCCTTCCAGCTCTATTCTGATTGATTGATTAAACATGCACCAAACTGCTACTTGACTTACAACCACAATTGAGCCCAAAATTTCAGTTCCTACATAAGATATTTGTTAAATGAGTTTTGTCCCATTTTATGACCTTTCTTGCCACAGTTGTTAAGTGAATCACTGCAGTAGTTAAGTTGGCAAAATGGTTGTTTAGTGAGTCTGGCTTCCCCATTGATTTTGCTTATCAGAATGTCGCAAGAAATGTTCACATGATCCCAAGACACTGCAACCATCATAAATATGAGTCAATTGCCAAATGTCTGAATTTTGACCACGTGGATATTGCAACAATCCTGTAAAAAAAAAAAAAGATACTCTTTTCAGGGCTGTTATAACTTTGAACAGCCACTAAACGAACTGTATATAGTAAGTCAAGAACAACATGTACACAGTTGAACAAAATGGCTACTCTACGCCAAGGCTGTCAAACCCAAGGTCCGGATGCATCACACACTGGCCACACTCACACCCAGTTTAGCGAAGGGTAAAAAGTCACAATGTGACGCCACCATGACAACGCGAATTTGACACTCCTGCTCTACACTATTAAAATCTTCTATTTTATAAAGGACACAGCCTGTCCCACACAAACAACATTGCAATGGTACATAGTTTGAAGTAAACAATTACCTTTCACATGAAGGCTGAGTTTTCCCCATCTCACAAAATAAGCTAAAGGGTTTGCTATTAGGGCACCATGTTACTGAAGTTAAGCAGACCTTAGAATGATCATCAGAGACAACGTACAAAGTATGCCAAGTAATTAATTCTTTGGGTGAGAAAGACGAACACATAACAAAAGCAAAATACCAAGTCCCAGTCAAAACTATAAACATGGGTTTGGGAAGCGAATGAATGAAGCTCGGAATGAAGTAAGGATTAAAATATATGCCATAAATAATAAATAAGAGTTTTTGCATCACAGGCAGAGGTGCTATTCAACAGGTTTGGAAGAACTGGTAGTGGAAATTTTGAGTAGTTCAGAGAACTGGCAAATACCATCTCTGACTGGAGATTTTATAGTATCCTTCCCCTGCCATGCCCACAAAGCCATGCCCACAGAACCGGTAGTAAAAAATTTTGAATCCCACCACTGATCACAAGAGAAAGTTAAGGAAGCCCAATAGTTGCAGAAGTTTGTGAGATGGTGATGGGAACAAAGTTTAAGTATTAAACTACTCAATTTCTGCTTTGTATATGTCTTTGAGCAAAAGGAAAAGGTGGGTCAGCAGCTGCATCAAGCATGAGGTGGTAGAAGAAAAATGCAGATCAAAAGAGGTGAAGAACCTCAGGAACACCTGACTTCTTTGTGTTTCTGAAATTGGATGGATTACATTCCAGGATGTTAAAGGAACTGGAAATGAGATCTCAGAACCTGATTGTAATCTTTGAGAAATCCTAGAGTAAAAAGAAAGTACTATAGTGGCAAAGAAGAATTTGATCAGTGACTGGGATTCCCATTTCTAGCACCCAGGAGCAGCAAATTATTATTCTGTTTGTATAATTCACCCATTTCTCCATTTTTGTTCAACTTATTAGGGTGAATATGCTTCTATGGAGATTCTGAAAAAAAAATATTTTAAGCTCACCTCTTTGTTCTTCATTAAAGTAGTTTGATCTGTTGAAATCTGGGGGAAAATGCTGTTTTTTTTAAAGGATTTCACTCATTAGAGTTAAAATGATTCCTAAAAGTACGATACCTTTTCTTGCACAAAACTTGGGAGAAAGTTTAGGCTATTGACTCAACAAAGAAAATAAAGCGCAAAACTTCAAAACAATGACATGCAGACTAGTGGTGAAGGATCCTCCTGGCTAGGCATTCCAAGGGGGATACACTGCAGAGTATTGTGTATGTTTGCAAACGTAAATCCTCTCCCATATGTATGCATCATGTGTACACTATTTTAAAAGGATATGCATAAGACATGATCATGTAGAAAATTGAAGTGACTTGCAGGTAGGATAATTGTACTTGGGCTATCATATCTGAAAATAGATGAAAGCCAGAAAACAACAGTAAGGAATTGGAATTTTGTTTCTCTTTGCTGCTATCCACTGGATGTCCAGATTACTGAAATCCTGAGGGACTTTTTATCTCCCATATAACCTGGCAGGGTCACATTCATGGTCCCATCAGTTAAACAGTGGCATCTGGTGGGACCCAGGAAGTAGTTTTGTCTGACCTTTATAATGATATCTCCCCAGATATTCCTATGGTCCCCATCCTGAACTTACTCAAATGACCTATTAAAACCTATCTGTTCCCCCAAGTTTTGTTCCAATGCAGGTAGTCCTCGACTTACGACCACAATTAAGCCCAACATTTTTGTTGTTAAGTGAGACATTAGTTAAATGAGTTTTGCCCCAGTTTATGATCTTTCTTACCACTGTTGCTCATGGGAAGGCTGCAAAGGCTGCAAAGGCTGTGAAAAACCGTCCTAAGTTACATTTTTAAGTGCTATTGTAACTTTGAATGGTCGCTGAATGAACTGTTGTAAGTCGAAGACTACCCGTAATTGTTTTGTGAGAATTCTGTTATTTTCTTGGATGTTTGCTTTTTGCATTGTTTGTGTTTATATTGCTTTAAATGTATATTATATACTACAAGAAATATGATGGAGTCAGGCTCAGGCACCCTATAATTTATAGTTCTGCCTGAATATGACACATATGCATACAGACACTTCATTGTTCTGTGATAGGTTATAGTGGTATTGTATACTAAGCCCCTTTTTATCATGAATTAACACATAGAAATTAGGAGACATTTCAGTGTTCGTGTCAGTTTACTGATAAATTTAATCTTCATGGATCATTCAAATCAGTATTGATTTGTCATATATATTATATTGTTCTGATTGACTTAAGGTGCTAATCTTAGCTGCACATAACATCAATGGAATGGAAAATGTTGTGACAATGGAAAATATGCCAACCGTGGAAAGTATGCCAGGGTGCTACACTTTGATATCTCACTGGAAAAAAAATTCCATCCTCAAACATATCTAGTTTAGACCAAAGTTCATAATAGATTATGCATGATACTTTGAAAAGCTACTGTACTTTAATTTTCACAAGTGATGGTTTAAACTCTTTCACATCACTAATTTGCCCTAAGCCAGGATCCTTAATCAGTGAAAAGACTTAAGGTCAAGGTTGCATGTGCCTAATTAATTCTTCATTAATTGTGAGTCACCGGAATAATTATTTTCAGGATTACTTATCCATGTTAGCAATTGTGGTGCTATATCTTTAAAAAAAAAAAGCAAAAGCTAAGGAATAATTGGTTCCTTTGAAATCATTATAATGAACTTGCACATTTTTTGAGAAAGCCAACCCTAAAAAGTCATTACCAAGTGTGGATATTTATATATATATATATGGTGGATTACATGTGAGAGTGTTCATTCTCAGAGCTGTCGTTTAAGAGCTAATATCCTTTGGGCATAATGACTCTAAAATATTGCCCAGAGAACTGTGAATTGGGTATGTATTACTAGTTGCTTGGATTGCAAACAAATAGGAGCTCAAAATGAAATAGTACTTGCATTCTGGTAGCAAGTGAGCCATAGTTATTAGTTTTGCTTGGTTGATCTGCTTTTTGCTATGATATTTAGCTTAATTCAATTGCTCTAATCAGCCTGTGAGTTGCTTGCAGAAAAATACTTTAGGAACAGGGGTCTCTGGTAAACTGTGATCTGGTGGAAAATTGGGACGTGTTTTGACTTCACAAGATACTAATAGAATAAGAATATTTAAAAAATGGTTCACTTCTGCATGACATTCTTTTGAAATTTTCTCTTAAGTATGTTTATCCATGTTTCTTTGGATTTAACAGCTCCTGCCTCTTGGCTCCTCTGGCTCAGAGTTAGATATTAGGATATATCTTTTTGGTACTGTGTTTCTGGTAATTCACTAGTTGGAGATAATAGAATATAACAAAGCAAATTTTCTAAAGTTTAATCTGGTCTGTAATTGAGAAACTGGAAGTTAACCTACATTGTCTTAATTATACGGAGAAATGTGAGGCACAAATAAATCTATGTATGAAGCATCATTAGATTAGTGACTTCCCTATCTTTTTTTTTTTAAAGAAGTCCTCAATAGATCACAGTGCTTGACTGACTTTGTGGGAATATAGAAAGGGAGCAGGGTTGGATTAATATTTGTGTGGGAATAGAAAACATCAGAGGAGGCTATGGAAAATATTCCAGAATAAAGCAAAATGATTCTGTACTGAAGCAAGGAAATCTATGGCCATATCTGTGAAAGTCACCAGGAGCTGAGCCGGATCTGAAAAGTATTTTATTTTACTTAGAGGAAAAAAATAAAGAGCTTAAAATTAGCCATTAACAATTGAAGTTATAAATTAAATACTACATATTTGTCTGAGAAAAGGACAAAAGTGCCTAATAATAATCTGATCAAAATGAGCAACTGAATAGGCTGCCAATAGAGATGAATTACTGTTTTCAAGATAAGTTGAGAGTTTTCTGTCTGGGGAATATTTATTCATTTATTCCGTTTTGAGACTTACAAATAAAAGAAATAATACATGTAAAAGAGAACATAAGCAACCAAAAAAAAAAAATTAAGCTGAACTAAAAAGCGATCCATAACTGTTCTATCTCAAGACTTGAGAGAACCACAGAGTTTTTATTAATGTCCATAATGTTATAAAGTTGGGAGCCACACAAATCTTGGGAGAGGGTTGGGGAGGATGTCATTCCAGAGGGCAGAATTCTATTTGTTAATTCTCATTTAAGTGAATGCTGTTTTTCTTTCAGACTGGACCATGTAAGTGCTTCCTTTAGAATCCAAACCAATCAATATCCATTCTTACAGGACACCCTATACCAAGAAAAATAGACTTCCTTTCCATCTTGGTTACTTCAAAGTTGTAAGCGAGCTTATTTTTAAATACTATGTAATAGTATCCCATTTTTTCCAAACTTGGTGTGCCTTCTCCATGCAGCCATAGTAGATAAATACAGGTAGTCCTCAATTTACAACTGTTTGAAGTTACAATGACACTGAAAAAAGTGACTTACGATCATTTTTCATACTTTTGACCATTGCAGCGTTCCCATGGTCAGGTGACCAAAATCCAGTTGTTTGGCTGACTCATATGATGATTGCAGTACCCCAGGGGTGATCCCCTTTCTCAATCTTCTGACAAGCCAAGTCAATGGAGAAGCCAGATTCATTTAACAACCATGTTAATAACAACCGTAGTGATTCACTAAATCAGGGAGTCTCAACCTTTTCTATACCCCGGCACCCCTTAGAACACTTGTGATATATTCTCGCACCCTTTACAAAAATAAATAATTGTGCATATACACTATAACTTTGCAACTTCTACGCAAGTTTTTGCACCCCCTGAAATATCATCTGGCACCCCCGGTTGGGAACCCCTGCACTAAACTAATGTGACAAGGAAGATTGTAAAACGGGGCAAAACTAAATGTCTCATCTAGTAACAGAAATTTTGGGCTCAATTGTGGTCATAAGTTAAGGACTACCTCTAGCATATCTGTTTGTTTGTGCGGTTGATTCAGTGTTGACTTGTAGTGACTATCTGTTGCATTCCTGCAGTTTTCTTGCCAAGGTTTTTCAGAAATGTTTTGTCACTGTTTGATTCCTAGGGCTGAGAGAAAGAGAGAGGGCCTGGCCCAAGGTTCATCAGGCTGACTCTGTGCCCTAAGGCAAGATTATAAATCAAGGTCTTTGGTCTGTTGCCTTAATCACTATACCAAACCGGATCTCCAGAAGCATTAAGAAAAAAAAAGTTGAAATCCAACACATTGGGAGGGGGCCAAGTTGCAGGAGACTTCTGCGCTCCTTTGCCTTCAGACGTTGTGGGAGCTTCACCATTGGAAGCTGGCAACTTTACGACTTGTGGATTTCAACTCCCAGAATTCCTCAGCTAGCAAAGCTGGCTGAGGAATTCTGAGAACTGAAGTCCACAAATCTTAGTTGCCAAGGTTGGAGACCCCTGGACCTACAAAGTCCCTTCCAACTCTGTTCTGTTCCTTGAACTCCGTGGCTGTCACTTTGGCGGAGCTGCACTAGGAGGCGCTGTGTCGCCTTCGCGGAGCCCTTCTATCTCTTCTGGGTCATAGAGCTCTCAGAGAGAAGGACAGAGGTACTGTCTCGGACTGGGGTATGGAGCGCGCGTGGCTCTCTCTGATCGAGGTGAGGAGGTGGCAACCGCGGGTGGCTGCATTTCCGTGGATGAATGAACGGACGGGCGCATGAAAGAAGCAGTGGCCGTTTTGCAGGAGAGAAGGGCGGCTGGGTGGGGGAATCAGTCAGTATTTTGCTGGTATGATGGGGAGGGAGAGGGCTGTCTTTTAGGAGCGCGCAACTTGCGCGGATACTTGAAATGTACAAAAAGTCAAGAGGGGCTTTGAGTGCAAGGGACACACAGCAAGAGCGCAAAAGGAGGCGGGTTGCTAATATCGTAAACATCCCCGTATATACCGAATATAAACGGGTGAGTTTTTCAAAAGCGCAACCACTCCGGTATTGTGGGACTGGTTTACCCCCCTGATTGTGTAACAGTGAGCACGATCGCATCGTTATCTTGTGTGGCTCAGGATCCCATTTCGGGGGTGGCTTGAAAGTCTTTCAAGGAGGAGGAATTATTTTCCAGGGCGAGGAGACCTTCTGTATTGCATGTTATTTTTTTTTCCCCAGCGGCTTTTGAAGTTCCTTTATCTGTTCTTTGCGAAGATGATCAGAGTCACCTTTGGCACACAAGGCGCCTGTTTGTAATGTCCTTCTAAAATGGGAGAATTACTCCTCTCCTGGCTATCTGTTCCCAATGGCTAATGTAATTATCTCCAAAAGGGAGCAATAACAACAGGAGCGATGTAGATTATTGATCTAGTTAGAAAGAATGTCAAGACTGACTCTTTTTTGTTTTTTTTCAATCCACCCAGTTAGAAAAGGGGCTGATCCGACTGCAGTTTGCCAGGCAGGACCTGAATAAAGAATATATCTATGGAGGAAGGGATGGAAGAAGCTTTTCCCAAATTAAATAAAACTGCAGGGCATTATGACCTGACAATATGTTTCCTGCTCTGTTGAAAATGACGTATAAATTAACCCTTTTTAGTATGGGGCTTATGGCTCCATTCCACAATCTTGACCAATATTCCTAGGCATCAAAGCAGCTGGCTAAAGGAATCCATCACAGGTTTTGTAGTCAGCTAGGAAGACATGGAGTACCCTGGGAAGACCTTTAGGGTGTTTGTAGATGACGCTCTGCGACCCATTCCAAATCTTGTACATCTGAATGCAAGGCAGTGTTGCGATGCAATTTATTCCAGGGTAAAGATAGTCCCGATTGGACCCCAAATCTGTTTATCTCTTTAAGAATCAAACTGACAGGTCTTATAATTTATAAGGCTCTAGTACATAGGGAATTACTTTCTTACTCAAACCTGAAGTATGGTAAAGGAGGCAATTTCTGTTTGAATATCAAGTCCTAGGGACACGCAGATAATGATCATAACTTTTGTGTTGCAAGTCTCCTAGAAATACTTGATAATAACCCCCATTGTATATAAAATGCAAAAGGGGATTTTAAAAAAAAGATTTAACTGTAAACAAGTGCATTCTTCTTAGCTATTTAGGACACATTTTTCCTGCAAAGGTAAACTTTTTCTGCAGTGCTGTAAGACTGATGAAGAAATAATGCGAAAGGGAATGATTGTGTATGTGTATTTTCACTTTGCAAAGTGGTTTTGCGAAAGGTATATTTCTACGTGGTTCTGCTAGACAGGTACTCTGAAGAAGTTATTGTTTGGGGCTGTCCTAACAGGCAGAGTTGAAATATAATTACCAGTAGTTCCCTTACAATTATTCCTGAGCAATAATTTTATGGGGTAAGATGAAACATAGGAACCCAGGCAGGAAAAAAAAAAACCCTGATCATTGGACTATGTCCCGCCTCCCCCATTATAAGGACTATATTTCAAGGGAAGTTTAAATTCTGGGACTGAGCAAGGAGCTTCATTTCTCAATTGTCTCTTTTAAATAAGACAAAATTTATATTCTCCATTATTGCAAACAAAATTTATAATTTTCAGAACAGCTCTGAAGACTTGACTTTGCAAATAGATTGAGATGTTAGCAATAAAAGTTGGATGCACCCAAGTTTAGTAAGTACCAAGAATTGAATATTATTCACCATTATTGCAAACAAAATTTATAATTTTCAGAACACTCCTGAAGACTTGACTTTGCAAGTAGACTGAGATGTTAGCAATAAAACCCAAGTTTAGTAAGTACCAAGAATTTCATGCTATTTGTCTGGCTACTGTTCTGTGAAAATTCATATAGACTGCTGGTTATGACAAAATTGCAGTTGGAACGTGTTGAAAATTAAGCATGGTTCAGAGGTTGGAATATTAGGATAGAGTTAAAAAGATCCAATTTCAATCCCTGTTCCAGCATAAGCCTCACTTTATGTCTTCATCAAACCTGTTTGTCACTGGGCAGAGGGTTTAGGGGTTTTAGATTGTGGATTTTTTAAAAAGTTGTAAGCCACCTGGGAGTCGCCATGTGTGAGTTGGACAACTTTATAAATTTGTTTAATAAATAAAATAAAACCTACCCCACCAAGGCACTTTTTGATTGACTCCAAACATTTAACAAAACACTCCATGATGTGCTAATTAGCAAGATAGTGAGTGAGATGAATGGCATGATTATCAATTGGATATAGGGGTGGTGTCTCAAAAATAGTACTGTCTAGCCAGTATTTTCTGGTAGTACTAAATAGTACTCTAATCAATGTTTTCTCATCAAACTCAAGTTCATATCTTTTTCTGGGGTGGGAGGGATGTCGTTTTATTTGCAATCCAGAGCCAATTATTAAATAAATAAAATGGAGGAAGGTATTAATTAATCATTTGGATGAAGCAATGAAGAGCATGCTTTTGTTCTGGGATGCCTTACCCTGAGTAAAAGGTCAGACCCACCAGCCTCTGGCTCTTTCCAACCCTTTAATTCCATGAACATACTAAGCCCAAATCAAACAAACTATTTGCACAATGTTTCAACAGGCAGAGCCAATATCTTTAGGCCAAAGTAATTTCACAAGGGAGCAGGCAAATTTTAAATCCAGCAATACCAGCCTGTTTAGAGATTGATAAATTGTCCTTAACATTTTATATGTTACAGACATATCAGCAATCAGTGATGCTATATGTCCTAACTTATCCCACAGAAGGACCCTTGGCATGTTTTGCTTTCCTTTTTTTCTTAAAGATTCAGCTGAACATTGAGCTTTTCTCAATCTGGTGCCCTCTATGTATATTGGGGACTGTTGTACTCCCAATAACTAGCCAGTATAGAGGATGGCTCTCTTGGGAGATACAACTCAAGGTGTATGGATAGCACCAGGGTGAGTATTTTATCCTCTTCATGTAGCAGTTCAAGTCAACTGGAGATAAACGATTGGCTGGCTGGCTGTGGCATCATGGAGTTGTCTTGTCTTTTCATTTATTAATAAGGCAAGGGTTGAACAATTCAGTTGAATAAATGTATATTCTACCCTTGCATTTTTCTTGCAGAGTTGAAGTTGAATCTTATAAGATATTGAGAAACCAGCAAAATCTCTAGTCAATATTTTGAATTACTGCAGCACAAGGAAATTCTAAATGAGAAGAAGCTATATTGTTTCTATGGCACAAAGATGACATTTGTCCTGATACTCTTGCCACTAGGAAACACTGATTACAAAGCACCTGTTTCCAGGTGCAATTTGTTTTCTTACTGTGATATTGTTTGTTTTAAGCCTTATAATAAACCACCTACAGTTATAACTACCTAACCATCTGGAAGAAGTTGTAAATGTTATAGTGTTCCACTTCCAGTCTTTTTTCAGTTAAGCAGCATTGCAATTGATCTCTTTCAATATTTGTTATAGCACCTCCCACCATGGCTTATCATTGACCATAAAGGCACAGGATCCTGGGAATACCTGCAAGTCAGCAGTGTTTGAAGAATCGCTGCCCACCATCCATTTACTGTATGCAAACCTTTAGCACAGCCTTCTCTAATTTAATGCCTTCTAGATCTTTTAGAACAGGGGTCCCCAACCCCTGGTCCATTGGACTGGCAGTGGTCTGCAGCATACCCAAAAACAGGCCACACAAACAAGTGAAGCCACATTTGTAGGATGCAGGCAGCACACAAAACCACGCCTCCTCCGGTCCATGGTAAAACCTCTCTCCATGGTGCCCAAAAGGTTGGGGTGTAGGTGAAGACAAATAATTACAGTCTAAAACACTGTTTTAGACTATAATTGTTTGTCTTCACCTACAGAGTCAGGAAAGCTGGCTTGTTAAGTAATTTGAGCTTTATTTCAAACAAAGTGGGCTTATATGATGGAGTTCAAAGACCAGTCATTGTGCAGGGTGCCAAGATGTTTGACTGTCTGGGCAGCGTTTATTACATTTATAGGGTTTTTACAAGAAGACAAAGGCAACATAGATACAGCATTTGGATTGGTGAAACCCCCCAACCAATTCTTCAGAATAGTGGTGATGTTAGTAAGGTGAGGTCATATACAAATCCGGGACTTTCCAGCCCAGGACAGGGAGTGAGATCATGCAAAGAGGCCCCTGTATTAGACACAGCAGTGTGCTGCATGCACCATTTACAGGATCTCTTTTGTTACTACAATTATATAGAGACCATGACTGCTTTTGTATAAGAACTGTTCACATGTTGTGGCCTGCCATTGGGCTAGTTTTATCCGAGGAGTAAATAATACCTAATCAATGTTTGCTGGCTCAGCTCCCAAGTGGATTTGACTGTCTGTCTTTTTAGTAAGTTTGCCAAACTTATTGTGGCCTATAAATGTGAGGTCTGATTTCTAGAAAATTACAAGCCTTTCAGCAAAGGTTATGTTTTAATTCTAAAGGATTTTATCCCATCTTCTTTCCATTGTTATGAAATAACTTTCTTTATAGGTACTATCAACAATATTCGGTCTCTATAAACTGGACTTATAAAATTCTACTTGTTCCATATGCGTGTATAGATTAGGGAATGGAAAATATGACAGTTTTAATTTGTGCTGTGTTAGGAGCCCATTTAGGCAGAGTTTTAAATTATTTTCAGTTTAGCCTACATGCTACATGAGTAGATTGAGTAGAGCAAGTACTCATTTAGTGAATACAGAAGGGACTAGCAACTTGGTCATTAAGTGAAGTGATTGCTAATAGAAATCATTAGTGTACTTAAAATCTTACTACTTCTGCTTTGCAGACTTATGAAGGTCATATGTGCAAGGATTGGTTGTAAAGTCACTTTTTCATCACTGTCATAACTGCTAAACAATACAGCTGCTAAATGAAGACTATTTGTATATAATTAAAACAAGAGAATGTACATAGCTGGTCATAATGGTCTCAAAGAAATACATTTGATTGTAAGCATAATGTATTCTTCTAGATTCAGAAGGTATTGAGAGTTGATAATCAAGCTTGCAAAGCTTAACAGTGATGGGTTTACATTTTACTGCTACAATGAACATTTTTGCCTTGAGTTCATTTATGTTTTTAATGTTCAGCAGATATGTGTTTCGTATTATAGCCTGTTTCAGTAGATGTGTGACATTCATTCTTCGGAATGATCTGTATGTAAAATTTTGACTTATATTTTTAAAAAGAGGGTGTCATGCCTACTGAATTCAATAGCAAGTTCCATTATAAGCATTTTAGTGACTGCGATCTAAAGTTTCTACCTTTAGTAAAAAATAAACAAGTTTAAAAAAGTTTAAACCACTTAATTTCGAAATAAGTGAAAAGATTCAATTCAGTAGGAGTTATGTTTGAATTGATATGTATAGCTCCCATTCTATCGTACAGTGGTAACCCTTATAGCTCAGATTGGAATTGAGAAGTTGAGTTTGAGAATTACTGACTTGGGAAAGGCAGAGGTGAGAACCAAAGCTGCCTTATCCTTATTCAATTTCTAATCACCTCTAACCTACTGTGCTAGATTGGTATGGATGGTTAAACAAAGGCATATATAAAGAAGTCATGTCAGGCCATTCATGATTCTGAGCTTTTTTGAGAAGACAATTCAGACAAAATGTAATTGCCTCTGTTCCTATTAAAACCAAAAACAAAGGTCAGGGCCAGTTGTCTGATTTCCCACTTGCCTTTGGTTTTTGTTCTATAAGAAGGTATGCCCTTCCTTTTCTTTTCAGTATGGAAAATTGATTTTTTTTGGGGGGGGGGGAACCTAGAGTCTTGTGGTAGCATACAGGCTTTTCATGCTTTGCACAGATCACTGGCTTCTGTACCCAAGCTTCTTCAGTTAATTTTGAATTACAGGAATGAAAATTACATCCATGGATAATTACTATGAATTGGTCAACTAGATAGATAATCAGTTGAAACAGCAAAAAAAAAAAAACAACCTCTTTAGGGAATCATTATTATTTGCAAGATGGTGCTTCTTGTTCATGTATAACCTTTGTATATGTACAAGAATAGTCCTGAGTATGCACTTCACACCCTTTGCTGCCAGAACCAAAATAAAGAGTAACAAACATAAAGAGCAGTAATCTTTAAACAGCTTTATGGCCCATAATTTTCCACTCCTTTAATTGCACTCAACTTTATAGAGGGTTTTTAAGGGCAACTAAAATTTGTGTCTGCAAGAGGTGTAAAGTGGCACATCTAGCAATGTGCCACTTGCTCATGTGATACTAGGCAAGGAATGCTTTCTGAGCTCTTTGTATTTCATTGACAGTGGGAGCTCAGGAAAGAGATCTTGGAATTAAGGATTACTTGTTAAAAATTGTCAGCTTTGAGGAAAATAAAAAGACAACACAGTATTTTCAGGAAACAAGTCTAAAATAATTCCAGTTGTTTTTTTTTTAAATCAATACACTGTATTGATCTACGCTGTCATTGCCGCTTGGGTCTCGTGTACCTTTCTGATTGGCCTAACTTATAAAAGGATACTGTAGAGTTGGGAAGAGATGTGACTAAGTAATCAGAGTTAGAAATTCTGTGAGGAAAATTTTCAAAGTTTTTACTTATTAGTTTAGTTTAATGCTGTGTTTCTCAACCTTGCCAACTTTAAGATGTGTGGATTTCAACTTCCTGAATTCCCTAGCCAGAAGTTCACACATCTGAAAGTTGCCAACGTTGAAAAACACTGGTTTAATGAAACTATATTTATTTATTGAATTTCTAGGCCACCCCAATCTGTCACTACACTGGACAACTTCCATGATACACCAAGAATGTACTTATACTATTATACTGATTTTGCTCCTCTAATACTGCCAAAAATTTTATATTTACATCCTTTTCCTTATCCCTACCACAAAATCTTCCCCCCCTTTTTAAAAAAAGTCTCCTGGAAACAACATAGCCTGTTTTTAAATATTCTCCACATTTAATTTGATTTCTAGGACAGCCAGAAAGGGAATTGGAAATAGTGACTCAAGTCTGCCTAAATCAAACTGCATCTTTAAACTAAGGAATTTTATGGTGACAATTACATTTTCATAAGGTGACAATAAAAACTAAAACAATAATACATTAAATAATTATTGTGTTGCTCCTTGGGTCAAATTAATAAATATTTTGCTAACATTTTAGACCTTCCTAAGTAGTTGCTTGAATCTGCCCCATAATAGCATAAATCTTGCTAACCTCTGGTTTGGACTGACCTTAAACAAACCTTGAAGAGTATCAAAAGTGGTGCAGATAATTAATTCAATATCCACTCCACAGAGTAATATTGCAAACTCATGTTGGAAGAAAAATCGGTCTGGTGCCAAGCCAAGAGAGATAAATAAAATAAATAAAATAAAATGGAGGCAGGCCGCATGGAAAGAAGGTCTCTGTTTATTTGGATGTCAGAAACTTTAGTGACAGCAACATGTTTCTGGGGTGCAGATCAAATGGGGTTGGGATAGGTGGGCTTTATATTCTTTGGGACTTTGTGATTGAAATGCCTGTTCTTGTGTAAGAATGTGTCCTTAATATTTTAATGGCTGTTGCCAGATTCCTATGGGGTTGTGTGTAGAGGGTCATGACTGGCTCTTCAGGCAAAAGGAGAATGGTGAGCTAATCTTGTCAGCTTGCCTAATTGTGCTGCTTATTTGGAGTCTCTGTTTGCTCTTTGCTTATAAATAAATTGGCCCAGTCTCTCTGAGTGGATACAAAATCTCCATTCCAAAAGACCAGCCTCTTCAAGCTTGAGATTGTTTTCCTGTGGCAGGGAGACTGGGGCTGCTTTCTGTCTTTAAGAATATGTTTCTCCTTTGGGGAAATATAATATTCTGCCTATTTTAATATTCCCCAAAATATTTCATTCTCTAGGTGTGGGAGGGTTTCTGACACTAAGTTTTCAACCATGATAATAAAATCAAGAAATGTAAATTGAAAGTCACATGCTGCCTTGACAAAGTTTAATCTGAGATCCGCATTAATTCTAACACATAAAACTAAACACATCTGCTTGTTAGTCTCCTCTTGTCTCAAATAAATACTCATTCCATATACATCAGGGTTGTGGCAGGCCTGAGGTATGCATGTTATTAGGAAGAGTTTGTTCTGAGGAAAGATTAATGAAGAACAAACAGATCATTTGAAAAGAGTTGAAAGTTCATTTTGTCAAGCTAGATAATTTGTCAAGCTTTAGATTAAGAAAAATTTGGTCTTGGAATCGTCCTGCCTGAGGAGTCCAGTAGGAAAATTGTTCTAAAAAAGTTATTTTCTATGATGTCATGTTATACAAAGATGAAGATTGTTATGATCAAAGTTATCAGGGGTGGGATTCTACCGGTTCGGACCGGTTCTATAGAACCGGTTGTTATGATTCTGCTCACTTTGGAGAACTGGTAAATTGTGCCCCTGGCTGGCACTGCCCCTCTTCACCTGCTCCTCCCCGTCCAGTCAGTCCTTATCGTGCAGGCACAACACTTGCAGGTATGCTCGACATCGCTGACTGTGTTCTTCCCTGCCCGGTTACTCCTTAAGGAATTTTTTTTCCCCCTCTCCCGATGATCAGCTATTCCTATGATCAGCTGTGCCGGAATCCCCCTCGCTGTCTTACTGCTTTGCCCAGGATGCTTCCCTGAGGCCCAGGAAGGCAAAAAATAAATGCGGAGGGCATAGGAAACCCCTCTGCCCCGCTCCATTTTTTGTCTTCCTGGGTCCCAGGGAAGCCTTCTGGGAGCAAAAACGCTCCCCCCAGGAGGCTCCCCTGAGGCGCAGGAGACCTCAATACGGAGCGCAGGAGGTTGCTGCGTGCCCCCGCTATGCTCAGTTTTTTGCCTTCCTGGACCCCAGGTAAGCCTTCTGGGAGCAAGAACACCCCCCAGGAGGCTTTCCTGAGGCCCAGAAAGCCCCAAAAATAGGGTGGGAGGACGGGGGTGCTGCCAAAAAACCATGCCCACCCAGTCACATGGCCACGCCCACCTAGCCACGCCCACAGAACTGATTGTTACAAAATTTAAATCCCACCCCTGAATTAGTTTTATTAAAAAATAATTCCTGTGCACCAAGTTAGACAAATCTCTGTTGGTTGGGCCACATTAACTTTATGCCACATAAGGTTAAGTTACAATGCTAAAATAATTCTGTGTGCATTATACAAAACAGATTTCCTCCAGCAAAAAGGCTATAAATCTCTGCGCAGATTTAATACACCAAAAAAAAGGGCAAAATTCCAAACCTTTTTCAGAAATCCAATCAAATTAACTGAATATATAAAAGAGAACTACTCATGTATAATGACACGAGTAGTTCTCAGTAATTTGATTGGATTTCTGAAAATGTTTTGGAATTTTGCCCTTTTTTTTTTGGTGTATTAATCTGCGCAGAGACTTACAGCCTTTTTGCTGGAGGAAATCTGTTTTGTATAATGCACACAGAATTATTTTAGCATTGTAACTTACCTTTATGTGGCATCATGGCATTGTTTATGTTCCAATAACGTATTTATTATAATCATATATGTTGTAAAATGTGTATGATTGTCATTCTCAGCTTTTTTCTTTTTCGGAGGGCAAAAAGTGAGATAGATGTACTTGAGTGGTATAGGATTTAATGTATGTATGTATGTATGTGTGTATAGATGGATGAATAGGTTGGATGGATGGATGGATGGATGGATGGATGGATGGATGGATGGATAGAGATCAGAAAACAGAAAAGCAAATGGTTGTTGCTCTTTGTGTGTTATTGGATATTCTGTGGTCACACAGAAAGGAGTTATATCTCTGCTGGGGAGGGGAACATAATCTAAGAATTGCCTGTCCCCAAATAGTCTCTTTTGAGAAAACATGCACAGGATTGCTTTCTAATATACCAAGTAACCTAATGGGGTAACAGTTATAAAATAAAAACTTTTGTGACTTTTAAAAGTAATTAAAAGAAAGCCTGTATTTTTCAGTTCCAGCCTCCTGTTTTTCCTATAAAAACAGGGTAGTTTCAAGATTTCTCGAACCACTACATTTTTATACAATAGAGGCAGCTGCCAGAAGTTATGGTCATATTTTACATTTCAGAAGCGTTTGACTGCGTTCTTTCTCTAGAATAGGAAGATAAAATATAGATAAAGCTTCAAGGAATTATTCATTAACTCTGAAAATCCATTATCCATTTGCCTTCTGTTTCCTTCCCCCTTTTTCCCTTAGATTATCCCTTCTTTTGCATTTGCAGAGAAACTTTTGCTAGAGGGGAAAAAAAGTTTTACTTGAACCAGATGTTTCAGTTTCTAAAGAAACATTTTGATGACAGCCAGATGTCTACTTATCTCTTGGTTTATATGTCTGCATAATCACAATAGGTTCTATAAATCAGTCTTCAAGAAACTGCACTTTTGTCTCTGGTACTATTTTTGTAAAGTGCTTCTCATGGTTGGGCAAGAAATAATCCTTAGTTCCACATGAGTCATGTGAATGAGTCAAACCTTATACCATAAAATAGAGCACGCTGTCCCCCGTATCTGCCTTTCTCTGCTGCAGCTGAAGATAAAAGTGTTAGGCAGAACTCTGGGTCTGTAGCATGGCTCCTGCGACTTTACCCTAAATATGGATTTAATGTCTTTTATTCTCTTTTGCAGCTACTGTGACTGGTTCTAAAGATCCCAGTTCTGGAGAGAAAGCCCTAGCCATGACACCTGGGAAAGAAAGGGAAGCACTCTGTGGTAAATCTCTCATTTAATTTGCATATCTTTTAAGCAACTTGGTTGCTCACGTATCTCTTTTATAGTTGAATGTCTACTGTTCTTTCCAGCATTTCTAGAATGGCATGTTATCCTTGGTTTAAGAAGGTTACGTATAACCCTGTTTGTGTGACTTCCAGAACCTCAGTCTGATCATTACTGCTAAAAATTGTGGCCTGATTTCTTACCAGTTTGAGGCAAAAAACCACATGAAAAAGACTACTGCAAGTTCTACAGTGATAGTCCTCACATTATTTGAAAAGTAAGATCTATCTCTACAACCTCCGCCAGAATCTTTTCCCAAAACAAAACTTCTCAGTCAGTTTGCGTCATTGCGCCATCAGCTGTGGCTCTTGGATTTAGACAAATGTTAAGTGCGGCACTGTATTAAACTCCCTTCATTTTCTTTCTGCCCGTTCTATATTGCTTTCTTGGCATATGAGATTTCCCAAAGTAATTGATATTATAATAAAAACAAGCCAAGGACAACTCAATTTACCATGCCTTCATTTATGTCCATGATGAAACATGAATGTTTGAATACAGTTACAACATATATGAAAGATGCTTACTTTTCTGGTTTATCATCGGGTAAAAATTTTTAGAAATAATCTTCCTCCAACATACTCCTTAGCTGTGAGCTCTTTGAAAGAGACCCCTATAGATTTATGTGTGCAAAGTATGAATAGTATAATAGCAATAACACTTAGATTTATATACCACTTCACAGTGCTTTACAGCCCTCTCTAAGTGGCTTTACACAGTCAGCCTATTGCCCCCAACAATCTGGGTCCTTATTTTACCACTTTGGGAGGGTGGAAGGCTGAGTCAACTTTGAGCTTGGTGGGATTTGAACTGCCAAATTGCAGTCAGCCAGTAGTCAGCAGAAGTAGCCTGCAGTACTTCATTCTAACCACATATAAGTCCTATATGTTTTCATAAATGGTTATTTCATTGAGGTAAGGGGACTTGCTTCCAGAAAAGTGGGTGTAGATTTCTGTTTTAGGTTTGCACTAACATCCTTTTGGAATATGAAAATAAGAAAAAATTAGTGGAAAGCTCTCCAACTCCAACAACAGAATATTTAAGATAAAATATAGACATTCTGGTTTCACCTCACAATCAGCCTGTGAGTTTGATCCTAGGTAGAATATCTGCTGAGAACTCATGTAAGTGTCAGGAAGGGCACCCGGCCAATAAATGCTCAGCTCCAGTCATTCTGACTCTACCCCGATGCAAGGGATTACTGGATCATTAAAGAAAAAGAGAGAGACATTCTGCTGATCATTCTATTTCTTCCAAGATAACTGATGCTCATTAACTCAGGTTTCTCATAAGTGAACTATCTGGAACTGGGAGAGAAGTTGGTTATCTACCAAGTTGTTGAACCACCCAGCAATATTCAGCGAGATAATTGTTATGGCTCTGCAATCAGACTATCACCGGTTCCCAATCCATGGTAGTGAATTTTTTTAAAAACTTTATCTTGAAGTAACATTATGGCCAGGAATACTGCCATTCAGGCTATAAACTCCTCTACATTCTTAAGACATACTCAAGGCTAAGACTGGTTTTGTCTGTGGTATTCAGATATGTCAGAGAAAGTTAAGTAAGGTTGATGTCTAGGATTACTAAAGGGTCCAAATGCTAATACTTAAACTACTTTGTAGGTCTCTTGTCCCAGTTTACTAAGAAAATAAAACACTGAGAAAAGTAACATTGAATGTTTTTTAGAAGTTGAATACGGTTATTGGTAGTTTTGGTTTATTACCTTTCAATCAGAGGCACTGAGGGCAAATCTAAACAGACCATATTCATAGTAGCATGAGAAATTACCCAGAGTCACTTTGGATAATGAGATGGGTGGCATATAAGTTTAATAAATAATAATTTTTGTAAAATAATACTGCTTCCAATGACATCCAAATACAGTGAAGTAAAAAAACCATTTTAATGCAATACAGTATCACCATTGGTTCTCTATGTTCAAATAATTAGGGAGACATCTTTATAAATTCCAATGAAGAACTATCTGTACACTTCAGATTGTTGAAATATATTTGCCATTTTGAATGTGTTTATTATTTCCACTAATATACATGATGCATGCATTAGTCAGCTTTGCAAGCAAAATACAGTATAATACCATTTTGCCAGACAGATGGCTAATGTAGTAAATTTGAAAGTTTTATTCTTTCTGTACAAGGTGACCCAATTATAAAACTGGGACGGCACAGTTGACATTAAATTTGTTGAAATGGATTTTAAATAGGCATTTTGGATTTTGACATGAAGATGTTTTCTAAATGGTTTTGTATGTGCATGTGTGATCAGTATATATTTGATTAAACACTTTTTGAGATTATCATAAAGCCATTAACCATAGATACACAATACACAATACACACACACACACATGTATACACACATGTACACAGAGAGAGAGAGAGAGAGAGAGTCACAATTATCTCTCTCTCTGTGTGTTTGTAATTCCAGTCTTGCCTACTGCATTAACTTGGCCATAACATTCTTTCAATCACCGTTTTGTCTTTTGTTATTCAAAACATTTTACAGCCTAAACTCATTCATGTGTACTCACATGCACTAAGTCTTTTTGTGACATAAACATAAGATGTTTGGATGAGTGGCCATCTTGTCTGTCAGAGCTTTAGTTATTCTACCTTTTATTTTTTGTGCTGCGAGCAGTTTGTGAATTATGAAATTATAACAGAACATATATTTGCCCGAATCTTAAAATATTTTAAATAGATCTCCTCTTACCTATCAGATTTTCAAGTTTCTAACTGCAGATAAAATATAGGTACTTTAAAGTCTTATCAGATTTAGTTGTAGCTTCAGATGGCCAAAACAGAGATATTTCCTTGCTTTTAATTCCCTTTTTAGTTCCTCTTTCCCCTCTAAGCTTTTGGAATTCAAATTCTGTGAAAATTTGATTGCGCAGTTATAATTTTCTGGAAGAGGGTATAACGTAAAGTGGGAAAATGTGATCAGACAATAAATTAGTGTATTGAGAAAATGTATACAAAGAGTAAACTTGAGACTTCCTTGTAAGGAAATTGAGGCACAAAATTAGCAAAAAAGAGAAATATATGAGGAAAGGGGCAGCTAATACTTAGTCATAGAAGCAAAGGAATTAAGCAGAAATGGAGGCAATCAGTGCATGTGAAAAGAAAAAAAATCATGTAAATTAGCATTGAGTTTTATTGATAGTGGTCTAAATATAAGCAACTATATTATTTGTTCACACAAACTTATTAGAGGACTGGAGACTAAAACATATGAAGAACTGTTACAGGAACAGGGCATGGCTAGTCTAATGAAGAGAAGGACCAGGGGTGACATGATAGCAGTGTTCCAGTATTTGAGGGGCTGCCATAGAAGGAAAGAAATCAAGCTATTTTCCAAAGCACCCAAAGGCCAGACAAGGAATAATGGATGGAAACTGATCAAGGAGAGATTCAACCTAGAAGTAAAGATAAATTTTCTGACAGTGAAAACAATCAACCAGTGGAACAGCTTGCCCTCAGAAGTTGTGGGAGCTTCATCACTTGAGACTTTCAAGAAGAGATTGGACTGCCATTTGTCAGAAATGGTGTAGGGTTGGACTAGATGACCTACAGTATAAGGTCCCTTCCAACTGTGTTAATGTGAATCTGAAGAATTTATAATCAGCAGAATAGACAAAATATCCCCAAAATGGCTAAGATAGTAAATTGACTTAATTGATTAAGGAATTTAGAGATTCTAAAATAAATCTATTTCTCATCAAAATAAAGTTAGAAGAAATGGCATCACATGTAGACTTCCAGTGAGGATTTATGATGAATTAGATGTCCCTGAAGGAGCAGGGATGACATGGTGGCAGAGATCAGTGGCCAAACAGTGAATTCAGTTCAACAAAATCTTTCTGGAAAAAGGAGAGATCGTGAAATCGCCAACTTGTACTCTGAACAGCTGTTCTACACAGCAGTCTAGAGTAGACTACAGGAACTGAGCTTTTTGTGGTCAGCTTGTGTTATACCTCAAGAAAACCAGACAGGAAATAGGACTAGATGAACTAATGCTACTTTACTGTCAGGCAACATTAAAAGAATCATTCTGAAGAGTGAAACTTCCCATTGCCGCTTTTAAGTCTCTCATCAATTAAGGCAGATCCTTCCCAATTTTCTTTTCTTGGTGGTTAAGCATCTGCTTCTCTTGTCAGATTGCTTTCTAGGCAGCATCTCTTCTTCTCTTTCCTCAAGATCGTCCATACATTTCATTACAGTTTGAATCGAGCAGCAGGGAGTTGTGGGATTTCAATCAAGCTCACAAATGTAAAGAGTAGTCCTTGACTTACAACCATTTGTTTAGTACTGTTTGAAGTTACAAAGGCACTGAAAAAAGCAACCTATGACCGTTTTTCACACTTATGATTGTTGCAGCACCCCTAGCATCACATGATCAAAATTCAGCACTTAGCAAGTCACTCATTTGACAATTGCAGTGTCCTGGGGTCGTGTGTTCACCTTTTGCGACCTTCTAACAAGCAAATGGGAGAATCCAGATTTCACTTAACAACCATGTTACTAACTTATCAACTACAGTGATTCACTTAACAACTGTGGCAAAAAAGTTGTAAAATGAAGCAAAGCTCACTTTTACAGCTGTGTCTCGCTTAGCAACAGAAATTTTAGGCTCAGTTGTAATCATAAGTCAAGGACTGCCTGTAATGTAGCCTTATTGGTACATTGAGCCTCATTTCTTAATCACTTTCAGAAATGGCTTCTTAACTGCTTGTAAATTATTAGGAACCTTTGGATCTACAAGTTTTATCGCACCAGGGGAGTTGCCTTCAAGTCTTAGCGAAAGAGATTTTAATTTTTATTTTGGGGAGAGATGAATAAACAGCAAAAGGGTAATTAGAACATTGAATTTGGAAATTACAAAGAGATTAAGGATCCAGGTGAATTTTAAATAAGTGTTTGAAATTAATTATAAGAATCCTTCCCATTGGAAAATGTGGCTGTTTTGAGTTCTTTAAAAAAAAATCTAATAGGATGCAACTTTAAAGGTTGGGCACTAGAGGGAATCGGAAGGAGCTAAAGATTACAAAAGAGAAAAACACTTAAATTTGACTCACTAATATAGAATGGAGCAAAATCCTTTAACATGGGCACACTGAAAAATATTTGTGAACAGTGGACCCAGAAGTTAACTTTGAGAGTGTCTGCCCTTATGGATAGACTGCTATGGAAAAGAATTTTTTTTTATCTGACAAGACCAAGATTGTTTAAAGTGGATTTAAAAACAACAAAATTACAAGAATGGTATGGAAAAGAAGCTACACTGGATACACACATGAAACCAGCTGATGTCTTAATAATTAAAAGATATACAAATAACAAATCAAAAGAGTGACCCAAATAACTTTCTCATACTAAATTTTCAAAAGAAATTTGCTAAAGTTTTGAATGATTTTTTGGGGGAAAGGGACAAAGGGAAAAGAAAAATCCAAGTTCTAGGGTATTATTTGAAGGGATTAAAGATTGAGGCTGTTAAAAGTACAGCTAGTCCTTTACTTGAGACTAAATGTCAAAGGAATCAAAATTATAGTTTGCATAATTTTTCATTGACAGTATCGCTGGCTTTATTTTTTTCTGATGCAAAGTGATTTCACACAGTGGCATAGCTAAAGTAGGGATTGTGCTTCCTTGAGTTGTAATGCTGTTCTCCGTTTGAAAGTATTTTGACTCACGGGTAATAATGCTGCCAGTGACTACTAGTCAGAATGGCTTTATTTTAATTCTGATAAGCCCATGTGCCTCGTGCAAGGAAGATGAGTGTGAGTGCCCAGTTGCAGTCTTACCTGTTTGTGGGCTTCCCAAAGGGACAGCAGAAATGGAGAGTAGGGTGGGGGAAACGACCAGGGGATTAGACTGAAAGAAGCCACTGTTGCTGTTGCAATCCCAGACCCGCCCCTTGTTTGATAAACAGTGCAACGTTTCAAGCCCAGAAAGGGCAGAGCTTGCAACAGGATACCACAATGCTGCTTCCATCATTCTGGTTGTCAGTACTGTTAGTCCTCAAGTTACAACCAGAGTTGAGCAATGATTTCCGTTGCTAAACAAGACAGGTTAGGTTTTTTTATCCCCATTTTACGACCTTTCTTGCCGCAGTTGTTAAGTTAGTAACATGGTGGTGAAGTGACTTCCCTATTGACTTTGCTGGTCGCAAGGTTGCAAAAGAGGATCGCATGCCCCCAGGACATTGCAGCTGTCATAAACACGAGCCAGTGGCCAAGCACCCGAATTGTGACCGTGGGAATGCTACAGCAGTCGTAAGTGTGAAAAACGGTCATCGGATACTTTTTTTTTTCAGTGCTGCTGTAACTTTAAACGATCTGGTTGTAAATTGAGGACTGTCTGTAGCAAAAGCATCTGATTGTGGCTATTGTGGGGTAGAGGAGACCAACCTTGGACACGATCCTGTGGGGTTCTTAACTTCTTTGCCCCTTTCTCTGATACAAACAAGAGTTTGGCAGAATTTCAAGTCATCCCACAGTGCTTTTGCGAAGGAAATGTACAAAACGTGGCTTGTTTTATAAAAGGGAGGTCCTGACAGACTTCCCAAAGCCAAGCTAGGGGTGTTCGGAGGTCATTGGTTTGGCCTCAGTTTAAAAAAAAATAGAATCATATACGGAAATTCCTCGACTTGGACCACAATTGAGCCCAACATTTCTATTGCTAGGTGAGAGAGTTGTTAAGTGAATTTTGCCCCATTTTTACGGCCTTTTTTGCTATAGTGGTTAAGTGAATGATTTCAGTTGTTAAGTTAATAAGACGGTTGATAACTTAATCTTGACTTTGCTTGTCAGAAGGGGGGGAGGGGTCACGGCAACCGTCATAAATACGAACCTGTTGTCAAGCCTCCGAATTTTGATCCTGTGACCATAGGGATGTTGCAGTGGTTGTAAGTGTGAAAATAATCACAAGTTCCTTTTTTTCAGTGATGTTGTAACTTAGAAAGGTCACTAATTGTTGTAAGTTGAGGGCTACCTGTGCAGTTCCCTGAGCTTTTGGGAATGCTGCCTGCAGTACAGCACCACTTGGGGCTAAATCCTTTTGAACCTGATTAACATTCACCTAAGCGCAGAATAAAGCCGAGTAAATCTGGGAAATTCCCAATTTAAATTCCCCAGCTGAAATGTCCTTCTCCCTCATTGTAGTCCTGCATAAGATGGCTAATCGTCTTCCTCCCAAATAACCTGCCCTGCCAGTAGGTTATGAATAGAAACCATTCTATTATTTCCTGGTAGAACAGACTATTTTCCTTGCTGACCTGCAGTTAACGTAGCAACCTAAGAGAGGACATTCCATTACATTGCTGTCTGCCAAAAATCTTGCTGGAGCTTACCACTTTGGTCAAGTTGCTTATTATTTCCTGTGCAACTTCAAGGGAGTTGCTGGCAACAGGTTCGAGTTGTGTGCTACTTTTCCTTAGACTTTTTCCCAGCATTGGTTAACTCGCTGAGCAAGGTGAGCTTAAGCTCTATTGGGGTGTGGTTTTCGTGACACGCATTAAAGCTCTCGTGTAAAAACCTGAGCAGCATCTCCTGTTCCTTGGAAGGCGGAGAGAATGGAGATGTAGGAGGAGAAACCAAGTTCATTGTCCCAATCAGCAGAACCGCCCTCAGTCCCCCTGTATCTCTCTCTCTCTCTCTGTCTCTCTCTTTCCTGCTGCGTTTTCTAGTTATAAATTAGTCACTTCCTTACAGCTGTCAGTATCTTTTTTTTTAATCTGTGGAAGCAGAGCTGAGTTATAATGCCCCGTGGAGAATACAAGCTTGAATACAAGAGTGAGTACAATTGGAGCACTGGAGGGGGAGAGGTGGTACTTATACAATCATTGTCTGCAGATTTAACTTCTTCCTTGTGGGTGAGTTGTTTTGCTATTTTGAGAAGTGCAGTACTGTGAACGCCTTGCGTGGAACGTGGTGTCCCTATAATCCTTTGATCTATTTCTTGCTAGGGTGGTGGAAGAGGTTTAGTTTATTCCCGACGCTTTTCTAGAACAAAATCAAGTTGTGGTTTTAATAAAACATCCAGATTTATCTGTTGACCTAAATTTAGGGGAAAATATAGCTACGGGGCCCATTAACAAGGTAAAATGTTTGCATTTCAAAGCACCCCTGAGGAATAGATCTGAAGATCAGCCCAATCCGGCCTCTGGGTTCCAGAAGTGAGTAGCCACTCAGTTTTAGGTAGGGAAATAAGAAGGTCAGAATTTCTTTCATGAATGAATAAAACACGCAATAACTTCAAATGAAAAAAGATATATTAGTAGGCTTGGGAGAAAGCAATGAGTTGGCAACTATAGGGTTACAATTAAGCATATCAAAATAAATTATTTTAAGTAGACATAAACAGAGTACGGTAGATAAAACTTTAACAATATTTGACTGCATGTCTGCAAGGTGAAATTCTTAACAGTGCCCAGATCCTATTCTGTAGATGTTCAAACATAATTTTTCAAACAAACGGATAAGGAAAAGGAGGCAATGGCCTCGGTTTTGTGATAGTTAAGAAGGGAGGAGAGCAAATTATTTCCCTTGCTACACAGATTGGGGGAGGGAGGGAAAAAATATTCTTACCCCAGAATGCTATCAAGCTTGCAAGGGGAGAGCCAGAAGCAGTCAAACTATCATTTTAATCAAATGAATGTTCAAAATGCAGGCATTAAACATTAACCTTGGCAGACATGCAACTGGGATTATAGGAAATGCCCCAAAGCATGATAGGTGTCTTCATCCAAAGACAACTGTATAGCTATAGCAGAAAATCATCCATATAGATTTATAGAACTCCTTTTTTTGTCGAAGCTAGAGGCTCTTTGTCAGTTCTAACACTTCCATCAGTCTGGACTGTCATTGTCCTCAGCCATTCAGCCATGTCCGACCCTTGGCCACTGTATGGATCAGCACTCTCCAGGCCCCCTCTGTCTCGCACTGCCTCCTTCAGACCCACCATGGTCATTCCGGTGTCATGCTTTATAGTATCCAGGCAGCGGGCCCAAAGGCGTGGTGTCCCCTTCTCCTTTTTCTTCCACTCCTGTAGAGTCTTAGATAATGAATGTGTGTCTTCTAAGAGCTACATCTGGGGATTGGAAGAGCTGTCAAATTGTCTGTGTTTACTTGTAGAGCATAGATGCTGTATTGATGCAGGCATTCCCATCTAACATGATTTAAGTCTGTATGTGTGTCTTCGGATTCAATTTCAGTGTGTTCTGTTTGCTTTACCAAACAAATATGTAGTTAAGGATTAAATATCTAGTTTGCATAATTGTACATAATACAACCATGACCTGGATTGCTGAGAATCTCCATATACCTTTGCATAAATGATAACAACTTGATGTGTGTGTGTGTGTGTATTCAGTTACTGTATGCAAGGAATGGCTAGTTCTGTCGTCGTTAATGTAAGTTCATTGTTGAGATACAGAGTAGATCATTTTACGCCTACCTGGCTCCCTGCAAATGCATTGATTCCATAATATAATGGGTAACATTTTCAAATGGCGTGAGATCTTTTCCTCCAGTGGATGAAGCATAGCATGGTACACTTACATTACATCTGTCTTGCTACTCTTCTGCTCTTCCTACTTCTCCACTTCCCTTATCACATCATTCTGCTCTTGCTTTGCAGAAGATACGGCTGGAGATGGTGTTACTACCATTTACAGCAATCCAGTATCGCCACAGAGTTCAGATTCTACAGATGAATTTACCACCTACTTTGATCAGAAAATACCTATACCACAAGATGAAAAGGTTAGTATGGGTAATAAGAGTGATGGTGGGGTCACCATTGGTGATAATTTCCCTGGCATTTTATTGAAGAGCACCACTGTGTCAAAGAGGGGCGTGTGTGTGAAGAATTACTGATCACAGTAACATTTGCCCAAGATACGTTCAGTTTATGCTGAGGTTCAATATAAGTCATCAAAATATGTTAGTGGAACATTTTGATATTTCTGAAGGTTCAAGAGAATTAAACTTGGTCTCTTGAGTGCCTGTTGTGTGTCTGGATGAGTCACTTCTCTGGAGTTGCTTTCTTTTTATTTTAAATCAGTAATTGATGCAGGAAGTTGGGGATTGGCGGAAACTGAGACTTCTTTAAATATTGTGCTCCATCAATCTCCCCCTAAGTGCTTTTAACTGTAATTTTCACCAGCTCTATCCTCTGATTATGTCATTTGGAGTGAATGAAAGCTGTATTCTAAAACTGGTGGAAGTATCCAGAGAGGAGAAAGCTGCTCTAAGCAATAAATTGCTTCAGTTAAAGACCAAAAAAATGCCTTTAGTATTTAAAAATCTGTGTTCCTCTTTTCCGTGCTCTTCCTGGCATGGAATACATTTGATCTCAAATACAATTTGAAAGTTGTTCCAATGCTTCTTTGCTGCTGTTTCTTGATGCTTGTCAAGGATGGGAGATGATGGAATGAGAATGATATTTTACTAGCCAGTGTAATTATTGAATGAGTACACGGAGGAGACAATAATCCTCTGTGAAGATAACAGCTACTGTCTTTAATTTCTGAAATGAATAGTTGTACCCATATTCAATTTCGTTCATTTTGTTTGTTGAAAAGATTCCATCATCTATGGATTGCCATGACTTTAAGGACCTTCTATTATTAAAGGCTTTCACTTTGGAATGCTAAATAAGAATTATATTAAAGGAATATGCAAGCTAAGGATGAAGTTTTTTTAAAAACTCTAGCTATTCAGAGTATTGAGTAGGGCTCATAATTTATGCAAGCACAAATTCTTTTTTATTATTATCTCAGACTTTTTTTAAAAATTTGAGCAGTATAATTTAGAATGGAGATGAGGAAATAGTTTAAACAATTATTAAAAATTAAGTTTTTTAAAAAATTGAAAATTGATTCGTTCCATCTAGCTGTCTAAAAGTTGCTAACTGATCTTCCACATCAAAGTTTAAGAAAAATATAAGGCTTTTCTAGAACAGACTTTGCAAGACCTAATATAATTTATGATGGAAGTAAATTGATTTGATAATACCATGTCATATGTTGTGTAAGTAAAATATGATGCTTTGCCTCTTTAAATTAACGATTTTCTTAATTTTAAATAGTAACAAATAATTAACAGCATAACAATTGATGTTAATGTGTGAATTTATATATTCCCCTGTGTGAAAATACTTAACATCTTCCCCACCCCCTCTTTTCTCCATTTTTGTTTGTAAAGCACCCATGGTTCAGTTTTCGAAAACTGTGGGCCTTCACTGGGCCTGGTTTCCTGATGAGCATTGCCTACCTGGATCCAGGTAACATTGAATCAGATCTACAATCTGGAGCTGTTGCAGGATTTAAGGTAAGTGGCTAATCTGTCTTTTTGTAACATTTTTCACTTTGAAACCTGTTGTAGAGGTTGATCAGAAGAATGCCTTAAAAATTCAATTCAAGGGCACTGATCAAAACAAGGATTTTTCTAAACATATTTTTTTTACAGATGCTGTCTTTAAATTGTACACTGAAAATATTTAAAAATGGGATTTTGCAATGTTAGGGAATAACAGTAAAGTATAATAGAGGAGAATTTTCTTGGCTTGTGTTCTTACATCTGAGTCACATTGATCTGATTCACACTGAAGATTAATTGCCATGAATTAGGTTGAATCATCAGAATGTGTACTGTTCATTGTGGGTTACATCTTAACATCTAGAGGCGTACCATAAAAATTGGGGACAGAAAAGCTGAAATTTCAATCCGTTCTACAAATCTGCCACATTATTTTTAAATTAACTCAGAAGCCTCAAATATGCTAGCATAAAACTAAGGGGAAGGTACTGCTGACCAGGAACCTTTTCAGTAAGAATCTGAAACTCTCATGCCTCTGGTGGAGACTGACTCTGAGGGAGAGGAGGAACAGCTGGAGGTTGTGGAGGAGGCTGGGGAAGGACAGAGGCCGGCTGAGCAGTCAGAGGAGGATCCAGGCCTATCCCCTATCCATCCTAGGGCACGCAGAGAGGAGAGGATAAGGGAGGGACATGGTCTCTTCTGGAGGAGAGGGCCTTGATCCTCTTCATGGGCTGCAGGTGTGACAGCTGAATAAGAGTTTGGACCTGTGTACTGGCAAATGCTGGAAATAAATCTGAGTTTGGTGTCCTTCCCAGTGTGTGTTATCTTTGGACATCCTCCAGCCCTTATCTTGCCTGGTTTGTGTTGCTTTTTTCCTTCTTCATGTAGCTGTGTGGGAGTTTTTTTGTCTTCCATCAAAGATATTTGAAGCTTGGAAGCAAACTGAAGAAATAAAAGGGGCTTTGCCTGTTTTCTGTGACTGTGTTTGTTTTGTATCCCACCCTGGGTCATCACAGAAACATTTAAACTTTGGTTTTTAAATATTAGGGTTTTGCAATATGAAAACAAAACTAAATAGAATTTTGAAAAGCAAAACTTTTACCCCTGTGATTCTCTTTATTATTTGACTGTTAGCTTTTCTAATTATTTTGACTTGTGGTTGCTGGTTAGATTAGCTTGAAGCAATGCGTGTGGCTTCCCACATTTTAAAAGAATTACTAGATTTTTATATTTTATTGTTTATTGTTATGTTTTATTGTTTATGTAACTGAATACCTGCCTCTGCTACCAGCAAATTTCCACAGTCAAATTCCAGGTAGCAAAGGGTTCCTAGTTCTTTTGAGAAGGAGGGCTTTCTGGAGCACTTTTTGATTGTGAGAGAGCTTGGATAAATATCTCCAGAAATACAGGTATTATTTAGTTAGCAGAATCCCTAGATTTGTTGTTCCTCTTCCCGAATATTGCTATCCTGAGCTTCTTTTAATTTGTGTGTGTGTGTGTATTTTTATGTTTTTCAGCTGCTCTGGGTTCTCTTGTTGGCTACTGTCATTGGTTTGCTCTTACAACGTTTGGCGGCAAGGCTGGGTGTGGTAACAGGACTTCACCTGGCAGAAGTATGCAATCGACAGTACCCCAAGGTGGGTAAATTGATGGTGCAGCCGTCTGCATGAACCTGCCAGGGGACACAGGGGCTTTTCCCAAGATTGGGGAATCCAGAGCCAGTTTGCATCTTGTATTTATCTCAGCTCTTTGTTAAGCGTTGAACATGTTAACATGCAACTACTAGTTCTTCATTCAAGTCAACACTATCCATGGTTTGTTTAGCTCAGTGTAGCCTGACATAAATGCTGACTGTGATTATATCACATCAGAAAAAGCCATCACCAAACTAATCTGTTGCCATGCTGCAGATTTTCTTTAGGTGGACAGATCCATAATCAAATGTGAGTGTCTGTTTGCCAAGTGTCTGTTAAATGAGAGCTTGACAATGGCAAACATTTGTGGACAGGAGCAACAATTGGGTAGCAGTCCTGCCTGTGTTTTAGCCATAGGCGTAGGAAAACATGATGTGCAGATACTCTTATGATCCACAGATCAGGGGTGGGAGCCACAGATCGTAAAGTTGCCACCTCTGATCTATAGGATCATAACAATAAATAGGAAGAGAGGTTAAGGCTGCAAAATCTATGGAGACTGGAATCAGGAAAGAAGAGAAGTCCAGGGAAAGGTACTAACTGTGGATAGTTCTAAAGTCTCCAGAGTCGGAGTCTTGAGTTTTTAGGTAAAACAGCTGGGCGAACAAACAGGATACAAAAAGAATGAGATAAAGGGATTGTTCCAGAGAACAAAAGAACAGCAATTGCCCTCATTCTCTCTCAGAACACAAATTCTACCGTCCCCGTCCTATTGTTTCTTTTATTCTTCTTATATGTACCCATGTATTCATAACTATGTATATACTTACACCTGTTATCTTGTAAGCGATTGACAAATCAAATAAATTCTGAATTCTGAATGCAAACTCCCCATTTCCCCTTAGAGGGAGGAGGCCAGGAGGGAGGTGAGATAAGGAGGAAAGGTCACCCTAATCAGAAGAAAAGAAAAGAAGGCAGAAAGAGAAAGTTGGGTAGGGAACAGGGGCGAAAAAGATGTTGCCCCCAGGGATAGAACAAGAGATAGCTTTACCAAAAAATAGAAAAGAAAGAAAGCTAGGGGTCTGTCAATAGAGAAGGTTCCCAATCCATGAGATTCCACACATTTTTTTCCCTGCAGTCTTTCCTCTCAGTCAGTTTAATCCCGTGGCTTTTCTCTTTCAAGCAATCATGTCTGCCTTTATTCCACAAACACAGGTAGTCCTTGAGTTATGACCGTAGCTGAGCCCTGCAATTACAGTTGTAAATCATGACAATCATCGATACTACCATGTGACAGTATCTGATTTTAGGACTTTTTTTGTAGCCTGTAAAGTGAGTGCAGCATTTGTAAAGCAAACACAGCAATGAACATCAGAATTGTCAAGGGAACCCATTGTTACTGGAAGTAAACAATGCTTTTTGATTAAAAAAATGTCATAAATCGCAGTCATGTGACCATGGGGTGCAAACAGCCATACATGGGGCTGGTTATTGAGCACCCAAGATATGGTGATGGGACTACAGGTTGGGGGAAGTGGGTGTCAAAACATCGAATATGGGTTGTAAATCATTTTTGGGGTGGTCTGTCATTATTTCGAACAATTGATTGAAAGTCAAGGGCTACATGTACAAAATGATTTTCCTGCTTCAGTGAAAATTAATGGAGGAAGAAACTCAAATTTTGCATGGCCGAATATGGTGCTTCTGTGGTCAAGATCCCAAAGGCTCCGGTTCTGAAAGGGGGATAATCTTGACTTGCTGGATTGAAGTACAAATATTCATCGCACAGGTTCTCAGGAAGTGTTTTTGCTTCATGTGGACACTCTCCTGCATAGCTGCACAGCTCTCATTGCAAATCGGGGAATGACTGTTTAATAGTAGATCAATAATACAATCGGTGGATGTCGTCTGAAAATCTAATCCCTGAGTAAAAGCATATTTTTTTTTATTTTAAGAGTCAGAACATTTGGTTTCCAAATCAGACTGCAAATGCTCCCTTTCTGTCTTTCCTGATCCAGTTAAAGCTTCTACAGTATTCGTTTGATGTTGTTCCCATAATTATTTCAATTACTGATAAATTAATCTCCTAAAAACCTGGATGTAGGCAGGCTTATAGAATATATTCTTTGGTATGAAATTCCTTTTGGGCCTGCTTTGGCAAGACAGTTGCTTAGAGACGCAGAAATCTCGTACAAAACCCAGGGTTTTTTTTCCTTTCAGTATTAATTATCACTTGTTTGGTTGCTCTGTCATTTTTATCTTTGGGTGGTCTGTGTGCACATATGCATGTTCATAGAAGGTTTGGCAATTATATATTTCCTGGATCTGGCACATTTGAAGGAAAACAGCACAGAAATCTTTAAAAATGGACAAAATCTATTGCTTGCCTTTCCCTTCCCTGGAGTTAGAATATTTTTAGTAAGTAGTATATTTAATTTTGGTAATATCCAGATTAAATTCCTATTGTAATAATTATATTTTCCTAAGGTTGTTTGGAAACTGCTCCAACACAGATCCTTTTTGCCAGGATGAAGGTCCCATCAGAAACTTCTGAATTACATGGGAGGAGTCAGTTTCTGGGAGGACCGATACTTTTGGCATAAGAAAGGAGTGCAAAGGTGGCACTTCTCGTAATTACCTTCCTATGGTATTTCAGAGAGGGAAACCGAAGGATGCTCATTCTTCGGTTTCCCTCTCTGAAATACCATAGGAAGGTAATTCCAGGAGAGGATTGAAAAGAGTTAGCAAACATTCAGCCAAATCCAGAATCACCTTTTGCAATCTTCTCGATGTTCATTTCATTCCAGAGCAGAAAAGTCTTTGACAAAACTATGGCACCTGCTAGGAAACTCTTGGCCTGTAATTGTGTATCTTGTACAGCTCCAGCATCTGCTGTGTAGCTATCTCTTGGTTTAGAAGTGAGTTTATAAACTTTGAGGTCTCTTTTGAGTTGCCAAATTCCCAGCACAGCCATCCGTGTAGGTGGTTGCTGGTCAGGAGACGCTTAGTCCTCCTTTTGCTAGGAGAGTTTGCTTTCCAAAATTAGATGGTGGTGATTCTTTCTCATTGCACAATGCATGTGGGGGGAGGAAGGAATTTTTGGATGGCTTCTGAAGGCTGTGGGTGTGTGAATCATTGTGGAGATTGTAAGCTAGAATTGGACCAAAGGATTAAACTAAGATTTGAAGCATATTTTGCAAGTCATCTAGAATAACAGAGTTGGAAGGGACCGTTGGAGGTCTTCTAGTCCAACCCCCTGCTTAGGCAGGAAACCCTACACCACTTCAGACAAATGGTTATCCAATCTCTTCTTAAAAACTTCCAGCGTTGGAGCATTTATAACTTCTGGAGGCAAGTTGTTCCACTGATCAATTGTTCTGTCAGGAAATTTGTCCTTAGTTCTAAGTTGCTTCTCTCCTTGATTAGTTTCCACCCATTGCTTCTTGCCCTGCACTCTTCTTGTCTACTCTGTATAGTTAGGTGCATGTCATTGCTATTGTATCCTCAAAAGAAGAGTGTGTCTCTTTCTGTTAACTTCTTAGGAGGGAACTCCAGGGTAGACAAAACATTTAGATTCTAAACTACCAAGAGGTTCATGGCAAATATTGCTTCCTTTCACAGACAATTTAATAAATCAAGAGTAGGCAGACTTAATGAGCCTCACCATGTTCTTTTCCTTCTCCTTTTCTGTTTCTTCTTCTCTCTTTTCTTCTCACTATTTCTCTCTTTTTCTCTCTTGCTCTCTCTCTCTCTCTTACCTTTCTCTCTTTTACCCCCCCCCCTTTCCTCCCTCTCCCTCCCTCCCTCCCTCCCTTCCTTTCTTTCTTTCTCTTTTCTTCCTTCCTTTTTCTTTCTCCCCTCCAATTTTGTGAGTTGCCAGCCGGAGGATTATCAGGGAGGGGGCAGACTGCTGTTGTCAGAGATATGAATGGGTCCGTTGCAAAGAGTTTAAGGAAGTTGCCGCAGCTCCTGGTTACTCCCAGGGGTGATAGACATGTGGTGGGAGAAGATTCCACTTTTAAGCCTGACCTTCTGAGTTTTTGCTTACCGTAGGTTCCTCGACTTATCTTGTGGCTGATGGTGGAGCTGGCTATCATTGGATCAGATATGCAGGAAGTCATCGGCTCAGCAATTGCCATTAACCTCTTGTCCGTTGGGAAGTAAGTTAGCTATGTCATTCTCTGAGTGTTTTGTGGTTTCAACAGTGTCCTGCTAGTCATGAGGTAAAAAAAACACAGAGATACAATCAAGCAAGAAAATTCCATATCAAATCTAGGAATTCTTTCCCCAGTCAATGCATTCCATCACTGAAGCAGCCCTTGACAACTGGACAATAATATTTACATATTAGTCATGGGGTATGTAAATCTATTATGGCAACATTCTTTTTAAAATTTCTGTAATTAGGTCATATTTGAAAATGAACTTTTCAAATGTGAAAAGTTTCTCAATGACTGAAATGAGGCAGGTGACGTTTAAGCAAAACTAGCCCAAGTTCCTTCTGGTTTTTCTCCCCTCCTATTTATTTCAAGTAATTAAAGATATTTGCCCTTTTTTGTGTCTTTCCCCTGAAAAACTCTATAAAGTATTTATATAGGCATTCACTAAAATTGAATCAGGGTAACCTGAAGTAAGCAAAAGGTATTTTTGAGCAAATGCAGTTAAGTTATGAAATCCATTATTTAATCAATACTGATTTTAATTAGTGTAGTCTGGAAAGAATTAGGCTGTTTGATACTTTATTAACTCCATAATCAAAAGAAGCATGTATATTTTAAATGCAAGTTGCTAGCAAGGAGAAACAGCAGGAGACAATTATTGCTTTCATATCTTACTTCCATGCTTCCAGATTCAGTTTAGTTGGTAATTACTGTGGTACTGAGCTTTGGATTGGCAAGGATCTCTAGCCTGATCGAGAGCATCCTCAGAATGCTAGTCAGTGGTAGGATTCTACCAGTTTGGCCCAGTTCGGCCGAACCGGTAGTAAAAAATGCTGCCGTTTGTTCTTTTTTTTCCTCCCAAAAATCAGCTGTTCCGATGATCAGCTGTTCCTGTCTTACTGCTTCGCCCAGGAGACAAAAAGGGGCACGTGGGAGAAGTGGGGTGCTGCGTGGCCCCCCCACTACATTTTTTGTCTTCCTAGGCCTCAAGGAAGACTCCTGAGAGCAAAAACGCCCCCCAGGAGGCTTCCCTGAGGCCCAGGAGGCCAAAAAACGGAGCGGGGGTGGGTGGGTGCTGCACAAACACAAAAAGAAGCAAGCCACGCCCACCCAGTCACATGGCTACGCCCATCTAGCCACGCCCACAGAATCAATAGTAAAAATATTTGCATCCCACCCTGGATGCTAGTGTGTGTATACCCCTCTCTAATACAGGTGGTCCTTAACTCACAACCACAATTGAGCCCCACATTTCTGTTGCTAAGTAAGACACTTGTTAAACGAGTTTCATATCATTTTACAACCTTTCTTGCCACACTTGTAAAGTGAATCACTGCAGTTGTTAAGTTGGTCACACAGTGCTTAAGCGGGATCTGGCTTTCCATTGATTTTGCTGGTCAGAAGGTCGCAAAAGGGGATCATTAACTGAACTATCATAAGTCGACAACTAGCTGTATAGTGGGTTGATGAGAAAGCTACAGTCCAATGTCTAAGGAACATGCAAAGTCCAGTGTTCAACTCTTGATACAGTTTGATAAAGTATGCTTGAAACTTCGGTGCATTATTTTCCATTCATTGTATGTCATGGGTGAACATGACTGAGGTCCTCTAGGCTGAGGACCTTGGACAGACTTTGGATGCATGACTGCACCACCTTCTGAAAGACGTAAAGAAAGTCACCCACATTTTTGAGGGTCACATGTAATATCAGGATGTAGCTTCATGTAGTACAGGTTCCCTTACAACACAGTTCATTTAGTGTCCGTTCAAAGTTACACTGGCCCTGAAAAAAGTGACTTACAACCATTTTTCACAGTCATGAAAAACTGTGTATCACCATTGTATCATCCCCATGGCCATGTTATTTACTTTCAGATGCTTGACATCTTGTTCATATTTATGACGGTTGCAGTATCCCGGAATCATGCGATCCTCTTTTTCAACCTTCTGACAAGCAAAGTCAATAGGGAAGCCGGATTCACTTAACAAATATGGCAAGAAAAGTCGTAAAATGGGGCAAAACTTGAACAAATTTTTCACTCAGGAAATTTTGGGCTCAATTATGGTTGTAAGGCGAGGACTACCTATATCAATATAGTCCCTTGATATAAATACTATCAAATGACACCAGGCGTCCTTTTGGTAGCCATCATGCTCATTACCCAATATTAATTTTTAGATCTATTTAAAATATTTACATTTTTTTTAAAAAAAGAGAAACTGCTGTGCTGTAAAGCACCTGTAGCATCTTAAATTTCCAAGTTCCTCTGCTCTTCCAAATTTCTTAAAAAGTAAACTTAATGAGTAAAAGCATCTTAGTGAATTGTTTAGAGGAATGTCCATTGTACAAGAAAGGGACAAAGAAAAGCTGGAGTGGTAGGAAGCAGCTCGGAGTGAGGAACTAGAGGGGTGTCCTGGGAAATCAGCACTTTGCAAATGGTTGTATTCCTCATAGTAGCCATTTCTTGAATGGGGAGCCCTTCTAGGAGTCATTATGCAGTTAACAAAACCAAAAGGTTCTCCGAATTCCAAGTGTGCTTACAGCTTAGTTGGGGTTCCTGCATTGTGCACCTAGTTATATTGCTTTAATTCCTTTCTGAATAAGCTTATAAAAATTCAGTTTCAGAGCTGAGAGTTAGCTGCAGCTCAGGTAGATGGCTTCCTTTGAAGTATCGAAGCAAATAGTGGAAACAGCTTGCTGTCTTTGCATCCTAAAGCAATGTTTGGTCTTCTGAAATGACACTTTAACCTGATAGAGCCAGTGGAAACAGCCAAGCTTACACAAAATGCAATATTTTCTGCATGGGTTGCTAGAAATGGGCAATGTTTCACTCCATAAATTTCCAGTAAGCTGCCCATTTGTTTCCTGATTAAGGAGGCTTTCTGTTCTGTTTTGTCTTTCCACAGAATCCCTTTGTGGGGTGGAGTCCTCATAACAATAGCTGATACCTTTGTGTTTCTCTTCCTGGACAAGTATGGTAAGCGCCTTTCTTATTGAAGTATGTTTCTTTTTTCTCTTAAATAATCTCTTGATCGATGAGGTTAAGGCACTTTGATGTGTGGGAAAGGGCTCTGCTTGCCACGCTCCAGAGATTTTACTTTGTGCACACTTCTGGAAAGGTTTTAACTTGATTCCTTTCAAAAATGCCTTGCCATGCAGAGAAAGACAATTATATGTGCTTTCTCCCTCTCTTTCTTTCATGTGCAGACCCAAATACATATCCCAGAGGTAATATGGGAGAATCTTAGGATTTTCTCCAATCCCACTTTCCCCCAGTGTGGCTGCCATGATGCTGAAAAGACTTAACTTAGAGCCCCTCAACCCTTGCCTGTATTAGTTGCTCTCTGGCAGCTGCAGTGGGAGAATTTTATGTCTTATTCCGCCCCTCCGCCCTCTTAGAACAGCTGCTAAATCTGCAGTCCTTCCATTTAAGAAGGATTGCAGGTTCTTTATGGCAATTGTACCATTGATTATAGCAGATTCCTGTAAAGTAGGAGTCTCCAAAACTTGGCAACTTTAAGTCTCCTGGACTTCAATTCCCAGAATTCCTCAGCCATCCAAGCCAGGTTTGGCGACCCCCTGCTCTAAGGATAGAAACAGACCCAAAGCATGAGAGGCCCTGTTGATGGGAGCAATGCAAGTGATGGGGAGAGGGGAGTGAATGATAGGAACTGGGTGGGGTTAGCAAAGCTGGGTGGTGGTGGTGGAAATGGTGGCATGCGAATTGCAGCATCGTGACACAAACTTGGCTGCTTTTGTAGGTATGCTGTGACATTGTATTTGTGTACACAAAGGACAGAGCTCGCAGCATAATCTCACAGTGCTCCTTTTGAGGAAACCTTTGGATTCGTCAGATCCTTCTGGCAGGAAGATAGCTATTCTCTGCTCCTCGTGGCAGTCTTTGAGCAGGGGTTGCGTATGTCCATGTGTGCACCCAGCGGCATGTTTGGCCTAGCCCACCAGCTTGCAGTAATGTTGAGCTCCTCACTGCAGTGTCCATAAGCCTCAATTTACCTTTATGGTATTTGGGCTTCATAACCTATGGACTTTTTTTGAATATGAATTCACCCCCTCACCTCCCCAGCAGTAGCCATAATGCCAACATCATGTTCCCAGAATTCTAAATGTATCCAATGGTAAAAAAAACCCAAAACCCACCCTGTGACTGACATGCACTTAGATATATTGCTTTTTATAAACCTCTACATTATTGATCCAGAAAGGTAGGTTTTTGATTTCAGCAATTCCCCCCCACCCACCCTTGACTAAATATGCATAGTATTAGCTTGATCCCTTTGCTCACAGTCTATCTAAGCTAGTGAGGTCATTAATAGGAGCACGGCAGATGGCTTGTGAATGTAGCAAGATGCTGACACCTCTTTCAATAAGCCATCCAGTTTTCTTTCTGTGCTACCCCATACCTTGTGGGAGTATCTTCTACTCATCTGGAGTTTTCTCTCCTATGATAAAGGAGGTGGATTTTTTGTCCATTCTGTGCCTCTGCTTCGTAGGTATGTGTTTATTGTTTTCTTCCCTTCCCTTCAGTATCTCAGCTTCTGATTTTCAAGGGGGGGAGAGAGAGCGAGTGAGCAGGAAAAGGATACAATGGTGCTTTAATTGGATGCATTTTAACTGCTGATCTAGTTATAACCCAAAAGTATAATAGATGCATTATATGTATGTATGTATTCCATTGTGATCTTTCAATGAACTGAGCCCATTTTTCAATCTGGGTAAAAACAAACTTCATTATATTAAGTAGATAATATTAATTTTCCTATTAACAGTGGTTGTGTGTCTCTTTTAGGTTTGAGGAAACTGGAAGCATTGTTTGCCTTCCTCATTACTATCATGGCCGTCACGTTTGGATATGAGGTAACACTGCCTTTGTATATATAGATCTTTAAAATGAACAGTACAGGCTTTTGAATCTCTCATAAGCCTTTTCCTGTCTTTTGGGCAAAATATTCCCCTCAAAACAACAACAACAACAAAACTTGTAGGGAAAACTTTGTATTTCTGTATTTGTGGTTTTTTTTTTAGAATGAGACGCTGAGATTTGCCAAGGACACTGCTAATGCCAACGTCTTTTCTTGTTGCTTGTATGCCTTCTCTTGTATGTCTTCTGCAGTATGTAACTGTAAAACCAGACCAGGGACAGCTGCTGAAAGGGATGTTTATGCCTTATTGTGAAGGCTGTGGGCCTGCCCAACTAGAGCAAGCTGTTGGGATTGTAGGCGCTGTCATCATGCCTCACAACATGTACCTGCATTCTGCTTTGGTCAAGGTAAGTGTGGGTTTCCTCATGGAAGCTATTTTCACCCATGTCTTCTTTCTGCAATGCCATAGTGCAGAGGTAGGGAATTCTGGCCCCTTTATGACTTGTGGACTTCAACTCCCAGAATTCATGAGTGGCTCAGGAATTCTGGGAGTTGAAGTCCACAAGTCATAAAGGGGCCAGTGTTCCCCACTCCTGCTGCAGTGAAATCACATTCAACATGCATGCCCTTGTTTTTTCTTGGACAAAGGCTGTGCTTTCACCATAGTTGGAAATTCCATGAGCGGCTTTTTCCTTCAGAATCTCCGGCCCATGAAGAGCACTAGATTAGCAGGGAGAAACGCCTGGTCTTCTTAAAATTACTCCCTATATGGCAGAGGTTCCACAAAACATTGTTAATTTAGGTTAGTTTCTAAAGTGAGAGCCAGTTTGGTGTAGTGGTGAAGATGTTGGCCTAAAGACCAGGAGACTGTGAGTTCTGGGCTGCCGTTAGGCATGAAAGCCAGAAGGTAACTTCAGGCCAATAGCTGTCTCTGAGACCAACCCACCTCAGAGAGTTGTTGTTTTGGGAAAAATAGGAGGAGGGGGGAGAATTAAGTATGTTTGCCACCTTGAGTTACTTCTAAAGTAACAAAGGTACGTTAAAAAAAAATCTAATAAATAAATGAAGGTAGTTGAAGAGAGAAGGCCTTACTTCAACGAAGCTGCATTTTGCTGGCTATGTGAATCGAATTTTTCTGTTTAGTCTCGACAGGTGAATCGGGCCAAAAAGAAGGAAGTTAGTGAGGCCAACAAGTATTTCTTCATTGAATCCTGCATTGCCCTCTTTGTCTCCTTCATCATCAACGTCTTTGTTGTCTCAGTCTTTGCAGAAGCTTTTTATAAAAAGACAAACCAAGAAGTGGTGAGTGTTTTCCTTCCTTCCTTCATGTTATATTAGTAAGCAATAAATGCTCCTTATATCGCAAGGATTATTTTAAATGTTTTTAAAATATCCTTACTTGATTTTTTGTTGCAATTAAAAAAAATACATAAAAAACAATAAAGAAAAACAAATTAAAAGTTAAACAGTAATATAGGTGATCCTCAGGTTACAACCACTTGTTCAGTAACCATTCAAACTTGCAATGACACTGAACAAGGAGGACATAAAATGGGCTCTGAACATCACCATGTTCCATGGATCATGTAATTAATGATTTTTGACGTTTCTGATAGGGAAGCCAATAGGAAGTTGGAAATTGCAGTCATATGATGTAATTGCTTAATGATGGCAAGCAGGATTTCTGGAACTTTTATCACTAAGCAATGCAGTCACATGACATCATGTTTCAAGACCGCATTGTTTAATAACAGCAACTCTGGTGCAACCCTAAGCTGAGAGGCCTCCCATTCAGAAATTGCAATATTAAAACAAGAAAAGAAAAAATAAAATTAAAGAAACAGAAAAGAATCAATAGAAAAAATAACATAACAAACTGATATAACTAATTATCCCAAACTCACTTAATCTGTTCATAAGATATAAAATTATCCATGAAATTGTCTAGTTTTATAAAATATAATAGAGTTTATGCCAAAGGGTAACATATGATATTATTATGATTTTTGATTGGTAGAAAAAAATAGTATATAACATTTTTAAAGATGATTTACATATTTCTTAAATGCAGTGTTTGATATCCAGTGTAATAATATATTTCCAATTTCTCAATATCATTCCTTTTGCTATTCCCCATTCCCAATATAAGTAATATTCTTCAAAAATGTTCAGGTTCCCTAATTTTGGAATATAATACAAAATGTAATCGATCTTTAATCTGAAAAGATTCTCCCATACAGCCACTTCTATATGTATACTGTTTTTTTTAAAAAAGAACATGACCAAATCATATGAGTTAATGTACTTTCCAATTTCTTACATGCTTCTTTCCTTTTCTGTTTAGTTACTGCTTCCCTCCCTTCCATCCAGCTTTGTTCCTCCATTTTGCCTCTCTTGCCAATGGTGGTATACCTTTTCTTCCTACCAACTGTATCCTGTTTCATTCTTCATTTTGTTCATGCTTTTGGTTTAAAAGAGTAGTAGTTTTGCATACACTGTTACGTATCCATGTAATTACAAGATTTGTATGTGAACCTCAGCTTCTCTTCCCCTGCTTTTAGAAGGGAGAGTTAGTGGAGAGAATTAAACCACTGCAGCAAGTATCAAGGATCATAGAATAGAACCTCCAGTAGGATTAACACCTCCATGTAACCAAGACAGGATGCTTTACAATAAATAAAAAGCAATACAATTTGTGGTGGAAACAAGTCATCTATCAAATGCTCTTTGTCTCCCCTTTCCCCTTGCTTGAGAGATAGCACCTGTCATATTCCCTTTTTACTTGTGCTGGTCTTTCAAAACCAATGAAAAGACAAAAAAGTTTGAGGATATACTGGAAGGACAGCTTCTTGTATGTTTCAAGTTTCCTTCAATGCCAACAGTCCCGTCCCCCGCATTTTCCTCCTCCTCCTCTTATAGGAGGGAAAGGTCAATGTAAGCCAGATTTCTTCTTGGCTGTTATTCTTTTAAAACACTGTTTTGTGCCACATGGGTCTTTTAGTTTTAAAACAAAATGTCTACTTATATAGTTTACAGCATGACATCTGTGCAAATAAAAGCTTTGCCCAAGCTGTGCTGTTTCAATCAGATAATAGCACCCTAGATGTGGATATCTACAAAGGGGTGAGTGAAAAGCTTTACATGTTCAATTTAGCAAGAGTTAAAGATCCATATGTAATGCTCTTGAATCTCCAAATCAGCCTTTGAATATCCTAAAGGTATTTCTAAACTAAAACAGAGTATAAATGGGAAGATGAAACACAACTGTGAAAAGATCGCAAGCTCTTCAAGTTCTGCCTTCTTTAGCACTCAAAATATCAAAGCAACTGAACCGAATAAAAGTTCTATCAGGAGACAAACATCTACAAAATAAAATAGCTCCAGATGTTTCAGTACCAAAATTGGTAGTTATTTGCCTTCCGGATATCTCTTTCAAGATCAAGAAAATATTTTTCAGCATAAGGCACTTGTGAGCCTTCTCTCCCTATCATTGCTCATATTCTGCAAAAAACCATACAGTACTCAGGTTATTTTGTTAGATTTTTCATCCAGAGGAGCAATGTAATTACCTGGGATGGGTTTATGAGCAAAGTGTTCTTCTTGGCCATGGTGATATTTTTGGAAAATAAGTATGTGCACAATAACTATAGCATTTGGATGCAAGTACTCTGAGTAAATTGGCCTTTGCTAATCCAAGCAGTGATTTCGTAAAATGTCACTTTGCGTTAGACTGCTGACATAGAAAGCTTAATCTAAGGTATACAACTTCATTTTTTTAAAAGAACTCTTCTGTGTTTTAGGGTGTAATTCTAGGTTGTTACTTTGGCCCTGCTGCTCTCTACATCTGGGCTATTGGCATCCTTGCTGCAGGACAGAGTTCAACAATGACAGGAACTTACTCTGGACAGTTTGTTATGGAGGTATTTTAATCTTTTAAAATGTTGTGGATTTACATTTGACTTACCTTCCTAATCTATATTTCGATAGGCTCTGCAAATTAAAGTGATAGGAATCTAAGGATGCTGTCCAAGTGGATCAGTTCCCAGATGCCACAGCTAGGTATCTGGGAACCAGGTGGCACGGACACTTTCTTTGTGAAAAAAATTGTACGCTGACATTTTCCCCTTTCAGCCGGGCAGTTCATGAGATCCTTAAGCAATGCATTTGTCCTGTTGTGGTGTCTTGTTTTGTAAACAGATTTTTATATAGCGACCAAGTGATACTGAAAACTATCATTGTTAAACCGAAGCAAAGAAATAGAGATGATTGACTTCAGAAGGATTGGGAGTCTGTCTGTTAGATTTGCAGACCATAGGATTTTATTTCTAAAAGAGGCTTCAGTGTGTGTCAGACTGTGGAGGTAGCATCTGACTAGTTCCTTCAAAAGCTAATTGTGCAAAACTAGGAGAAGATACAGCTTCTTCAAAGGGCTGTCCACGGTTGCTACCTCCATGTTCCCAAGCACTCAAAAGAACCTTTGGAAATGGAATCCCCAATGCTATTCGGCCCTATATTTGGGGAATGGGGCTGGATGAGGGATATATTTTCAGGCAATTAAAGGACCCCATCCTGTATAAAATGCCCTCTTTATATTAACCTGTGAATGAAATGCCTTTCAAGTGTTTTCCTTATGATACCAGTTAGGCTGCCATTCATCAGATTTATTTGCCTTTGTATGAGCTCAATTGTTCATAGGGTTCCCAAAGTCTTCAACCTACCATTTCCCTGGTCTGTGCCTTCTTCTCTTCTTATGACATGAGAAGTTGTCAATCCAAAGCAAGCTATACACTTTTAGTTTTTGTAATTAAATTGATTAATTTGGAATTAAATTTACAAAGACTTTCCATAATTAAAACAGAATAAATTGAGCACTTTACAAATAAGGAGGGCCCAGGCTTAGTGGTAGAATGGTTTTGTGTGTAGGTCTAATCAGCAGCAAAGGCAGATAAGACTGGGGGAAATCCCACTAAAATCCTCCAAAGCTGCTATTTGCCAATGCTGACAGCTCTGGTAGACCAAAGGCCTGAGTCAGAAGAAGACCATTTCCTACAATCCTGATTTTCTATTTTGTTAGGTTGGAATAGTCACACACAGCTAAATTTCCTTATGCCTTGGTTAAACCACTGATAAGTTATCAAGTACACCATCTGGCTTTAATATAATGTCCAATAAATTGAAAGTATGATTTAAGGACAGGTTTCTATTCTTCATAACACAAAAAAACCTCTCAAAGTAGGTTAGAATTAGATAATATATATAAAGTTATCTCGGTACCTTTGCCATTGGACAGAAGGTAGGGTTGATTCCATGCAATTTATTACTGTGAAAACAAGGTTCAGTACCTTTATTTGCTGGTGAATCATGAGACTCATTAGAGATCTGCAAAAAATATCTATCTGGAAATAGATCATTCTGGAGAACTCTAAAATGCTCCTCTTCTCTCTGCTGAACCCCCTTCCGGTTTCCGGAATTCCGGTTTTGGATGAAACAAAATGGGTTTTAGGACCAGATCCAATTACTAGAAAATTTACTTCTGGACACTATCAAATACCTCCTAGATCCAGGGGGAAGAATGAGCATAATATCAAAGAAAACATTCCAAAGTTATTCAGAACATTCAATTCCTAGGTTGGAGAATTTTGCATATCTCTAGCTCTCATGCGTTCAGGCCATATTATCTAACCCAACATTGTTTAGAATAAGCTGTGCTTTAAATTTGATTACTGAAAAAAATGCAGGAAAAAAATGTGGCAGCTGCATCTTTTCCCAGATTTCCCAGCAACTGCAGAGAGCCCTGAAGTAGTTGGACACCAGTACATTTTGTGTTCTCAAACCAATTCATTTGATAACCGCAAATAGCTGCTTTAGGCAGAATAAGGTTTGTCTGGACCTTACCAAGTACAGATTGAGTTGAATATATATTTTATTTAACTTTGTCTTACTCTGATCCTATTTTACCTCAGTGTTAAGTTTATAAATTTAATTCTACTAGTTTACTCTGGTCTGGTCAATAGCTGTAAAAGTACTTTGACTGCAGAAAGTAAAAGAGTTTGTGAAATTTATAGGCAGGCATGTTTTTTATCCCAGAAAAATACTACTTTTCTTCAGTATTTCAGTATACTTGTATCTCTGAATGGTTCTGATTTCTTCCTTGTTTTCAGGGATTCCTCAATCTGAAGTGGTCACGGTTTGCTCGTGTGGTTCTAACCCGCTCCATTGCTATCACGCCAACTCTTCTGGTTGCCATTTTCAAAGATGTGGAACACTTGACTGGAATGAATGATTTTCTCAATGTCCTCATGAGTTTACAGGTAGGGGCTCTAATTAGGCGTGCCCCAAAGGTTTTTTTTTTTTTTAAGAGGACAATTGGACTTTCTGGTTTTTCTTTGAAGACCTTTTACTTCTCATCCAAGAAGCTTCTTCTTCTTAGTGTTTCTTAGAGCTGAAGAAAGTCCAAAAAGCATCTTTGGAACAAACATGACCTGGATTATCAAGAATCTCCATAGACATCTAATTAAGCATGGTTCTTCTCCCCAGAAAATCAACAGTAGAAGTTTCATCTGGGCAGCAAGGCAGAGTGTAGATATGCAAAAATGGTATAAATAAAAAAGAATAACTACTATAGGTAGTCCTCAACATATGACCACATCTGAGCCCCAAATTTGCTAAGCAAAACATTTGTTAAGCAAGTTTTGCCCCATTTTATGACTTTTGTTGCCACAGTTGTTAAATGAATCACTGCAGTTGGTAAACTAGTAACATGGTTTTAAGTGAAACTGGTTTACCTCATTGATTTTGCTGGTCAGAAGGTGATCACATAAAAGTGATCACATGACCCCAGGACACTGCAACCATCATAAATATGAGTCAGTTGCCAATATTGGAATTTTGATCATGTGACCATGGGGATGCTGCAATGGTCATAAGTGTGAAAAACCTTCATAAGTGACTTTTTTAAGTGATGTAATTTTAAATAGTCACTAAATGAACTGTTGTAAGGTGAGGACTACCTGTACTGTCAAATCCAATGCAAGAAGTTTGGCATGTAAATGCAAACATGTTGAGACAGCCTAACAATACCGGCCTAATTTTTTTCCTGCATGGAAACGAGGAATGAGTGAATAAATACATTCAGTGATACTAGAAACAGCAACAAAAAAAACCTTACTTAAAATGAATGGCTGACCAAAACAACTCTACTGAAAATCCTACTTTTGTCACTTAAGGATTAAAATCTTCATGGCATGCAATGATATATTTGAGGAGTCCTTGGTGCTCTCTGGGCTTGGTTGTTTTCTTACAGACTTTTCATTACCCAAACTAGGTAATATAACCAACTAGAATTGATTAGCACTGATGATGTTACCTAGTTTGGGTAATAAAATGTTTGCAAGGAAAAAAAACTAAGCTCAGAGGGGCCCTTTATTTAAACTCTTGAGCCACAAATATTTTCCTTTAAGGGGATGTTTTACACGGCTTCTATTATTGTTCTTGACATTTCTCTCCAGAATTACGTTAGAAATTTTATCTAAGCTTATCCAGGACTATGGCTCTGTTTTCTTGGGCTTGTGGCTGGAAGGGATTTGGATCCCTAGAGAATCCACCTCACATTGATTTTATTTACATCAGGGCTACATTATGTGAAGCAGAGACATCATTTTATTATTTTGTGAACTAGGTAGTTTTTTTCCCCTCAGGAACAGCTGCTACCTTTTGCAGATTAGAACTAAGAAATGATGGGAAAATGCAAGACAAAAATGCTAGGATTGGTCTATGTTGACTTATAGCCTTGCATGCTACAATTAGAGCATTCTGTTGTAACTGTTATTTTGTTAAGAAGAGGACTTTTATTCAAATGAAACTAATAAATCAGTGAATATGCAGTTAATTCTTGATAACTAATTAAATTTGATGAATCAAGAACATTTGGACCCTCCTTAAGCATAGAATATATCAACTGCAAGTGAGAATGTCTTTTCAGCAGTTTGGGAATTATCAACACTAATCATAAGAGGTTGGATGTCCTGTGGTGCAACAAGGCCTGTGAATAGCCTAATGTGCCAAATCAAAGCTAGATCTTACTTGTGAATAATTCCAATTGAATTTCTGTTCTTTATGCCTGCCTTTTCTAAAGCAATAAACCATAACTATGGCAAATCCGGTTATCTTCCTTTCCCCTGCAATTTTCTCAAATGTTTATTTCCCAGGAGGAAGCTTTCCCAACATGTAATTTTGAAGCCACTTAATACTCTCACTTCATTATCCATTCTCTGCTTTTATGTTCTCCTTTGCTTGGGTGTAGAAGCATACAATACTGAACATCTGATTCATATTCAAAATCTGGAGCTACAGCCATTCTCCTGAAGATTTGGAATGATGGAGAGAGAGAGAGAGACCTCTTATTATCTGACTGGGGAGTGCTTAGGCTTACCAGATTGGAGTTATACTGCCTTTATTGCTAAATGTTTTTCCTAACATATATTCTTCTGTAACTTAAAAACGATTAGATCCAATCCTCTTTCTGAATTGCTGTGTTGAAAATACCTGCCTAATTGGAAACTGGGTAATTCTGCTATCATTTCTCTTTCCCCTTCTTCTGTTCCCCATTGTCTGAGGTCAACAAAGCATGGCAGAAGGGTCAGTCTTGATGTGTTAATCTTGGAAAGAGCTTCGAAACCTTGGAAAGAGCTATAGAATGGATTGTTTACCCTTGGATGCCATCTGTATGAAACCTTATTGCCACGGTCGCCTATATTCAGCCATCTAGTTTTATGGGGGCCTCAGTGTAAAGGAACAATAGTGCTTCTGCTGTTCAGTTCTTTGAACTTGCTATGTTCAGCCCAGAAAAATCTTCAACAGTTAATGAGAGAAAAAGCTTGGAGTGAATAGTGTTTTGGAACTGCTTTCAGCTTTTTGCATTAAATAGTTCACTATTAAACCAGCTTTTTCTTTGTGCACAGATAACAAAAAGATCCCTTTCTGAGCATGATTTCCTTTTCTTCCTTTCCAGCTGCCCTTTGCTTTAATCCCAGTGCTCACGTTTACTAGTCTGCGTCCAGTGATGAATGACTTTGCCAATGGCCTGTAAGTATGAAGAAAGGCACACATCTGGAATGTATCGAGTATTATATTTGATTAAGCTTAGCTGTTTCTGACTTTTTGTCATTGTCACCACGTAACAGCACGGCCTGCTTTATACCTAACGACTACCTATGTTTTTAGCACATTGTGTCCGCTCTATGAGATAGACCAGACTTAATACCAAAGTCACGACTATTAAAACTACTTTTATTATGGTAATGGAATCTTGCAACTCTGAATGTGCCTCCCTTCCACTACCAGCACTTTATCCTAAATAGAACTAGGGACGGTAAAGTCTGAGATGTTTTCTCAAATTACATTCCTGCTTTGGAAGTAGATTTCTCTTATTTGACCATTGTTTTTGTCAGGGAATTGCCCAGCAGCTGTCCGAATGAAGTCATTAGAAGCTGAAATGAACTTGTTGTTTTATGTAGAGAAATATATTTCACACCAATATTTTGCAGCAGTCAAGATAGTCAGGCAAAGAGGAGCATTGTGAGGTAAATCAACACAACAAGAACATCATGAGGTAAATTACAGGTCCCTCATAACACGCAGAGGAAAAAGGCGGGAATCTAGGAAACTGCCCCTTTACACTCACAGTAACCAATCGCATTATAGATTGCCTCATCAGGAGACAGCATTCTCCAGCCAATCAGCTATAACTGTTTGTTCTGACTCATTGTACAACTCCCCTGTTCCAGCTACTAAATTTAAATATTTTAACAGTTTTAGCAAGGCTCTTCCTTCTTTAAGGTTATTTTCACAGCCCATTACACATTGAATGCACTTCCTTTTTGGTTTTCTCTCTGCCAGTGGCAGAATAGAGTTTGTATTATGTATAACCAGCTTGAACACCAGAATCTATTCATTTCCAATTATTTTTCAAAAGATAAAAACTAGACTAGCAGATCATACACTAGCACAAAATCTACAGAAGAATGCTTCTTCTTTTTCAGGGTAAATATCACCCCAAATCTGCACTTGGATATAGATTTTATGACTTTTTGCAGATTGGGAATTGACATGCAGTATTTCTAGATTTGCTATATAAACATCTTAGAGGATCAAAATACCTTTCAGTAACAAAAGAAAAATTTGAATCCATGCCTAACTAGCTAATGCCTAATATATAGAAAGATACATTTTCACATTTCTTATACAGAATTGCTTGTTCTTTTGCCAAAGGTTGCATTAATTTCCTATTGCAGAGTTTTAATCCATAGACTTCTAAATTATTCAGAATAAATCAAGAAATGGGAAATCTGAAGGTCACATGAAGCCTTCTGTATCCCATTTGCAGCCCACAAAGCACTGGTTTCAGCAGTTTTATTTATTGTTTGTTTATTTTGCAAACATTGGCTAAAAAACGGGAGTGCAAGATTCCTGGGAGATGAAATCCCAACTGACAGTGCCATTTGTTTAGCACATATGAGGACTTGATCTGTGTCCAAGGTTGGAAGACCAGAAAACGAATATATCAAAATCTAGACAGTTGTGTTTGTCAGGGGAAATGTACTGAATGATTGAAGGTTTATAACTAAAACGTTGAAAAAAAAAGCAAAAAGTTGTCTTTGGGTACATTTTTTTAAAGATAGGGAAAAGTTTGAAGAGGTTTTAAGACCTAGTAGGAAAGTAATGGCTTTTAGCTGTTGTAGTATGTCGTATGGTTCAAATAATGAGGTTTTATTTTTGTCTGCCACGCTGTGTGGAAGTGAGAGATGGGTACATCAGGACAATTGAAACCCAGTGGGAAATTAAATTGTAAATGTGTCCTTATCCACAGTTAGTCCTAAATAGTTATTCCTGATCCATTTTTTTCTTTGTGTGTTTTGTTTTGTTTTGGTCTTCTAGGGGCTGGAAAATCGCTGGGGGAATTCTCATTGTGATCATCTGCAGCATTAACATATACTTTGTGGTGATCTATGTGACTACCCTCGGACAAACAGTGTTATATGTATGTGCTTCAATTATCAGCGTCCTCTACTTAGCCTTCGTGGCATATCTGGTGAGTTAGTGTTGGCTTACATGTTCTGCTTTCCTCACAGGCATTTTCCGTGTTCTCTTAGCAGTGATCTCTGTAGATTATTTAAAAAAAAAACCCAAAACAAAACAAAGGCAGTGGTCAGACTGGAGGCTATTTTTTAAGTCACATTACATGGTACAGTTACCATATACTCCTACTTTCTTCCTCCAGCACTTGCTGTTTTAGATTCCAGCCATCCCAGGTCATAGGACAGTAGAACAGTCCTTTGATAAGGCCATTTTAAAATGGCATTTGGTTTCTCACAGTGGCCAGCCAGATTGGAACCAACATCCAGTGGAGGTAGTGGGGCGATAGCAATAGCATTTAAACTTATATACTGCTTCACTGCTTTAAGTGAAATGAGAGGGCTTATAGCCCTCTCTAAGTGGTTTACAGAGTCAGCATGTTGCCCTCAATAATCTGGGTCCTCATTTTACCCACCTCGGATGGATGGAAGGCTGAGTCAACCTTGAGCCAGCCAGGATCAACTGGTTAACTGCTGGCAGCCAGCAGTCAGCAGAAGCAGCCTGCAGTACTGCATTCTAACCGCTGCGCCACCACAGCTCAATCATCAATAACTGAGTTTAAACATGCTTAGAATAAACACATGTCTATCATCATAGAACAGAACAGAACAGAATAGAATAGAATAAAAAAGAAAAGAGAAGAGAAAAGAAAAGAAAAACAAAATATTCAAATGGCAGATTCAATAGACTACTGGGTCTTTTTCTGGTATCAGTTCTCTGTGTTTCTGTGTTACTTGCCAGATTACCACTGCCCTGCTGTGGTCCTCTGCCATTGGGATATTGAGGCATACTGTCCCCACTCCAGAAGTTACATAAAGTCAATAACAGCAACCCCTGGTAGACCTGTACTCCATGAATTCATTCAGTCCTGTTGTAAAGTCAAATTAGTGATCACCACTATATCCTACATCTTATGACAATGAATTCCATAGGTTAACAATGCATTCCTTTTTTTCTGTTTTAGCTGTTCTTTCAGTCAGTTTCATTAGATGACACTTATGTTCGGAGAGAGGGAGTAACAATTACCTTGTCATTTTTTTCATAATATGATAAAACTCAATCATCTCTTCTGTCACTTAATTTTGAAGCAAAAAAGCCCCAAATAATCCACTCTTTTCCCATAAGGCATTTGTAAGAGTCCCCCGATTCTACACTTTTTCTAGCTCAAATAAATCCTTTTGTTAAAAAATGATGCACAGAACTTTACCCAGTATTCCAGATACTTTTGTATAAGGATATTACACATGTTGACAATTTTATTTCCCTAATGAATACAAGTATGAAATATGTCTGTTTTTAACAGCCGTTGCTCATTGAATGGTCGACTTGAGCCATCTGCTGTGACTCCAAAATAGCTACAGGCAGCTTAGTTCACTTAGTTCCATCAGTGGTTGTGTGCAATTGAGGCGGGATTTTTCTTTTTAATATAAAATTTATTGGGGCTCATCTTACCACAGGGTAACTCTGTGCAGTTATCTGAATGTGTATCATTTTACACTTATGTCAAGTTAACTACATTTTCCATTTAGTTGTCCGTCCACTTAGTCTACAAAGAATCTTTTAAAGTTCTTAAGAGTCTGTTGGCATGGATAGATATTGCATCCAACCCTTCTAAAGGATAGCAATTTTCAAATAATGCACTGGGGCAGGATTGCAATTAGGCCCCACCTGCACGAGCGTCATCGCAGGCAGTCGCGGCCCCACTCACGAAAGCATTGCCACAAGTGTTGTGAGCCCTTGCACCACCACTCACGTGAGCAGTGTTGTGGGCACTCACGACCTCTCTTCCCTCCCCCAATTCCACGCCACCAACCCAAAAAGGTTGGGGAACTCTGCACTAGGGAAATGCTGGTTTTCTGTCACACTCCAATAGAAGTCTGATCACATTTTCTTTAATTATGTCAGCTTAAAGTTACTTTTCTACTTATTCCTCTTTTCACAAACATATATTCACTGGAGGAAATAAGCTAGAATTGTGCAAAGTATGAGAAGATAAGGCAGCACATGTACTTCTAGGAAAAAATGGCTGTGTTAGAAACATTGTTCCTTTTAGAAATAATGCAATGGGAACAACCTCTAAACCCCATTCCGGGCATTTGTCTTGTCAAGTGTTTCAGAAGAAACAGCCAGGATGTGGCTTTGTAGGGACAGGGAGGGGGCCATACAATTTAGAGCCAGTTCTCAGTAACATCAACTGAAATGTATGGGTTTATCGCACAAGCTGAAATTGTGAAGGAAGATTCTTTCCAACCTCTCTTGCTTACCCCCTCTCCTCCATGTTTCTCACTCCTGGTGGTATATGCCCATAACACACAAAATAAGGATCAAAGAAGCATTTGGTTGTAATTGTCAGCCTAGAAACTCAAGGAAATCCAGTGGAATCATGAACAAGGGATAAACATTCTTTGTTAGAATAACTAGGAATGTCACCTAGTTAATATTGTCTGATCGCATAATCACAGTTTGAGTGCTCAATGACCACCCTGCGGTTATAACATTGCATCATCATCATGTGGCCTTTCTTGACAGCTTCCCACAAGCAAAGGCAGTGGAGAAGCCAACAGGAAATCAGAAATCATGGTGATGTGGGATCCTTACTTAATAATGGCAGCTGGGATTGCTGGAGCTGCTATTGCTAAGCAGTGTGGTTGCATGACATCATGCTTAACGACCACACTGCTTGGTGCTGGAGTTTCTATTCCAATTACTATTGTTAATCAAGGACTACCAGTAGTAGAGTAGAAGTCTTTTGAGAAGACTTATCTTGCAAGGTCAAAGCAGAGCCTCCATTTAGCCTACTTTTTGTTTTACTTGGGCCAGCCATGTGACCTTGCAGAAAGCTCACAGCTTGGAAATGAAGACAGCTGGTATCCAACAAAAACACATGCTTGGAGAAAAGGAAACAGCTTAGGAGATATCCAAAACTTCAGGGCAGGGTTGAGAAATCTGTAGCTTGGCAAATAGAGCTTAATTACAACTCCTAGCATTGTACTCTGACTAGAGTAAGTTTTATCCATCAGCATATGGAACACCAGACGCCTGCTTTGTTTAATGACTGTAATATTCATGTATATTAAGCTTGATTAAAAATAGTTTTAATGATTTGTATGAGTTCGTTCGCAATCAGAGAGCTACTTATCCGTTTGGTTGACTAGGAAATTGGTAGGAATAAAAAACATCTATTTATAGATGATGATTTTTAGATTTGCAGCTGGTAGGAAAAAGCTTCCTAGGGTAGACAGGGAAAGCATAAAATCTTCCCAGGGAATGTAGGATGAAATAATTAGATCAGGTTTGTTTCTTGACATACATATATAGCAAGTGCTGCAAAGTAAGTGGTTTTTTTTTCTGACAATGTTCTTCTCCTTGACCAGAATCAGAATTATGTATCATCTCTGGCTCATATTTTAAAACCTGTCTGTTGACACTTCTCTCTGAAATGAGTTTGGGAGGGGAGACAGAGCAGAATCTGAGGAATGGTGGGGCTTCATAGAACAGAGGAGGAGGGATAATGGTGGGGCTTCTCTGATTTGCTTGAAGGGAAAAAATCTTTGAGTCTTTTAATAAATGCACCGTTAACTTGGGATTCTTCTCTCTTTTTCAGAGTTGGCAATGCTTAATTGCTCTCGGAGTTTCCTTCCTGGCTTGTGGGCATACGGTAAGAGTCACAAGAATTTTGCTATCTGAAGATTCGCCTTCAGAGGCAGTTAATTAATTACTGTGTCTACTGCAGAACAAGTAGCCATCAGGGCCAGTGCGTTTCTATGGTTTACTTTGTAAACATATCCAAATGTATGTGCAATTTTGCACAGTGTTAAAATTGTGATAATGGTGTTTAAAAATTATTGGATGTATATGAGAAAAGCTTATGTGTATTTTTCCTTGTTAATCCCCAACAATCACACTCGGGATAAAAATTGATTCTCTTAGTACTGCATTAGTTCTCATTGGAGATCTCTGTATGCTGCCAAAAGCTAAGATACTTTATAATTTAACCAAGAAGCTAATATTTCACTCCAGTTGAGACTTACCAAATTAATGTTAATAAACCTAATGGCATAAAATTACATTTCACAAATTGCCCTTTAATAGAATATTGCTAGTATCTGTAGTTGGAATACAGATACCTAAGCTTGCTAGTTAAAAGTTCTTTGGAGCTCAGGAATGTATCTTTGTCCACACTCTGTGCTTCAAGCCACAAATAAATTTCTGTAGAAGCAATAAAGCTATGGGTGGGAGAAGAATCTACCTGCCTTAAAAATAAAAGGGGGGGGGGAACCCCTCCTTAAATCCTAATCATTGTCAAGCTTGTTTTCTATATGTCAGGGCATTTTTCTCCCAGAGGCAATATTCAGACCTAGAGTAAAAACTTTATCTGTGATGCTTGGTAAATCACTATCCGTGAATGAAGAGGAGCTAGAATTTGGGGGCAGATATCCCATCTAATTAATTGAAACCCATAGACCACTCCTTTCAGTTGATTGTGTAAATAGGCAAAGCTGGAAATGTCTTCCCATACCAAGTGGCCTCTGTGCCAACAAAAAGCTCTCTGTGATGCCAGGCTGAGCTGTTTCCCAGCTAAGGTGCAGACATTTCAAAAATAACTAATGACTTATCAAAAGTGGATAGATGGCCAGACTCTTTAAGTATCAGAGTCAAAACCAGGAAGACCTGCATGATTATAATGGAGAGATGAAGTCTAGTCATTAACTGCAGAGAGACTGCTTGCTTATAAGATCAAGATCCAGATTTAGAACAGAAAAATTATATTCAACACTTACAAATATTTTCCATTTTTTTGTGCTTAATCCTCATTTGTTCAAACAAGATAGTATTTGTATTTCCTGTCCATTCTTTATGGCAGGCATGTTTATATTAAGGAACGATTTCTGGCTGTCAAATTACTTATCTATGAGAATATGAACGTTTTCCTTTAGCCAGAAATGTTTCCCGGCATGAAATATTAAATAAGCACCCATTTAAAAAGCATATGGTCAGCTAAGAATGTGACTGTGTGTTATAACTGGCTCAATTTTGCTCCCTCTGTCATTTCACTAATGATTTACCTATGTTTCTGTTGGCTGCCCCATTCGTCAAACAAAGCATTGCAAAATCTTTCCTGATATCTTAACAGTGCTCTCAGGGAAGGGGTAAATATCAAGAGAGAGAGAGAGAGATCATATTAAGAACCAAGAACATTTCATTCCTGAGCTTTTGGTCAAGATGGAGGGCAAACAGCTTTTAATCCATGTATATATTTTTCCCCTAAGGGTCTTATTTAAAGATCTTACTTAAAGATCTTACTATCTTACTTACTTAAGCTTGTGTAGTCTTCCCTATCCGGCCTGTATAAGATGTGTTGGGCTACAACCCCAGAATTCCCAGTCTTTGCAACCAGTAAGCATGATAACAAAGAATTCTGGGGTTTGTAGTACTATCACGTGAGAGCAGCCAAATGAGAAAGAACAGGATTTTCCTGCTACAATTTGAGCAGAACCTCCTTCATAAAGTACAATACACTTTAAAAAGAAGGTCCTTCCCGAGTCTGAATGGAGGGGGTTGAGTCTTTAAGAGTTGCATTGAGCAATAATTCAACCTATGCCAGCCTGACACTATACAGCTTCTAACTTCCCCATCACATCTGGAAGGCAAAGGTTGGCGAAGACTTGCTTGCAAATAATACTACTGATGTACAACCTTGCGATGAAATTAATGTTTACTTGTTTACTTTGCTACAGTTGAGATGGAGGTACTAACTTTTTGAAATGTATGTTGTTAATTGTGTTTCAAATTCTGAAGAAATTCCTAAATTCAGATGTTAATTGATTTGAACAACATACTCCTTATGCATATTATAATACTAACTATTAATTCTTGACTAAAGAAAGACTCATTATAGTCAGAACTGAATGAAGTATGTAAGCAAAATATCCTCCCTTAGACACAGTTTCAGCCTGTCCCATTTAGCATCAACACTAAGAGGTTTGTGTTTGTATTTTTCCACTTTTTTAAAGTATTTATGATAAATCTTGGGATGACTAATGCATTTTAGCTAGGTTAATTTTTCTTTGTTACTAAAAATTGGACTGCTCGGGGTCTGGGTTAAAACTACATTATGTTTACTTTGTATAGATTTAAAAGAGGTGATTTATTGTTTTCCAAGTATTTATAAGTTTGAAAAGATTACTCAGTCTGATTTGTAACTTTTTTTATCAGAATTATCCCAGGTTTCTGATCAGTCTATGTCAAAAGTTACCTAGTTAAGTGGACTCAAGTTCTATTAAAACTCTAAGCTGCTTAACCTTGAATTAAGCAGAAGTCCCTGAAATAGTAATTACATAATCATTCTGTTGGCTTCAGTGGGAACAGACTCCTAAACAGAGAATCTCCTAGCTGACCATAGCATTTCTTATTAATGATATTTTTCAGTTGGAAGGATGCAAATGTAGATCTGTAGGCTTAATTTATCAGTTTGCATGTTGAGTCTGTGCGAAAAACTTACTCTGTTCAAATATCAGAAGGGCTATACTTATAAAATTTTGGGTCACATATTGACTGCTGGGTGGGGGGGAGGAGGAATCTTTGCCTGGAAGAGGTAAAATTGGATACACAAAACTTTAAATAGAATTAACTGGAATCATCCCACAACTCCGGGTTGGGACTTAGAGGTGATAAAGTAGACTACTTTGTATGAATGGAACCCTCTGAAACAAATCTATCCTTCTGCCTCACATATCTAAATTAAAACAGTGATTGCACAACGTTTCCCATCCACTTTACAGTTTACTTTCCTAGTTGGTGGGTGGTTGTTCCTGTTCTGTTTTTTTTTTTTTTGTTCCTGTTCTGTTGTTCCTGTTTTATTTTTTTAAAGAAATGCTCATGCAACAACAAAGTTCATAGAGTTCATAGATTGTTGAGATAATTCCTGCTCAGCAAGGGATTATTACCTCTACTCACTAGAAAGGAGTTTATGCAGGATTTAAGATTTGATAGAGAACCACCCACTTCCTGTTGTAGGCAATGTAGATTTGCTACAGCAGAGTATTACATTTTAAAGAGCAATTTGTCTGATTATCTCATAGCTCCGTGTTGAAGTTTGCTGGCTTGCGTATTTTATCCCTTTTTCCATATATATCAGGAGAAAAGATTTGGCATGTCCCACACCCATCTAAACCAACCACAAACACTATATGTTAATGCTTTGCATATTCTAAGGATAGATATATCTTGCATTCTCTGTGTAGATGTATCAAGCTTTGTATTGTGTATGGATGATTGTTTTCCAATTTTGTTAGCATTATAGTTTACACTGAGGCTGGTTGGGTAATTCTGCTGTTTAAAACAAACAGCAGGCTCTCAGCTGTTCTACACTATTTCTATGCACTTTAAACTTGTAAGTTCTCGGAAGATAAACTGCCTCTTGGGATGTCAATTTCTGTCTGACGCTATTTGAATATAGTACGAGATTTCAAAAAACAGAGATATGTAGCAATCACATATTAAAACATTTGAGCTACATAATGGCTTGTATAATGTGAAACAAATGTCTATTTTTTATCTGACCTAAACCAATCTGTATACCTAATTTTGATTAAAAAATGGAACATTTTTCAGCTTGGGTCTCTTTCTTTTTAAATTAACATCATGAAGATGATCTAATTCAGGTCACAGCATAATATCTTTCCCAAACACACATGGAAACCATTTCATAAAGGGTAGCTACATGTCCTCTAATTTAGAGAATGGGCAGTTTCCCTCCTGCATTCATTTGAGTGTGCAAGAAGGTTGAACACATCTTGATGAAGCATCCTCTCATTGAAAGGAATCTGGAAACTCTACCTCTCTCTAGTGTAACACAATCAACATCTGTGTGAAGTTTTCTATATTATCCTTATAATAAAGAGTAATGGCCTAGAACTGCAGCTACACTGTAATTGAGCTGTGGTGGCGCAGTGGTTATATTGCAGTATTGTAGGCTAACTCTGCCGACTGCCAACAGTTCAATCCTGACCAGTTCAAGGTTGACTCTGCCTTCCGTCCTTCCGAGATAGGTAAAACAAGGAGCCAGATTATTGGGGGCAATATGATGATTCTATAAACTTCTTAGAGAGGGCTGGCTGTAAAACACTCTGAAGCAGAATATAAATCTAAGTGCTATTGCTAATTTGAACAGAATGAGTTCTTGACTGTATGAGAACCAAGGTTCATTATTTTGATAATAGGGACTGGCCAGACGCTTTGGCAAAAGGTAAAGTTTGAATGAAAAAAGCAAAGTGTATTGAATCCTCTCAACTAATACTTGTTGCTAAATATAGCTTCCTGTATTTGAATAAAACTTTTTAAAAAACTATTTGAGTTTTTATCCCCATCATCATATCCTATGGCAGTGAAATTTATGATGTGAAATCATATACTGTTTCTTTTCTGAACCTACTACAAATATTTTTGTATCTGCCCTGAGATCTTCTGTTACTCAAGAATTGCACTAGAAGCACTGATTTGACGCCTTAATTTTTACAAATATGGATTCTTTAGAACATGCGTTTTTCTTGCATTTTGATATTTCCATGCTGTCAAAAAATGCTGTTTTGTTCATAAGATGAGATGAACAAAAACTGAAGACCTAAAGGGTCAGCTTTAAAACTTGCTTTAATACATGACTTTGTGCAAATAAGAAAGAAACTTTGAGTCCTCACTCCTGTAAAGTTGCAATTAGTAAAGTTGCAATTAGGAGCCTCTGTGGCGCAGTGGTTAGAGTGCAGTACTGCAAGCTACTTCTGCAGCCAGCTGCCCATAATTTGGCAGTTCAAATCCCACCAGGCTCAAGGTTGATTCAGCCTTCCATCCTTACAAGGTGGGTAAAATGAGGACCCAGATTGCTGTGGGCAATATGCTGACTCTGTAAACCGCTTAGAGAGGGCTGTAAAGCACTATAAAGCGGTATATAAGTCTAAGTGCTATTGCTATTGCTAGTAAACAGGGACACTGGCAAACAACTAAGATGGAAAACAAAGGAACTGCTGAAATTTCAGTTGCTGATCACTTGGAAAGAAACAATTCTTTTTTAAAAAAAATCTTCACTTTTTATCTTGGTCAAATCAAAAAGTAACAGTTACACAAATAGAAGAAGCAATGTGGAAGTTTAGATTAAAGCATTTTAGGACTTGATTCTATTTATTGGTCTTGCTTTAGATTATGTGTGTCCAACTTTTTGTCTTGCTTGAGTCACACTGAGTGAAGAGGAATTGTCCTGGGTTGCATATAAAATATATATTTTATTAATATATATTCATATATAAAATCATGTGATGTTAAAAATGTATGAACCTGTGGGGTCGCATTACTAGCTCTCCAGGGCCATGTGTGGCTTGGACATGTTGCTTTAGATAATGCAATCAATACCACACAAACATACGCACGCACGCACGTGTTTCATATGACTCCATAGTCATATTATTTATCTAGTTTGCAGAAACAAACATTTTGCAGTGGTAAAATAAAACATTAACATATACTTGGCCAATGGAGCAATGTTATAAGGCTTATATACAATACTTCCCACCAGGGGTGGGATTCAATTTTTTTAACAACCAGTTCTGTGGATGTGGCTTAGTTGGTGGGCATGGCTTAGTGGTCATGTGACTGGGTGGACATGACTTGGTGGCCATGTTATTGGTTGGGCGTGGCCAACTCAATATCACTCACATCGAGCCACGCATCTCCTCGCCTGGCCTCTCATGACTGGGGATGCTGCAACAGTCGTAACTGTGAAAAATGGTTATAAGTCACTTTTTTCAGTGCCATTGTAACTTTGAATGGTCACTCCACACAAGCAAAGTACCAGCAAAGGAGGGGAAAAAAACTCCAGAGAAGTTCCTGAGACAGGAAGTCTAGTCCTGCCAAGAATGTAATAAGGGGTAACGGAGAGGCAGTTTCTGTAAGCAACACCAGAATGTTTCCTTCCTGCCTTCCTTACAAGATTAGGCCAGTAATTTCTTCCAACAATCGGTTCTCCAAACTGCTTACAATGTTAACAACCGGTTCTAGCGAATAGGGGCAAACTGGTAGAATCCCATCCCTGCTTCCTACTAAGAAAATATATTTCTAGCATATTCCAAGTAATTGTATATGCAGATTAAATTAAAACGAATGCAGTCATCCTCTTGCATACATACTACACATTATCAGTATTTTTTTTTTTTTTGCTTTTTCCTGTGACAAGCTTTCTTTGCCAGATTTAAAGGAACTGGAAAGCGTAAGTAATTGTTTTTCTCCCTAAGCAACATTCCAATTCTTGCAATATGGAAAACATACACAATTTTTGATCACACAAATGCTTGGGAATATTCGATATATCATATACAAAGAGAAAAAAATGGCTTATTGGGGAAAAAATACAATCATGACTCATTGAAATATTAATTTAGCATAGGTCTGGCAAGTTGAGATGTAAAACAACATTTGTAAAAGCCAGAACAATGTGTGCATTCATCTAGTTACTAGGTAATCCTAGACTGTTGTTTTTCTGTGCTAGAAAAGGGTACTCATTTTAAGATTAATAATGTCCTGTGAGTGACGTGTTGCAAGTCTCATCACAATTAAGAAGCTGTGATTGTATGTACAATAGTCCTTCAAAATATAGAACATTTGTAGCTCTCCAATCGCACCATTAAATTTCTTGAACTTCAGCCCTGATTTTTAGAAATACTGATGAAAAGAATCTCTTGGACTCCCAAGAACATTGAAACACTTTTAAACTGAACTATATCCTTTTAAATGCCTCAAATTCCAAGTGAAAGGAAAAGAGAAGCACTGCCATGTATGAACACTCAATACATGTTGAATTTCTTAATATTTTGCTAGGTATAGGAGATATGTATGCCTAGTTCATAGTAATCCACACCCATCATTTTTATAGCAGGTAGGAACATGTTACAGATTAATTCTTTCCAATACTAGGAAGGCAGAAAGAACTTGAAATATTAACTTGGTGTATTTCTCAAAACACACAAATAAGGTAGTGAGAAATTGATATTGCAAATAATCTTCAATTTATGAGTCTAAATGAGATTGAGAGTGTGATTTAGTTATAACAAATTACTTAACAGCTGAAATTTTATTCTCTGTATCTTAAACCCCAGTTTCATGATTCTAAAAAATCTGATGAGGCTTGTTTACACTGATTCAATGATCCTTGCATTTGTTCCAGAATAGGAATTCTGGAATTTCCTAGAGCAGATTCAGATCGTGACTAAGGAAAGTGCATTCCTTCCATTATAATGAAAAGGGTAAAGGAATGAAAACACTTAATCCAATAATGAAGTTAAATCCAACAATTCTCTCCTAAGTAATAAGAAGGGGGTGGCGGTTCAAAGAGTAATATTTCTACATGAATTGAAGAACAAATGATTGCCAAGCATAACTAAAAATAAGTTTTCATCAGTCAAACAGTGCAACAAATAGTATCTTAATCTGCAAAACATTAATTTGTACCAAGTTGATACAAATTAATGGAAAGTCTACTTAATGTAGATGTGTTTCCCAACCAGCAGCCAGGAAGGGCATCTGCAAAGAGGAGGTGTGTGTTAAATATTCAAAATGGCAATGACTGCCATTCTGACTTTTTTTCACACCCTTTAATTCATGGCTATCCCTGCAATTGTTTCAGCTAAATTTAAGGTAAAATGAAGCTGTTGCACCTATGCAGAACAGAACATGCTCAAATCCCCCTACATATTGTCTCAATCAGTTATATGAACATCTGGAGCACTAGAATTTGCAAGATAGAGATCCCATTCACCCAAGCTGAATGATTCTGTACCAGGGTCTTACTTTCTGAATTTCACTGTACAGCTTTGTGAGGAGGCATAAAAAGACAAGGAAATTAACTAGTATCATACATGCTTGTTAACAATCAACAACTGTTCAAAACACACCACCCACTCAGGTGCAAATATTTGCTTTGCAGCTTCAGGCAAAATACGGGTAAGATTTCTATCAGGTATTGCTGAAATGATGACATGTTTTTCAGCAAGGAAGCTGATCTCTTCAAGCGTCAGCTACAAAGGACAGGCCCAGTGAGAGAGAGACGGAGAACAATCTATCCTCAGGGATTTGGTTCTCTGATGTTTTCAAGAAACTAAGGTTCCCCCAACCTATTTGCTATGGACTGTCATTTCCATGGCTATGCTAGCCAGGGGCAATTGGAGTTGTAAATATAAAATTCCAGATATAAGGAAGGCGCCTACTTGGGCAAGTCTGATCAACACCCAGCCTTTCATCTTTGAGACCTTTGCTCAGAAGATCTTGAAAATCCTTCGTTAGAACTTCAACAAGTCCCGAAACAAACTCCTGCAGAGATTTAGTCCCAACTGTGTTTATTAAATATTTAGTCAAGGAACAGTAGAATAGGATCAAATAATGGCCGCTACGTTATCAAAGATTCATTCATTGATATAACGAATCCCTTTAACCCTTAGAATAGGCCAAATAGGTCTGTCCCTTATATAAAACAGGAGTCATTAATTGGATTTTGAGAACAAAAAATCTCTATGAAGTATTTCTATCTTCAAAGACACTTGAGAATGATTTTAAAAGCCTCTTATTCTACAAAGAATAAAATAGCTTCTAGGCTAAGATGTAATTTACTTGCAAATTTATCAGTTTTGCCTGGGAGTGGTTTGTTCATTAGAGCCTGGTTCAGCCCTCTTAAAAAATGAATCATAGCCAGTGGAACTTGGGAATGCTGTGATTGGATTGTGCATTCCTATGATTGGCTGTCAAGTAACTTCTCGCTTCTAATCTGCTCAATTCTGTAGCACACCGGATGCTCATTCTCGTTTAATTTTAAAAGGGAGCCTGACAAATCGAGCATCCATGAACTCTGGAAATAGATCTTAATATTTAAGTAGTTGTTTGGATTATTTAGCAATGGATTGGGTTCGCCTATTGTGCTAAGCCGCAATGTGGTTTGTTTTGCATTCAGCAAATAACTGCATTATAGCCTACAAAAAAAGGGGGCGTATTATGTCAATTTTCTCTTGAAATCCATAGATTTTGTTGCTGTTCTTCATGGTTAAAAGCTGGCTTCAAATTATCTAAGAGAACTCAGAGAGTAAACAAACCTGGAAAAATTAGAATAGGGCCATACTTCATTACACTAAGGTCCTTTCTCAGCTTGGAATTGTGTCAGAATTGCACACACAAAAATCTAGGCTAGCCAATGAAATAAATGATCTGCTGGAAGATAAGAAGTAGCTTTGCTTGCCATTTCCTGAGTGGTTCCTTTACAGGCTAGGGAAGGGAATTCTCCTAGGGAATTTGGATATCTCATATTTGATTTCTGGATGTTACTTCTTTCAGAATTTCTGACTGCCACCAACTTCTCTCTTTTTGTCTTTGTCTTCCTAGTATCGTCTGGGACTCACTTCTCAGCCTGAACTCTTTCTTCTGAACAATGTTGATGCTGTCCCAATCACGAATAGATGAAATCCTGTCCACCACCGTCAACTGAGTGTATCTTATTTAAACACCTTTTCAATGCTGCACAGAACCAAATTTTGATTGGTTTTGATATCAGCGGGTACAAGTCAAGAATTGCCAATGGAGACTGAGCTTCCCCTTGAAAGAAGAAGCAGGATGGAGAGTCAAAAAGTTATCTGTTACACTGGGAAACAGGCCTCTTTAGAGGTTGGCTGTACATGAGGTCAACTATGAAGGCTATTAAAGGACTATTGACAAAGTTGAAGCATACCTTGTAAGTGAGAAAAATGGTTCTAATTGACAGAGGTCTGCAAAATGCAGTAGGTAACAAAAAGGTGAAGAGCTATGAATGAAATAAGGGGGCTGAACTTAATATTTCTTTTTTTGCACATCTCAGTTCATTTACGAGGAAAGAGGCTGGAAGAGAATTACACTGGAGAGTCGCAAATAAAGGGAGAGTTTGGTACCCTCTTCCTATTTTTCCACTTAAAAATCCTTACCTCTTTATTGGTATAAATAGGTACATATTTGTAAATAAAAGTTTTGATAGGAAGCCTCCCACTTAATACAAAGTGTCATTAATCTGTTTTGGAAGGATTCACAATTCTCTCTTCTGATTTCTGGAATGCTGTTAGATTGTGTTCTAGAAATTAAGCAATATCCTGCTTTAATGCAAAAGGAAAATTGAACGAACTTTCTGAAACTCTTTAACGATCATAATCCACCAGGAAGAGTATCTGCATGAGCCCTATATAAGACATTAAATAAAGATGAACAAATAAAAGATGGAATGAGAACACATTTCAAATTCTTTAGGATTAGACCAATATTTCTCAATCTTGGCAGTTGGAGGATGGATGGACTTCCAATTCTCAATTCCATTGGCTGAGGAATTCTGGGAGTTGAAGTCCATCCATTTTCAAGTCCCCAAAGTTGAAAAAGAGTGGTTTAGACAAAAAAAATTTGGTAGGTTTCCCAGCGATGTTTCTATCCTAAATTCAATGTTTCATCCCATTTCCTTCACATGGCATATTCCTGTGCTTTACATGCATGAAAAGCATGTGTTTGTTTAACCCTTTGGTTCCCTGTTTTGTTTAATTGTTGTGGGGAGTTTTTTGTTTCTTTTTGTTTCATGCAAATCTAATTCCTGGAGCTAAAGAGCATATTATTTGCTTCAGTGTGCTTAAACTGCAGATTCTGCTTAGCCCAAAGTCATTCTGAATTGTCATTGTTTTTCCAACTGGGTCCCTGATTCTTCTCTCTAGAAGCTGTAAGACCATAGACTCTAAGGAAAAAACATGATAATCCTATATTTTTACTAAGAACAAATAAACCCAGCAGCTGTTGCTTCCTCTCAAGAAAGTTGAGTAGTGAGAAGAAGAATATAGAGAAAGGTAAATTCCAAAGAAATCCACTGTAGGTCCTCTTTCTTAATTGCTGATGGAAAAAAGCTCCAGCCCAGCAATGGCCCCCAAACTCTGGCTGTTCCACTAGCAATGTAAGGGCATGCCAAGTGGGTTAGGGAAACTTTGGATGCATTAGTGTCCCTGATCTTTAATGATAATTATCATCAAGACGGAATAGAAGTAACAAATCCAATAATAATTCTCCCTCGTCCAAATTTCTTGAAGATTAATCAACCTTTTCTGAGCTTGAATTAAACATGAAGCCTTTTGCTCAAGAGCTTCTATATCCTGAAGACTTTTGCTCTCATCCTCGAGTTTAATCTGTTCTGCTCTTTCTGGCTTCTGCTAGCATTGTTCAAGTGATGCCTCAGGCTCTGGATAAAAGTGTTTGTTCATTCAAGTACAATGAAAGTTTCAGGCAAATTTTTACAGTTGGAGAGACAGAACTGGGAGGAATTTCTTTGATAGAGAGCTTATATTCTATTTATATTATGTTCTAATGTTCCCCAGACAGCAGGGCTGGCTAAGAAATTCTGGGAGTTGAAGTCCACAAGTCTTAAAAGTTGCCAAGTTTGGAGACTCCTGATATAGATTATACACAATCTGATTTACATAGTTTGCCATGGTTTCAAGTCAGAAAACAATATAGTACTAGACAGATTATTCAAAATGCTACCTGAGCATGCACAGGATTGCAACCTTGTACTTACTCTCTAAGCTTTGTTATAAAACTTGTTCAATGCAGTATTAAGATTGGAGGAATTCCACCACAGACTATCCACTCAATCCTTGTATCACTTTTCCCTTTGAGAAGTAGCTTTCTAGCCCTCATGACAGGATCATTTAAAAAGAAAGCCACGTGTGATAAAATATATATATTTTACTTGAAATCCTATATTTTGCATTTGATATTTCACTTCCCATTTCTTCTCCTTTTCTGTGATTGCCAGCAGCTTCAAAGTCCATAGTCCATTCCCATTTTCCTGCAGTCCAGTTCTAGAATAAAAAGACAGGTTTTAAAGATCATGTAGGAGATGGTGTACTCTACATCAAACAAGTTTCATACCTTCTATCTCACATCTGAGAATAAAGATACCATGGTATCTCTCATTGTAAAATGCATGACACAGTTATATAAATTGTTCCAATTTGCATTGTCTAATCTGATGCTTAAGTTTATTACAGGTAGGCAAGCTCCTTTTCTGCTTCTGATAATAAGCCTCTCGTTTTACCCAAGTCATACGTTCATGCTGTAAAAGTTGGTGATGGTTGTGTAATGAACCAACTTCTTTATGTAAACGTGGCCTCCCATCTCATCCATTTTAACCATCATTGGTGGCATACCTGGAGTTTAGCATGACCAGATTTATTTGTTGTTATAAATTGGCAATATTGGTAGAAAACACTAATGTTCATAAATACTACAGCTGCTTTAGTTGGCCAACATACATCCTATCTCTGTATATTAGATATTCTCTTTGATTTTGGAAAATCTAATGTTGACAGAGCTTTAAAACAAAGTTATGCCAACAAAGTCTCCCAGTCTTTAACCATGACAGCTAGATGTTCTTTTGCAACAGCCTTGTATGTAGTTTGGGGCAGATGTGTCTTGTTCAGCAATAAATTGAGATTGGCTTCTAAGACTGGCTGCAAAACTGTTGCCAAAACTTTGCTTTCTGCTTCAGACTGAAGAATGTAATATTCCAATGCTCAAACTGACGTCCAAGTCTCTTACTTGACCTGGATGCACAGGTACATTTGAACTCACTAGGTTGATGGTGCTACCAGAACGATCAGATAGCAATGAAAATGATTCAAGGTGCTCAAAATATTTGCAACTGGGCAATAAAATACTTGGTTTAGTGCCTTTGGTATCAATTGCTTTAAAAAGTTTAATGTTAAAAAATCCATTGTCCTTTTTGTTAATTTTGCTTGACATTTGGTACTAATTTATTTGAAATGTTGGGTCAGCCATTTTGGTTTATTTAAATGAAAATCCAGATCTTCAAATAAATATCAAATACTTACTCCTCTTTTTGGGATCTCATCTTATATCAAACGTACGTCATTACAATTCTTTGCATTCTGTGCCTTTTTAAAAAAATAATAATAATAATACAGAACTGCTTTAAGTACAGTAATTGCAAATATGAGAACCAATGGTGGGTTTCAAAGTGGTTAACCACCGGTGCAGTGGGCATGGCTTGGTGGGGGTGCTTTGCACACGCGCCAAACACACACTTTGCGCATGTGCAGAGGCTTTCCTACTCACCTCCTGCAATCCCTGGAACTTCAACAGGTGATGCGCAGCAATCTGCTATGCCGCGCAAAGCAACTGCGCTTCAAAAGCAGGGAATAAAAGTCAGTATGGGAGCCCAGGCAGGAAGGTGGGCCCAATAGCAGCTCCTCAGAGAGAATCAGTTCGGTCTCACCTGATCTTTGATGCTACCAGTACGCCAGAACCGGACCAAACTGGTAGAACAGCACCACTGATGAGAACTGCTCTCTTCCCTCATTCTTCTATCTGAATGATATTGTGAAAACACTTGGATGGGTGAGAGGAAGACACTGAAGCTTCAGAAGAACTACTCTGGAGGTAGATCATTAGTGATAAATGGAAGCTATTGTGGAATACTTGAAAGGTAAGAAAGGAAGAAGGGAGGGAGGTGTAGAGGGAGGAAAGAAAGAGAAAGAAAAAAAAAGAGATCAGGAAATATATAGGTACAAACTTCTTGAATGGGTATTGTGGAAAAACTTTTGATGTCCTGCAGAATCTTCAAAATTGTTCCCAGAAATGGTGCCCATCTTAAGGCAATTACCAACATTGGTGTCTGCACAAACAAGATGACAATTGTGGGATCATGATGCCTTGTCTGTTTTTATTATGTTCATGCATGTGCAAAGGAGAGGTTTTTCTGTTGTGATGTCGCAGCTTCCATCATTCCCTGTTTATAGACTGCCAGTTACCCGAATCAGCTGTCCAATTTTGCTTAGATAAACACCCTTTAATTACATCCAAGATAACCTGGGAGTTGACTTTGTGTATAGAATCCATAAGATATTGCAGCTGACTTCTTGATATATAAGTAATGCTGCAACTAGTGCAGGAGTGAGCTGCTTCCAGACCACGTGCAGGTCTCCAGCTCCTTTCTTCCCTGTCTAGAGCCTCCTACAATGCTATATATTGGCAGCAAAATCATCCATTAAAAATTCAGGTAAAATAGATGCCTTAATCCTCCAGTAATGTTAATGCATCTATGTTGTAAAATTTTCCACTGTAACCTCCCTGAAGTAAAAATAAGGCTGGAAGCCTCACTGCCATGCTTCAGTGGCAGTCAGAAGCTGAAAAAGTGTTAACTTTGTTTTTTCTCAACTACTTGAGAAGTGCAGAAATAATATTTGAGGTTGATGAGAAAAGCTGGACAACTTCGGAAAACAAGATATAACAAGTATTACAATACCTCCGTTACTTTGAAATAGAAAGCTAAATAAATTGCAGGTGACAAAGAAAATATATTGATTTTTAAACACAACCTAAAATAAAAGGGCTTGAACAGCTCTATTCTGAAATCAAATGCTGTTCTTAAAGCAGCCGTTTAGTGTCTACTTCTTTAGTGTCCGTTCTCCAAAATGGAGAGAGAATATCAATCCTGCCCTCCCAATATTGTTCTGAAGTGACAGCCAGATCTGCTAAACTTAGAAGAGTAATCACAATCTTAAATCACAATCCTTAAAACATTAGATTTGCTTTCTGTTTCTTCATATTGGATGTGTAAATTCAACATAATGACTCCAAACCCTCTTTTTTTAAAAAAAAAAAATTCTTATGATTGCAAGCATAATCTAAAGAAGAAAGTGATATCTTCACAGGAATTGGCAACAATGCATACAAATTAGCAGGTGGTGTTCATGGCCTGCTTTTCTGTATAAATCACTTTTGTTCCTGGAAAGGATCCTGTTTTAATATGTTTCTTTTGGAGACGATCAGTGGTCAGAATACAGAATAACAGAGTTGGAAGGGACTTTGTAGGTCATCTAGTCCAACCCGCTGCTCAAGCAAGAGACCCTACACCATTTCTGACAAGGGGCTGTCCAGTCTCTTCTTGGAAGCCTCCAGTGATGAAGCTCCCACAACTTCTGGAGGCAATCCATTCCACTGGTTGATTGTTCTGTCAGAAAATGTCTCCTTATTTCTAGGTTGAACCTCTCCTTGATCAGTTTCCGTCCATTGTTCCTTGTCTGGCCTTCAGGAGCCTTGGAAAATAGATTGTCCCCTTCTTTTCTGTGACAGCCCCTCAAATATTGAAACACTGCTATATATGTCATTCCTGGTCCTTCTCTTCACTAGACTAGACTAGTGAAGAGGGTAGAAGGAAGTACGGACATGACATTCAACGGTGGGAAGGAAGCCAAAGGAAGAATGAAGGGAGCCTCACATGCTTTGGATTTCCTGATGTGAGTCAATCTTTTTCCTAACCATTTTTTCCTTTAATGAAAAATATCCTTAATAATAATCCCTGAAGAAGTGCAATTTTGCACTAACTACAATTAAGGACTTCCCAGCTACAAGATTATTGTCTGGGAGAAGCCAATAGATCATCCAGAGAAGAACAAATCCAAATTGGATCCAGCATACAAGTAGTCTTCGACTTAAACTATCCCTGCTTCTCCCAGACAATAATCCAAAGCTATGTGAGACTCCTTTCATTCTTCCTTTGGCTTCCTTCCCTCTAGTGAATGTCATGTCTGCCCTTCCTTCCCCCCTCTTTACTAGTCTAGTGAAGAGAAGAACCAGGGATGACATATAAAGCAGTGTTCCAATATTTGAGAGAGGTGGTTCAAAGTTACAATGGCACTGAAAAAAAGTGACTAACAACCAGTCCTTACAACCATTGCAACATTCCCCATATTCCTGTGATTGATATTTGGGCTCTTGGCAACCAGCATGTATATACTGTACATTTGTACAGTGTCCCAGGGTCATGTTATTTGTAGTGTCCCAGGGTCATGCATAGCCAATTGCGACTTTCCTAGCTGGCTTCCGACAAGTCAATGAGGAAGACATGTTCACTTAACAACTCCATAATTGACTTAACAACTGCAGCAATTTGCTTAATAATCATGGCGAGAAAGATTGTAAAGTTGGGCATTGATTCACTTAACAAATTCTGGTCTCGATTGCAGTCATAGGTCGAGGACTACTTTTACTTCTGACTCTCCCTGCCTTTAACCTGTTTTATTTGCTTGCTTTGAAAGAATTAAGAGAGGAATTCATCCCTCCTAATTAGATTGCCCAAGTTTTCAGACATTTGGAGTAAAATCTTTTCTTCCTAAACATTTTAAATATATAATAAAAAAGGCTGATCTGTTATTCAATGTTGCTTGTTTTTTGATGTAAATATTGATGCTTCTGTATCCAGCTGAGACAATACAATGCCAAATGATCACATGAAGACTCGGTTTACACATTAGTTATTTTCTTGCAATTCAGCATGAAGTTTGTTTAATCCGGGCTTAATTTATAAACCCACCTAGCTTATTCAATAACACTTCGTTTTAAAATAGCTTATTAGAAGGTATGAACCAAACTATTATGCTGAATATGATGAAACCTAATCTAGGTTTCTGACACCCATCCCCAAATCTCTCTCTCTCCCTCTCCCCCATCCCTCCCTCCCTTCTCTCTCTCTCTCTCTTTCTCACACACACACACACACACACACACACACACATACACACAAATAAATTGAGAAAGAAACTTAACTAAAACGAACACTAAACCATGAAAATATCCATAAAGTGAAGTTCAAACATGGCTCTTGTTAGAAATAAAAAGAAAAAAAGCACTTTTAACCAGTCCATGATTAAAATCCATTAGGGACATCAGAGGTCAGAAATATTTTCTTCAGAAGCTGGACTCTATCACTTGCTTGCCAAATTTTTAATTATGAAATTCTAAAGGCTCTATAGACTCTGTTGTCTTTGTATGGTTTTTGTTATTTATTGCAGCCTTCTCTTTTTTTCTTGATTCTTTTGTTTTTGATACTTCTTTTTCTCTTAGTTGTTTTATCAAATAAAAAAAAACTAATAAGACTCCAAATCCATTCCCTTCTCCCTTTTTTAAAATGACTTTAGCAGAGATCCAAAACTCCAGATCAAACTAAAAAGCATTCCTGCATAAACTCCATCCTCAGTGAATATTACTCTGGAGCCACAGGTTTAATTTATTGCAAATACCATCAGGAAATGGAAGTCAGGACTGCGATTCCCAAATATTATGCTAACCCCAAATCACTGGAACCTTGTCAGTATAAAGTTGGGGGAAGACGATGCATTCAAACGTCATAACTGCAAACACATCTTATTTCTTGAAAGAACGAAAGAACGAAAGGATGGAAGGAAGGAAGAAAGGAAGGAAGGAAGGAAGGAAGGAAGGAAGGAAGGAAGGAAGGAAGGAAGGAAGGAAGGAAGGAAATAAATAAATAAATAAATAAATAAATAAATAAACAAACAAATAAATAAATAAATAAAAACATGACTTTGGGACCCAGAACCACAAAAGGTTAGACATGACAATATTTGTGACTGTAACTATATGGTGCTTTGTGCATTAATTCAGATAAGGATCAAATACGTTCATGTAAAAATAGATCCATGCTGAAAAATGCTAAAAACAATCAAACAAAAGATTCAGGTATAATTTGATTGAAATTATGCCATTAATTTCTGTAACTGGAGAAACTGTCTCCACAATACTATTAACATGGTTTCCAATCATACTCCAAAACCCACTTTTGATCATATTTCTATTTCATCTCTCTTCTAAGGAATTCAAGACATTACAGGTAGTCCTCAACTTACAACCAGTTATTTAGTGACTGATCACAGTTACAACAGCACTGAAAAAAGTGACCGATGACTTGGAATCACGGAGTTGGAAAGCTTCTTCTGGACTTCTGTGTCCATCCCTCTGCTTAGAGCAGAAATACAGGTAGTCCTTGACTTACAACCATTTATTTAGTGACAATTCGAAGTTACAACAACACTGAAAAAAGTGACTTATGACCATTTTTACATTTACGACCGTTGGAGCAACCCCATAGACACAAGCAAAATTCAGGTGCTTGGCTACTGATTCATATTTATGATAGTTGCAGAAGCGTCCCAGGATCCTGTGATTTCCTTTTGTGACTTTCTGACAAGTGAAGCCAATGGTTAGTTGTTACTAACTTAACAACTGCAGTGATTCATTTAACAGCTGTGGCAAGAAAAGTCATAAAATGGGGGAAAACTCACTTAACAAATGTCTTGCTTAGCAACACAAATTTTGGGCTCAAATGTGGTCATAAGTCGAGGACTACCTCTACTATGAAAATCAAGGTCAGGGAAGCAGAGAGAAAAAAAGTGTTAATGAAAGTGCAGGTTCAGCATCTGAAGGGAAGACATAATCGAATATTCTGGAGTTCCTTTTTAATATATATATAGAATCTGCCGTAACGTCGCTACAACTTTAAAAGCACAACTATAATGACATGGGAAAATACCCGAACAAAGCTGAATACCATACATATAAATACCTGCGAAACCTTAAGAATTATATATATATATATATATATACACACACACACACCACACATACATACATAAATACATAAATACATACATACATATATACATACATACATACATACATATATATATATATATATATATATATATATATATATATATAAAATCTCCAAAGATTTTCATTTTCCCCTTCAGTTTATGTCATATCTATGTAATTAAATTGAGATTGTATGGCTGATCAACATTTGAAATATGAAATGATTAACTTAACAGCGTTTTGCTTTGTTTGACTATTGTGCCATTATCAGAATTATGCATTTATTTAATGAAATACAGAGTTAACATTATTCCCTTTGCATTTATTACATCAACCACTTCCTTAACCTGCATAATGTTGTTTTTCATTCATAGTGTGTTTTTTAAAATAAAAACAAAGAGGTACAGGATTTCCCATCTTATTTTTCCCATTCTAAAAAAAGGGAGTCACTCAAATCAATTTTGAAAATATAATAATGTAACCACAATAAACGAAACACATTTCTAATTAGCTGACGTTGGAAGCAAAGAGTAACTCCCCAAAGGTTAAAATTAATTAATATGGAAAAATTTAGCAACGAGAGAGCATAGCCTTTGCTGGAAGAGAATGGGCTTAAATTATTGCTTGAGAGAAAAATGGCAAACCATAAAAAAGGTTCATCTCGTGAAACAACCATTTCACACTAGCCCCAAGAAAGCTTTTCCTCCAAGAAGCTAATTATGGCACCCTGGGCTCCCCATTTCCACATGACAATGATCCTGAGAAGCTGATTTATAGTCCCAGGCTCACTATCATCCTACGAGCTTCATCCCCCGAGACTTCTCTAGCCTGCTTCAACTCTTGGTGATTTTAATTATTACATTACACAAACAAAATCCTGTTAAATGAGGTGCAATTACAATACTTCCCATCAATTTAATTGACACCTTGATGTTAACCTTGAGATATATAACATTAATCTCGAGGTCTGGCTGGAAATGTTAATTTGGGAAAATAAAAATAGAACCCCTGCATTATTACCTCTGCTCAATCACTGGAGGTGAAGTAGAATTACAGGCTGAGAAGATGGCTGCCACAGACAAATATAATTACACTTTGAAGACTATGGGTGATAAAAAAAATTCTAATATGTAGCTTCCCTCAGCTTCAATGTGTTTTGTTAATTCCCCAATTGCTCTTGCAGGTGGACTGATTTTTGTTTAGAAAGTAAACTATAATGTTTGAAGTAATTTCGGTCTGTATTTATGTAAGTTTGGGAAATACTTTTGACTGAGAAGATATTGTATCTAACAGAGCTTCTTATAACTGAAACCAAATACAGATTTTTTTTAAGTGTTATACTCTACCCTTTACCAATTTTCCTTATTAGCAAGTTGATAATTTACCAACAGGCATTGGTTAAACACACTGAATTTTGCCCTTTACAGGTATCTTACTACAAAACTGTTTTAAAGTAAGTTTCATTCATGAGATATTCTGTCGCAATTTGACCATCCCCTATCCACCTTGACGAAAGGAATATAGTAAAATAGCATCTTCTCACATCTCATAAAAATGCCAAGTTCTTATTCTTACAAACAAATAAATGATGTTTGGGCAGATTTTCTGCAAAAAAAAAAGCCTTCCCCTCACAACTTGCCTGTGAATAGTAATAATAGGGGGATAGATTCAGCCTATCAGATTTAGAAATCAAGAACTGTAAGGATCAGCTTTTATAAATGGAAGCTTGAGAAAAGATTTTTCTCTTTATTTTTTTCTATTCCGCACGTTTCCACTTTCCACATCAGTTTACTTAGCATTGTTATCTTTCTTTCCTCAGAATTTCAAAATGGAAATTTCTGACAACCTTGAAGCTGAATGAAACAGGCGTTATCAGTAGCCAATATCATTTTGACCGCTCAGGTACAATAGATTAGAAAAACCGGATGGTTTCATGTAGCTAGTGGGAATTCAAGTTCAGTAAATATTATTGTCTTTCTCTAGTTAGATTCAGAATACATTAAGAAAAAATATGAGTTGCTCTTTGGGGCTTAATGTTATGTGAAGCCAGATAGGCTGGTTTATGTAGTACATTGGGTTGTCTGAAACCAGCCAAGGATGATCATTCCCTCCCCCAGTAAAACATAGTTAAGATTTGCTTAACTTATTGTACAATAGAGATACATTGCATGCAGGTCTCTACAATATAGCTTTAGTGGGTTGCAGCAGGCTGAGCTTCTTTGGGCCTTTGCTAAGCAATCATAATTTCTTAGCATTAGGAGACCACATGGAAAGCCCAGGTCAGGCCACTTCATTTGAAAGATGAAGATTAATTATGTGCCATCAGGTTGTTTTTTTGACTCCTAGCAATTACATAGATTTTCTCCAGGACAATCTAGTAATGACAATTTATATATATCTTTTCCAAGAAAGCCAAAGAAAAGTTGAAGGAGCCAAGGACAAATCACTTCTGTAGTTTGTTTGTTTGTTTTTGCAGACAAGAGGAGAACAAAAAACTGAAGTTAGCAGGAGCTGAGCTCAACTTGAAGTATATAAAACTTCATGGGGGACATGCTCTCAAATTTTAATGAATAAACTCAGAACATGAGATGTATAGCATAGTCCCTACACTTGGATGTCTGAAAGATGCTACGTCGCGAGGAGACAAAGGCTTTCTTTCTCGTCCAATCAAAGTCAATAATTCTTGCTTTCATGTCTTCTGCACATCACTTTCTCCTTTGCAGGGCCAAAGGCCATCAAAACCCTGCAGAGAGGGAACTCAACCCACTGTTCTTACATTTCACCAGCAACCCTCCCTTTGAACTAGATTTCAACACCCACTATTACTCTACCAGCAATAGCAAATTAATGCAGTAACGAAAGTTGATCTTCTCAGCCAGAAATCTAAGACAAAAGGTTGCCAAAAGAATTCTTGAAAATCTTAAGATTGCCCCTCCTGGCCTCTCTTGTGTTCCCATCATTCCCGGATGCTTTTGCCAACCTAGAAAAAGCCAAGTTATAAAGGGAGAAAAAGGAGTGTTCGAACAAGATGTGTTCCATTCATCCTTCCCACTAACATCACAATTCAGTTGATTTTTGGGCGAAGAAAGCGGGGAGCTAATGTAAGCGGTACTATAATTTGGGGGTGCAGAGACCTGAATGTTATCAGTGAGGTTTGTGGCTCGATTTCTCCCTTCCTTGTTTGGCGGAAGGAAAAGGCGGGAAAGATTTCAAGGGGTATTTCGGATTGTTCATTTAGGAAATAAACCCAGAGAGCTTTTGTATCTGAGTACCCAGACCAAAAATACAAAATGGCATCCATAAATGTATTCAAATTGATGAACTTGCTGTAGAGAAATAACACTCATTGAAAACAGGAAGGGTTAGTGTGCTGTCCAGCCAGTTATAGTGAATAGGGAATTTAGATAGTTAGTTAGGAATTGGGAGCTGTCCCCTTAAAGGGAATGCATCATGGTAAATGTAGTTAAGGTATCATGGGAAATGTAGTCCATGTCATGTGGCCACATCCGTAATCCTGGTTTGAGGATGCCTGATGAACCAATAAAGAGACTTTGTATGGATGCCTTTGTGGAGTTAACTGTCTACCTTTATACATTCAGTCAGTAATTATAAAGGACAGAACAGTTAGGATTATGGTGGGAAGGGCTTTCCTTTAAATACTGTATACGGTTTCTTCACTCGGATTTTTTCTAGTTTAAAGGAAATGCTGGATGCTGAGTCATTTTTTCATCTCTCCAAGATTCTTAAAAGGACAGGAAAAGGAAGCAATTCAATTAGAATAGAACAGAATCTTAGGGTTGGAAGGGACCTCTGAGATTTTCTAGTTCAATCCCCTGTCCAAGGCAGGAGATTTTATACCATCCTGGACAAATGGTTGTCCAATTTTTTCTTGAAAACTTTCAGCAATGGAACACCCACAACTCCGGGATGCAAACTATTCCATTGATTAATCGTTCTCATTGTCAGGAAATTTCTCCTTATTTCAAAGTTGGATTTCTCTTTGAGGAGCTTCCACTGATTACTCTTTGTCCTGCCCTCAGATGCTTTGGAGAATAGGTCGACCTCTTCTCAGTGACAATCCTTCAAGTACCAGAAGACAGCCATTATGTCTCCCCTAATCCTCTTTGTTAGGCTAAACATACTAGTCCCTTTAACCATTCATTGTATGATTTATCCTGCAGAACCTTTATTATCTTTGCTGCTCTTCTCTGCACTGTTTTAAGGGCCTCAGCATCTCTTTTGTATCTTGGTGACTAGAACTGGACTCAATATTTCAGGTGTGGCCTCACTAGTGCAGTATAAACCAATATTATCACTTCTCGTGATCTTGATGCTATTTGTTGATGCAGTTTTGGTAACAGCAGCACATTATTTGCTCCTACTCAAATAGTGGTCCACTAGATTAGGATACTTAGATCCCGTCACAGTTACTACTGCTGAACCAAGTAGTGCCTATTCTATACCTTTGCATTTGGTTTTTCCCACCTAAATCCAGATATTTACTTTTCTCATCACTGAACTGCATAGTTTTGGTTAGGGCGCAATGCTCAAGTCTTTCAAGATCCTTCTGAATCTTGGGCCTACCTTCCAAAGTGTTAGCAATTCTCCCCAGCTTGGTATCATCTGCAAATTTGTTGAGCTCCCCTTGTACTTCTTATCTAGAATATTTCAACAGTACTGGGCCCGAGACAGAACCTTGAGGTACCCAACTGCATGCTTGCATCTATAATTACAATTACAATACTATTATCCAAATGTTTTATTGTCTCAGTCCCATAGCTCTATTTATTTAAATAAATTAGCAGTTAAAAAATAATATCTATTTCACTGAAGATAAAGTTCTAGATCCAGCTTAAATTGTATTGAGAACTGATTGAATGAATGGATTATATTTAACTCATAGTGACCACATAGAGTTTCTCCAGGATACTAAGAAGAAACAAAACAGTGGGATACATATCACATGCTAATAATTTACATAGCATTGATGCCGATTGTACCTGGTTCTAATCTGAATATTTAATTTCTTCAGTAATAATTTCTGTAATATCTTCTAATATATAAGTAAATGAATCTTAGTAATTTATATTATCGGAATCATCTTATTTTATTGGTGGAAGATCAAAAATGGGCAGTACAGGGTGCAATTAAAAAAAGTACAATTACCAATACAGACATAGCATTTTTCAAAATTGCTTGTGAGTTTCTTTGCCCCTAGCTAGTTTAAGAGAATGCACACAAAATTGATGTGGCAATATTTGAGAAAGCAACTCTAGACCAACACAGCCTTTCATTTTATGTACATAAGAGAATAAGCTGTTTGAGGTCAATCTTGAGATTAATTTTATTGATTTATTTTATTCTGTAAATTTATATTCTGTAATTTATTAATAATTAGATTAACAGGTGCATAAACAATCATGTAATTTTGGAAAATAATTGGTAAAAAATAATGGGCTTGAAAGTTCCCTCCTTTGATCACTTCACATATTATACAGAAATTATATCGCATTCAACAAAAATGGGAATAGTTATCACTTCCCAATAATTAAAATATAATTAAGACAAGTATATTTTTATTCCAATTTTGTTTTCTCCTCTCTAGAAATAGTTTAAAATGATATACTTTGTCGGTGAAACTGAAGAATCTTAGGGCATCTTCTGGAATAATAAATGGTGCTTTCCACTTTTCACATCCCCTTGCTTTAATCATTTCAAGTCCCCCAAGTGCCTTTAAGCTTGTGCTTTAACACAGAGGGGTCCCCAATCCCCAGACTGTGGATCTGCACCATGCGACATGCCAGGAACTGGTTCCAGCGACATGCCAGGAACTGGGCTGCACAAACAAGCAAAGCCTCATCTGTGGGATGCAGGCAGCATGCCCCCTCCGCTCCACAGAAAAACCTCTCTCCACAGAACCAGTCCCTGATGCCCAAAAGGTTGGGTGCTGCTGTTTTAACAGTCAAGGTTTTTCTTAAATTGGCTTTTCATCCATGACTATTTGCTAATCCTGAAGAATCTGCAGAGCTCTTGTTTTTGGTGTAACAAACCAAGAGTCTCCTCTCTGGCACTTGCAGTTCCCTTCGTTGAGATCAGAAATAAAGTTTATCAACACATATTTTTATTTTATCCAGCAGATGTCGCCATTCTCCTAATTACATCATTAGCTAGCTTTTTTTTAAAAACCAATTTCTTGTTTATAGTTGCCTTATGTAATTCCCCTTGTGTTCCAACTAATTATAAAATCAAAACATACCCACTTTGGATTTTCTCTAAAGGATTCTCAATCAAACCGGAAGCTTGCACAATTATTAGTTTCCATCCAAGTGGTGGAATAATTATCCAAAATACATAGCACCAGGGTGCTCTCTAATTGCCCCCTTCTTCCTAATCCCTTTGTCCTTCCATGGCTCAAGGACCAACTTGGGAAGTGAGCTCTGGGTTTCTGAGTTGTGGAAGCACAAATTGGCTCTTGCATATTTCCTGAAAGGAAGGTAAGGCCCTTCCTAGAGATAGAGCACTCTCAGTTTTCTGAGGGCTTTTTTAAAAACCTGGAAATACCTTTACTTATTAGAAAAGTGTTACAATTTCTAAGAAAACCTTCTTGAGATTCCACCAGCCTTCTGAAAGGAAGGAAGGAAGGAAGGAAGGAAGGAAGGAAGGAAAGAAAGAAAGAAAGAAAGAAAGAAAGAAAGAAAGAAAGAAAGAAAGAAAGAAAGAAAGAAAGAAAGAAAGAAAGAAAGAAAGAAAGAGGGGGAGGGAGAGGGGAGAGACAGAGACAGAGAGAAGGGGGGGAGAAAAAAGAAGAAACAGACAGACAGACAGACAGACAGACAGACGTCACGTATTCGTGATGCCAAGGGGGCGCCTGATTTCTTTCTCCTTCTGTAACCGCTTCTTCCGCCCGGAGTTCTCACGTGAACTACCCGGGGCAAGAAAGATGGAAAATCTGTGAATATTTGCTGTGGTGAAAAAAAAATATGTAACGTTTGTTTTTGTTTGATTTATTGAATTTATATGCTGACCATCTCACTGTTACAGCAACTTGTGCTGCTTACAGTATGATCAAAAGGCAAAAAAGATAATGCAAACGTATTAAGTGTACGAGGATTATATAGGAAACTAAAAACCAAGAAGACAGGTGACATGGGGGTGGTGAATCATCTCTCTACCGCCATTAGCCACCCTCAACATAGCATGCTCTTATCCGGGCTCCAGGCCAGTCCACAGAACCAGGCTTTTGACGTTTGGTGTCACAGACAAAAAGCTCTCTCCTCTGGAACCTCCTCCAGTTATCTTAGTTGATGGCAGGCGTGGAGTTCAGGAAGCTGCACTTCTGTTTATCAAATTTCCTTTCCAAAGAATTCAAAAGGCTTAAAATATGACTTGAGAAATCCTGCCTGCCTTTTCCTTACTAGACCATGGCTCTGAACAAAGGGCATTCCCAGACATAAACAGACCATAATCTACATGGTGCCACATCTCAGTCTGACTTCCCTGTGACTCAATCTTATCCTGAGGAATTCCTGAAAGAGTCAACTAAGGGTCACAGAATCAGGCCCCTGAAGTTATTAATGGAGTAATTTGAATTCCCCCCGCCTCTCTCTCTCTGGTGTTCTAGGCAAAAACGGTGACTAGTTTATGTCAGGTGAACACAGCTTAAAGGTTGCACTCTGTGTACCCACCTAAAACAAGTTCTTAAAATATTCCCTGCAAATTCTTAATAGTTGTATCTAACTTTATTTTTCTAAGCAACTAGTTCAAAGGTTTTGTTCCTTCTTTATCTAGTACACATATTAACCTGAAAATTGGCTGATTCAACTATGGCTATTATATATGGTGTGCATATATCCAGATGCCCTCTAGATGGTAGCAGAGATACAGAAAACCTTTTTTTTTCTTTTTCTTTTTGCTAATGGTTTTCCAGACTGTTGCAGCCCAAATATGGCAGCCTTCGCTTTCCCTACGGCTGGGTTCATAACAGTATTAAACCACAAATTACCTAAGTACTATCTGTGGAACAAGAAAATTACGTGTGAGTAAACCATGGTTTATTGACCCATAGGCAAATGAAAGTAGCCAATAGAATCAAGCTGTAGAACTGGATACCTGATTGTTTGGTACGATAAGGCATCTCGTAATTGTATGTTCTGCATTTGCCTTAAAGGACAAAGGGAGTTATCAGCCAGTTCTCCTCTGCAGGTTTGCAGATAAAACATATGAGAACAATATATACAATAAACAATATTCTTTATACATTGATGCAAATGAAATGACATTCTTCCTGGAGTTGATCTGAATGGCTAGCACAAGTACAGGACATTAATCGTTTTTTAAGAGAGGGAAAATACATTGATATCCCCAGCCAGGGAAGGCGGTTTTTATTCACTTTTCCTGCTATGTTTTGAACGCAGCATTTTTAAACTTGTGCCAGCTTGGAAACTGTAATCACCACTGTTTGCCTGCTGCACTTCATTTTGTTGTAGGCAAATTCCTTCCCTCCAATTGGCTACTTTGTGCTGTGGCAGAAATGAGCACAGCTCCCTTTCAGTCACTGGTTGCTTGGTTGCTGTCTTCTTCAGCCATTTTATTCTAGGTTGCCTGGCCAATTTTAAAATGAACTTCTCCCTCCCCCTGCCCCTCACCCCACCCCAACTTACTGATTGATGCAGCTATAAAATGTTGGACTTTCTCTTCCTTTGTTTTTTCTTCTTATTATTGTGAGGACAAGCTTACCACTAGAGTCCTGGAAAGGAGCAGAGTGGTAGTACTTTTTTTCTTTTTCTTACAAGAATATGGAACTGTTTGGGCCTTGTTTACACAGTGCAATTGACAAGAGCGTTGTCAATTTCTCCTTCTGTTGTAAATGACAGCAGGATGGTGCTTTGGCAATGTTTTCTCTCTTTTTGTTTCTTTCAGACCTATCTACTAGTGCAGGCACCCCCAATCCAGAGGTGGTCTTCAGCAGGTTCTGACCAGTTCTGGAGAACCAGTAGCAGAAATTTTGAGTAGTTCAGAGAACCAGCAAATATCATCTCTGACTGAAGATTTTACAGTTTCCTTCCCCTGCCATGCCCATCAAGCCATGCCCATAGAACCAGCAGTAAAAGAAATTTGAATCCCACCACTGCCCCAATTCCTGATGAGTGGAGCGGTATCGGTCCATGGCCTTTTGGGAACCAGGGTGCACAAGTGGTGGGCGATCTCCCAAAGCTTCATTTGCACAAGCGGCGTGTGCATGTGCGAAACCATCCTCTCCTGTCCTGCTACCGCCGCCACTGCCAGTAAATAGAGCTGGAAAGCCACTGCACTAATGAATGAGAAGTATCAAGTATGCAGTAGGTATCAATAAAAGGAGCCTTATATAAAAGGTCTTTCAGTGGAGTAGGGATCAGTGGAATGGGGACTAAGAGAACTAAGCAGAAATTTCCAGAACTAAGGAGAAATTTCCTGACAGAACAATTAATCAGTGGAACAACTTGACTCCAGAAGTTGTGAATTCTCCAACATTGGAAGTTTTTAAGAAGAGATTGGATGACCGTTTGTCTGAAGTGGTGTAGAGTTTCCTACCTAAGCAGGGGGTTGGATTAGAAGATCTCCAGAGTCCCTTCCAACTCTGTGATTGTTATAGGGCAAAGGTAACAAACTCAAGGCCCGTGGGCCAGATCCAGCCCACAGGGTGCTTAGATCTGGCCTGCAGGGCTGCCCTGGAAATAGCGATAGACCAGCCTGCAGTGCCTCTGCAAGTGAAAACCGAGTTCAGGAGGGCTGTGGGCTGCCCTCTTGAGCTCCATTTTCACTGACAGAGGCTTGCAGCAGCCAAAAATGGAGCTTGGGAACACGAGTGATGTCAAGTTGGCCATGCCCCCCCTGGCCCCCCCAAGGTCAAACACAACCCAGATGCGGCCCTCAATGAAATTGTGTTTGCCACCCCTGTTATAGGGGACCCACCAATCAGAGGTTGTACTAAGTACCTGAACAGATCACAAAGTCATCACTGGGGTCAAAGAGAAGGAAGCAGGTGAAATCCGAAAAGGGAATGTGTAATCAGGTTTCACTTCCAAACAGTTTAAGAATGAAGTTTTTTAAGCTGCAGTACGAAAAAGACCTTGGCTTAGCAATTTGTTCCTATGGGATGCACTTTGGCTGCATGCATTTCTATATACTCCATTTAAAGTAGCCAGCTGCAGCAGCATGCTTCTGTTGAACTCTTCCTTTTCTCATACACTGCTTCAAAATGGACCAGGAGGAAAATGGAGTGTGCAACATCACTCAAGAACTGGCAAATTTCATGGCAGTTTCAATTACTCGAATCCAAATTGATGCCGAAGAATTCTGCAACCGAGGAGAAAGGTTCCAATTGGTGATCCAGCCCCTTTCTGCTTTTTGCTTCTGTTCAAACAATGTTCATTTGCAATACATTACATGGGAGCAAGTCCCAGAGAGTTTAGTGAACTGAATAGACATTTATGGGCTTACACTGGTAATTTGCTACAGTTGGCAGCATCTACACAGGCAGGAGACAGAGGTTGAGAAGAAAGGAGGTGTCACGCGGTAAGAGATGAAGGCAACGCTTCTTAAATTACATTGCTCTCCAACTGTTCACAATTCACTGACAAGCCTATTGTTTCTTTTTAAAAAAAAATCAAAGCAGATTTAAATGGAGCTGGGAAGGGTTGAGAAAAAATGGTAAACCTTGCTGTCATATTTAATTACATACCACTCTGCTACTTTATTAGGGGAGAAAAACATAGCATGGTTAGAGTAAAAGTGGAGCATAAAAATGATGGGGGGGGGGAACACTTACAGAATGATAATAGTATTAAAATTACTGTAAAATACTGAGGTCACCTTCCCTAGCCTTAAAAACTTACTTTAAAAAGCTGGGGAAAGGAATGAAGAAAAAAATGCCAAGGGATGAAGATAGCACGGGCTTGTTTGTTACAGGCCTAACTCGCCTTTAGAGGGAACTTAAGATGGTGTACGCACACACACAAACAATATGTACATATACTTTAATTTCTTTAATTTCTCATCATCAACGCATCTTCACTGATGCGTTTTAATTGCAAATGTGAGTGCGTTTGTCTGTGAGATGTGATAAGAAATGTAAGCAAGTCACATAAATACATGTGTATGTATATGTGTGTGTGTGTGTGTGTATGAATCAATGGTGGGATTCAATTTTTTTTTACGACCGGTTCTGTGGGCGTAGCTTGGTGGACGTGGTGTGGCTTGGTGGGCGTGGCAGGGGAAGGATACTGCAAAGATTTCCATTCCCTCCCCACCCCACTAAACTGCTTTCCAGCTCCGTTCTCCTGTGCAGGGCAACAAAAGAAGACCTAGCCGATCAGCTGGGACTCGGGAGGCAGAGAATAGATGGGAGCGACCAAAGGGATTGTGATGGGAAAGGAAAGTAATATGTGGCAAATTTTACTTTCGACAGCTTATTCTTTGCATCCTAATTTTTGTTCCTCAGGTCCTAGGTTCTCACCCACCTGCTTCGTTCCTTTGATACCTGTTTGACCACTTTCGTATGGTTTCCACTCATAAGTGAGCTTCAGGCCCAGCAGATTCTTAATCAAACTTCCTATTTTGCTCTAGTGTCTCTTGTCAATCTGGATTTGTTTTGCTGGTTGGACCTGTTTTTGGCATCAGCTGGGTCACACATTTTAAGTATTACCCCGACTTTCTGTGCTCTTAATTGTGCAAAGAGGCCTGAGGTGGCTCTTGCCAAGTCTTCCCATGCTTTGCTTACTCGTGAAAGGGGCTCAGCTACAGGGAAAGAATTTCAATCTATTCTTGGCATCTCGGTGTTATTTTTTTCGTTGATCAAGCCTACAATCAAATACCTGTTGGGCGCATAGTGTGCTTAGTGAAGGTTACATAATTAAGCAAATAGATGTCCTTTTTGTGTGGCCAGAGCTACATTCTTTGGATCATTTCTTCCAAGGAAAACATTAAAAAAAAGGACTGCATACATAAAATGGAAACCAGCATCCCCATAGGCCAGGGTTATTTAATTGCGAAGTAAATCGTACATTAGAAGAAATCAACAATATAACATTTTAACACGGTCATTAAAAATCCCAATTTTACCAGATAACTTTTTAAATCTAGTTTCTAAAATCGGCCAAAGGCAAGGAGCATGTATCTGAGGCAAGGGTTGAAAAAAAAATCCCTTTCTTCCAAAGTATATCCTGCCATAAACAAGTGAAATTTCAGCCAAATGTTGAAATAGGCCTCATTCAGTGACAGTTCAAGCTCCACCCCTTGTATACTTATGTGTGCCATAATAAAAGAGGCATCATTTGTATTGCAGTGTAAAAATATACATTTGGCATGGAAGTTTAATGTTATTTTTACAAGCTAGGTCTTATTTGAAAATAGGTTTGGTATTTTTCGTTTTCTGTTCAATCATGTCTGATTCTCAGAGACTGTCTGGATAAGCCCCTGCAGTTTTCTTGTGGTGTTTTTTCCCCCCCAGGAGTGATTTGCTATTGCCTCACTCCTAGGGCTAAGAGAGGGTCCCTTTAGGTCAGGGGTCCACAATCCCTGGGCCACAGCCCACTACTGGGCCTTGACCTTTCAGTACTGGGCCACAGTGGTGACAGGCGAGTGGAACCATCCCCACACATACACACACACACCAGTGGTGGTATTCTACCAGTTTGGCCCTGTTCTGCCAAACTGGTAGCAGCAATGAGCAGCGGACACTGCTGTTGGGCCCACCTGCCTGCCCAGGCTCCCATACTCACCTTTATCCCCTGAATTTGAAGCGCAGCTGTTTTGCGCAGCATAGAAGAATGCCGTGCAGCAGCTGCTGAAACGACTGGGATCGTGCAGGCTTGCAGGAGGTGAGTTAGAACTCAGCTTGTTTGGCACACGCATGCAAAGTGTGTGCACGCATACAAAGCGTGCCCACTAAGCCTCGCCCACCGAACCGGTGGTAAAACTATTTGAATCCCATCACTGACACACACACGCTGGTCCGCAAATGAAAATGTTGGGGAATTCTGCTTTAGGTTACTCAACTAACTTTGTGCCTAAGCTGGAACTAGAACTAATGGTCTACTGGCTGCTAGCCTGATGCTTTAACTACTATACCTAACAGGGTCTCATGTTGGTTATTAAGTGAGTTTTGCCACGCTTTATAACCTTTCTTGACACGGTACCAATAGATCAGGGGTCTGCAACCTGTGGCTCTGGAGCCATATGCGGCTCTTTCGGCCCTCTGCTGCAGCTCCATCAGCTGATCCCACTGCTGGCTGGCCCCTCCCTTCCCCGTCACTCCTCGCCTGGCCTGAAAAGGTAAGAGTGATGATGGGGGATGGAGACTAGTTCCATATTTCAGAGCAGGAGGTGACTGAGTGGGAGGGAGTGATGTTGAGTTGGCCACGCCACCCAGTCCCACCGGTTGTTAAATTATTGGCTCCCGGTATTTTCTTTTCTGTGAGAAACGGGTCCAAATCGCTCTTTGAGTGTTTAAGGTTGCAGACCCCTGCAATAGATGATAAATACATGCTAGTTGCCAAGCACCTGAATTTTGATCTCGTGATCACGGGGATGCCACAACAGTCATAGGTATGAAAAATGGACATAAGTCACTTTTTTTCAGTGCTGTTGTAAGTTCTAACAGGCACTAAATGAATGGTTGTAAACCGAGGACTGCCTGTGTTTGATTTGGGCTGAAAATGGAGTGGTCATCTGGATTTTTGCAGCCCAGCTGTAAATTTATGAAATTGACTTATTCACATGCCTATAACCTTGTTTTTCCATCCCTCTGCTAGAAAATTAAGATGATAAGCTAGCAATCATGGCAATTTTTCACCTTTATGGGAAACAAACACAAATTCTGCCAGGAAAGCTTTGGGGAAAAAAACCCACAAAATAAAAGGCAGCCATTTTGGCATAAAAATAATCCCTGAGACAGTATAAATTTTGAAAGCGATTGGAAAAATAGGTGGTCAATTGCTAAAGGTACATATCATATAGGATGATCCAATCCAGGTTGTAAAAATCTGGTGACCATTACATGGAAACAAAACTTATGCAAAAAATGTTTGTAGCCATCTTGTGATTCTCTTGTTTTTTTACAACTCAGATCTGGTGGCTCTAGTGCTGCATAGAAAACCTAAATGGCTGGTTCCCAGTTGCCCAATCATCAGTAGTTTTCTCTAAGAAACAGCAAGGGGGGAAAAAGTGATATTTCCACTTGCAGCAATGAAACTCTGTAGAACTTGTAAGCAATCTGCTTTTCCATTCATAGGAACTTACCTCCTTGCCATGTTCTTGGGCTTCAGCAGATGCACCATTTTGTTCACAGGTTCTTAAAAGGGAACGGAGTGTCAATTGCATTATACATCCCTCTTTGCATGAATTGTTCAGATTTCTTTTTCATTTGGTTTTGCTGCAGTGTTTTTCAAACTCGACAATGTTAAAATGTGTGGACTTCAACTCCTAGAATTCCCCAGTCATCATACTGAATGGAGAACTCTGGGAGTTGAAGTCCACACATTTTTAAGTTGCCAAGGTTGAAAAACATTGTTCTACTAACAGGCCCTGGACTTGTACTGGTTGGTCGGGAAGTTAGGTCACGATTGATACTGGTCCATGGCCCGGGGGCTGGAGACCCTTGCTCTATTAAATCTCATGTGTAAAAATCCAAACCATCACTAGATGCCTCAAATCCTAACCCTCACCCAGAAGACTGAGGAAAAAGTCAAGGTTTTGCTGTATCTGCTCTTTGCCACACCTCCTTCGTCTTCCTCCTCCTGAGTTTTGCTAATCTTTCAGTGTTTGTGTACCGTCAGATAAATGCACCCTACCTTGCAGATGCCATTTTAAAATAGATACCCTCTCCCCACTCTCTATTCCAGAAACAGTCATTCAAAATACCCAACTCCTGAGCAGTAGCCTGGGACTTTGCAATTGGCTTGTTCTCCACCAACGAAAAGGCAAAAAAAACAAAACAAAACCCTACCCCACAACATTCATCAAATTTATCCCAGTACTTTCGCTGGGTTAAACTGATAACAGTTCTCCTTTTAAAAATTATTGCAGCGGGGAATAGCTTGCTGAATGCTGCCTTATTATGGACAGTGTGTGCGTGTGTGTGTGTGTGTGTGTGTGTGTATGTGTGTGTGTGTGTGTGTGAATGTGTGTGTGTGCGTGCATATACAACTGCAAGCAACTCTTTTGTTTTTCTTCTGTATGGGTTGAGATGGAGGCGCATTTGTCCTCTTAGCTCACAGCCGTCAGCTTCTTGTTCATAATGTTGTTTGCTTTGTAGGTGCTATTTTGGAGCAGTGAAGCAACTTGAACTCCAAACTGAAAAAGTGACTTGGAGCATAAAGCAACTTTCCTGCTCCCCCTGCATGCAAACTCAAGGAAAAAACCACTGGATTTAAGAAGATTCCAACAAGTATGACAATCACATTTCCCTTTGGATACAGAAATACTGCATAGTTCTATTCTTCGGAATGTTGTATGTCTCCCTCCATCCTGCCCTCCAGCTATCTGTGCTATTGTGCTAATATACAATCAGCAACCAGACGAATCTCTGGATGCAAATTTCCCATAATTCTACCATTTCACTTAGCACAGCATAGCCTTTTAAATGCAACAAAGGAATGCTGAATTGGAGGCTTCAAAGTTATCCTGATATAGGCCTGCCACTGTTGAATCAGTGTGAGATATATAAAAAAATGAGACAGGGCTAGGACAGTCATATTTTACACTTCCTCCAGTAACCTGGAGTAACCCCTGTATTATGTGGCTCAATGTTTGTGGGTTGATGGCCAGACAATATATACAACATATTCTGGAAACATGCAGTGGCAGAGGAAGCTAGCAATTTATTCATTTATTTATTTTAGTGTATGTTGTAAGTGATGGGAGAGGGTGTAACAGGATTTCTGTTGATCTGGGACCTGCACTAGCTTCCAGCAGGGCCCTGATTGAGTGACATTTTTACTGTCTCCTATTGTTCAGCTAGAAAAGATGCTCTGATTGGTTCGTTTTGTTCCCTGTTCTCTGTGTTTCTGAAGAGAATTGGAAAAAAATGTTTTAGAAGAATAGGCTAGAAAAGTTATTGATTTAATCATCTGATGATATCAAAGGTATAAAACAAATCAATACACATGTATAACTTTCTATTACATTCTGCAAAAATAATTTTACAGCTTTTATCGTGCGGAACTGGTGATCCAGTCCTTCAAATGCTCAAGTCCAAACCATAACTTCAGCAAAATTTGCAGCACATACTGTGATATCTGCTAACTAGTACTGTACATCTCAAGCTGCTGCTCAAGAAATGATGGCCAGTAAAAGCCAACGAGCTTCAGTGATGATTATTTTAAGATTTTTAAGATTCTCAGGACATAAACTTTCCCAAAAGTAATAAATGCCAATGCTAGTTTGGAGATGGAAATAGAAGTGAAGGGAGAGAAAGGAATATTCCAGAGTAAAAGGAAACTTGGAGTTGCATCAGGAGAGCACTGTGGTCTCTGTCTGATTGATGAAAACAAGAAAAAGAAGAAAAAAAAAAAGAACAAACCTCTGAAGAAATCAATAGAAACAAAAGAAAGCAAGTAATTTCCTCTGTATGGCTGCAGGAAACCTTTTGCATTTCACATTGATGATTAGATTCCCAAAGCTGAGACCTGCTTGTTTGTGATTTGGCATGTTGAATGAACACTGTCATACATGTTGATTAAATGATCCTAACATACTGCAATGTCTGAAAATTGCTGAAGAATAGGACAGTATTTGCCAGGTATATACAAGTAGCTCTCGATTTACAACAGTTCATTTAGTGACCGTTCGAAGTTACAACGGCACTGAAAAAAGAGACTTATGGCCATTTTTCACATGTGCAACCATTGCAGCCTCCCCATGGTTACATGATCAAAATTCAGATGCTTGGTAAGTAGTTCATATTTATGACCATTTAATGTCCTGAGGTCCTATGATCCCGTTTTACGATCTTCTGACAAGCAAAGTCAATGGGGAAGCCAGATTCATTTAACAACCAGGTTACTAACTTAACAAATGCAATGATTCACTTAACAACTGTGGCAAAAAAAATTCATTGAGAACAAATGTTAATAAACTTAGCAACATAAATTTTGGGCTCAATTGTGGTCATAATTCAAGGACCACCAGTAATGTTCCTTCGTAGCAATGAGGCATGCTGGTTAGGTCCACATCCATTCCAGGCCACCATTTGATGTTTTTGATGTTGAGTTGATATATTCAATAAAACAACCTTAAGTAAATCCTAATTTAATCCAATATGCGAAGCTAGACCGTCCAAATTTCTATACAGTTCCTATTTCATAAAGGGCAGCAAATTTTGTTGCATCATATTTTAGTGTAGCCAATCTGATGGTTAAAGCACCAGGACAGAAACCAGGAGACCGTGAATTCTAGCCCCACTTTAGGCACAAAGCCAACTGAATGACCTTGGGCCAGTCACTCTGTTCTAGGAAGCAAGCAAGGGCAAACCACTTAAAAAAAAAAAAACCATATCAAGAAACCTGCAGGAATTTGTCCAAGCAGTCACTTGGAATCAGCACTAGATTGAAGGCACAAAATAAAATAAACATGTAATTGTAACATCTACATTTGCCATTGCCATTGTTTGCCATGTGTGGTGCAGTAGCGAAATTTGCAAGAGTGACAGAGACTCTGGACCACTAGAGAGAGGTCTGTGGTTGCTAACATATCCAATGAATCCTCCTTTTATAATGTTAGGGTTTGCACCCTATTTCGTGTTCTTCAGATGTCATAGCCTCAACACCTTGGAAAAGGTGCGCTGACACCTTTGACACATCTGATATTTCACTAGACTGTAATAACAATTTTATGATAGGCTTTTGATGTTTAATAGTGAGTGGGCAGTATTGTGTATGGGGGGGGGAGGGATTTTACTCTGCCTTGAGGGATGGGCTTAATAATGTTTTATTGTATGAGTTGTTTTTATGTTAGATATTCATACACTGCCTTGTATATGGGAACTTTCATTTATAAACAAATAAACTGGATGATACCATCCTACAGGGCAGCTGTAGAGGAGGATCAAGATGGAGCATGACTTCCCCCCTGAAGCTCTGCCCAATTTTTATTGAATTGTATTGCATTATGTAATCACAACCGCCATCATGATTTTTTTTTGACCCGCTGCAGCGCATGATCTGAATTTCCAAGAGTTTCTCTGAATCGATCAGCAGCCTTTGGGCCAATCTTGAAAAATACATTTGGGGACTGGCTACATTCCTGTGCTTTGCTTGGAAGTGGGTTCCTCAGCTTCTTGTCCCAAAAGATTGAGGACAGTCGAGACGGTGGGGAGTGATTCTGAATTCACCTTCTGGGATGCCAGCAATTTGTGTGAAGCAACCCTGCTCATTTTCTCAAGAGGGCTGGTAGCGTGCCTCCATTAGGCTGTGGCACCTGTAGCACCAATTCAGCTCATGAATTGCAGAAGGAATAGCAGTGTAATAGAATAATAGAGTTGGAAGGGACTTTGTAGGTCATCTAGTCCAGGGGGTGTCAAACTTGTAGCCTGCGGGCCAGATGCATAACACGCTGGCCATGCCCACCCTCAGTTTAGTGAAGGGGGAAAAAGTCACGCTATGTCATGTGACGACAATGTGACGCCGCCAGTTTGACACCCCTGATTCTAGTCCAATCCCCCTGCCTAAGCAGGAGACCCTACCTACACCATTTCTGATAGATGGCAATCCAGTTTCTTCTCGAAAGCTTCCAATGATGAAGCTCCCGCAACTTCTGACGGCAAAGCTGTTCCATTGTCAGTGGTTCTCACTGTCAGAAAATTCCTTATTTCTAGATTGAATCTCTCCTTAATCAATTTCCATCCATCATTCCTTGTCTGGCCTTCAGGTGCTTTAGAAAATAGTTTGACCCCCCCCCTCCTCTCTGCCCCTCAAATACTGGAACGCTGCTATCATGTCTCCCCTGGTCCTTCTCTTTACTACACTAGCCATGCTTTAAGACTAGCATGTTTTAGCCTCCAGTCCTCTAATCATCTTGGTTGCTCTTCTCTGCACTCTTTCTAGACTGTCAACAAAGAAAAGACAATCGAATGTAAATGTTACAGATATAGTTATCCATCTTTTTTTATTATTTCTTTAAAAGACTGGCACCTACAGAATAAAAAAAAAGTCAAGAAGCACGCATGCATCTCTCTCTCTTTCTCCCCCCCCCCCCCCCCCCCCCCCCCCGCTTTTTGCTTTGGAAGGAAACTCTGTGCCTTTAAAGCTCCTCCAAACTGAGAAAAACAAGCTGTGATTTATATAAGCTGGGCAATCATGTGATTTGCAGGAAAGCGCTCCCTGCCCCTCCCGGCTCCTCATCCCCACGCTGGCCTCCCACTGGCACGCCGCGGAGTTTTAAGGAGGCGGCGGCGGCGGCGGGGCCTGATCAGGGGGCGGAAAGGAAGGGAAATGGCGGGGAGGGAAAGATTCATTGAGAAAGAGGGGAAGCAAAATAAACAAGGAGCGAGGCGGGGAAAAAAAAGGAGAAGGGAGGGGGCTGAGGAGAACCAAAAGGGCCTCCCGCCTTGTTTTCATTGCCACCGCTCGCTCTTCTTCGCGGAGCCTTCGAAGTTCAATTTGGTGCCCTCGCTGACCCGGGCCGTGGGGAGGCATCTTGCGCGCCCTTTGCTTGGCTGAGTGAGAAGCCTCGGCTAGGAAGTCGCTGCCTGACTGAATCTGTGTTCTCCTTTGCAGATTTACAGCTTCCTTTTTCTCGAGGACCTGGCAGTGTTGGGTCTCCAGGAGGACAAGAGACTCCCCCAAAGGCTTGGTAGAAGCCTAAATTCGGGACTTTGCCCTTCCTCATCATTCAGTTTTTATTCCTGTGGTTTTCTTCAAAGCACAGACTTCTCCCTTAGTTGGAAGGGAGAAAGCCAAGTCCACCCATTTGACCTCTATCGAGACTACCTAGAAGACCATGAAGGCATCTTTTTGAAACATCACAAGTGATCCTTGGCAGACTTCTGTCAGTTGTAAGAAGCTATCCAGATCCTGCCTGTGTGCTAACAACTTGCCCTGGTCACAGAAATCCAGCAGGAAAGTCCAAATAATTTTCTCCAATGAGTTGTCTTCCAGATTTGTTGGGCTATAATATAATTCTAGACTTTAGGTAGGCCTCAATTTACGGTCGCTTAGGAACTGTTTGAAGTTATGAGGGACCCCAAGAAAGGTACTTATGCCCCAGATTCAACGGGTTCTATGACCCTTCACCACAGCTAACTCGTCACAGCCAACTCGCCACAGGACAACTCACCATGGCTGTCTCGACACAGGATAATTTGCTATTTTGACTGTGGAGAATTGTCCTGCAGTGAGTTGGCCGTGATGAGTTGGCTACAGTGAGTTGGCTGTGGCAAGTTGTCCCATTCCCGATTCAAAGTTATGATGGCTGGGCCCTCCTGTAGTCACATGATTACATTTTGGACATTTGGCAATCGGCCTGCATTTACAGCTGTTTGCAATGTCCCCCAGTCACATGATCATGATTCATTTACGTTTTTTGTTGGAAACTGGCATTTACTTCTAGTTTATAGCAAAAAAAAAAATGCCTATTGCAAATTCACTTGACTGCTATAAAAAAAATCATAAAATCCGGTTAGTGATGATGACCTGCTTGAAAATCCAGCAGAAATTATTATCATAATTCCAGTCTCCATTAGGGTTGAAAGTTGAAGACTATCTGTAGTGAATATTTAGGAGTCCAATCTAATTGGAAGGAACAGATTGAAAAAAGCTATTTTATGAGGACATTGTTCCTCTTCCTTAATGTTAAAAACAAAAGGCAACATGGTGAACAATCACTCTTTTTCCAATTGCCTGGATTCAGGAACGTTTGGTATTTTCAATGTAGGGAAATCAGTGAGGCTGGAGCTGTATGGTTTGCATCATTAAGTGTTCTCCATTTAGGGAAGAGCTGGCTTTGATGCATAACCAGCCTTGCATTCTTGCACGGAAGATTAAAAAACAAGCAATTGATCGGGATTTTACTTTCCTTAGAAATGTAAAATGATGAGGTGATAACCACTGCTTCACCTTGGGGAGGAATGAAATGCGAGCTTCCAGAGTAGCTCACAAGCTGGGAATTTAAGCATGATTGCAGATCAGGCATTGTTGTCATTCAATTTGTGCGGGAGTGTTCTGTGACTGCATGCTTTAATGCAGTCAGCTTCCTTTTATGTTAATTCTCATATTTTCTCCGAGCATTCATTATAATATTTTATCTTGTTTGAGAGGGACTCCTAAGCTTCCTAACTGCATCTGAGTTTTCATGGTATGATTATAGTTTGTCATCAAAGGAAGTGAAGCTTAACAACCAGCCAAGAATGTCACATTTTGCAGAGGTGCAGATACCTGCACAGCACTACCTCCTCTAAGTTCTGCTATTGTGAAAACATTGTTCAGTTCTTGCTGTCTTCTAAAGCTCAGTTAAGGATGCTGTAACAAAGCAAGTTATAGCAAACAAAAAGCCTTTGTAGGTTTGTAGATTGTTTTCCTGCCTGTCTGGTCTTTCCCACCGGTAGATGCTTGACAGCTGCTTGTTGCTGCATGTCTCTGCCCATCTAATCAGAAGAAGAGTCTACTAAATTCAGTAGGAGTTTCTTCCCCTATTACAGGTAGTCCTTGACTTATGACCATAATTGAGCCCAAAGTATTTTGCTAAGTAAGATTCGTTAAGTGAGTTTTGCCCCATTTTATTACCTTTCTTACCACAGTTCAGAGGTATTCAGCAGGTTCTGACCAGTTCTGGAGAACTGGGAGCAGAAATTTTGAGTAGGAGAACCGGCAAATACCAGCTCTGACTGGCCCCGCCCCCATCTATTCTCTGCCTCCCGAGTCCCAGCTGATCAGCTGGATCTTCTTTTGTTGCCCTGCACAGGAGAACGGAGCTGGGAAGCAGGTTAGTGGGGTGGGGAGGGAAGGGGGATTTTGCAGTATCCTTCCCCTGACATGCCCACCAAGCCACGCCCACAGAACCGGTAGTAAAAAATTTGAATACCACCACTGCCACAGTTGTTACATGAATCACTATGGTTGTTAAGTAAATAACATGATTGTTAAGTGAATTTGACTTCGCCATTGACTCTGCTTATCAGAAGGTTCCAAAAGATGATCACATGACGCTGGGGACATTGCAACTATAATACAGTTTATATGAATCAGTTGCCAAATGTCTAAATTTTGATTACGTGACCATGGGGATGCTACAAAGGTCATCATTATGAAAAATGGTCATAAGTCACTTTTTTTCAATACAGGTTCAACTTCAAATGGCCACTAAATAAACTGTTGTAAATTGAGGACTACCTGTAATGTGTAAGATTGCAGTCTCATGTTAATTTGGAGCTCAGTGTTGACCAGGACTTTTAGGAATTGCAGTCTTGGTGTATCTGGGGAGCACCAGGCAGGATACAGATTTATGGATGTTGAAATGGACATTGGACATGAAAGCTATGTTTCTTCTGAGAGCTTCCATAAAGAAGAAGGTAACACTGCAGGTAGTCCTCAAATTACGGCCTTTCATTTAACAATTCAGTTACAGTAGTCTTGGAAAAAGTGACTGTGGACCTGTCCTTGCACTTATGGCCATCATCCTACCCCTGCTATCATGTAATTACAAATTCAGTGCTTGGCAGCTGGCTTTGCATTTACTGCTGCAGGCAGCATCCTGCAATCGTGTTTTGATTTGCTAACCTTTTTTTGCTGATTTATAGCAAAAACCGCTTACTGAGGAAGCTGGATCTGTTTAATAACTGCCATAAAAATTATCACAAGATCAGTTCCGATTCAACTTAGCAACTGCAATGACATGATGGAAATTCATTTAACAATCTGGCTACGAACTTATCAACTGCAGTGATTCACTTAACAACTGTGGCAAGAAAGGTCATAAAATGGGGCAAAGCTAACAACAAATGTCTCACTTAACAAATTTTGGGCTCAATTGTAAGTTGAGGACTGCCTGTAGATAATAACTGGATGGGATTTTTTTCAAAGCTAGAAGGGCAGAGGACATCCTTCCTACTAATATAAAATGGTCTGTACCTGGTATTGTTTTCGGGGGCATCCTGTCCAATTTGACTTTTAGTACTATTTATTTATTTATTTATTTATTTATTTAATTAGTTTTCTATACCGCCCCTCTCCCTACCGGGACTCAGGGCGGTGTATAGCGAAAGTTAAAAAAGTAATATAAATACAATATTTAAAAAACAATTAAAAAGATTAAATATAGTGGCTCCAAATAAAATTCAATCAAGAATATAAAAGATTAAAACCCATTAAAACCAAATTAACCCTATAAAACCCTAGGCCAGACTGGCTTGATGAAATAAGTATGTTTTCAACGCGCGCTGGAAGGCCAAAAGGTCAGGGATGGTCCTCATCTCCAGGGGCAGCTCATTCCAGAGGGAGGGGGCCCCCAAGGAGAAGGCCCATACCCTCGGGGTCGCCAGCCATCCAGCCAGCGGCACCCCAAGGAGGCCCACCCTATGGGAGCGTACTGGGTGACGGGAGATCGATGACGGCAGTAGGCGGTCCCGTAAGTACTCAGGTCCCAAGCCATAGAGCGCTTTAAAGGTCGTCACCAATACCTTGAATCGCACCCGGAAGGCTACCGGGAGCCAATGCAGCTCATGCAAGAGTGGCGTAACATGGGAGCTCCAAGGAGCCCCCAAAACCACCCTCGTGGCTGCACTTTGCACCAACTGGAGCCTCCGGGTGCTCTTCAAGGGGAGCCCCATGTAGAGAGCATTGGCATAGTCTAGACAGGAGATAACGAGGGCGGATATGACCGTGCGAACGGCATCCCGATCCAGAAAGGGCAACTTCTCTACTGGATCAGAGCAGAAAATCCAATTACTGTTTCCAAAGGAGAAAATTTATAGGACCTTTTGCTTTTCTTGAGGCTGTATTTGGAAATCAGAGATACACTAACTTGATATGTAGATGATTTGTTTATTTATTTATTTTTTTAAAAAAGCTTAAGGCTAGGGAGTATTACCATACTTTTTGAAAAACAAATTCAATCATTACTGGTAATTAAATTCCTTTTTCAAAAATTTGCCCTGATCATACAACCCAGCTTGATGATTTACTCTTGGGCTTCACCATTACCAGAGAAAAGGGGAGGGGAATTCCTATTTGCCCTTTTGCAAATTCCTCTCCAGTATCTCTTTTACAATATGTTTTCATTAAACACAACATCTCTCTAATACCTTAGTCCTTCCTTTTAAATAATAAAATTCAACTTCGTTAATTAAATGTGCACCTTTCTAAAGCTTTTACAAAATCAATGCTGTTTTTTCTGAGAAGGAAGGAAAACTGGATTATATACAGCTTTTTTCTGTAGAGAGTTGCATTATGGGTATAAAATGGCAATACTTTATTTTCAGTTGCTTTGCTAATTATTCTTAATGCTGAGATTGCAATTTATTGTTAACAGTTACAAGGCAGCTCATTTTACTGTTGTTCATAATGCTTTTTGATTACCTTGTTTTTTTTAAAGATGGTTTTCTCTCCCTTTGCAGTTTGACTTGGCTTCAGATACAATGTTGTCACTAGTCCAGTCCTAATTGGCTTCACACATCCCTTTAAGCCATGGATTGTTTGCCCAGCATCCCATGGTGGTCTGGTTCAGACATTCCACTAAGCAAAAGCCAAAATAGCATATTGATACATTAGTCGTGTGATATGTGAAAATTATAGGTTCTGTTGAATTCAGTAAGAATTGCTCCCAGTTAAACAGTCATTGAGTTGCTTGTGGGGTTTTTCCACTGGTTCATGATGCTGACATTATGAAAACAGAGATGGCCAACAGGGAAAACTTAGGGAATTGGGCAAATACATGAATGAGTAAGTTTACCAATGCTAATTGGTATGCTAATCCTAAAGGTTATATGCTATGTCCAAGCTTAGTATATATCTCTGGATGTAAGTGGATAGGATACACAAGTGGGAAAGAGCTTATTGTCCTCTTTCATATGCAGTCCACACAGTGGCACCTGTTTGGCCCTCTGGGATCAGAATGTTGTTGGTACGATCTGAGAGGATCTTGCTTTATATTCTTAGGTGTTTATGTATTTTGCTAGAAGCAGTCTTACCACATTCCTTTATACTGTCAAATTCATGCTTCAAACTGTTATGTGAGGCATGTTGGTTCAAAGTATTCTTAAACTTGATTCATTTAGTAACTAGGCTGTGTGTATACAGCTGAGAGTTTAGCATGCTGGGTAGAATAATGGAAACTGGAGGGGAGAGGAAATCTTATAGTTAAAAGCTAAAACATGGCTTCATGAAAATATATATCAATCAGAATAGAGTTGGAAGGGACCTCGAAGGTCTTCTAGTCCAGGGGTCGCCAACCTTTTGGACCTCAGGGACCACCAAACTCATAATTTAAAATCCCAGATCAGAAACCCTGGGAAAATCCCCCCAAAAGTCTGCAGGAAAATTCCTCACCCAGTTTTCTTACCGATTGATTATTCTTTATTTAGGATCGCAGGATACTGTCTCCAGCTCCATTCTCAGGGGGAGGGAGAGAGAGACTTTTGGCTTCATGCTGTCATGCCCCTGTTGGAATCTGATTTGGAGGGGAAGGCCGAACAGCTGACTGGGAGTGGGGGTGTGGCTCTGTTGGCTGTGGGAAGAAACTGGGGAAGGGCACAGTCTGGCTGGGCAGAGCAGGGGAGAGATATAGCAAGGGAGAGGGAATTCAGAGGAAGACCCAGGCCCATCCCCTCTTCATTCTAGGGCACACAGGGAGGAACGGAGAAGAGAGCAACATGAGTTGCATGGCTTATGTGGGAGGAAAGGGCCCTGATTCCCTTCATTAGCTGCAGCTGGGAACACGGTGTTTAAAAAGGCAAGCTCCATGCAGCACGTTGTTGGGAGCAAATCATGAATTTATCTGGTATCATCGTGCTTTATCTGTGTTCCTGGCGTCTTCCCAACTGTGTGAGTGTTGCCATACTTTCAAGTCTGAAAGTCTTTCTCCTGCCCTGTCAAGTAAATTACTGAAACTTTGTTTGTTTGGATTTTTAGTTACAGTCTGTATGTACCTTGTTTTGGACTGAATTTTCTACTGTTAAAGATTGTTCCTGGGAGAGTTTTTCTCCAGCCGAAGGTAACTTGGACATTGGGGGCAAAGTTGGAGATAATAAAGGGACTGTTCTTGTTTATTTGACTGTGTTGCCTTTATGCCATGCCCCGGGTCATCACACATGCAAGGAAAGCAGCAGAAGCCTTTATTTCTCTCCCTCAAACTCCGCCAGAAACGAGCCTTTGTGAGACTTATCATACCGGTGCAGCCTCTTGGAACAGGATGTCTTGCAGGGTCCCAAAGACTCATTTCTGGTGGAGTTTGGGGGGGAGAAAGAAAGACTTTTGCTGCTTTCCTTGCATGCAGCTAAAAGAAGAAGAAAGAAGCAGAAAGAAGCAGCCCAGTGGTCAGGCGAGGCAAGTGGGGCAAGTTCCCCCCATGCCCTTAACACCCTCCCCTCACTACCTCATGTTGTTCGCAATGCAAGCCTTGTGTTCCCGCAGGCCATGTGGACAGTGCAGCCTTGAGTTTCCATGCAGTCTGGATTAATTGCTTTGGGGGATGCTTATTTCTCTGCGGACCACCAAAATTTTATTGTGGACCACCAGTGGTCCCTGGCCCACTGGTTGGCGACCACTGTTCTAGTCCAACCCCCTGCTCAAACAGGAAGCCCTATACAATTTAAGACAAGTGACTGTCCAGTCTCTTCTTAAAAACCTCCAGTGATGAAGCACCCACAGCTTCTGAAGGCAACTTCTGTCCCACTGATTAGTTGTCCTCATTGTTAGGAAGTTTCTCCTTAGTTCCAAGGTTGCTTCTCTCCTTGATTAGTTTCCATCCGGTTTCTTGTTCTTCCCTCTGGTGGTCCACAATAAAACTTAAACTTAAGTTTCCTTGTCTGCTGCTTATGCATATGTTGGAGGACTTAATGAGAGTGCATGCATTAAAGTAAATCAAAATTATTACCTCTATAACAGACTGTTCTTAGGAAGGACACACACCAAACTAATACAAACATGAATAGATTTACTTCTAGACATCGGCTTCTGAATTGAACATCTCCAAGCCAGCTGTCTCAGTTCAACAAGATCCAATAAAGGCTGTCAAAGAAGAGCTCATTGGTGCTGAGAGATGTGCTCGTTTTCATTTTTGACCTTAAGTCCAATCCTGCTATTAGATCTTTTGATGCAGGGAAAGAAAATCTAAACATTTAGTTAACCCAGGAATCTTGTGCATGGACATTCTTTCTCTAAGACAGGTTATCCATTATCTGCTCTTGCTTTCTCCAGAGCCTCTCCCCAGTTTTTACTAATTTCGAGTGTGTGTGTGTGAGAGAGAGAGAGAGAGAGAAAATCAGGTATGTGAATAATAGCCTTTTATTTGAGAAATCTGAGTATGTAGGTTGCTCAATAGCTTTTTTGTTTTTTGTATTGGGCGAATTGATTTTTCTTTCCAAACAGTGCTTTCCAGTCTTGTTTATTCTGCGAAGAGGACTCTCCAGTGTATCGGATGAGTTAAATGTTTCCTCTTAGATATCCCAACATTGCTTTTGATACATACATATGCTTGATTAAAAAAACGAAACGTGGAGTGACCTAACTTTATGTACGTCTTGTATAATGTGTAATTTAAGCCAGTGGCATGTAAAAAAAAAAACACCTCATAATTCAAGTGACCATTCAAGGAAGGTTCTGAATGCTACAAGAAAGATTGCTGCTTTTTAATGACTTTACGTAAATTGTTTTTATTTTAAAATTTATATTCCTCAAACATCTATTTTGTGACTTGAGTCGGCTTACAGATGTCTGGGTATGATAAATCAAAACCAGCAACCCATTAAAACCCAGCAGCTTCAGCACTGAAACTCAAAATCTTTAAACGTTTTGTAAAGATAACAACCATATTTTATAAGTACTCATTCATCATGGTTTTATACCAAAGGAAAGTAAACAAGTATGACAAACCTCATTGCCCCAATAAGCAGATTGCCAATTGTAGCCTTTTTGGCAGCTGCCTTTTTCAAGCTGTAACCTTCCAGATCTGTTGTGTATATAACCCCCCCAAATTTCTGACTAGAATATTCAGTCAGACCCAGCATTCTCGTTGCCTCTAGTATCTTACTAAGTACCTCTCTTTCTCTCTGTTAATATGCATAGAAAAAAAAGAGCTGTAAAGAACGTGTTTCCACACACCATGTTTCATACCATAGTAACTCTTTCAGCCTCTTGATTTAGCCTCCTGTGATTGACATCACCTGTAAAAAGGTGTCCTGAAACCCCTCCCCCCAAATAAGGTCTCAGGCCTTCTTTGCAAAGCTAATTAACTACTTTGCTCTTGAACTGGAGAAATACATTTACATAATTTAAAAAAAAACAGTAACCTACAGATACATTGAGGGAAGTTAACCAGTATAACTTTCCTTTTCAATTAATTAACTCAGGCAAATTGTTTGTTGTGCTGATAGATTACTACTCCCTTGGAATGAAGTTGTTACAGTTCACCCCATGCTGGTAAGAAAACAGCAGGAAGTTATGCCGTATAAAGCAGTCTCTGGTTGAGAAGAAACGTTGGTTGGGTGGCTCCACTTTTTAAAAAAACTTTTCAGCTATTAGGCTTTCTTACTGTAAGGAAACTAGGAACATACTATTAAGACTTCTTTCCTGAAAGTCATAAAAATACAGACAGTCTTACTCTCAAGGTAAATAAAAGGGGAAATATGGTAGAAATGTGGGTAATTTCATAATGGAAGACAACTGGAATAATGGACTAGACTTAAGCAGAACTAAAAGGCCTGGATAGGAAGACCAGAAAAATGATGAAAATGTATTCATCCACGTAGCAACACTGATGGACTTGTCAAAAAGTATAGGTGGACATGGAATGTTGCAAGTATACCAGACAGTTGAAGAATTTAAAAGAGCATTGGAAGACTATTTGAAGGACAGTGTAGAAGATGTACTAGTATTTCATATACTGACTGAAGACTGACTGAATACCAAAGAAGCCAAACAGATCTACAAGAAAGACCAAATGAAGAATAGAAAAGATACATGGTAAGGCAAAGTATTATATGGCCAGTATGCACACACACAGGCAAAGCAGATAACAAGATCTGGCAATGGCTAACAGCAGAAAAGTTGAAAAAAAAGACAGGCTATTTCTGCCTGCACAGAAGACCATGCTGTAAGAACAAATGCATAGAAAGCTAGAATTGATGACAGCAAAGGCTGCCTCAGTGAAGAAGAAACAATGGATCACTTAGCTGTTGCGAGAAGATTGTACAGACTGATTACAAGCAATGGCATGGCAGGTAGCAACAATGGTGCATTGGAATATCTGTAAGAAATACTGTTTGCCTGCAAGCAAGAACTGAGGACCAAGCAGTAGACAATGTAACAGGAAATGGAACTAAAGTACTCAGGGATTTTAGAATTCAAATAGACAAATATCTGCCATACAACATCTCACTTAACAATGATTGATAAGAAAGACACAGTCTGGGTTGTGAATGTTACAATACTTAGAAAGAACAATAGGGAGAAAAGTACTAGAGAAAATTGTATTGGAGAAAAATCACAAAACACAAAGGCAACAAATAAAAGTAGATTAGAGAATAGGTTGACCAGCTCTTTTTTGTGATAGTCCCTTAGACATTGCAGCACTGCTATCATGTCACCCCTAGTCCTTCTTTTCATTAAATTAGGTAAAGGTAAAGGTTCCCCTCGCAGTTGTTTCTGGCTCTAGGGGGCGGTGCTCATTTCCATTTCTAAGCCAAAGAGCCAGCGCTGTCCAAAGACGTTTCCATGGTCATGTGGCCGGCATGACTAAACGCTGAAGGTGCACGGAATGCTGTTACCTCCCCACCAAAGGGGTCCCTATTTTTCTACTTGCATTTGTATATGCTTTCAAACTGCTAGGTTGGCAGAAGCTGAGACAAGTAACAGGAGCTCACTCCATTACGCGGTGCTAGGGATTCGCACCGCCAAACTGCCGACCTTTCTGATCGACTTAGCCACTGAGCCAGCGCGTTCCTTTCTGCAACTGTTCATAAGTTTTAGTCTCCAGTCCCCTAATCATCTTTGTTGCTCTTCTGTGCACTATTTCTAAAGTCTCGACATCTTTTTTATATTGTGGCAAATTTGGATGCAATATTCCAAGTGTAATCTTACCAAGGCATTTTAAAGTAGTACTAACACTTCACATGATTTTTAAAATAATTTTTAAGTCCCAGTAAGCATCAGGAAAATACTAGGGATCAGAAACTTCATTAGCTTAATTTTGGACATCTGCATCAATCTGTATTTAACAACCAGTTAGAAGTTGGGATCCATCTGTCACTGCTCATATCCATTTAACATATATTGGTAATTAATACAACTCTCCTTTTCTAGTTCTGCCGTATGAGTGGGTGACCTATGAAAAAACAGACACACAAATCAAAACCCAATTCCTTTTCTCTTTAGGAAAATTAATGAAACTTAGACATATACAAACCAGATCATTAACCAACTCAGACTCTCACCTTCTCCTAGCAATTCAATCTTTCTGACATTTATATGGAAGATGTTTTAATGCATTGTTAAATCTTCTCCAGTGTTGAATAGGGATATAGTGATGAGTTATTTCCCACTCTACAAAGGATGTCTTGAGGCACACAGTTTCATTATTGTCATTATCTTATCATATAAAATTACATCTATTCATAATCCTTAGCTAACAGATGATTGTCTATTCGGCACTACATTGTTTTTGTAGAAATTTTCTGACTGTAGTGGCTCAGAAAAAGGAAAGGGTTTACCAATTATGCCATGTAAGAGTTAATTCAAACAACGTTTCTAAAACAGCCCTTTTTTCAAACACGGGGGTCTATATGAATCTACCTACATGAGGTACTTCTATGGATGCTGTCTGCTCTCTAGGAACAAAACTAAGCTGCCCAGTTGGTTTTTTCTGTTCTGAAGAACTTCTTGGATGAGAAGCAAAACATTTTCAAGGAAAAAAACCAAAAAAAGTCCAGTTGCCTTTAAAAAAAGCACGTTTGGAACAACGTGTTCCAAATCACCTGGATGATTGAGAATCTATATAGGCCTAAGCTATACAGGTTCTGATTAAAACTTCCTCTCTGTTTTACATCACATGTGCCCCTATCCTATCAATCAGCTACCTGCTACCATGCATGCTAATATCCTGAAGATGTAGAAGGAGTACTGAAAGAGGCTGGGAAGAATTGGCTGCAGCATCTCTCTGACTGAAACATGGCTACAGGAAGCAAGGGACCTCTGACCCAAAGATTTATGGGAGCTTTTGTGAATGACCCTAAATGAATACAGCCCCAATCTGCCATTTAGCAATTAAGTGTTAAAGCGAGGAAAGCATTTCCTCTGAGACATGGAAGTAACCATCAGAAGCAGAAGGATACAGAACAAGCAAAGAGAGTGTTATATGCAGATCCAATCTGGGTTGGTCACCGGGACCAGAGGTTAAGTCTTCCAAGCTTTCGGACTTGTGCTGGAATCCATCCTTAGGGAACCTCTCTCTTTCTCCAGAATGTGTTGACTGACCCAGATTGGATCTTGCAACATTATCCTGGGACGTGTATATTTGCCTTCCATGCTGAGAGTGTTCTTACAATTTCTTACCATGCCACATAAATGTATTATGTGATATTTGTTTCTAAGTGAAGACAAGTTTGGAGATCGGTATATTTTTATTCTGTTAACACATTCTGTTTCTCCATTGGCCATTCTTCTTAGCAACTTTTACAAGCCGTCTCTCAAAAAGAATGTTATTTTGTTTAAATAGGGCGTTAGATTGGGAAAAAAAAAGAGCAACTGATTTCCCTTTCCTTAAGGTAACTGTGAAGCTTGAAATTTTTTTAAAGAGTTTCATAGAAATTGTGCAATATGAATTCCTTATGGCCAGAGAAGACCTCAATGCGAGATACTCCCCAAATAGTTTCTGTGGAAAAGACTCATATTTCTCCAGACCCTGCTCCTCCCTTTCCCTCTGTTTCTCATTTCCAAAGTAAAAGCCCTCCCCTTCTAACAAAAATAATTCATATTGTTGCTATCTGATCTCCTTCAACTACTTATGATTCTTTTCAAAAGACAGGAAATCAACAACTTTCAGTGGCATCCGAAAAAGGAATCCAGATTTACTTTGCATAGCATTAGATGAGGTTAACCTGATATTAAAATAACCCATTCAGAGGAAAGCTATAAAATTTGAGTTTTTAGTATCCTCTTTTGTATGTGGCCAACTCCAATGTAATTTTTTCAGCCCTGGTCCAAGATCAAAGGCAACTCACCAAAGGATTCCAGTTGTGATACGAACATTCAACAACCAGGTCTCCCCCAAATCAGGTAATGTTGCTGAGAAGCTAATGTATTGTACAGGATCTGATTCTCTTCATCTAATCTGCAAAACAGCTGTCTGGTTTTTAGATCAACTGGCTATTTAAGAGGTTTCATATGCCTCATTAATTGCAGAAGCCAAGGTTGACAAGATGGCTCCCAGGATCACGTCTGCATGTGATCTATTAAGCTGGACATTAGCATCAGATCCCATTCAAGTCCAGGTCTCCTGTTCTGGGAGAGTCTACACTGGCCTTCTTTGCACAATACACCTTAAGTGGATCACAGGGAATGGTGACTAACATATTGCATGAACCCGCAAACCCAGGCAATTGACCCATCTCTAAGGAGGTTAGTTTTAGCCCAGTCCTGGGGCTGTTTGTGGATCAGTTAAAAATCTATGCTCGTGATTGTGGTGATCCCCACAATCGGATACTCAGATATTGAGCTTTCATTTATTAGTTTAGATCCAGCAGAAAGGAGGAAGTTGGAGCATTGGTCTCCTGGTCACTTTCCTGGTGAGTGAAAGAGTTTGAAGATGGTCTACAGATGAATGACCTCTTTATTTCATGCACTGTAAATATATAAAAACAACTAGCCAGTAGTTATCTTTGTGTATTGACAGTACATTGGAAAGACAGTACATTGGAAGGTGTTTTGACAGTACATTGAAAGGTATATACTATATATAGTAAACAAGCCTTTAGAAACACGGTGGAGAGCAAATCGCCAGCCTGTTCAATGTATCCTTAGAGAGCAACCAGACTGATTCAGTTTATGTCACAACACAGCCTGTTTTAGGACTCACTGCTGTGAACCTTCATAAATGTATGTGAACCAGGCTACTCTGTGTAAAGAACTATGTACAATATTGCCTGCATCTCACAGACCCCTTGCATCCAAACTCAATTGCTTAGGGGAAGTCTCTTTCCCTCCCCCTCTTGCCTTTTTGGAAGGATATTTGCACAAAATATGGAGAAGTTAGCCCCCTTTCGGCCTACACTTTATTAATCAGCACAGCTTTTCTTTAACTGCCACCTCTGTACCTGTGCTAAACTTGGTTATTATCAATTAGATGCTGAGGATAAGCATTGCATTTTAATGGTCTGCAAGTTCTTTGTCCTCCCTATACAAATAATTTTGGCACTGTTACAAAGATGGATGTATTAAGCTGGCCTGCAGCATTTATCAGCTGTGTCATTCACCTTAAACCCAGCTGCTTTGTTTTCACTTTTGTAATAAATGGAGTGTGCAATGTTCTTTACTTACAGATTGCAGATGAATCCTTTCCTGATTAGACAGACTGCAGTATACCAAGTTTGGAAAATTTCTGGGCTTCAAAAATCAGTCCCTTTAACCCAGATATAGGAAGAGGTTAAAAGAAAGATACTTTTGTTTTCATTCCAAAACCTCAGGAACGGAATTAACCAGAATTTTGTAAGATTGCAGCAATGCAGTCCTGTTCATAGAAATTCCCAGCCAAATTTCTGGGAATAAAAAATTTATTTTGGAAAGAGAAGAACAGAGGACAATAACATTATACAGAGAGAATGCCTTAGAAAATACATACATTCAATTTAACTTACTAGACATAGATTAACAACTTGAACACATTTTGAGTTTTTGAACATTTGCTAGGTATTTCGTAGAAATGATCTTTAGCCTCTGATAAGATGCTATCAGAAAGATTCAGGCAGAAAGCAAAGTCATTTTTATATAAGAATCTGAGTTTAGTGAAAATAGTCTCCTAGTGGAGACTGTTTTGTCCAGTTATATAATATCCTGCATTTTTGATGTCAATAAACTAACCAACAAATCGAAAACTTAACCTGACCTCTTAATTATCTTTCTTAACAACTGCAAACATACAATTTACACAAAGCCTTCCAATTGTAATCAGGCGGGCAGGCTATAAAACAAAGTCCTCATGTAAATTATTATGGAAGGTTAAAATATAACATCTGGCCCTGTCAGATTTCCCAGCAGGAAGTTAATTTAGCAGACCCTCTAGAGACATTGCTGAACTGCATTAAAAACAAAAATGCTTTATTTCAAAGGTATTTATATTGCTTTAGGGTATGCCAATGGTGCAATCTGAAGCATGCTAGTGAAACAAGCCTCTAATGCTTGAATGATATTCTTAAGTAAACGTGCAAAAGCATCAGCAATTTTATTCTGAGAAGAAAAATTTTGGGACAGCCCATTTTATTAAACCAAGTTTTGTCAAATCTGTGACCATAATTAAAGTCTTTGAGACTCAGGTATCCAGGAGACAAAATATTACTGAATATTTTGTATCATGATTTTTATTTATTACAAATTGTATCCTACTTTTCTGCCTGATGGTATTCAATGTTTGTAGAAACTGCAACCTTGTGTGTGTGTGTGTGTGTGTGTTTTAAAAAGTTTGCTCAAGCAATTTATTGTCAAAATTAAAGCCGAAATATAGCTTAGCGCTATTTAAAGCAAATCATTTACTCCTATTGATTTCAGTGAGTTTAATCCAAGCAAAGATTACCATTTATCTAAAAGTTCAGAATTTAAAAATGTATGATGTGACATAATGCAGAATCAGCATTAAAGTAGCCTTCGCATTGCTGAAGGAAAATGCTTGAAGACCAAGGGTTTAGAATGGCTGAAATCTAAGTGAAGAGAATACAGTATATGACGTTGCAGAGGGTAGTTAGTTTTTCCAATTTATGTGTCATGGAGCGATGCCTGTGTGAGAAATCTTTGGTGCTGAAGTCCAGATCCCATTCAGCAAAGTATAGATAAGGATCCACGAAACGGAAGGGCTGCTTTAAAGTATCTGTGTACTGACAACAGTTTCGCTCTCCCTCCCTCCCTCCCTCCCTTCCTCCGTGTGTGTGTGTGTGTGTGTATGCATTTCTGTGTGTTTAGTCTCTGAAGATTATTACTTTGGTGACTTAAGTTATTTATTACCTTTGATAGCCTGGATGTAATTTATTACCCTGAAGTCTTCCCCATCATAAAGTCTTCAGGTCAATTTCTGGTGACTCTGTGCATGCATCCAGAATGTTTTCATGGTAATCGCATAGCAATGACTTCTTCCAAGTTTTTGTTTTGTTTTGTTTTTGGAACTTCACAATCCAGCCTATAACCCTGCATGTTTCTGAAAGGTTTCCCATTTAGTACTAATCTAGTCCACTCTCCTTAGCTTTTTGACATTAGCCGTGCTTTGTGGCCAGGAAATACACTACATGGATTTGGTAGGCCAGTGATGTCTAACCTTTTCCACGTTGCCTGCTAAAAGTGCGCTGGCATGTCTGCATCCATCATGCAACATGCACGCGGCTCCCCCCGCCCCCTTCCACATGCGCCTGTTCCTCCGCCAGCCAGCTAATTGTCAGGTATCTACCGCGTATGTGCAGGGGAAGACGTGCGCATGGAAGATGCGCATACATACACAGAAACATGCGACATTTATTTATCAATTGCTTACAAGATAATGGATATAAGTAAAACATAGTTATTAATACATGGATACATATAAGAAAAAAATATATAAAAGAAACAATAGGACAGGGACGGTAGGCACATTGGTGCGCTTATGCAAGCCCCTACAGACCTCTTAGGAAAGGGGTGAGGTCAATAGTAGACAGTCTAAGGTTGAAGTTTTTGGGGTTTGGGGAAGAAACCACAGAATCAGGTAGAGTATTCCAGACATTGACCACTCTGTTGCTGAAGTCGTATTTCCTGCAATCAAGTTTGGTGCGGTTAACCTTAAGTTTGTATCTATTGTTTGCTCTTGTGTTGTTATGGTTGAAACTGAAGTATTCATTGACAGGTAGGACATTGCAATGTATGATTTTATATACTATACTTAGATCAGACCGAAGGCGGCGTAGTTCTAGGTTTTCTAGGTCTAGAATTTCGAGTCTGGTGGCATAAGGTATTCTGCAACGAGTAGAGAAGTGGAGAACTCTTCTTGTAAAATATTTCTGGACTTTCTCAACTGTGTTAATATCAGATACATAATGTGGATTCCAGACTGATGAGCTGTATTCAAGTATTGGTCTAGCAAATGTTTTGTATGCTCTAGTTATAGTGTGATATTACCAGAGAAAAAGCTACGTAGGATTAGGTTAACATCTCTTAGCGCTTTTTTGGCTATGTAGTTACAGTGGGCTCTAGCACTTAGGTCATTTGAGATGAGTACTCCAAGATCCTTTACAGAGTTTGGGTCATCAACAAGGTCTTGACTATTCAGCCTGTATTTTATTTTGCTCAGTGGGGCTCTTCCGGGCAACCTTTCGCGTGCCAGCAGAAGTGGCTTTGTGTGCCATTTCTGGCAAACATGCCATAGGTTTGCCATCACGGTGGTAGGGCATCTAGTAATGTTGTTTCCATAATATTTTCTGATATACCTATGGGTTAAAAAATAATTGCAATTTAATTATAATTTTCCCCATCTTTTCAGTGCTCAACAAGAGAGAAATGGAGTTTTATGAAATTTTTTATCTGTTTGCTTTGTGCAACAAAAGATTAATGTGGTAGTTAATTGAAAAACCAGTAGAACTGTAAATATGTATTGCTCCCTTATGACATTATATTAATCCACTGAAATGAAATTGATTTGAGTATGTTACAATTGAGAGGAATGCCTGTAAATACTGTATTGATAATTGGGTTTTGTTCATTATTGGAATGAAAAATGTAGTGATAAGGAACAATTTGCTTACGTCTCTGAAAACATATGTTTTCTGTGACCTTGTTTACGTGCGCCTTGAAGACCTGGCTGGGTTAAAGAAACATGGCAGGTCTGTTTTGGGAATATGGGAGGCTGAGGGTTTTGTTTTTATTTCTCTGTTTTGCGTGTAAGTTTTTTAACCTTGTTTTTAATGTTCTACACTGGCCAGAACTGCAGGAGAGTCGGGCAGCTTTAAAAATTGGACAAATCAAATAAAGAAGTTATTCTCCATCGTTCCTTGAATGTTAGAAGATTTTATGGACGTGTGTTTTTAATTTGGGTCCTACTGATCCACTTTTTCTATAAGCAAGATGTTCAACTTTTATTAATCCCTCTTTCCCCTAAATTTGCATCCTGTTCATTTTGAATACTCTTCTGAAAGGTCCTTTAATCTGTAGGAACCACTTTTAAGTAGGACTAATGCAGAAGGAGAACTACAATTCCAGGAGCTTAATTCTGCCGGCGGTTCACAGATCTGGGTCTTAAGGGGTCTCGCCCTGCCTGAGGTCTTCCAGATGTGTTGAGAGTTGACCATAATTCCCAGCACCCCCTGAGGCCAGATTTAAGACATGCAATCCTAATTGGCTACATTCCTAGTTTTAATTCTAGCAGATCGGGGAAGGCTGTCGTAATGTTTAAACATATGTAAGTTCATGGAGGCCTTGTTGTTCAGGAGGGAAAACCTTGGCCACATCCCTGGAGCCTGGAACTTAGGCACGTGGCCTATGAAAGTTCACATCAACATGCTTATCTAGTAGGCTAATCCTTCTGTCGAGTCCATGTTTTCCTGCCTTGCAAATTCTTTCCCAGGAACCGCAAATAGATAATGAAGTCTGAACACGTATAATATGCTTTAAATGAGGATCTAGCTTTTGATTTGTGTGTGTGTGTGTGTGTGTGTGTGTGGCTCTCAAGCTGTTTTTTCCTCCCAATTACCATATACTTTAGTGTAGTGATGGCTCTGCAAAAAAATAATGCCAGGAGGAAAACTCACTTCACACTTCTTTTAGGGTGGGTTAAATCATAAACATGGCTTTCTAGAGTACAGGGAGACCTCCATTTAACATTTCGTTTAGTATCCGTTCAAAGTTACAACGGCACTAAAAAATGTGACTTATGACCCTTTTTTCACAGTTACGACCTTTGCAGCATCTCCATGATCATGTGATCAAAATTCAGATGCTGGGCAACTGGGTTTATATTGATAACCGTTGCTATGTCCTCAAGGTCATGTGATTCCCTTTTGCAACTTTCTGGCATGCAAAGGTAATGTGGAGACCAGATTCACTTCACAACCGGGTTACTAACTTATCAACTGCAGTGATTCACTTAACAACTGTAGCAAGAAAGGTCATAAAATGGGGCAAAACTCACTTAACAAATATCTCTGCCAACAACAAAAATGTGGGGCTGAGTTGTGGTCGTAAGTCCAGGACTACTGTACTGGATTTTGCCTTTATGAAAATTCTGTTTCTCCGTTGGAGATAAATGCAGATACAAGTCCCAAATACTGTATGCAGCTGACATACCGGGCTAAAAAAACAGCACTACTTTTTGCTCTTTGCTAGATATTCTTATTTTGGAAAGTTTTCCCTGCAAGTTCATGGAGTTGAACCTAATGTAAGCTATTTGTGAATAATTGGGAAAAAATGCTGAAGACCATCCAACCTCTTTGAAGCACTTTCAAAGATAATGAGGTCTCAGTTCTGAGTCCTTGGGGCTAGAGTCTTTGCCAATGGGAACAAAATCAGTATGACTGCTAAAGAAATTGAGCTAAAATCTAGAAAAGCCTTGATTCAACTTACCTTCTATACACCATCGAGTGGTTAGTTTCACCTAGCCTAAAAGACTATTCTTTCAGCTCCCAATTTCAAGAAGTGGTGAATAAATAGTAATCAACCTTCATATGGCCAATTTGTTATAAGATTTCGCTGAAAACTTACTGCAATGCTTTAAATATGCTAAATGTCAAATATAGCTTAAATATTCAGTGTTATATCCACGTATCCTAAATAATAGGGCTAATCTTTTTTAAAAAAACAGTAAAAGTCAAACACCGTGGATACTGTTTGGCTTACCAGACATTCTGTAAAAGGAGGTTATGACCTCCTTTTGCCTTTATCCCCTTCATCCAACAGATATAGCCTCAAATCAAATATTGTCCAGCGTTTTTGAGTGTCTTGTTTTTTTAAAAAATTTGGACTGTTTGCACAACAATGGTTATTCAAAGTTTGGCATATTGCAACTTTGATAATTGTCTGCTTCTTTTTCTTCCCTCATCCATCATCAATGGACTCAGCCACTTAGATTTACATTATTTCTTTCTTGATTCCAGCAACCAGCTTCAATCTAGCACCTTCAAAAGTATAATTACAGTAGGCCATGGTTCACATGATCAGTCATATGTTTCTATGGTGAAATTAGAAAAGCATATCATTAATTCTGTATTGTCACTAGCATACGTTCTTTAAAATCAGGCTCTGTTAAAAAAAATTACAATCAAACAACCAGATGCTACAAAAAAAATAATTTCATGTATACATAGGCCAAAGTACAGTTTTTACAGGTTTTTGCTGTATTTTTTCTCACGGTGCCAAAACAGTCAAACAGTTAATGTGTCCTCATTCCCTCTCCCCCATTCTTTTCTAATTGTTTAGATCTTCTTTTGTCTGTTCGGGTATATGCTAACCTTACAGAGGGGAGATTAGCGATTCTCTACTCTTAGTGCAGCTTCTTTACTATTAGTCCACCCTGGCTTCTTAGCAGAAGATGTGCAAACCAGATTTTTGTTCCTCAACAGGTAATCCCAAAATGTTTGAATGTGAGAAAAGCTGTACTGTTGATTGTTAATTTTTTTAAAAGGAAGCACACGGTAAAGCAAATTCAGACAGTCGACTCAGACAGATCCAATGGACAATTAATCAGTGGAACAACTTTCCTGCAGAAGTTGTGGGTGCTCCATCACTGGAGATTTCCAGGAAGAGATTGGACAACCATTTGTCTCAAACGCTACTGGGTCTCTTGCTCAAGCAGGGGTGAACTAGAAGACCTCCACAATCCCTTCCAACCCTGTTATTCTGTGTCCTTTTTCTTATCCCTAATTTGTTTGTCTTACTGTTTCTTTCTCCTTTTTGTTGCTTTGCATAGTGTGGCTCTCCTCACAAGGAAATACTACGATTGGTACATGGTTGTGTCTTTCTATGTAAGCATTTCAAATGGTCACATACCTTTTTTCAAGCACCCTGTAAGGACAGAGAGAGGGGAACTCAGACTGATGGCATAGGTTGAAGAAAGCAATGCAGGTTCACCAGTCTTAACTCATATGAGTTAAGTGAGAGGGATCTTGGAGCCCTAATCAGGGATGGGATTCAAATTTTTTAACAACCGGTTCTGTGGGCGTGGCTTAGGTAGTGGGCATGGCTTGGTGGTCATGTGACTGGGTGGACATGGCTTGGTGGTCCTGTTATTGGCTGGGTGTGGCCAACTCAATATCACTCACATTGAGGTACGCATCTCCTCACCTGGCCTCTGGGGGGATGCTGCAACAGTCGTAAGCGTGAAAAATGGTCATAAGTCACTTTTTTCAGTGCCATTGTAACTTTAAATGGTCACCCCACACAAGCAAAGTACCAGCAAAGGAGGGGAAAAAACCTCCAGAGAAGTTCCTGAGACAGGAAGTCTAGTCCTGCCAAGAATGTAATAAGGGTTAACGGAGAGGCAGTTTCTGTAAGCAACACCAGAATATTTCCTTCCTGCCTTCCTTACAGGATTAGGCCAGTAATTTCTTCTAACAATCGGTTCTCCAAACTGCTTAGAATGTTAACAACCGATTCTAGTGAATAGGTGCGAACCTGTAGAATCCTACTCCTGGCCCTAATGGACAATCATTTAAATATGAGCCAGCAGTGTGCTGCAGTTGTCAAAAAAGCCAACACAGTTCTAGGCTGCATAAACAGAGGGATAGAATCAAGATCATATGAAGTGTTAATACCACTTTATAATGCCTTGGTAAGGCCGCATTTGGAATACTGCATCCAATTTTGGTCACCATGATGTAAAAAAGACATTGAGACTCTAGAAAGAGTGCAGAGAAGAGCAACAAAGATGATTAGGAGACTGGAGGCTAAAACATATAAAGAACTGTTGTTGGAACTGGATATGTCTAGTCTTATGAAAAGAAGGACTGGGGATGACATGATAGCAGTGTTCCAATATCTCAGAGGCTGCCCCAAAGAAGAGGGAGTTAAGCTATTTTCCAAAGCACCTGAAGGCAGGACAAGAAGCCATGGATGGAACTAATCAAGGAGAGAAGTAACCTAGAACTAAGGAGAAATTTCCTGACAGAACAATTAATCAGGGGAACAACTTGCCTCTAGAAGTTGTAAATGCTCCAACGCTGGAAGTTTTTAAGAAGAGATTGGATAACCATTTGTCTGAAGTGGTGTAGAGTTTCCAGCCTAAGCAGGAGGTTGGACTAGAAGATCTCCAAGGTCCCTTCCAACTCTATTCTTCTAAACTCTAAATATTGCCACTCCAGTTCCCTTGGGTGAGGCCATTTGTGCGTGACTTTTGATATCCAGAGTTCCCTTAACTAGATGGCACAGAGTTCTAATCAGCCAAGAAAAAAGCAGGCTTATACACCCTCTTTTAGCCAAAACCGACCAACCAAACAGTAGGGAAAAGGGCCCCCCAATAAAGACCCCCTCTTGGGTGATGCATCATAACTCTTGGCAGCTGAAATTATAGTTGGCTAAAAAACATGCCATCCCAGTGAAGAAAAGTGCTCATCTCTGATATAAAGGATGGGTGTGCTAACTTTTTTGAATCCAAGGCCACCATTGGGGACTAATGTAGCAAAAACAAGCTAGGAAAAAAAAGGGCTTGTCATCTGCATCCCACTCCCTTAAAACCTATAGACTCTTTAGAAAGTCAACTGAGGCCTCCTGGCAAATCCACTTTCATTTTTTAAACAACTGAATTAATCTCACTTATTTACTGAAATTAAGTAACAGATGGAGAAGAAAGCTGGGACCATTTAGAAAGCCTTGAAGAGGACATAAGGTTCACCCAAGATTTTGTGACATCTATTTTAGGTTGCAGTTGTTCTTTCACCAGCAATGGGCTATGCTCATCCTTTGGTCTGAGATACTTGCTGTTATTCAGTGTTTCTCAGTCTTGGCAGCTTGATGTGGACTTCCACTCCCAGAATTATTATTTTTTATTTATTATTTATTAATGGAATTTCTATACCGCCCTTCTCCCTAGGGACTCAGGGCGGTGTACAGCCAATCTAGACCCCAAAAACAATACAAAAGTTAAAAAAGAATTAAATTAAATACTGGCTGATTAATAAGAAAACCCATCCCCCAACCTTAAAACCCCGGTTAAAATCGAAGATAATACGGAGACAAGTTAAAACCATCTCAGCCCAAGCCGGCCTGCTCAAAGAGCCAGGTCTTCAACGCGCACCTGAAGGCCCTCAGGTCCGTGCCGGTACGAAGTTCCGGCGGCAGAGTATTCCAGAGGGCAGGGGCCCCCACAGAGAAGGCCCTACTCCTCGGGGCCGCCAGACGACACATGGCGGCTGACGGTACCCGGAGAAGGCCCTCCCTGTGTGAACGCACCGGCCTGCTGGAGATCACTGGTAGAATGCGGTCCTGCAGGTAACCTGGCCCAATGCCATGGATCGCCCTAAAGGTCAAAACTAGAACCTTAAAGCGAACCCGGAGAGCCACCGGCAACCAATGCAGCTCGCGCAGGAGAGGCGTCACATGGGCACTACGCGACGCCCATGAATTCTCCAAGCCAGTGGGAAGTGGAAATCCACATATCTTCAAGCTGCCAAAGTTTTTTTTAAAAAAACCCACTGCTCTAATCGAAAGAGGTACAGCAATGCAAACATTGGAAGAAAACCTTTCAGGGTCTTAGTCCAGAGGGGAAAAAAAGAGTGTGGATAACTTGATCTCTTTGTATCCTAGGTCTGTGCATTGTCAACCTATATCTCTTGATAAACTCTCCCCAAGCAAACTCAAAGGTGTTTTTTTTTTTCAGAAGGCAACTGGACTGTTTGTTTTTCTTTGAGAAAGAAGAACAAAATGTTTTGTTTCTCATCCAAGAAGCTTCATCAGTTGTGATCAGAGGTGGTATTCAGCAGGTTTTGACCAGTTCTGGAGAACCGGTAGCGGAAATTTTGAGTAGTTCAGAGAACCGGCCAATCCCACCTCTGACTGGTCCCGCCCGCATCTATTCTCTGCCTCCCGAGTCCCAGCTGATTGGCTGGGTCTTCTTGTGTTGCCCTGCACAGGAGAACGGAGCTGGAAAGCAGGTTAGTGGGGTGGAGAGGGAATGGGGATTTTTCAGTATATCCTTCCCCTGCCACGCCCACCAAGCCACGCCCACAGAACCGGTAGTAAAATGTTTTGAATCCCACCACTGGCGGGTGGGGCGATGGAAGGATAGGTACTGACAGTAGAGATTGGATGGTGAGGGGTGGAAGGATAGGTTCTCAAAGGATGGATGGGGGGGCAGGTTGGAAGGATTGTGTTTCTTTGCAGTCATCTGGTCGTTAGTGCTCTCTTGCCCTCGGGGTCACCTGAATCAGAGAGCAGTTGGTTGTGGAATCTTTTTGGAACTACTCCAAGAGGTGCGTTGTGAAGTTTCTTGGATGAGAAACGAAGCGTTTTGTTCTTGTTCCTTAAGGGGGAAAAAAACAGTCCAGTTGCCTTTTGAAAAAGCACCTTTGAGACAATTATGACCTGGATGATTAAGAATCTCCACAGACATCTCCCCACGCAAATAAAACCTCTTTGAAGAAAGAGGTGTGTTTGATGAATTCCCTTGATGAATGTCTATTTGGGAAGGAGTCTCATTACACCCAGTAGGATCTATGGCTGTTTGTAAGATGGCTCTTTTGTTTTCTTCACTGAGTTATTCCAGCTCTTTTCTTAGTGTACCTTCAAAAAGCACTTTCTTCACCTATTTCTTTTCTCCAGCTTTCTCCAGCCTACTTTCCTCCCTCCTCCTTCTTCATTTGGGAAATAGGCTGAGAGAAACAATTGACTAATTTGCACACTTTAACAATTCTGGGCTAAAGTGATTCTCCCCCTCCCGCCTCCTCCTGCAATGTATTAGATTGATGGTATTATGTGGTATTTACATTTTTCATTTTTTAATGGAAATAATTTCATCTTCTTTTCTGAGGATTAGCTTCCAGCAGAGATGATCTTCCTCGTAGTCACTCTTAGCTGAAAGATTATGAGCTCAGGCCACCTTTGAGCAACTCAGCCCAAGCACATAAGGATTCCAGCTGCTTTCCCTTATTATTCACAGGAGGTAGATATCTGGTCCAAACTAATAGCAGGAGAATGATCAAGCCGACCTCCTTTCACATGGCTTGCTCTGGATGCATTTATTACTGTTAACCGACATAGCTGTGGATGATGAGCTTTGTAGTTCAAACAGGGGCACCAATTTGGAGAACGCTGAGTCAGCAAGGTTGGGGATGGTTGCATTGGGCAGTTTAGAAACTGCGGTCAGTGCAATATTACTTCCAAGGCAAAGAGCTCTGCTGGCATCTGATAGGTATCTTTGGTAGAACCTGAATCATGATCTAGAGAAGGGGTGTCAAACTCGATTTCATTGAGGGCCGCATCAGGATTGTGTTTGACCTCAGGGGACCGGGGTGGGCATGGCCCATCATCCACATCACTCGTATCGGGGGCTCCTGTGGTGGTCCGAGTGCTCTGCCAGTGAAAATGGGCTCCCAAGCTCCATTTTTGGCTGCCACACCTTCCTGCAACCCTCTGCCAGCAAAAACAGAGCTCAGGAGGGTTGCATGTGGCCCTCTCAAGCTCCATTTCCACTGCCAGAGACACCATGGGCTAGTCCTTCACTGTTTCCAGGGTGGCCCCATGGGCCAGATCTAAGCACCCCGCGGGCTGTATCCAGCCCTCGGCCCTTGAGTTTGACACCCCTGATCTAGAGACTTGGCTATTTTGGAAAAGCAACTAGCTCTTGGGAGTTTTCTACAAAGTCTTCCAAACAATTCCTAATCTGATTTGAAAGAAGGAATGCTATGTGTCACAAACTGGGCCACTTCTCTTGTTTACTTTTGCCATGACCTTTGACGTGCAAGTCTCTTCAGTGTTGTCAGTATAGGTGTATTAAAGCTGGTCTATTTAAACAGTTAAGGATTACTATGTAACCCCATAATCTGCATGGACCCCTTTTGCACTTGTTTAAATGTTAAGTAATATCCCTTTTCTTCATGCACAGTTCTCATGTGCCTGCGTTGTATAGCTGTCAGGGTGACCTGTTGAACCTACACAGAACTTCTTTTAAAGTGTTACTTCATGGAATTCTCCCTCTCCCTCCCTCCCTCCCTTCCACACAAACATGGTTTTCCATTTCCAACTGCTTCCAGGGGTGGGATTCTACCGGTTCACACCTATTGTATAGTATTTAAATGTATAGTATTTAAGGAACGGCTAGTGTTTATTCCTCAGTATTCTCCTGGGCAAACTAAACTGTTGTAGTTCCCCACAACTTCCTAATCCCTTTTTGATGCCACCATCCAGGGGTGGGATTCTACAGGTTCACACCTATTCACTAGAACCGGTTGTTAACATTCTAAGCAGTTCGGAGAACTGGTTGTTAGAAGAAATTACTGGCCTAATCCTGTAAAGAAGGCAGGAAGGAAACATTCTGGTGTTGCTTACAGAAACTGCCTCTCCGTTAACCCTTATTACATTCTTGGCAGGACTAGACTTCCTGTCACAGGAACATCTCTGGAGGTTTTTTTTTCCTGCTTTGCTGGTACTTTGCTTGTGTGGAGTGACCATTCAAAGTTACAATGGCACTGAAAAAAGTGACTTATGACCATTTTTCACCCTTACAACTGTTGCAACATCCCCACAGTCATGAGAGGCCAGGCGAGGAGATGCTTGCCTCGATATGAGTGGTATTGAATTGGTCACACCCAGCCAATAACATGACCACCAAGCCACGCCCATCACCTAAGCCACGCCCACAGAACCGGTTGTTAAAAACTTTGAATCCCACCCCTGACTGCTTCCTTTTGTTTGTAATAAGCTTGTTAATGGACTCTTGATTATGTGGCTGCAGCATTGTTTCTTTGTGTAAGCAAAGCTGAGGTGGAGTTAACTGCTTTTTCTTTGATGATACACGACAGGCCAATGACTATGTGGTGACTTTTTTTTTTTTCACAATTTTTTCCCCACAGGAAGCATAAGGGCTCCCCCTGTGCTGCATACACTTCACAGTAAGGATATAGAATAAAGTACACTCACTTCTGAAATGCCAGCCCTTTCCAAAGTGAGTAGCCAAGTAAATTTCACAAGACAGGATGAGTCAAAAGATAAACTGAAGCTCCTTGAGGATGATCAGCTTCTTATAGCATGATCTTCAGAGCTGATTAAAGTTCTTCAGATGCATGTCTTTAAAACCCATATCTTAGTAGAGAGGAAGGGAAATTATAAATGAAGTGGCTTAATGGCCACAGAACATAAAAAGGAGAGGGGGTTGTTATCCTTTGTGTTAACCCACAATGTGCTGTTTTGGGGTTTGGCTCTCATGTGAACGAATCCAACCAATGTGGTATATAAGTCATGATTGGTGGCTTATCACACTAAGTGTGGGTGAAGCCAGTTGCAGATGAATTAAGAATACAAGGTGAAAGAAACCCTGCATGATGAATGACTTATCCAGAATCTGAAACAGCTCTGTGTAGGCTTAAATGTATAGTATTTAAGGAACAACTAGTGTTTATTCCTCAGTATTCTCCTGGGCAAACTAGACTGCTGTAGTTCCCCACAGCTTCCTAATCCCATTTTGATGCCACCATCCAGGGGTGGGATTCTACAGGTTCGCACCTATTCGCTAGAATTGGTTGTTAACATTCTAAGCAGTTCGGAGAACTGGTTGTTAGAATAAATTACTGGCCTAATCCTGCAAGGAAGGCAGGAAGGAAACATTCTGGTGTTGCTTAACGAAACTGCCTCTCCGTTAACCCTTATTACATTCTTGGCAGGACTAGACTTCCTGTCGCAGGAACGTCTCTGGAGTTTTTTTTTTCCTTCTTTGCAGGTACTTTGCTTGTGTGGAGTGACCATTCAAAGTTACAATGGCACTGAAAAAAGCGACATGACCATTTTTCACACTTACGACTGTTGCAGCATCCCCACAATCATGAGAGGCCAGGCAGGGAGATGCGTGCCTCAATGTGAGTGATATTGAGTTGTCCACGCCCAGCCAATAACATGACCACCAAGCCATGTCCACCCAGTCACATGTCCACCAAGCCACGTCCACCACCTAAGCCACGCCTACAGAATCGGTTGTTAAAAAATTTGAATCCCATCCCTGCCACCATCCTCTTCTCAACTCACACTTGTAAAGTTGTTGCCTTCAGGCAGATTGATGGAGGTCAGTATGGCTGCCACAGCAGGGTGTGCACAAGGTTAGGCACCCTCAGGCATTCTCTTGTCCAACCAGGTTGTAGCAGCATGGGAGGATCTGGGGATGAGGAGGATGGAATGGAAAATGGGTACACTGTATGTCTGAATGTGCCCCTCACAAGAATATGTCATTGCCTTCGGTTCTCAGGGATGAACACCCTGGATATTCCTGGTTAAAAAGTCAGTATAGCGAACTTTATTGCAAACAATAATTATGGGCTCAAAAATGCTTCCTTCAATAAACCACTGTTTTTTAATGGTTGAAGTTGGATTGAATGGGAAAAGCCAGGATCTAGCCCACCTTCAGCCAAAGAAGCTCACTGGGTGACTTTGGACCAGTCCTGCACTATCATCCAATCTCTATCTCAGAAATGTTGCTCATTTTAATTATTTGTTTTAGAGCAAACGGTATAAGTTCAAAGCAACCTAAGCAAAACATCTTCCTTCCATTTCTCCTCTTAACACCCCCAGGTGAGATAGGTTTGGCTGAAGAAAAATAGAAGAGGAAAGTGCGGCTAGCTTGGGTTTCGAATAAAAGCAGGATACAAATCAAACAAATAAATAGATCCAGGGAATAACAAGAGGCCCATAAATATGCCAGGCAAAGCTGGAATGCAAGGTTCTCTTGAATGTGCAACTGTTGATAAATCTTCTAAGGATTCAGAAGATTCTTAGGTGGGGGGTTCTTCAGGCAGTATGAGAAAACAGCCTCACCAAACAGTGTGAACATGTTTGAACAAATGCCAATGGCTCTCACATCAGTCTCTTCTATCCAGAGTTCCATATTTCTAACTAGAAATATCAGGGATGGATGCTGTCATTTTTCCAAGCAAAACAATTGTAGCTTTACTGGAAATACATATTTCTCTTTTTTATACACCAAATGGTATCTATCATAGAGTCATGTTGTTTTGCAAGCAGCAATCTCCATTTCATTTTAGTATCCATGATGGTGCCATGGTTTTAAAAGTCTTCATTATACATTCTTTTTCTCAATTGATTGGAAATGGTCATCTGAAACAATAGGAAAAGATGGATCAACATCGTGTTGGAGGAAGTGAGGAGGAGAAAAGATGAGTTAATTATGTACTCCATGCTGAAATATTACAATTGGACCATCTAAAGCAGGGGTGTCAAACTCGTGGCCCATGGGTCAGATGTGTAATGCGCTGGCCATGCCCTTGCCTGGTTTAGCAAAGGGGGGGAAAGTTGTGATATGTTATGTGATGACGCCATAACAATGCAAGTTTGACACCCATGATTTAACAGACATGGCTACAAACAGATTATGGTGTGCTGTCTTTTCTTGAGGGTTTTGTTGAAGCACTTCCTTTGTAGACTTTGCCCTTTGAGACAGTTCAGAGGGAAAATAAAAAGACACAAGAAGACCAGTAGTAGTTATTTGCTACTTTGGAAAACATTGGTGAACAAGTTGAGGCACAATAAACCATAGAAACATACAATACATAGACATTTGAAAAGATAATCAGAATGTCGCTGCTGGTGAATGCAAGTGAAACATTTATTGCCACCTTCACTGCTTAATTAAAAACGTATTTGCTTTACTTGGCAAGCAGAGCTTGTAAGCTATGTAAAAGTGCCCTCATTAATGCCACCTTGGTTAATTGTTAAAATCTGTCTGTGTCCCTTTATTGTGGTTGAGCATGAGGTGGAATAGACCTTCCTGAATGATAAAACTTCGAAGCATTTAACATTACTCTGTTAGATACAAGAGCACTCCTTCAGTCCTCTCTTCATCCTAGAAAGCAATAGCAATAACAATAGCACTTAGATTTATATACGGCTTCATAGTGCTCAACAGCATTCTTTAAGCAGTTTACAGAATCAGAATATTGTCCTGCAACAATCTGGGTCCTCATTTTACCAACCTGTTTTCTGCATGGCTACCGAAAAGGCATCCCATCATTTAATGTAAGAAATCATGTTACAGGTTAAGGCAGCCGACTGAAAAAGAAACACCATGTCAAGATTGCTGTAAATGACACATGTTAAATGTTGGTAACATACAAACTTCATTTATTGAGAGGAATGTGTTTAAGAACATAACGTATTTATTAATATCCTTAAAAACTCCAGTAAATAGACTAGGCGGGGCCTTCCCTAAGTGAAGCCATGTTGCACATACTTGAACAAGGCCTGTGTTTCCAGATGTTTGATAAATTTATCTTTAATGGCAGTTTCCACTATCTTCCCTAGAACAGATCTTCAGCTGACAAACTTTTAATTTTCTGGATCTCTCCATGATTCTTTCTTAAAAATTGAAGCTATGTTGGCTGTCTTACATTTCTCAATTACAGAGGCTGAGTGTAGAGACAGGTTAGATCAGGGCTGTCAAACTCCTGGCCCACGGGCCAGATGCGTCATGTGCTGGCCATATCCACGTCTGGTTTAGCGAAGGGGGAAACAGTCCCGATACGTCACGTGACACCGCCATGACGATGTGAGTTTGACATCCCTAGATATTTTAGTGAGAAGGTCCACAATAACTGGTGATTATCAAAGTAATTTTCATATGGAAGTATTCCTCCATGGAGAGAACTGTTTTGGTGTCAGAAGTTGGCTATTGCTTTCTTCATTGTGCCTAGACTGACATTTTCTTCTGTAAAACTGCAGAGACATAATTACTAGGTTTAAAGATTGTGCCAAGCCATGGTTATTTGATGTTATCAATTGAAAAAAGCAATAGTTTACAGCCACATATGATTTTTTGATTTTGGTTTACCATGTTGTGTCAACCCAACCACTGTGGTCTGGAAACCATGATGTGTAGTTATATTAATCACGGCTATGTTGTGCAAACTTGACACTTAATTTGTTTTCTCACTCTTCCATGTCTAGTTATCCAATTATGCCTATTGATTTGGGAATATAATAATAAACAATGGTTGCTTTCATACATGTTTATGCATGGATCATTTAAATGCAGCCTTCACAATCCATCTGCAGTTGAGTTTGTATGACATACCAAACTAATCACCCCACCTAGTTTGGGTGACCATACTACTGCTATGCCTGAACTATAACAATCTGAATGATCATTGGACAGTAGCAAGACATCGTTTTCTGTATCTCTGAATCACCATTTAATGGTCATCTGGATTTATGCAGGCCAGATATGATAGCCCATTCACTGAGCCACAAACCAGATTACAGCTAGCTATTTTATGAAAATACAGCCACCATGTCTGGGTTTTGTTGTTTTATTCTTTGCAGAACCAGAAATGAATAATTGGCACTTTTGATGAGGAACATTCTGCGGATTTGAAATTTTAATTCATCTCCTAACCCCAAGTTGACTTTATTCCTTCGGGATCTCAGGGAACTCTTTTCCCAGGAGGAAAGAAAAGAACTTTTCTCTGTGGGATAAAAGTTTCAGCTTTAGCTACATCAAAGGTCTTATTTTGAAATTAGAAGCACCATGGCACTTGCTTCTAAGGCCTGTTCTTGGTCATTGCACTATAATCAACAAAGATCTTTTGGTCTGTACACAGACATGTGCTGATACATATATGTATGTGTTTGCAGCCTCCAACTCATTACCTGGTGCTGCATGCAATCCTTGAAGAAGTACTGCTTGCCCACTGAAATACCTGAGCTGTGTGATCTACTGCTTATAGTTTCGCCTGAAGCTGTAGCCTGCAATACTGCATGTGGTCCTAAGCCCTTTTTGGATTGGCCCTATAGCCTTCGGAAATCATACCAATAGCCATAAATTGCTAAGAAATACAGGTATGATTTCCTATTGAAAAAGAAAAAAATAGTAATTATTTCTTAGTGAAGAGCATCTTATTCCTCTTATTCTAATCTTCCTAACTTGTCTAGAGTAGATTGCAACCTCATTCTCTCATCCTGGGTGTTGACCAGAATTCTCTATTTTATGAAATCTGCAAAACTGATAAGCAGCTCATCAACCCCATTATTCAGTTCATTAATAAAAATATTTAATAATACCTGCCCTAAGATAGATACATGCAATTACTGCAGTCCAACAATGTAGAACCATCAGGGCAAACTCTCTCACTGCAATTGACCAGCCAGTTGTGGACTTAACCTTATTTATCATTTATTTATTTATATCCCACCTTTATTGTTTTAACAACTAACTCAAAGTGGTGAACATATCCAATACACCTTCCTCCTCCTATTTGCCTACAACAGCCCTATGAGGTGGGTTGGGCTCAAAGAGAATGATTGGTTCAAAATAATCCACCTGGCTCATGGTTAATGCGGGACTACAACTCACGGTCTCTTGCTTTCTAACCTGGTGTCTTAAAACACACTTATTTAAATGTTATTTAATTTAATAATAGTTGATAAATAGTTTTATTTATTTGTTATTTAAAACAGTTGAACAGGTTGTCAAAAAAAACACCTTATCAAAATGTTTGCTGTAATCAAGGTAGACTACATCCATAGCATTCCCCTTCTCTACTAACATAGGTGCTTTGTCAGAGAAGGAGATAAAACTTTTTCACATGATTTGTTTTTAACAAAGCCTTGTTGACTCTTAAAAATCACGGCATTGTCTTCCTCATGGTAACTACTAGCCTGCTTTATTATTTTCTTTATCTGGATTTTCTTTTTCTTTTTTATTTCTTGAAGAGAGGAACCACATTGGTTCTTCAATACTTTGATACTGTTTTCCTTGAAGATAACTGACAGAGGTCCTGACAGCTCTTCAACAAGTCCCTTTACTATTTAGGGCACATTTCATCAAGGCCTGCCCTGGGGATGTGAAGGCATTCAAATTACCAAGAAGTTCTTTTACCACATCCTTGTTGACCTACATCCTCCCCTGTTGTGCTCATTCCCAGTTCATGCTTCTCAAATTTTAATTTTCTTCTCAATAAGAGTTGAGTTTCTCTGCTTTTTCATGGTCGTATCTTCTCTTGGTCACTAGAAGCCCTGATTAAGACTTCCCTGTTTGGAATAAGCAGCAAATACCTTGTCTAATTTGTCTTCTTTTAGCTGTTGACATTTGAATAAGGCCTTCTTAATGATTTTTTATTCTCTATTAGCCTTAGCTCATTTTCTCTCTTTCCTGACCTCATTTCTGCATTTTTGAGGTGAAGCTTTGTTGTCTTCCTTGGTAATTAACACTTCCTTCCATGTCCAACAAACATTTTTCTTTAGTTTCATTTCCTTCACACGCTGCCTATTCAACCCTCTGGTTTCTTTAGAAGTCTCTTAGTTTTCTTTTTCACTGAAATTGTCTAAGAGCGCACTATTCTCAATTTCCCTTTTTTTAGTTTTTGCAATTAACAACTTTAAAATATGTGGAGCTTTGCACCCAAAGTCCCTTCCACTTCAAATACCTCCAACTAACTCTTGCTTGTTCCTAAGGATCAAATCCTAGGATCAGAGGTGATATTCAGCAGGTTCTGACCAGTTCTGGAGAACCGGTAGCGGAAATTTTGAATTGTTTGGAGAACCAGCAAATACCACCTCTGATTGGCTCCTCCCGCATCTATTCTCTGCCTCCCGAGTCCCAGCTGATTGGCTGGGTCTTCTTTTGTTGCCCTGCACAGGAGAAAGGAGCTGGAAAACAGGTTAGTGGGGTGGGGAGGGAATGGGGATTTTGCAGTAACCTTCCCCCAGGAGTGGGGAGGGAATGGGGATTTTACAATATCTTTCCCCTGCCATGCCCAACAAGCCACAGCCACAGAACCAGTAGTAAAAAATTTTGAATCCCACACAGGAACTGATCCCCTAGTGTCCACATAAATCTTTTTGAAAGAGAAAATTATGCAGGATCCTATCTGAGTCAATCACAGGGAACCAGAAGTGAGCGTTCAGACTCGTTTTGGAACCCGTTCTCAGGGAACTTCTCGAGAGAAGTTCCCTGAGTATGGGCTCCAAAATGAGTCCAAAAACTCGGAAGACCAAACCTCTGGTCCTAGTGACCAACCCTGATTGGATCCTGCAACATTATCCTGGGACACCTGCTTTCATTTCTGAGAGAAAATTATCACCAAGAATTTATCTGACATGGTGTTTAGCAGGATTTGTCTTCTGCTGAATGTTTTTGTAGGTGAAATCTCCACTCACGTAGTTTATTTTAAAATACTTCTGTCTGCTAGAAGTATCTCTCCTATCAAAATATCCCTTCTGTTGGCTTGTGCTACTATCAGCTCAGTGGACCTCAGTAAAGACAGGCTCATTCCTGTTATATAAGGCTGCACACCTCCTCTTTTGTCTAGCTGGTTCCTTTGTACCCAAAAGTGTAGGTATATTCAGTGTTCCACTGGTGGAATTCGTCCTATCATGTATGTGTAATCCCTGCTATATTTTATTTTCGTAATATTTGATTATGCAAATGTTTTTATTTCATGGCACACTTTTGCCTTCTATTGGCTTGCTTTCTCATGCCTAGTATAACCATCTGCACCTGGCCTTCATCCATGCCCATTCAATTTTATATCCCCATTAGTTATGATTAGTTCCCTGAATTACTTTTTCATAGGCATCAAATAGCACTTCTGCTGTTTCCCAAGGACTTTCTGACTCACATATATACTATCTCATGTCAACTCAGATTTGCATCGTATTGGTTTACGGGGTCTATGCTAATTTTTCATCGAACTGATCCTTTTTGTGATGCTGCTGCATTAAGCAAATTCTATGTTTACACAACAGCCAGCTGTTACTTGCCAAAACTAACTGACCAGAGAAACAGTTGTTTTCTTTTTTCCATATGTGGAAATTTTCTCTTGCTTGTTGTCCTTATTGGGTTCCACACTTCCTTATCTAATTGTTTTCTGAGAAAGAAGGAGCTTGTCATACCTATTATTTTTAAAAAAAGCAATAAGAGGAAGGAAGAACGAAAAAAGTTCAGAGCTGTTCCTTATGGCTTAGTTTAAAAAAAAATGTTTTTCTATCTGTGTCCAGTGCAAAATTAAACTAACATAGATTTTGCTGTCTCCATTATTAAGTCAAGTCCCCTCTATTCTGGCTTATAGCTTGAGGGCAGTGTCCTGATGTCTCACGCAGAGAAAGTTGCACTTTCTCCAGCTCCTAAAAAGTCTCCAGGTGGTAGGAGAGCCACCTATCAGCCAGAGCACTGCTGCCAGTCACAGACCCAGGGATCCAGCCTTTCTCCCCCTTTGCAAACCTTGCCACATTTGCAAACCTTGAAACTAAATAAATAGGTAGCAGAGGCTCCTTTCATGCCTGCTCTTTTAAGCTCTCCTCATCTCAGAAATCTAGATCAGACAGAATCGCTGACAGCCCCCCAAAAAAGGGGGAAACCAGTTCTTTCATTTGCTTCACCATATATTTCCCATCCTTGCTGCCACTGATGTTCATCTCTATTCAGGCTCCAAAGACAGGGATCAGCTCAGAGATCTGGTGGGTATGGGGTAGAACTTGATTTGAAAGGGCTGGAATCTCCCCTTGCCCCCAAACAGGATGGCTCTGGAGGAGAGAGAGCACAAATATTGGGTGTGAGGAGGTGTCCCAGTTGTCTAACAAACTAAGATGGCTATGAGATGCTAAACTGATCCCTCTTCTTAGAGGCGACTGATTGTAGCACTGGCAGCACGCTTAACAAATTATGCCCATGGTAAAACATATGTATAAAATCCTATTTTAACAATGAAGCAACTACCAATGACTTTAAGCTACTCAAGTATGGAAGTAAGATAAGGGTGATGGGATTCAAAAAATTTTTTACTAGTGGTTCTGTGGGCATGGCTTGGTGGGCATGGCTTGGTGGGCATGCAGGGGAAGGATACTGTAAAAGCTCCATTCCCTCCCCACTCCAGGAGAAGGTTTCTGCAAAATCCCATTCCCTCTCCACCCCACTAACCGGTTTTCCAGTTCCATTCTCCTGGGCAGGGCAACAAAAGAAGTACCAGCCAATCAGCTGGGACTCGGGAGGCAGAGAATAAATGGAGGCAGGGCCAGTCAGAGGTGGGATTTGCCGGTTCTCCGAACTACTCAAAATTTGTGCTACCGGTTCTCCAGAACTGATCAGAATATTAGCTCTGGCTACCATTGTGGGAAAAAGAGGCTATCAGGAGATAGCCATACTATTGTCAGTACAAGCAGGGAATGATTGCTTAGGAAGCTAGATGATGTTGCTTAGTGCTTGCAAACAACTTTACTGCACATGAATGCTTAAGAGTTCTTTCTCACACTTTCTTTCTCATGCTAACATGTGTTCCTCCCATCCTTAAGGTGGCAGAAAAGGATACCAGTATAATTTGCCCTAAAAGCTGAGCTCTATTTGCTGTCCTTACAATTTCAATGTGAGGTTAGTTAAGGAAAACAATTGGTGCATTCCCTTGAGTGTATTTCTCTTCCTACCTAATATCATCTGTTGCTGGGAAAAGACAAATCATGGTTCTTATTGTGCGGTGGAGGAGCTGGATTAATTGGCTATAGATGGGTGCCTAGGGCAGAGGCTTGAATCATATCTCAAGCTGTCCAAGTGGCAAGTTACTGGTGCAGGAATTATCTGTACCAGTTATCTGTTAGTCAGGCTATTTATGAAACTGCTCTAGTGGTCTTCTGGACCAGCAATGTGGTCTCCAACCTTTTCAGTTCTGTGGATTGGTGGGTAGGAGCAAAGGGGAGGGCATGGTTTCACTTGTACAAATGTAACTTCACACATGTGCACACTTGCCCATCACTTGTGTAACCCGGTTCCTAATGGGTTGTTGACTAGGGACCCCTGTTCTGGACAACAGTTACTAAAACCACATCTGAAACAGTCTGACTGAAAGGTTGGTGGAGTGGATGATGGGTGAACTGGGAAGGAAACTAGATTGGGTGGTCTCCTTTATCCAGTTCTTTGTTCCACCAATCTGTCAGCTGCATTATCTTTGGACATGGACTTACTACTGTAGTCTTCCGAAAGATTGCTTCTGTAGTTATAAGCCTAGAAATAGCACCAAATGACAAATCATCAGCACATTGGAATGCTTGCAGGGAGCACTAAACAATCTTCCTCCAGTTTTACCCCATACCCTTCCTTGTGACCTGCCTTTCAGGCTAAACAAACTCTTGTCAATTTCCCCTTGGCTCTCATGTATTTCAAATAATATGGCTCAAGGAAATAGCAGTGCAAATAGCAATGATAATTTCTACGATAATAAGATAGATACATTTGTTGAGTTTCTGGGCTGCAGCCTTGATCTTTTCTTTATATCTAAAGTTGATGGAGCTACAGCTTCTCTTCCATGGAGCTCTTTTCTTGTAGTGGTTGGCAGTACAGGTGATTTGTTCCTGGACTATTGGGGAAAAGAAGTAGCTCAACTTGAATTATCTCCTGATAAGGGAGATTGTATCTATCCTGTATATTGAACAAAATATACAGACTAACAGAGGTGCTTCTAAAAATCGGTGGTTCTCCATCTGGAGTGCTTCTATACAACTGCCCTGTGATGCCAATTTCCTGATCCAGATCAAACAGCACAATAAGCCAAATATCTTCAGAATATACATCTCTTATAATCAAACATGCAGACTGATGCATCATCTTGAATCATTGCATCTTATTATGCTTGAACTGTGGAAAAACACTTGCTTTAGATTCTGGCTTATTTGGTAAATGTGAATATTTAAGATCAAGGTTGGGAAGCCTGTACTCCACCAGTTGTTGCTGAAGTCTATTCTTTACCAAATATTCTAGCTAGCATGTTACACAGGATGCTACAAATTTAAATTCTCTAACAACCGAAGGCTTATGTAATATCTTCCTTCCTGATATACTTCAGCTAGCAGAATGTTATGAATGTTTGGTTCCATTAAACTATGATTCTTCAGAACTCTGGCTAATTATTGCACAATAATATCTTCTGACTACCTATCTCACTTGTTGAATAAGCATAAAATAAGACTATCCCAAATATCTTACTTTAAAAAGAGTACAACAAAGAACTAGAACTAATGAGAAATTTTCTAAGGGTGAGAGCAATAGACCAGTGGAATAGCTTATCTTCAGAAGTTGTGGATGCCTCATCACTGGAGCTTTCAAAAAGAAATTGGACAACCATTTGTCTCAAACAGTATAGAGTCTCCTGTTTGACAGAGAGAGCTAGACTAGAAGACCTCCAAAGTCCCTTCCAAAGTCCCTTTATTTATTCTATGTTCTATATTCTAAATAGAGTAAAACAGCCCTATTGGCATTATAAGCTTGCTTGAGATGTATTATCAGGAAGTTCTTCTGACTCCTGGTTTATTTCACTTGCCATTTGTAATGTAATTTGTAATGTTCTGTAAATTTTATGATGAGGACAGCTGGAGTCCTGTAAAAATAAAAAAAGCAAACTATGGAATATACAATGTAGGGAAGTAAAGAATGTGGGTGCCTAAGGGGGAAGAGAAGAAGCTTGGCAATATGGATATAACAATTTCTTGCAAAAAAAGAAGACAATGTCTCTTGCAGCTAATCTGCTAGCACACATGTCCAGTGTTTTGACTCTCGCCCTCTTTGTCACATCTCCAGGGATCACTGGTGTCAATTCCCCCCGCCCCCAAGATCTGCCTGGAATATCATTAAGTTATCTGGGCACATACTTATGATAGGGATGCATGTAAACAGAGGCTGCATTTAAATCAGCAAATATGGCTGTTGACAGGGACCCAAACGCAAAGTAGTTTTCTTGGAACAGCATTCTTATTAGTGTCATCCGCTCTTGAGAATAAATACAGCTCTCCTTAGTGTCTGCTGAGAAGGAAACAAGAGACAGGTGACAAATCACGACTTTTTAAATATCTCCCCCTCCCCAATCAGCTATAAATATAATAATGAGTCATTAGTAAAATAGCAGCTTGGAGTCAGAAGAAAGACTGTTTCTGTTCAGAGATCTTGTGCTGAAGTGCACTGTGCTTGAGATATTCAGGCAATTTTTAGCCTCAGTCCATTAGAATCACTTCCTTCTCGTGCCTTATTACTGTTGTATTTTACTTATCCCCGAACAGCTTTCCTTCATTTCACTGTGGATGTGTTAAGCTCCTGCCATATTTCGCATCCAAAAGGACTGAGATTTTTTTTTATACATTTATGTACTGAGTACAATTATTATCTGGTAATAATTCATAGAGAAATGAGAATCTCAGGAGTCAGCCAATTGTGACCTCAGGACCAAATCTATGGCTTCAGTTGCCATCCCACCCTCTTCTACAAACATTCCAGTTGATTTTAATTTTTATGTTCTAATTTTATTGCTGTTCTTCTAAACTTCTAATAGCATTTTATTGGGATGAGTCAACAGTAATACAAAATGTTTTTGTGCCTTTGCCCTGCATCTTGTATAGTCCCTTGGCTTATTTAACCCTTAACAAGTGTTGCTTCTTGCCAGATTGGACGCAAAAGGACACTTGTTTATCTTCTAATTCATGTAAAACTGAGAATGGAAGAAGAGCAATACTTACTTTTCTTATTGTGATGCTATAGTGAACTAAAATAAGGAAAATCAGATTACAAGGAGTTGAAGAAAGATGAGTGTTTCTCTTCTTTATCTGCCCCATTACTTCACAAAGTGAAGTCTTCTGAACTCGAAGCCAAGTGGCAAAACACAATTATTGTAGTCACATATCGTGCTATTCTTCAGCTAAGACACTGTGTAATGGCTTATCCTGATAGTCTGATTCACACCATCTGCTCTCCAGGAATATTCTTGCCCTCCGACAACTTTGGGCTACCAGGGTGATTATCTAGGCACTTAAGGAATGTACTGTTTTCCCTTACTCCCTTTTTCTGGCAGCTAAAAAGACCAAAGGAGTATCTTTTTATTTGACACCAGGACAGTGACTGGTTTCCCATCAATATGTTGAATGCCAATCTTTCAGCCCCACTGTAGCTTAGATTAGGATGTGGCGCAAACCCATTTGATAGCCTTCTATCAAACTTACAAGTGAATAAATTGCCAGCTAAGTGATGGCATGGGAGAAATAATTCTAATCCATAACACAGAAACCTGAGAGAAGTTGTTCCTTCAGAGGAATAATCCTACTTGGCTAGAAACATGGGGGAGGTTGTGCTCCATTATTGCTCCTATTTGGAGTAAGGAAATAATTGATGTTCAAGATGAATGGTCTATGAAATCAAATATGCTCTATATTTTATTGGTTAAGAGCCAGAATGGAAGAATTAAATTATCTTGGGCAAATCTACATCTCTCAAGGCATCTCCGTATAAAGTGTTTTTGCAGCAATTCAGAAACACTTCCAGATCTCTGGAATTCCACCCTCGTGTTTCAGTTTAGATCTCGTGGGGTTTTGTTTTGTTTTTGGCTGAAACCAGAAAGAAAACTGATATTTTGTTCTGCAAGACCCGTGAGTGATCCATTTTTCATTATTAGGAATTCTTGTCTTATCTTCCTCCCAGCTTCTCAGGACCGAGTCAACCACTTATTAATATTTCATACTGCAAAAAGGTAGCTTGGTGGCTTTGCAGCTCTCCTGCTCATAGCAACTGTTGGATCATTTCACATAGAGAAATGAACGTAGTGTAGTCAGCAAGAACGTAAGAGTAGAGAGAGAGAACACTGGCAATTTATTTTCTTCCTCTTTTGTTTGCACAGGGGTTTTTGTCAGAACCAGCTCTAGAGTAAGTAGCTGAGAGCAAATCCTAATTAATGATGTTTCCTTATTATCTCCCAAAGCATTTCAGCTTCAGATAAAGAAAAGATTACCATGTTTTGCCTCTAAGTATTTCTAGACAGTAGGGAGTGAAAATTGGCAATGTGCAAGTGCCTTCAGCTTAACCTTTCCCATAAGCTTGCTGTGGAGATAAATTAGATAGCAGGAAACAGCCATGCACATTGTTCCTGGGCCACTTCAAGGAAAAGGGTTGGATACATAAAAATCACAGAGGGGGATAATGCAAAAACTTTTACAGTCTTTGTTCACTAATTTCCTGGCCAAGGTGTACCCAGCTGCATAGAAATAACATATTCTTTTTCAATCCATAGTGGCTTATATAATCCTGGTTTTAGGTACAATTGCTGTTTCATGCGTTGAAGGAATTTGAAACAAACAAGCTAACGTCAAAATTGTTTTGATTTTGGTTCTTCCCATTTACCCTCCTAGGTTATTGTTTTCTACTATCATCTATAACTGCAGTAACATTAGGCTTTTTATGAGGTCTTGACTGTGAACTTCTTCAGAAGAACTGCTATTTGCTTGCTTGCCTTTGATTGAGATTCGAATCACAGGCCAACAGGAATTTATGGACTGCTTGATGTAAACAGCCCTTGTGTTAATCTGCAAGGAAATAAATGTCAAATGTTTGCAGATAGAAAGTTCAAGCTGACTGAAGGGGAATTTGAAGGCAAGAAAAACAGGAGTTGGTGGAGGAACTCCTAAGCTGTAACTTCCATTTTTTTGGTATCTCTGCAATGTCCAGAAAAGGCCTCATATCAAGTCTGCAGGATGTGTGTGTCTGTATTAGGGCTGGACTGCTCAGGAGAAAAAAAGAGGAAACATTAAGTCTTGACTCCTTTTATGAAAAGAGATATTGTTGGTGTATATTCAGAAACCAGTAAAGCTATTTCCATTTTTTTAAAATGTTTTTCCAGTGAAGAATTAGAATTAGTGGCTCTTGCTTTTAACTTTCTAAATAAAAAATAATGCACCGAAAGATCAAAATGGAAAAAAAGGAAACACAATATAAAACCAATGAATTGCAAACAAGCAGATAGCTCTTGCATTTTTCACACTTTAACATGAATTTGTTTTATAAGCTTTACGTGTACCTTTCAAGGGAAAAAAAAAAGATAAATTAAGAATAATAGCAAGGAACCTGCGCAATTATAATTAACATACTGAACTTAAGGAAATCAGGCGGTTTTCAGATAAGCCCTGATATAATGGATTGAGCATTTTACATTTTAATTATAAATGTTAATTACGAATTAGAGGTGTGGGTTGGTTTGGTTTTGGCTAGTTTAAAATAGTTAGACCAATCGTTTTTCTTTCCATGTTTTTCTATTTGCATTAGTTTAAGGAAGTTTGTGTCCCATCATATCTTGGGCTTTCACCCACACATTCTGCTACAAAATGTTTAACATACCCCCCCCTCCCCCCCCCCCCAAAAAAAAATACTCAGTATTTTTCATGCTGGATGTTGTGTTGTGCTTTTTAAGGTGGCCTCTGCAATTCCAAATCATGGTGTGATGAACACATTAGCAGGAAAAATGGCTGCAGTGTTTCGCTCTAAAGAAGCCCTATTCACATTTTGGGGTGGGGGCAGGAAGATTCAGAAGGCTGCTCAAAGCAGCTGCCGTACATTGGCAGGCACATAAATTCTGAGACTGCTAGAAATAGGCCTGTCAGTTCTGAAATATCACTGAATTTCATTAATCTTGAATGTGCATTACCACTCTGGCTCTGATAGGGACTGGGGCTGTGCTCATTACTTTCTAAATACCAGAAAACATGATATGAGTTCTTGAAAGGGAGACAGCAGGGAAGGGCTTAGCAAGCATGCGAAATAGTCCACTACCATCTCGTCTGTGAATGAGGGGGTCTGCCTTGTGGTATTGTGCCAGAGAAGGAGAGGATTAAGGGACGGAGGTCAGTAACGCAGTAACTAAACTGAGGTGATTTTTCAAGGGCAGGAAGAGGTCACTCAGAGCAGCCGTTCAGAACAGATGCTGGATGTGAAGACAATGGATGAAGGTCCCTGAACTCGAGGTGCTAGATGTTGAAAAGAACATGAGTCCAACGTGGGATGGGTGTGAGATCAGATTGCTGAATAGCAAATGACCGGTGGCGGGGATGGGTGGGGAGAGATGGAAATGGAATTAGAGCTGGACTTGGGAAGAAACTGAGGAGACATTGGGACAAGAAGTTTGGTTATTGATCTCTGCCTTGTTGCTGATCAGAAAAGATGCCAATTCTGGCTTCTGTTATTTATAATAAACCTAATGCTCCCTGAATTATTCAGTAGGGGCTGTGATCTCAATTACAGAGCATGTCCCCGTGGTACAAAGAGAGAGAGAGAGAGAAGAGGAAAATGAGATTGTGAACTGTGCAAACTCTTTAGTGCACAATTTGAAAGGGCAGTGACAGATGGGAACTTATATTGTATGTAATCAAGCCAGATCTGAATAGAATCCTCTCTCTTTTTTTTTTTCAGACCAATCAAGTGTTGTTCCGTTGGTTGCAACATGTCCATTTAATTTGGACCTGGCTGGAATCGCTATGTTTTTCATGGCATTTTAATATGAACAAAAGATCAGAACGAAAGTAAACACGGGCCAGAAAGGAATGAGTGAGTTTATTTGATCTATTTTAGACAAAATAAATAAATAAATATTTGAGTTCCCCCTAATGGCCCATTTATTTATATTCTGTAACGAGCTGCTGAGAGGTACCAGCATTTCAAAAAGGATATATTTTTGAGAAATGTATAAATGCATACTGAGGCTAGTAGTTTTTTTCTGCTCTTGGTAGTTCGGTCTTCATTATACTGTATTTAATTCTGTTCCCATTTTTTCACTGTAATCTTTAATTTCTAGTACTAGTGTTCCCAGATCCTTTGCATTTTTGGCTTCCAGTGCAGTCATATTAAGGTAGTGTAGATTATTAATGTTTCTTCTTCCAGTGACTGGAGTCAAATTGAGCTTTGGTTGTGCTTGTGACAAAGTGTCCAAAATTTGCTCAAACTGACTGTCATTCACTGTTAGCAGGTAAAGTTGCTGGGGGAATGGGTACCACCGTGGCATATAATGCTCCAATGAATAGTGATAATGGAAGAAACAGAAATTAATGCTGGGAAGAATTGTGTAACATTCAAAATGTGATTCAGGGGAAAAAATAATTCTGTTAGATGACAAGAACAAATAGGTACAAAAGAAGAACTTACAGTCAACATTACTGGGCCTTTTGGAGACCCAAACATGAATGAGAATGGTGATAGTTTAATAAAAATCTGCTTAGCAAAAATTTGCATGTTTCAAATATGTAGTTTAAGTCTATTCATAATATTGAAGCCAGAAGAATGATCAAATACGTTTAAAGGCATGAATGAGTTGACTGTTTTTAATCCAAGACTAAGGAAATTAGTGCAGGATTAAAAGGAGAGATTCTGAATGTGAACAGTGGATATTTCTTTAATAGTATCAAGTATGAGACTTGGAAAAATAGAGAATAGAAGGAAAGGGAGAAAGAGAAACTGGAAGAGAAAATATGAAACCTGAATGAGAAGTTATTAGAAGGAAGGCTACATTCCTGAAAGAATGAATAAGCTGTGGAAGTAAGAAAAATACTATAAAAGTAAAAGCTGCTGGAGAGAGTGTGAAAACAATGTCACAGAATATCAGAGAAATGTATGGGCTGATCAGGAAAAGAGATGCTTGATGAAATGTGAAAGAGTTGTGGATTATACATACGTACATACATGCATACATACATAAGAGAATGTTGCCAAAATGAGGATGAAAAGCATATCCAATGTATAAAAACATAAAAAGGTAGTTTCAAAGAAGGTAATCTTTGAAACATTTAAAGACATTTAAAACTAGAATAAAGAAAATGCGGATCAGTTTTAGTAAAATTTAAAAACATGTTTTGGAAGTAGATGAAAGGGGCTCAATAAGAAAATTCCAAAGAATGAACTGAATTAAAAAATAAAGTGATGAAATCATTTGAGATAAAACTAAAATGAAGGAATGCCGGAAACAGTATATTGAAAAATAGTTTGGGAAAGATACGTTGAAAAATAAAACTGAAACAATTCTATAAATGAAAGTTGATGAAAAGATAGACATAGACCTTTTGGAGAAATGTATGTGAGGAAAAAAACTTTATCTTTTTTTGTTAGGGGCGTTGTATAAGTGAAGTAAACAAGCTTGAAATAAAGAAGGTTTTGTGTGAATTGTTGGTGACTGTTAAATGCAGTAAAAATGGTAGATGATGGGTAAGAATAAATGAAAAAAAAGGTAGAGATGAATGTCACAGCCAGAAGAAACCTTCAAAGACACTCCAGAGGCTACAGAGCCTCAAGGCAAAGAGGTGAAGGTCCTGGGAGCCTAAGTAGTTTTTTTTGTCTGTTTTTCCACTCAAGGTGGTGACATAAGGAGAAGAAATAAAACCCCAAAAGTCATCAAGTGCCTTCATAGATGATGATGCCAAGAATGGGTTATTTATTAACTGCCTCTCTTCTCTGCACTTAAAAGCCACTCCAAGCACAAATGACTTTGAATAATATACATCCCAAAGTTCATAGGTCAAGCTAAAACATAGAAGTACTCTAAAATCAAAATATATCAACAACATCATACAGCTAACACATATAACACTGGGTGAAGTGATCAATACGTTTTACTTTTCAGAATCATAAATTCCAGCCTCCAAAGGCCTGGTGGAATAACTAACTGTTAATGGCTTTTCTGAAAAGCAATCTATTAAGAGTCTATGGAGATTCTCAAGTCATCCAGATTTCCCCACCATCCAGTCAGAACCAAAGAAGCTTCTTGGATGAGAAGCGAAATGTCTTCAAAGAAAAACCAGAAATTCCAGTTGTCTCTTGAAAAAGCACCTTTGGGACAATCAATTAAAAGTTATCCAGTTATCTGAAGGGAGAAGTAAAGGAGAATATGACATTTCCTCAGCAAAGGGCTATGGTAGGAATGCTATACCATAACCTAGGGGATGGGTAGATGGAATTGGGAGTCAGAAGTCCCATAGCCAACTCCTGTTCCATGAAGGTCCTTAAAGGTGACAACCAGCACATTGAATTGCACCTAGAAGCTAACTGGAAATGCATATAGTTATTTTTTTAACATTTTTTATTATTTACATATAAATATATTGAATATAGCGTAATTGGCCATGGCATTCCAATTGCCAAAAAAACAGAAATAAAAACAGAATAACATATATACTATTTTAAACAGGGCTAGTGTTGTACAAGTTTCTGACCATCATATTCCAGTATGTCAACTCATCTATCATTCTAATATTTACATTCCTCTGTCACTAATACAAATAGTGTCTCTTTCCAAGTCCTCCTGACCTGATTCTTTCCCCTTCCAACTTCTACCTCATGGTTCTAACCATTGATAAAAACCTATTCCATGTTAAATAGTATTCTGTATCTCCTTTATCATTTATTTTTAGGGTTGTGATGCATGTAGTTCTTGAAGAGGTGGTTAAATTGAGACATGCCCATGACTACTAGAACCACTGCATTCTGCATCACCTGTGGCTTCCAAACACTTTACAAGGGCCGCCTCAGCCCTACAGTTTACATAGCAATAGTCCAACCGAGAGATGGTTAATGCAGGAGCGATTGTGAGGAGAGTCTCCCATTCTAGATTGTAACTGGCACAAAAGATAGACCTGAATGAAGGAACATGTTGAGTGTCAAGCCACTTACAGGGCCTAATGAAGGAAAACAAGAATCGTATAGACTTCAAGAAGGTATTGAAATGTAAGAACTGGTGTATTCTTACACAGAAAAACTGCAGTGGATACCTCCAGCTATCCCTTTATTGGTGAGTTCATTATGGCAGAGTCTGTATGAAATTTTGAATGTTTTCTTTCCAAGATTTTGCAATCTGAACACAACTTCCATAAATGAAGTAAACCACAACACTGCCAAATATCGATTGTTTATGTCTAAATCTCCTCCTGTTTCTTTCTTGGCCTACTCATAAATACTCATGACCCTCCTATAATTGACCCACCAGCTCATCAAAAAGGGGTTTTGAATCAGGAAAGATCTTCAGGTTACAAGCCAATTGCATACCCATCCATAACGAAAGATATTATTTCTCTAGAATTGGATGACTTCTGAACCCAAGGCCATTCCACCTATCTGGGATTGAGTCTATTATTCCCATCCTGATTTGTAAACCTTCAAGTACCAGGACAGTATCTTGATGACATCACTTCAGCCCAAGGCCAAAATGACTGTCATCTATTTACTGATAATTCCTACCTTGCAAAGGCTATTGTACTTTGGCCATGTCATGCAAACTGGCTAACCTGAAAAGTCGATAAAGCTGGGAGTGACCAGAGGAAAAAGGAGAAGGGGCCATCCTAGTACCCACTGGCTTGACACTAAAGGATGACACTGGGATGACTACAGTGAATCTGAAGGAGGTGGTGCAAGACAGAGAAGCATGGAAAATACTGATCGATAGAGTGGCCGGTGTTGGACATGTCTAAATGGCTGATGGTGACCACACTAACCTAGCCCTGTGTTGATGACCGTGCCCTGTGGTTTCTTGTAAGTGTGAAATGGGAGTAAAACAGAATTTAACAGGGAGAAAGGTAAATTCTGCATCTGAGCAGCAAAACCAGAAGACATAAATATAGGATGAGCTGAGTTGGCAGTGGTACACGTGAAAAAGATCAGTGTGTGCTTATAGACCATGAAGTTGGTAGAAAGGCAAATAACCATTCCATTCTTCTCTGCCATGGTCGTATCTCCCTGGGAATACTGTGGACACCTGAGAGTTAAAAATTGACTGTGGCAAATTGAGTAAGTTTAAAGTTATCAGGATGGTAAGGGGCTTGGGAACCTAGCCATATCACAAACAATCAAATGATGTTTATCATATAGAAGAGACAACTGAGGGACAAGGCAATAGCATTTTTCAAATATCTCAAAGATTTATCAGATAGGCTAGGGACTGAACACATTCTCTATTGGTCTAGAGGGTAGAAATCTAGACCAGTGGATTAAATTACAAGAAATAGCAATAGCACTTAGACCTATATACCACTTCACAGTACTTTACAGCCCTCTCAAAGCAGTTTACAGAGTCAGCATATTGCCCCCAACAATCTGGGTCCTCATTTTACCCACCTCGGAAGGAGGGAAGGCTGAGTCAAACCTTGAGCCTCATGGGATTCGATCTGCCAAAGCAGCGGGAATTGAACTTCCAAATTGCTTGTAGTCAGCAGAATTAATCTGCAGTACTGTATTCTAACCATTGCATCACCACAGCTCTTAGAAAGCAGTTCAGACTAGACATCAAGAGGAACATTATGACTGTATAACTCATCAGTGGAACAAACTGCCATATGAAGTGGCGAGTTCTTAGCTGGAGTCGTCAAAGAAAGTCTGGAGGTCATCTGTTAGAGAAGCTGTAGTGACTCCTACATTAAGCAGGATGTTGGACAAGATGACCTCCGAGGTGCCAACAGCAAATGGTTCAGCATTGACCAGGGAATAAGGCAAGGATGCTTGCTGTCCTCTTGCTTGGTTAGTGTACTTTTGAATGCATTCATTATATGTTTATGGTGATGTTTGAAGTGTGTTGGTTGAAAACATGAATGTACATGTACTTTATGTAGGCAATTCTGATTGAATGATTTGTATTGAATGTTAGATTGTATAATACAAGAAGGAATATGGAACTGAAAATTAATATATCAAAATCCAGGGTAGTCTTGTTAGAGAAATGAACAATTGCAAATTATACATGAATGGGGAGAAACTAGAAGAAGTAGATGGAATTGGGTATATTTGGAGAATGTTTCTGAATGATGGGAATATGCACAGAGAAATCTTAAGACATGCCAATGCTGGTAGGGAGATAATGAGTCGTATGTGATCTACTAAAGAAATGAATGTTTTCTGAAAGAAGTGAAAATGAGTTGACATAAATATGTTCCTCCTGCCCACTTTGTTTTATGCAAATGAGTCCAGTCTGGAGAAACATAAAAGTAATTTGAATCAAATTACAGTACTTTTGGGCATAGGCTGCTTAAGAAATGTAAGCAAGGAGAAACTTGTCTTGGATATGTATAGATATACCTGGAGTTCTTGGTAAAAATAATAAAGACGGAATACAAGTAAATAAATAAAATTAAAAGAGATGGGTACGGATTAAGTATGAAATGTGGATTGAAAACAAAAGTATAAAAGAAAAACATTGAGATGATTTGATTTTATGGAATGGGGATACATTTGAAGTCAAGGTGAACACATTGAGAGGAAGGAGAAATCAAGCTGATGGGATCCAGGAAAAGAGAAGTGAGAAGTTTAAAGAACAATGACAGTGTATGAAACAGTGTGTGAACACAGTAAAAGCAAATATGGTTTGCAAGGATATAAAAATACTAGGATGCATAACGAAAGTTTTAGTTTTAGCTTCCCCTTTTTCTTATCTCCTGTCTTTGCCTTAACTATTTCTTATACGTTTTTGATGTTCTGCATATCATTGCTTATCTAGAAGAGGAATAGTGAGTGTGATGGTGTAGTATAGTAGTGTACGATGGGAAACAGTATGAAACTTCGTTTGATGCCTTCTTAAGGTTGTTAGGGCATTTTACTAGATGATATTAAGTTAGTGGTTCCCAACCTTTTGGGCACCAGGAAGCGGTTCCGTGGAGAGAGGATTTTCTGTGGACTGGAGGGGGCAAGATTTCGTGTACTGCCTGCATCCTATGGATGGGGCTTTGCTTTTTGCACGGCCCAATTTCTGGCATCTTGCAGCCCAGTGCAGGTCCATGGCCCGTGAGTTGGGCACCCCTGAAGTAAGTTATTGTTTTTTTTTTCTTAGATTCATGCATTCTTATCCCTATCCTAGATTATTCCCACTCCAGTTGTGTAGGATTTCTAAAAATTTGTATTCTAAACTAGCTGAGGAAATCTACACTACGATGAATTATCCACCTGAAGCTTCTCATTGGGAGTGGTTAACAAACTTTGCATTTTCTGTTTCATATCGGGCTTTAAACTGAGGAGAGAAGTGGTTTTGGAGGTATGTTCTATATAATTGTGTGCTTTCTATAGAGGAAGGTGTGGTTAGGATATTGCCTTAGGCATGAGTGAAAACACTTTTTTGCATTAGGACCCCATTAGTATTGGGCAGGGTGAGTCATCCACCCTGGGGAAGGATGCTGGGAAGAAGGGGCTGAAAAGGGAATATTGCTGTTGAGAATGAAACATGCGCCCCAGGAGCTGAGTTGCTACCAGTGCTGCTTTTATTATTTTTTTTAAAGAAAACAATTTTCTAAAGTTTAAATGTATCATTTACTATGTTTCCTGCAGCTGTCTCTGGATCTGGAGGCTCCCCACACCAGTCTGTGCCAGCTATGCCCTGCAACAGAGGTGGGTATTCAGCAGGTTCTGACCAGTTCTGGAGAACCGGTAGCAGAAATTTTGAGTAGTTTGGAGAATTGGCAAATACCTCCTTTGACTGGCCCTGCCCCCATCTATTCTCTGCCTCCCATTGAGTCCCACCTGATTGGCTGGGTCTTCTTTGGTTGCCCTGCACAGGAGAACAGAGCTGGAAAGCAGGTTAGTGGGGTGGGGAGAGAATGGGGATTTTGCAGTATCCTTCCCCTGCCACGCCCACCAAGCCATGCCACACCCACCAGCCACGCCCACAGAACTGGTAGTAAAAAATTTTGAATCCCACCACTGCCCTGCAATCATCAGTTCTTACCACTGTAGCACAAGAGATTCTATCCCAGGTGCCAACCTGAGTGTTGTTTGTGTGGTTGTAAGCATGCATATACTCTGGATCTGGAAGAGCAGCATTTTGCCTTAGGCTGGCTGTATCCAGCAACACCCCCCAGAGACTATGAAAGATCAGCCAAAATGGCCTCACGTCTTTTTTCTGCATGAAAGTGAACTGCTCTTGAATACAGGAAGACTAAATAAAATGACTGTCTCTAAGCTTATCGGGAGAAATGCAAAACAGGAAGCCTTTAAATTTATCTTTCCTTCCTGACAGTTTCTTCCACTGACTTTCGGCCGAGTTGTCCAGAGGGGTTATGCAAGCAATTATGGTTCAGAGGTTACGGGTCTTCATTCTGTCCCTTTCCTTCTGCTTCTATGGCTTTCCCCTTTCCCCTCTGTTCCCCCCCAGGAAGAATATATCCAGAACAATACCGAGCATCCAGATTCTGCACTGCAGGGAAGGTGTGAAAACTCAATATGGTGTGAAAATCTAGCTTAGGTTTGAGTTGCAACTATTAACCTAAGCTGAGGTTCTTGGTGGTGCTGTAGGAAAAGGTAATTAAATCTTCCTGTAGAAACACTAGTGCAAAGACCCCCCCCCCTTTTTTTTTTTTTATCAACAGAAGGAAATGGGTGAGTAACAATCAGAAGAAACCTAAAAGCAAGATTCAGGTAGTCCTCGACTTACAATAGTCCATTTAATGATCATTCTAGGTTACAACAGCACGGGCAAAAAAGTGACTTACAAACCATTTTTCACCCTTAATGACCGTTGCAGCAACCCCCATGGTTACGTGATCAAAATTCAGACACCCTGGCAACTGACTCATATTTGTGAGGGTTGCAATGTCCCAGGGTGATGTGATCACTTTTTGTGACCATCTGGCAAGCAAGATCAAGGGGAAGCCACTTAACGACTGTGTCACTAACTTAACAACTGCAGTGATTCATTTAACAACTATGGCAATGTTGTAAAATGGGGTAAAAATCCACTTCACAAATGTCTCACTTAGCAAAAGAAATCTGGGACCCAATTGTGGTCGTAAGTTGAGAACTACCTGTACGCACCGAACAATTTGAGCATTTTGAGGCATTATGTGTGTGGTTTTTTTTAGGGGACCCCTCTGATTAATACTGAGACCCTCAAGGTAAACTGGATTTTATAGGATTTCTCTCCCCAGTATGGCCCACACATTTGGAAGGGTTCAACCTGGAAAGGCTAGTTATTATATGCAAGGTTTATCCTGAACTTTAGCCAGAAGGACCAAGTGGGCATCCCTAGGTAAATAGACCAGGGTTTCATGGCTATCAGAACAAAAGCAAAATTGCAGTCCTCCTTGAATTGCTCCCTTGACTAGTCCATAGACTTGAGGTCAGTTGCCTTAACCCATAGCTTACCATTCATGAATATTGGGATGTTCCACAACAAGTAAAATTTTCTTAGGATGAGATAAGTCCTATGCTGGAGATTGTGCTCCCTTTGTTTTATGTACAAATGAAGAGCATACAAAGAAGTATTTCGATAACAGGCCTACAGAAAATTTCCCAGAGAAATATCATGCCCCCTAGACTGTCAGGGATATATTATTATGCAGAATTCTTGACTCAGTTCAGGCAAGTCTGTTGCATATTCAGGAAGCATCTACACCAGGGATGGGCTTCAAAAATTTTAGCAGTGGGTTCTCTGCCCAGTTCCTGGGTGAGCGTGGCCATGGTGGATGTGGCCTAGTCAGCCTCCTGCACCATGGCGAGACTGTGTGTGTTCTTGCCTTCCTGGGCTCCAGAGGCTCTTTGGAAGTCAGAAATGGGCCCATTTCCGGCCTTCCCAAACTTCCGGGAGGTCTGTTTTTCACCCTCCCCAAGCCTCCGTGTGCGCCCTGCACTTATCTTCATCCAAAACAGGCTGCCTGGGGACTCCGGGGAGGGGTGGGGAGGGGCAGGCGGGGCCAGCCAGGAGTAGGATTTGGGGGTTCTCTGAACTGGACAACCCCTGTGAACCCCCAGCAGCCAATCCCTGATCTACACACCATATTTTGCACATACTAGGCCAAAATTGACCAACCACATTTTAACTTAGTGTGTTCTGAGCACTGAGCCCCGTATTTGGTTCAGATTCAGTGTTTTGAAGAAACGTAATCCATAAAATTTCAGATGTGCAGATGGTTAAGGATGGGGTGGGATTCAATTTTTTTAACAACCAATTCTGTGGGCGTGGTTTAGTTAGTGGGCGTGGCTTGGTGGTCATGTGACTGACTCGGTGTAGCCAACTCAACATCACTCACATCGAGGCATGCATCTCCTCGCGTGGCCTCTCATAACTGTGAGGATGCTGCAACAGTCGTAAGTGTGAAAAATGGTCATAAGTCACTTTTTTCAGTGCCATTGTAACTTTGAATGGTCACTCCACACAAGCAAAGTACCAGCAAAGGAGGGGAAAAAAACTCCAGAGATTTTCCTGAGACAGGAAGTCTAGGCCTGCCAAGAATGTAATAAGGGTTGACAGAGAGGCAGTTTCTGTAAGCAACACCAGAATGTTTCCTTCCTGCCTTCCTTACAGGATTAGGCCAGTAATTTCTTCTAACATCCGGTTCTCCGAACTGCTTAGAATGTTAACAACCGGTTCTAGCGAATAGGTGCGCACCTGTAGAATCCCACTCCTGGTTAAGGAACATTTAATATTATTTTTGTAAAGGGCCTAACTGCTCATTCACAGATATCAAACCAGTAAAAGAGAAGCTCTCAAGTAATTTGCATTATCTCATATTGTGGATTCATGGTGAATCTTGTCCGGTACAGTTGGAGAAGCTAACTTTCTGGCTTGATGATTTAGTCCTAACACACAACATAGCATAAATTCTTTACATTCCTAATCAGTTTTTTGTTTATACTGACTTTTGTAGCCTGGAGGGGCTTCCACTTTGATAATTGTCTGGTGCCTATAACTCTTCCTCCTGATGTATCTGGGAAAATGGCATCAACATCCTTGTGGACAAACTATTAACTAGCTTGTAATCCTGTTACAAGCCACCATTTTTAGAGTATCTATATTTGTCACATACCTTTTGACCAAGCCAAGTTGCATCTATTACTCTTACCCTTTTGCTGGTGATAGAAATGGGATATTGGCATCTCACCACTGGAAATTAATTGCTTAGTACTGAAGACATAAAATCTTGTAGACTTTTATGCCATACACCTTTACAAAGGATCGTTTGAACTGCTAATTGGATGCTTTTAAATAGAATTTACAGAATCAAAAACAATGGGAAGTGATTAAATCTCTTGTTGTATATTCTGATAGTATAGTATGGATTCTGTTATATGACTTGGATTGCCTTTTTTAACCATATGATTCTATAGATATTATTTTTTGCTTGGTTGTATTGATGTGTATAAAGAGAACAGAAAGAAATAAAAATATTGAAAAAGACATGAAAGGATGGTATATATGGAGAAGAAACTGATAAATGGAAGGGTTAATAGCTTAATTAAAATATGGCACATTGCCCATCTTACTGCATTCTGCTATGTGGCAGCCCATTATAGAATTAAAAAAAACAAGAATATTCATTATTGATTACAAGTTTCAGTAACCATTGCTTAATGTTTTGAATAGAGGATGTCTTGCAATTAGTTTGAAAATCTATAGCCACCTTTCGGTCTGGGTTTCAGTTTTTTCAAGAAAACGTGTGTTTGTATTTGGATGTGTTTGTGTTTTTTTTAAGCACCGCTTCAAAATGTGTTTAGTGTAGTGGCATCTTAACACTTTTGTGCTATCAGATTCTATCTAGCATAGGTAATCAAGAGAACAATGGTCAGGTGTTTCTAGACAGGTAGTTGTATTAAAATAAAAAATCTATTTATATATTTGTTAGTCCATAAAGTCCTGCCAGATTCTAGGGTTAATAAGTGGAAGGTTATGAAAAAAAAGCAAATTCATGTAACCTATTAACCCCAAGCCAAATGCAATGCTTGTTTCTGCCCATCTAATTGGAACACAAAATCTTCTGAAGTGGTTGACCTATAGCTCCCAGCCAGCCTGGTTAATGGTGAGGAATGTTGGGAATCGTAACGCAGCAACAATTACAACTTCACCACTCCCAACTTATTTTAGCCTCGTGGGATGAATCTCAGTGAGTATCACCCATGTTCTGAAAACAGGCTTATCCAGTTACTGAGACAAATTCGACAAGAATATAGCAACTTTCTAAAATGTAGTTCCCTATTCATAAACTCCTTGACTCAGTTCTTGTACTCGTGCCAGCTGCCTTCTGCTGGTATAGGCTGCATTCCTCCTCCCTTTCTCTTTTGAAATGAAAAGTATTTCTAGTGTTCTTCTGCCTTCAGTAATGGAAAACAAGTGAATCACCAAGAGCATCGTTGAAGTCTTGTTAGTTCTCTTAGCTCAAACGATGAGATAGTGTGATTGTAAATTCCCCCCCCCCTTCTTTTTAATCAAAACATCAGTCAAGTATGAAAAGGGGCATAAGAAGAATAAAAACCAGGCATGCCAAGGAAAGGAAAATAATAGGTGGGGTGGGAAGCTCAAGGAAGTTTGGGGAAAATGTCTGCATTTGTTGTCAAAAAGACATTTGTCTAAACCAGAGTTTCTTAATATTGACAACTTGAGGATATATGGATTTTAACTCACAGAATTCTGGGTGTTGTACTAGTTGGGAAATTCTGGAAGTATACACAAGTTGCCAAGATTGAGATGTCCAGACAAAGGTTATCTACCAAGAAAGCATATGGCAACCAAATCTTAAATTAACCTGAACCCTGCATATTTATGGAGGAAGTGTTATTGGGAAAGGTTTCAGTGGGTAGTGTCCCTCAAGGCAAGAATAAAGTTCTCCCTTGGAGTCAAATTATACATTGCTCCTTTCTTTGGGTGCTTTCCAGGGCAGAGTATAATATTGAAGTGACCTCAATGTAGCACCAGTTAACTTTCCAATTCTTTTTGAAGAAAGTTGTGTGACAGGCTTCATTGCTGCAGAAACCAGAAAACAGGCAGAGAACACTATGGACCAATCAAGGCAGCTCCTCCTCCAACTGACCAATAGGAAAAGCATATCTAAGGGGCTACCACAAAGAAGAGGGAGGTCAAAGCAAGTGAAGGCAATAGATGGAATAGATGGAAGCAAATTAGATGGGAACTAATCAAGGAAAGAGGCAACCTAGAACTAAGGAGAAATTTCCTGACAGTTTCAACAATTAATCAGGGGAATGATTTGCCTCCAGAAGTTCTGGGTGCTCCAATTCTGGAGGGTTTTAAGAAGAAATTGGACACCATTTGTCTGAAGTGGTATAGGGTCAATAGCTTGAGCAAGGGGTTGGACTGGAAGACCTCTAAGGTCCCTTCCAACTGTGTTATTCTGTTATCGCTAATCAGACACAAATGTGAAGGTGAAGAAGAAAAAAGTGCTTATCCAAAAAGAAAGAGGTAGGTGGATGGGGAGGCCATCCATGTTGACTTCACCTGGGCTACTGGACAGGGGAGGGGAGGATTAGTGGTAATAATCATTATGCAAAGAATGAAACATCCCAGATCAATCCCAGCTGTGTTTTAAAATTAAATCAGCGGAGGGGTATGCATTGGGTATGACGGTACACAAGAAAATAGAAACCAATATGGGAAGTTGCTGCGAAGGAAAATCTCTATAGCCATTACACCTTCTTTCCTCTTTAAAAATCAGTGAACAGAAGGTAATGTGAATGGAAGCACAGAAGCAAGTGTTCCAGCAATGGGGTAAAAGATGTTTTGTAGAACCTCAGCACTGCAAACAGGTACTCTTTTTTTTTATTTAATGGATACATTGCAGCAGAACTAGAGTGTAATCTGCTCTGCTGATGAAACAAATGATAGCATGGTAACACACAACTCTTGAAGAAACTCCGGAGTGATATACAGACCCAGGTTATGACTTATTCAGAGATTGCTTGTATTTGCTGGAAATAGGTACTTTGCCCAATAAGGGGTGTGAAATCTACTTATTGGCCTATAAATAAATACTTGTGTAGTTTTTCTCACAGTTGTGGGCAGTAGGTATGGTCAATCTGCAATTAGCTCTCTGCTTTCAGAAAATGCATTTTACTGTCATTGTATGCGTCCCTACGCATCTCCTAAATGTAATTACTGCTGGGCCTTGAAAACGGCAAATTGTGATCAAAGCAATGGCTTCACAAATCTATTACACAAATAGGAAACCACAAGCATGGGCTCTGAGGGCAACCTGCCACTTTTCCTGATAGTGTATAGTATAAGTATATAGTATAAGCTAGAGCCCACTGTAACTACATAGCCAAAAAGGCATTAATAGTTGTTAACGTAATCCTATATAGCTTTTTCTCTGGTAATATCACACTACTAACTAGAGCATACAAAACATTTGCTAGACCAATACTCGAATACAGCTCATCAGTCTGGAACCCGCGTTACATATCTGATATTTAATACAGTTGAGAAAGTCCAGAAATATTTCACAAGAAGAGTTCTCCACTCCTCTACTCGTTATAGAATACCTCATGCCACCAGACTTGAAATTCTCGACCTAGAAAGCCTTGAATTATGCCATTTTCGGTCTGATCTAAGTATGGTATATAAAATCATACATTGCAATGACTTACCTGTCAATAAATACTTCAGCTTCAACCATAACAACACAAGAGCACACAATAGATACAAACTCAAGGTTAACCGCACCAAACTTGATTGCAGGAAATACGACTTCAGCAACAGAATGGTCAATGTCTGGAATACTCTACCTGACTCTGTGATTTCTTCCCCAAACCCCAAAAAACTTTAACCTTAGACTGTCTACTATTGACCTCACCCCTTTCCTAAGAGGTCTGTAGGGGGCGTGCATAAGCGCACCAATGTGCCTACTGCCCCTGTCCTATTGTTTCTTTTTATTTTTCTTATATGTACCCATTTCATGTATTCATAACTATGTATACTGTATACTTATACCTATAATCTTGTAAGCGATTGACAAATAAATAAATAAAGTAAATGGTTTTACTATCTCCTATGGGCACTTCAATAAGCTTGTGATGAGGAAAATAATCAACATGTGTATAGCTCATTTGGCATTAATTAGTTACAGCACCTTAGGAACTACAGCATGTTTTTGTGAACTTTTTTATGTGGATCTGCACACCTCTATACACAAGCACAGATCCCTGCAATTTATACATTTAATATATTAACTTTGTAACGATAGTCTGTTTATTACTGCACATGTTTTCGTAACAAAGCACTCTTATAGATGAGAACATCTATTAAACTTTTAAGAACAGATGTCTGAATAGTTTGTATGGTTTAAATTTCAACCATGCAGGCAGGAATTGTAACACTTTGAAATTATTTTATTTATTTACATATTATTTTTGTAAATAATTCAGGACGGCAAACATATGTAATGCTCCTTCCTCCTCCTATTTTCCCCACAATAACAACCCTGTGAGGTGGATTGGACTGAGAAAGACTAACTGGCCCAAAGTCACCCAGCCAACTTTCATGCCTAAGGTGGGACTAGAACTCACAGTCTCCTAGTTTCTAACCTGGGGCCTTAACCTCTTATTCTGCTCTTCAATTCAAAAATGCAGAAGAAAGGTAGATGTTGAAATTAAGACTACTGCACTATTTGAAGTGCAAAACTCCAGACAATTGCAGGCAAGATGTCCCTTGCTTCTAGCAATAGTTGCCTGCATTTTGCAGCCCAATTTCCATCAATCTAGTAAAAGTGGTTACGAAAGGAGAGGTGAGTTGGAGAACAAGGCAGTTGTGTCCACAATTCTCACAGGTTTTTGGTAAAACGCTTCTTCCCTCCACTCCACAGATGGCAAAAGGATGGCCTAATTACAAAACAGAAAGAGATCCAAACCAAAACAAGCAGTCAAACGCATGAATCGAAACTTCTCCAACTGTAAGTAAGGAAATTTGAAGAACAATGCATTCGGTGCTTATTAAAATAGAAAGGTCAGAGTCACAGACTGTAGAGTGTGCCTCTTTCTTGCACCCAGTTTTAGTCTTCCACACATGCAGTTTGTCATAGATTCCCCAATCACCATCCCTCTCCAGGAAGTAACTGAGATGACATTATATTTCATATGGTTTCCCTTCTGGTTGAATAGCCTGAAACATTTGCATGGCCCTGTGCAGCTGTCCTGTGCAGCTGTGAGCTTTTTGTGATAAGCCTGTGTGTCAGACATGCTTGTAAATCAGGAAGAGAAGCCTGTAAGTCTAAGAAGTGCACAGGGAAGCGGGGAGGGAAAGGGGCTAGTTTCTGCAGGATAATGCCCCAGTGGTGTAAATTAATCACTGTTGAACTTTTATTCTGGTAGATTTACTACAGAAAAAACCCTAAGCGGCAAGGAACATGGTACTGCTTTTTTGGCTGTTTCTTATTTGGATTCATACATTTCACGATCTTGATTCTTTGGGGGCCTCATTTTAATTCATTAGGTTAAAATATTGATAGGCTGCTTTTTTGTATTTATAGTTTACTACGTAAAGTAAATAAACGTGTTTACTAGCTATAATAAGCTAATGCTTATAATCATATTAGATTAATGTGTTAAATTGAACAAGCATCAGAGGACTCACAACTGACAGTGGAATTTCATTCAAGGGAGGGTGCTTGTGAACATTTCTCTCGTTAGCTGCTAGACCCAGAGGTGGTATTCAGTAGGTTCTGACCAGTTCTGGAGAACCGGTAGCAGAAATTTTGAGTAGTTCGGAGAACCAGCAAATCCCACCTCTGACTGGAGATTTTACAGTCTCCTTCCCCTGCCACGCCCACCAAGCCACGCCCACAGAACCAGTAGTAAAAAAAATTGAATCCCACCACTGGCTAGACCTTTGCACTTTGAAATTTGAAGGCTATTTCAACTTTGAAAAGAAATTCAGGGAAAGTTATCAAGCCAGAAAGCGGCAAAATACCATTTTTTTTAAAAAAAAAATTTAAATTGTGCCTTTGGATTTGAAGTAGAGGCCATAAGCTTTCTTGAAAAATAAAGATCTAGATAGCCCTAACGCATTTACATATAATCCGTGATTTAGGACACAGCTGAGCCCAAAATTTTTGTGCATAGCAAGACAGTTGTTCATTTAGCTTTACCCCATTTTACAACTTTTCTTGCCACAAATTGTTAAGTGAATCACTGCAGTTCTTCAGTTAGTTGTTAAGTGAATCGGGCTTCTTCCCCATTGACTTCGCTTGTCAGAAGGTTGCCTAAGATAGTCACATGACCCCAGGACACTGCAACCATCATAAATACATGCCGGTTGTCCAGCCTCTGACTTTTGTTCATGTGACCATGGGGATGCTGTAATGGTCGTTAAATGTAAAAAAAATGATGATAAGTCTCACTTTTGTCAATGCCATTGCAACATCAAACCAACGGTGGGATTCAAAAAAATTTTTTACTGGTTCTGTGGGCATGGCTTGGTGGGCATGTAAAATCCCCATTCCCTCCCCACCCCACTAACCTGCTTTCCAGCTCCGTTCTCCTGGGCAGGGCAACAAAAGAAGACTCAGCCAATCAGCTGGGACTTGGGAGGCGGAGAATAGATGGGGGCGGGGCCACTCAGAGGTGGGATTTGCCGGTTCTCCGAACTACTCAAAATTCCCGCTACGGTTCTCCAAAACTGATCAGAACCTGCTGAAGACCACCCCTGCTTCAAACACTCACTGAACGAATGGTCATAAATCAAGGGCTACCTGTATTTTGTAAGTTTACTGGCCTGCACAGAAAAAAACCAGAAAGAGATGATGAGGTGGCTTTTGATCCTATTCATCCTGGGGGATTCTGTACTGTAGGGCCGTGGAGAGGACTGTTTCCAATGATCTGGGGAACTGTTGCTGAGACTTCTCTGGCTCTTACCACTAATCTATACCTTTTGAGTTATTTCATGAAGAAGGAAGGAAGAGTAACATTTGTCCATGGTGTAGCTGTGCCTCTCTAGAACATGCGTAAGTCCTTTCTGTAGTTTAGTCTAAAGCAGGGGTGTCAAACTCAAGGCCCATGGGGTGCTTAGATCTGGCCCACTGGCCCACCCTGGAAACAGTGAAGGACCAGCCCACGGTGCCTCTGCCAGCGAAAACAGAGCTTGGGGAGGCCGCCCACGGTGTGCCTGGGATCTGTTTTTGGCCGCGATGGCCGCCTGCCACCCGCTGCCAGCAAAAACAGCTCAGAGCAGCCGTGTGTGGCCAAAAATGGTACCTCGATGAGTGACGTTGAGATGGTCCCGCCCCCCACGCCCTCCATGAGGTCAAACACAACCCTGAACGCAGTCCTCAATGAAATCGAGTTTGATTCCCGTGTTCTAAAGGAATGCAATTTTGGTAGCACTGGACAAGTTATATTGAAATTATATATCTTTGTTGTTCTTGATCTTCTAATCTAAAAACCTCAGTGTTCCTGGCTGAGTAGCTTAAAAGCCTTCCACTTAAAAAATGAGGTAATCAAAAGGAAGCAAGGCAAATATATTGCCTTAAACAATGCATGGGGAGATTTTTTTAAAAAAAAAAAGTCAAGTAAATTATTGTTCTAAATTATGTAAACAATAAATTTTGAGTGTTTCCAGCCAGAAGTATTTTGGCAAACTAAATTTAAAAAACCAAAGAGTTTTATTTTTTTCTGATAAGCAAGCGTCCAGAGAAACGGGTTTCGTTGCGTTTAGTAGAATTTGTATTTTCATTTATTGCTTTGTATGAGTAGCGTAAGTATATCCCTTCCAGTCTGCTATGTCAACAGGACAGGAAGATATTACGCATTCCAAGTTGCCATTAAAGCCCATTAATTAATCTAAAGAAGGTAGAATCTATCTTGAGGATAAGTGATTGTAGGGGCACTTCCAGGTAGTTTCCTTGGCAGCAATCTTAAAGTATTCATCCAGAATTTTTTTTTTTTTTTTTGACTTCTTAGTCTAGCCAATGGGTCGGGCATTCCTTGCAGATCTCCCATCTGAGTGCTATCTAGGCCAGTGTTTTTTCAAACTTGGCAACTTTAAGATGTATGGGTTTCAACTCCCAGCATGCTGGCTGGGGAATTCTGGGAGTTGAAGTCCACGCATGTTAAAGTTTCCAAGTTTGAAAAAAAACCAAACAAACACACCGATATAAGCAAAGATTCCTCACGGTGTCTGGAAATACACATTTTCAAACAACAAAATCTATCTGTTTCCCATATACTGTGTGGGTCTGTGTACAGGGAGAGATTAATCTAGTTGATTTATATTGAAAGAAGGCATTTGAACGCTTTTGCTATGTAATTAGAATGCCTAACAATATGAGGTTTAATAATACGGTACCACTGACAGGCACAGTGCTATTTTAGCTTTTGAAATGAAAGGACAGGGAAGCACGGATGAAAGGTGGAATAAGAATGGGTTTTTTTTTCTTTCTTTTATCGGTGTTTTAAAACCCAGGGGTGGAGAAGTCATTCAGTTAACTCTGTTTTTTAGAAAAACATAATGTATTCCTCTCTCCTGGTATAATGCTTTAAAAGGAACGGCAAAGATTGCGATTCCACCCCCTCCCGGTCTTCTTATTCCTTCCAAATAAATCTGGCAGTCAGGAATGCTTGCCGGGAGACCCGGGAGACATGTTAAAAAAAAAAAAAACCCTCAGGAGGATGGGTGCAATAATGTCACCTCTCTTTAACATCCATTGCAATATTGCACACACTTTAAAAAAGGGCAAGTGCCACATTTGTCACCTAGACTTTGTTTTCCTTCCTTCCTTCCTTCCCCCCTGATGCCTCTGCCAGTGTCCTGTCCTATTTGTTGGCTCAAGCATGGTTCTCTCCTTGGTCATTTGGTTCTTTAAAAGGTCTCTAGTCCTGTCAGGCGCAATGAACCAGAACAACTCCATGAGAGGGCCCAAACAGTTTCTTTATCGATCGTCTGTGTACAAGAATCTCACCAGACTGACTACATTCACTTGGAAACCGGCAGATAAACCTTGCAATAGCTGCCATTTCCTCCCACGTAGCGACACCAAGCTGATATCAAGCTGGCTCATCTTTTTACTTCCCCTTTAGCTGATAATTCCACCACACTTACTCAGTTAATTAGGTGAATCTTTTACTACAGAGAGCTTTGTGGGTGGCTAAATATGTACGTTGGTGCATGCATTTCTGAGTTTCCTTTGTTATATTAAAAACGTTGTGAAAGTTACTCCAAAAATGAGGTATTGGGGATGTAGCCAATTCTGCTGATATAAGCACTATGTTCCCTGACAGAGGTACTTTTTACATATTTGTCATCAATATTATTTACTTCTTCACATCCCTCTTTTTTTTGTGCAGGAATAAAATGCAGTATATTTAGTGTTCTTTTCCTTCTTTTTTCCCTACAGCCATTGAGCCGTGAATGCACAGTTGTCAGAATGCAGTACTACAGGCTGAGTTTGCTCACTGCCAGGAGTTTGATCCTGACCGGCTCAAGGTTGATTCAGCCTTCTATCCTTCCGAGGTTGATAAAATGAGGATCCAGATTGTTGGGGGAAATAGGCTGACTCTGTAAAACCGCTTAAAGAGGACTGTAAAGCACTATGAAGCTATATATGTAAGTGCTACTGCTATTGCTAAATGCTATTGTGAGATACTTTGAGTTAAGAAAGGGATTGACCCAAAGTCTCTCAGTAAGTTGGTTTACTGTGATAATGGATGAAAGTGGATGAACTTAGGATTTCCTGCCCCTGGACAAACACAGCTGCTGCTTTATGATTTTAGGTGGTTCCCTGTAAGAGCTAAATAACTTACATTAAACACCTATTATATATAAAAAAACATTTTGCCATTTGATTAAGGCCTTCTTAATCAATTGTAAAAAAGATGTTGAGACTCTAGAAAGAGTGCAGAGAAGAGCAACAAAGATTATTAGGGGACTGGAGGCTAAAACATATAAAGAACCATTGCTGGAATTGGGTATGTCTAGTTTAATGAAAAGAAGAACTAGGGGTGAAATGATAGCAGTGTTCCAATATTTCAGTGGTTGCCACAAAGAAGAGGAAGTCAAGCTATTCTCCAAAGCACCTGAGGGCAGGACAAGAAGCCATGGGTGGAAATTAATCAAGATGAGAAGCAACTTAGAATTAAGGAGAAATTTCCTGACAGGTAGAACAATTAATCAGTGGAATGCCTTGCCTCAAGAAGTTGTGGCTGCTCCAACACTGGAAATTTTTAAGAAGAAATTGGACAGTCATTTGTCTGAAATGGTATAGGGTTTCCTGCCTGAACAAGGGGTTGGACTAGAAGACTTCCAAAGTCCCTTCCAACTGTGTTATTTTGTGTTCGGTAAATGCTCTCTGAAAAGAACTGTCATTACCAGTTTACGAAACACTAAAAGGCTGTGTGCTTGTGCTATTCCAGAAAGAGGGAATTACTGCTGTTTTCTAGATACCCTTGATCTCTTACAAGGTCAGCATTCAAAATATCCTTATTCTGTTATAATATGTCATAAAATTCTTAGTATTCTTGGTAAAAAATTATTAGAGAAGCTCCTCTCAGATATAGGAAGGGCCCAGTCCATATAAGGATAGTGGATACTCATCAATAACTTGAATTCAGTCCAGAAATCTGGCAATCTAAGTTCCCGAGAAAATATATGTTAATTTATTAAACTGGTTAGTGCAGGCTTAATACCAAATTCTGATCTGTGGAATCATTTTTCTCAAAGAAACAAACAGGTTTTCCCAGGCTTAATCTGAAGTGCAACAAAAGCCTGTTTGACTAGAGCAAGTGGGGGGGAAACTGTGCTTGTGTTTTTGTGATACAAATAACACCCTACCTCCAATGTTAGGTTGACAGGTAGGAAATATTTGCCAAGCTATAATTTTGTGGCTGTCCAATTTAAAATGTAAGAAGAATGCCACTGTGCTATGTTGCCTTAAGAGACAACTTTTCAAGTACGGATTTATTTTGCTACAGATATTAAGATACTTGCTTAGTAGTGGAGGTATTAATATTTTATACCAATATCTTTTTTTTTTTGAGGGAGGGGACCATATCATCAGTCATTTTGGTGTAGATAAAGACCATTACAATATACTCTTGGGAAACTATTGGCAAAATAATGGTCAACATAAGAAATGCTCTAGGCACAGTTCTACCAGATTTTTGGTGCAAAGATTCTGATGATCTCAGAGAGATACACACCAACTTTGAAGTTTTTTCTGATTAGTATAGTATAGTATAGTATAGTATAGTATAGTATAGTATAGTATAGTATAGTATAGTATAGTATAGTATAGTCAGCGGTGGGATTCTACCAGTTTGCACCAATTTGCTAGAACCGGTTATTAACATTCTAAACAGTTCAGAGAACCAGTTGTTAGAAGAAATTACTAGCCTAATCCTGTAAGGAAGGCAGGAAGGAAACATTCTGTTGTTGCTTACAGAAACTGCCTCTCTGTTAACCCTTATTACATTCTTGGCAGGACTAGACTTTCTGTCTCAGAGACCATTCAAAGTTACAATGGCACTGAAAAGAGTGACTTAAGACCATTTTTCACTCTTACGACTGTTGCAGCAGTACATGTGGAGAGATTGCAAGTGAATTCTAGGTTATGAATTCTCACAAGGGTACCATCTATTCTGGTCACTCATACTTTAGTTATCTGGGTGATTTGATAAAAGGGACTGCCCTTGAAGGAAATCCAGAAGCTACAGTTGGTCCAGAACATAAGAGTGTAAGTAGTTATTGGCATGAACTTGGGACACCCATGTTGCATCTCTACTCTACAAGGCAGTTTCAAGGTATTGGTTCTCAACCTTACATGACCTGCGGCTGGGTTATTTGAGAAGCTGCCCCACCCTCCAGGTTTTTTTTTTCTACCATGGCTCCTGCTTTTTGGAACATCACAGCCTCCAAAATTAGTTTGGGCCCAGTCCTGCTGGCCTTCGAGAAAGCTCTTAAGTCCTATCGGTCTTCTTGAATTTGGGAGATAGGAAGTTTGTTAAGCCAGTGAAGTGGCTCTAACTTACTGTGATTGGTTTATCCTCCATAGCCATTTAATGCTTTTCTTTCGTATGCTTTTGCTTTCCTGTATTCATTTGTGGTGAGTGTTTTGTGTTGTTTTAGCCGCCCAGAGTACTGTTGTGAGATGGGTGGTCACAGAAATCAAATCAAAGAAACAGACTGTATGAGTTCTGTTGGAGGCCCAGATACTGTATACTGTATCAAGTTGCTTGAAATGCTCCCTTCATTTCCATAAATCTTCTAAAAAACCGACTGTGGCAAAAAGAGAAAAACTATTATGAGAAGGGTAGCTGAATTATTATTTGTATACTTCTGTTTCTCCCTCCCTTTCTCTCTCTTTCAGTACTCAAAGGTTCATTTATTTGCTTTTTAAATACGCATTATCAGGGTAACAAGAGAAAAATGGTAAGCGTAAGGACAGGTGATTGGGAATAATCAGTGAAGCTCTTAAATGCAGTGGTATTTTTCCACCAGGAGCAGAGAAATGGGCTCCAGGCTTGCCCACTTAACAGTCTACTGCAGCTCCATAACATCTGCCTATGGGGGAAAGTTACTGTTCAGCGCTTAGGAATGCATAGCCAATGTGACAGCAATAGGAAATAACCTCAGAGATTATAGTGGGGGCCATGAAGGGGCAGCAAATTCAAAACACAGACTGAATGTAAACAACCTCTTCTCCATTGCAGAGCTCCTACCCTGGGAGGTTTTCAGACCAGCAAGAGAGCCATGGTGACTAAATAAATACAAGCCCAATGCAGCAGCCTGTTGATTGATTGAGTTTAGAACATTCAAGTTAGACAGAAATATATTGTGATTAACCAGGCAGGGCATTTGTAAAAATAACAACCAAAATTGCTGGGTATGTTAAAAACTGTAAGTGTCATCTTAGAAAAGGAGTTCCTTCTTCTCTTGCAAGAAGGAAATGCCTTTTCTTTAAGGTCTGCCAAAAGACAGATGCGAGTCTTATAGAAACGAAGAGAGAATCTTCTTCGTGATGGATTTATTCGCAGGCAAAATGGGTGGGGATTAAATGTGATGATTAATTAATGAAGTATCAATTTAACGATAATCAACTTGATTGCTCTGTATGGCAGCCATAATAAATAGACAGTTTCAGAATAATAGAGTTAGAAGGGACCTTGAAGATCTTCTAATCCAACCTCCTTTCAGGTCTGGCCTTCAGCTTCTCCTCACTTCCTTATATTGAATCTGAATTCAAAGGTCAGTGACGCTGGGACACTCCATGAGGAACAGACACTCCACAGATTCATGAATACATGACATATAAACAGGATCTCATTTACAATCTTAGCTTCTTCCCACCCACATGCTCACTGGTTTCATAAACTGGACCATAAAAATTGGCCACACAAATGCCTCCTTCACCAAATCCATTGGAGGGAAAGGGCCAAAAAAGGTTTGCCACAGAAGTTTACAAACTGAATCCAGGTATGTGTTAATGAACTAAACTAGTCCAAGGGACCAGACAGGCATGCTGGATAAATGTACTGGATGATGAAAGTGTCCAGCAGCTGCCAGCTTCTCCTGGGCGCTGTCACTTGGCTTGCTGGCATTCCCTGAAACATGTAGGGCACCTGAGGAGAGTCCGTCAGCTGTGGGTCATATTTGAACAGCAAAGACACCATGAGTAACTTTGAAACAAGGAATGCCCCATTGCTATCTGATTTCCCAATTTGAAAAGCAAGCTGCTACATTTGGGGCAAGGCCCGGCCATCGGAGTGCTAGGACTGTTCCGTTGTACTTTTTGAATGGGAATTGCTAAAACTGCAATCAAGCTGTTGCCGGCTTAACAGGTATATAAAAATTGAAGTTTGTCTCTGCCAATGTTGACTCTTCCTTTCCAGTTTATTTTGTGTCTTGGTTTCCCTGGCTGGTCCACACATCACACAATCATCATGTTGAAAGAGGCCATTTAGATCTCTGAATCCCAACCATGCTCAGAGCCGGAATCCAAATTAAAGCACCTTTCCAGACCAAGTGAAGGGGAGTCTATCGCTCCTCTGAATAATTCTTTCCACTGTTGAACAGCTTTTACTGTCAGGAAGGGATGTTCTGCACCATGCAATGATGAAGAACAGAGCTTCTTCTGTTTGTCATCCTTTCACATGTTGCCAGAGTCTCCTCTCGGTCTTCTCCACCCTCCCACCCCTCCAAGGCTCAACTTCCCAATTTCTTCAGATTGATTTACCTTCATCGGCTTCCTTTCTAGACCCCTGATTAGCCTTGAAGATTTTCTCTGAAGAACTTACATTTGTTTGTTTTTTTAAATGTGACGCTCAGAACCGGACAAAGTATGCAAGCTTGGATCTGATCCATCTAAAATAAAGGGTAAACTATCACAGGTAGTCATCAGCTTACAACGGTTCATTTAGTGACCGTTCGAAGTTACAATGGCACTGAAAAAAGTGACTTATGACCGTTTTTCACACAATTGCAGCATGTGATCAAAATTTAGATAGCAATAGCAATAGCACTTAAGACTTATATACCGCTTTATAGTGTTTTACAGCCCTCTCTAAGCCGTTTACAGAGTCAGCCTATTGCCCCCAACAATCTGGGTCCTCATTTAACCCACCTCGGAAGGATGGAAGGCTGAGTCAACCTTGAGCCTGGTGGGATTCGATCTGCCAAAGTGCAGGCAACTGGCTGCAGCAGAAATAGCCTGCAGTACTGCACTCTTAACCACTGTGCTCCCAAGGCTCACGATTGGCAACTGATTTGGCATTTATGATGGTTACCTTCTGACAAGCAAAGTCAATGGGGAAGCCAGATTTCACTTAACAACCGTTTTACTAACTTAACCACTGCAGTGATTCATTTAACAACTGCGACAAGAAAGGTTGTAAAATGGGGCAAAATTCAATTAACTGTCTCGCTTAGCAACAGAAATGTTGGGCTCAATTGTAGTTGTATATCGAGGACTATCTGTACTTTTCACAATTTCGAAACTACTACTGATGAAGTCTAAAACTAAATGTGCCCTTTTTACAGCTCCAGCATATTGCTGACTCAAATTCAGTTTTCAGTCAACTAGTACAATGGCCCTCAACCTTTTGGGCACCAGGGACCGGTTCCGCGGTTTTTCCGCGGATCAGAAGGGGTGTGGTTTTGTGTGCTGCCTGCATCCTGTGGGTGGGGCTTCGCTTGTTTGTGCGACCTGGTTTCTGGCGTGCTGTGGCCCAACGTTGGTCCACAGACAGAGGGTTAGGGACCCCTGAACCAGTATTCCAATATCTTTTCTTCAAAAATACAATTGCCAAGCTAGGTATCTTGATTGCAACTCTTTCCCTTTCTCTTTTGTTTCTCTGAGAGAGAGATCGGTGATTTAGAAAAATGAGAAATAAATAATAAATGGTATTCATTTATACAAGTAGATCTCAGCCTGTAAATGAATATCTGTTTTCAGCCATAATTGAGCCCAAAATTTCTGTTGCTGAGTGAGACATTTGTTAAGTGCACCTTGTCCCAATTTACAACCTTTCTTGTCACAGGTATTAAAGTGAATCCCTCTGATTGGTAAGTTAGTAACATGATCTGGCTTCCCCATTGTGAATCTGGCTTCCCCATTGACTATGCTTGTCAGACTGTCGCAAAAGTTGGGCACATAACTGGTCATAAATATGAGTCCATTGTCAAGTGCCTGAATTTGGATCCTATGAGCTTGGGGATGCTGCAGTGGTGGTAAGTGTGAAAAAAAGTCTCTTTTTTCAGTGGGGTTGTAATTTTGAATGGTCACTAAATGAACCATTTAGTCAAAAACTACCGGTACTGTTGTATGTTTCTTACACCTGCAGTGGTGATCGTGGCGGCTTATGAATTAGATAAACAAATAAATTCTTTCAATAAACCTCTCTCCCACTTCCACACTTGTCCTTCATAGTTGCCTAAGTCGAGCAGCCATGCCCATTTCAGCCAGTTTAGCTATGCACTGACTGAAGAGCATTCTTCATTCTGTTTGTTTTGGGTCTCTCTTCCTTTCCTTTCATGGGATGACCGAAGTTTGTTACATTAAGAAGATGGAATGAAAGTTCCTCCCTATTTTTTCTTCCCACATCATGCAAGGTTTTATATATACCTCTCTCTCTCTCTTTGCAGGCTTAAAAAGATATCCAGATGTGAGGTTATTTGTCAAGGGCTGGAGTCTCTGATGTGACAAGAGAATTTCAAGTGCTAGGCTAATTGCCAAGATTCTTTTTGTAAGACTAAAAGCCAGAAATACCGCTGCTGTTATTGCCTCTGTATATCTGTGCATACAAGAGAGACAGACAGGGGCTATCACTGCATACGCAGGCAAACTACGGTATCCTGGGAGGTCATGGGGCCTCTGTTTTTGCAGGCTGTCCTATGAATGTGACCTTGTCAGAACTGAACCCTGGTCTGTTTAAAATAGGAATCAGAGCCAGAAAAATGTTGTTGATTAAGCTAAACTCCCAGCCCAAACAAGAAAGCTTTTATGTATTACTTCCTATCCAGGAGAACCCCAAGGTCAGTTTGAACTTTGCAGAGCAGGGGAATATAATCCAACTGCAATTATCTCAGCAAATCTCACAAGGCAACCTCCTCCTTGTCTAGCAGCTTCACACACTTGGCTGGAATGTAAAACCCTCTATAGCCTGCTCTCCTTCAGGGCTTCCAGTTTGCCTCTGAAAGCTACACTTCCTATCTTTTCCCTTCTTCTCATGTAGATGCTTCATGGAGATCTAACCCTACCATATACTAATAGTTTCTGGCTCACTAGCTATATATCACTGGCCTTCAGCCTAACTTCAGGTGAAACACAGTGACTAAATTAGTAGACCAGCAAAATACTGTGGACATAATATATTTAGATTTCAGCAAGACATTCGACAAAGTAGACCACAACCTACTTCTTAGTAAGCTAGAAAAAAGTGGAATAGATAGCATCACCACTAGATGGACTCGCAACTGGCTGGCAAACCGTACTCAACGAGTAGTCCTTAATGGATCTAAGTCTGCATGGAGGGAAGTAAGCAGTGGGGTGCCACAAGGTTCCGTCTTAGGCCCAGGACTCTTAAATATCTTCATTAATGACTTAGATGAGGGAATATTTATTTATTTATTTATTTATTTATTTGATTTATATACCGCCCCCTCTCCCCGAAGGGACTCGGGGCGGTGAACAGCCAATAAAAACACATATACAATGTACAAAGTATGAGACAACATGATATATTAAAATTTAAAAACTGAAATCCAATATGGCTCTAATAAAATATAAACAAGTATTAAAAAGATTAAAACCCAATTAAAATTTAAAAACCCCTAGGCCAGTCCGGCCTGCCGAAATAAATGCGTTTTGAGCAACCGACGGAAGGCCATGAGATCGGGGGCGGCCCTTATCTCCGGGGGTAATTCGTTCCAGAGAGGGGGTGCTCCCAATGAGAAGGCCCGCACCCTCGGGGTCGCCAGCCGTCCAGCCGGCGGCACCCCGAGGAGGCCCACCCTATGGGAGCGTACCGGTCGGTGGGAAGCCGATGGTGGCAGGAGGCGGTCTCGCAAGTAACCTGGTCCCGAGCCATGGAGCGCTTTAAAGATAGTGACCAAGACCTTGAAGCGCACCCGGAGGGCCACCGGGAGCCAATGCAGCCCGCGTAGAAGTGGCATAACATGGGAGCCCCTAGGTGCCCCCATTACCACCCTCGCGGCTGCATTCTGCACCAACTGGAGCCTCCGGATGCTCTTCAAGGGCAGCCCCATGTAGAGAGCATTGGCATAGTCTAGGCGGGAGATCACCAGGGCGGAAGTGACCGTGCGAAGCGCATCCCGATCCAGAAAGGGCCGCAACTGGTAGATCCTACGGACCTGTCCAAAAGCCCCCCTGGCGACGGCCGCCACATGATCTTCCAATGACAGCCGTACATCCAGGAGGACACCCAGATTGCGGGCCCTCTCTGTGGGGGCAAGAATTTCCCCCCCCACAGCCAGCGATGGAACCAGCTGGCTGTATCGGGGTGCCGGGAAGCACAGCCACTCAGTCTTAGATGGGTTGAGCTGAAGCCTGTTCCGCCCCATCCAACACCGCACGGCCTCCAGGCATCGGGCCATCACTTCGACGGCTTCATCGGGGTGGCCCGGGGTAGAGATGTACAGCTGGGTGTCATCAGCGTACTGATGGAACTCTACCCCAAAGCCACGGATGATCTCACCTAGCGGCTTCATATATATGTTGAACAGGAGGGGCGAGAGCACCGACCCCTGAGGCACCCCGCAAACCAGGGGCCTCGGGGCCGACCTCTGCCCCCCTGCCAACACAAATTGCGAGCGGTCAGAGAGGAAGGAGGAGAACCACCGCATAACGGTGCCTCCCACCCCCAACCCCCCCAGCCGCTGCAATAGGATACTGTGGTCGACAGTATCAAAAGCCGCCGAAAGATCTAGGAGGACCAGGACAGAGGAATAACCCCTGTCACGGGCCCTCCAGAGATCATCCACCAATGCGACCAGCGCCGTCTCTGTGCTGTGCCCGGGCCTGAAGCCCGATTGGCGTGGATCCAAATAGACAGCTTCATCCAGGTGCTGGGGAAACTTGTGCCACCACACTCTCAACAACCTTCGCCATAAAGCGAAGGTTGGAGACAGGACGATAATTAGATAACAAAGTTGGGTCCAGGGACGGTTTCTTGAGGAGGGGTCTCACCACCGCCTCTTTCAAGGCGGCGGGTAGATATCCCTCACTCAAGGAAGCGTTAATAATGCCCTGGAACCAACCTCGTGTCACCTCCCGGGTGGCTAACACCAGCCAGGAGGGACACGGGTCCAATAAACATGTGGTCGCATTCAGTCCCCGCAGTAACCTGTCCACATCTTCGGGGGTCACAGGATCAAACTCGTCCCAAATGACTGTTCCAAATTCCGCCCCCGATTCCCCACCCAGAACTGCCCATTCGGAGTCCAAGCCATCCCGGATCTGAGTGATTTTATCCACCAGGAACTTTGAAAAATCCTCAGCCTGTCCCTGCAAGGGGTCCTCCCGCGCTCCCCCTTCTAAGAGGGAGCGGGTCACTCTAAACAGGGCAGCCGGGCGGTTTCCTGCAGACGCAATAAGGGTGGAAAAGTAAAGACGCCTCGCCACCCTTATCGCCACTAAATAGGTCTTAATAAAAGACCGTAAAAGTGTTCGGTCAGGTCCGGAGCGAGTGGTCCTCCAAATACTCTCCAGGCGTCTTTTCCGGCGCTTCATCTCCCTCAGCTCCCCGGAAAACCAGGGGGCCGAGCGAGAGCGGCGCCGGGTCAGAGGCCGCAAGGGCACGACCCGGTCCAGGGCCCCAGCCGCCACCCTTTCCCAGGTGGCGACTAGGTCCCCCACCGAGTCGTGAGTCCGAATGTCGGGATATGGCCCAAGCTCCATCAGGAACCTATCTGGATCCATCAGGCGCCTGGGGCGGTACCAACGTATTTGGTCCGCCTCCCTGCGATGGGGAGGAGCGGCCTGGAAGTCTAGCCTAAGGAGCGAATGATCTGACCATGACAAGGGTTCAATAGAAACATCCCCAACACCTAGATCATCCTGCCACTGTCCAGAGACAAAAACCAGATCCAGAATGTGACCCCCAGTATGCGTGGGTTCCTTAATTAATTGGGTCAGGCCCAAGGCCGTCATGGAAGCCAAGAACTCCTGAGCAGTCCCCGAGGCCCCACCGGCCGAAGGTAGGTTGAGATCCCCCATGACCATCAGCCTGGGGGTCTCAACCGCCAGGCCGGCTATGACCTCGAGGAGCTCAGGCAGGGCCGATGTCACATAGCAGGGAGCCAGGTATGTGATCAATAGGCCCATCTGAACCCCGGAACCACACTTAACAAACAGGGACTCACATCCGGTCGTCTGAGGAACAGTGGATTCCCTAGGATCTAGATCCTCCCGAATAATTACCGCAACCCCCCCACCCCTCCCCTCGGCCCTCGGCCGATGAAAGACCCGAAACCCGGCTGGGCACATCTCTACTAGAGGGACACCCCCCTCCTGTCCCAGCCAGGTCTCGGTAATGCCCGCCAGGTCCGCACCCCCCTCCGTGATGAGATCGTGCACAAGGGGGGCTTTATTCACTACGGACCTGGCATTGCAGAGCATCAGCCGGAGGCCCGGGGCCCGATCATTCAAACAACTCAGGGAGCGAGACATGACCTGGGGGCCGGAGCGCACCACCGCTTGTAAACAGCGGGGGCGAGCTCCCATCACTTGATAAGACCCCCTGTCAACACCATACCTGCCTCTCCCACCGATCGTAGGGATAACCCTTTCATCCCCCTCCCCAGAAGAAACCCTCATCTTCGGAACGACCGTCCCCGATCCCAAGGCCTCCCAGTCGCAGGTATCCCCCGGTCTGGCCTTATCCCCAGGCGGGTTGTCCCCCAAACCCAGCCCGGGCCCCCTCCCTAACCCAATTAATAAATTCCCTTGCCCTAACCCCATTAAAAATTTCGTCAAAAATTTAAATAATTTAAAAGACCCCTTAAAATCCCTAAAATTAAAATCCCCAACTGCGTCATATCTCCTCTCTGGCACCCAAGAGCCATCCTCGAGGTATGACCGGGAGAGGTCTGAGGGCCACACCTGAGAAAGGGGGGCATTCCTCAGGGCCCTCAGTTCAGCTGCCGAATAGATAGACTTCAGTTTTTCATCGCCTCTGGGCAGTAAGGCCTCACAAAGCAAGGGCCAGAATAAAATGTCCTGTGGAAGAAAAGAAAGATCCTCTACCCCAATGACCCTCTCACGGTCACTGGGGAGTCCTGGTGGTAATAGGTCCACCATCCTCTCACGATGGTGAGGGACCAGATCACACGGACCTTAGGGTGGAGATAAGGTTCAACCCACTGTCCTCTCACAACAGTGGGGAAGGATGATATGCAACGCCATCGTCCTCTCACCACGATGGCGGTCTGAGAACCTCCTCCTCTGGCACCTTTCTCCTGGTACAAGGATAGTCAGAATAAGGGCATTCGCTGGCTGATGGAAAATGTTATACCACTAAAAGTGGCAATAGGCTGGAGTTGATGGTAAACAGCAGACAAGTATCCAGACAGGTATCCAGAACTCATACAGGAACAACAATATCAAACGCTGCCAGGCTAAACGGTACAAGTAGAAGAGGACGACGAGGTAAGACAACAAATAGCAGCAGCCTCGACCATCCACTAAAACAAGAGCAAGAGAGGATCGCAGCAAGACACATCTCAACCGATCCTCTCGCCTAGAATTCAAATATCCCGCCATCCAAGATGGCGGGCGCAGCTGTAATCCCGCAGGTCTGGCGTCGCAAATCCACCGCTCATCACAAATACCCTCCAGGAAGGACTCAAAACGACGGTCGAGTCCATCTCTACCAGCTGGCAGAAGACCAGGAGGGAAAACTCTCCCCCCGACGTCCTCTGCCCTGGTCGAATGCAGCCCTCCAAGAACATCTGACAGCATCTCCGTCGCAGCAAGAAAGCCTCGGCCAATCCTGGAATTCAAATGTCCCGCCCTTCAAAATGGCGGGCGAAGTTGTAAGCCTGCAGGCTTTGCATCGCGGACTCACCGCTTCGCAGCCGCGGCTCCAGCACAGTCCAGGATGGCCTCAAAGCGACGGCGAGGTCCATCCCTACCAGCTGGCAGAAGGCTAGGGGGGAGAAATCCCCCTCCGACGCTCTCTGCCCGGGCCGAACAAAACCCTCCGGAGCGTCTTCATTTCAGCCGGCCGACATCCCAGTCATGCGCAGCATGCCAACTTGGAAGACTTACTCATCTTAAAGTTGCCAAGGTTGAGAAATACTGCTCAATAGTCACGGATCTTCTCTAACAATCATGAATCTTCTCCTTGGAAGACTTCCAGAGTGCCTCTTCATGTCTTCAATCAACTTTCCCTAATCTTGTAGGACCTCTAGATACATTGGACTTTGCTTCTCACAATTCCCTTGTAGTGGTTCAAAAATAATCAGATGCTATTATAGGATGTCTCTAATATATTAGAGGAAGGGGAACTTACCAAATTTGCAGATGATACTAAGCTGGCAGGAATAGCTAACACCAAAGAAGATAGGCTTAAGATCCAGATGGATCTTGACAGACTACAACACTGGGCCATATCTAACAAAATGAAATTCAGTGTAGAGAAAAGTAAAGTCCTACACTTAAGCAAGAAAAACCAAAAGTATACATACAGACTGGGTGAAACCAGGCTCAATAGCAGTAACTGTGAGAGGGATCTTGGAGTGTTAGTGGACAACCAGCTAAATATGAGCCAGCAGTGTGCAGCAACAGCCAAAAAAGCTAATACAATTCTAAGTTGTATTAACAGAGGGATACAATTAAGATGAAGGGAGGTATTAATACCACACCATAAAGCCTTAGTAAGACCACACCTAGAGTACTGCATCCAGTTTTGTTCACCATATTATAAAAAAGATGTTGAGACTAGAAAAACTACAGAGAAGAGCAACCAGGATGATTAGGGAACTGAAGACTAAAACATATGAAGAATGGCTACAGGAACTGGGCATGGCTAGTCTAGTGAAGAGAAAGACCAGGGGAGACATGATAGCGGTGTTCCAGTATTTGAGGGGCTGCCACAGGGAGGAAGGGGTCAAGCTATTTTCTAAAATGCCTGTACACCAGACAAGAAATAATGGAAACAATGGAAACTGAACAAGGAGAGATTTAACCTGGAAATGAGGAGAAACTTTCTGACAGGACAATCAACCAATGGAACATCCTTCCCTCAGAAGTTGTGGGAGCGCCATCGCTTGAGACTTTCAAGAAGAGATTGGACTGCCATCTGTCAGAAATGGTGTAGGGTCTCCCGCTTGGGCGGGGGGTTGGACTAGATGACCTACAAGGTCCCTTCCAGCTCTGATTATCTGTTATCTGAATCACATATGGTAGAAAGAAGAATCTCCAAATATAACTGTAAGCCAAAGATAGGCCGTCAATCTACACAGGCTGAATACTGTTCCCTATCTTCCCACTTTTTTTTACTGCACTGGCTGAATAGTGTTCCCCGATTTTCCTTCTTTTTTTCCCCCCTACATGTCTTAAATTTACCCCACTTCATATTTTGACTGTAGACTGTTTCTAACAATCCTGTCCAGCCGTGGGGAGCTATGGCCCTTTTATGACTGGTGGACTTCAGGAATTCTGGGAGTTGAAGTCCACCAGTTCATAGTTCCCCACCTCTGCTTAATGGCCCGTCATACAGAAGAGGGAATTACGAACATCAACAAACAAAAACGCAGAATGGAAATAAGTACATAAATAACCAACAAAGAAATTAAATTAAATGATCAGGAGGTTGAAAATAATCTACCTGCACAGCTATTGTACAAGTTAGACCCACAAGCGTGAACATTCCAAGGAATAAAAGATCTGTTACATATACATGTATAAATAACTATGTGCAGCTGCTACATTTGGTAGCATTATCAGGATTCACACTCGTGGCAAATCTTGAACTGGCAAAATGAGATATAGCCTCAAACATCATCAGTGAAAGGAGACAAACTTGTAGGTACTTTGAACCATGGCCATAGGCTTTTCTTCTAACATCCTAAATTAAAAACCATACTAGGACACTAAATTAAAAAAAAACCTATACTAGGACACTAAATTAAGAGGTTCTCCTTTCTCTCTCTGCATAAACAGCCAGTGAAATAGGTATGTAAAACCTCAAGTGGACTATTGTACTATTCATGTACCAGAATAGCAACAAAGCGAAATGAAATATTAAGAGAGAGAGAGAGAAAATGAGAACATTTCTGGGCCTGTTCCCACAAGTCAATTCATATTAAAAAAAATATTAGGAGTAAACATGTAGTCACAGCTGCAAATACGTTGTCTTCCCCAGGTTTATACCAACAGACAAGAGCTGGAGGTATAATGCTACTACAGACCTGTAAAGAATTTGGGTTCCAGTGTAATCATTATTCTGAGTAATTTCAGCTTTTGTTCTAATAAGTCCTGTTCTTAGGCAGAAAGTGAATCTGATGGGTGCCTGCAGAGTTGTTCATAATCCGTAGAGTTCCCTGGGCAACCTTCAACCTGAGTATTATTCAGGAACTAGTTCTTGTAAGAAGTTAATAGAAGAAGTTTCATTTTCAAAACTACCCTATGGGCTCTTTCTCATTTCTAAAAATCCAGGTGTTGCCCTCAGGAAGTGCATCTGTATCTGAAGGATGCATAAAAGCAAAGCTCAAAGAGAGTTTACATTTCTGGCAAAACAATCTTCTTGAGAAAAAGATTTGCACGGGGAGGTATATGTTTTTCATATTTCTAAGACAGAGCCACACACTCGTGGACTCATCAATAGTGATTACACGGGAGCCCAGCCTGATTAAGAGGTTGCCTAGGTGTGAAAAAATATGACATTGACAGGTAATTGATGTGTTTCCATATCTAGCCATGTGTATGCCCTTATTACATTAATCTCCACATATGGAATTTGATAAAGCAGATATAAAGTGCTCAATTCTCCATCATGTGTCTAAATCTACTTTGTGTGAGTTGAATGCAGAATGCACACTTCCCCCCTCTATCCTATTTGCAATAGCAATAGCACTTAGTCTTATATATCTTTTCACAGTGCTTTACAGCCCTCTCTGTGTGGTTTACAAATGTCAACATAATGCCTCCAACAATCTGGGTCCTCATTTTACCAACCTCGAAAGGATGAAAGGCTGAATCAACCTTGAACCAGTCAGGATTGAACTCTTGTTTCTGTGGGCAGACTTAACCTGCAATACTGCATTCTAACCATTGCGTCCTCACAGCTCCTATTTAAAGTCATCATTATTACAAATGTGTTTATATATGATTTCATGTCTGATTCAAGGTATTTGCAGTGTGACTGTGAGGTCAGCTTTCAGGAAGCAGTTAATATAGCTTGGCCTTTAAACCATAAAGGACTTCAAATATTTTCCCCTTCCTTCAACTTGGTTAGAAGCATTGTAGTTTAAGTAACATACAGTTTATAAAGTGTTTTCAAGGATATAACTTGATGGAATAAGTTTAGGATAAAAAGATTATTGTATAATATAGCTGCCTGCCTATGATGTTGGTGAATGTCATCACAATAGGGACTACAGTCTTCATTAAAAATATTTGTGTTTGAAACAAGTCCAACCAACCAGCCTTCTACTTCCTTGAGGTAATGTACTGTGTGAAACTGGACTGTTTTCTTACTAAACATTATCATTGTGATGGATGGCCTAAGTTTTTGCTATGTACTGGAAACCTTTCTCTGTTCCCTGCATCTTTCATCTTTTGGTAACAAATCAAATGCAATCATTTATTTTGAGTGGATAATTCCTTAAGTTGTGTTTCTGTTATGTCAGAGTTAAAATAATATCCTATCTTTTTTAAAAAAGAATAAAGATGTATGTTTTACAGGGCTAGATACAAATCTGTATTTAAATAGATAACACATATTCATCTTATACAAATATTCTGTGTTCTAACTACCATTTTGGAAAATGTCAGATATGCAGATGGGGCTGATGTGGGCTAAGGCAAACTTTGAAGAACTATTTTTGGACTTGAAATTATTACATGTAGTAACCATTCAAAGGTACAACAGCATTGAAAAAAGTGACTTATGACCGTTTTTCACAGTTATGATCTTTGCAGCATCCCCATGAACATATGAACAAAATTCAGATGCTTGGCCACTGTTTCATATTACTGATGGTTGCAGTGTCCTGGGGTCATGTGATCACCTTTTGTGACCTTCTGACAAAGTCAGTGGGGAAGCCAGATTCACCTAACAACTGGGTTACTAACTAATCAAATGCAGTGATTCACTTAACAACTGTGGCAAGTAAGGTTGTAAAAAGGGGCAAAACTCACTTAACAAATGTCTCACTTAACAGCAGTGAGTTGTAAGTCAAGGAGTACTTGTAGAAGCAAAGAAAGTATCTAGGTGGGTATACTTCAGATTATCTCTAGTTCTCAGAATATTTCAAGACAAAGTACCAAAGTGATGGACTTAACTGTCCAAGCTGGGACAGCCTTGTCCAACTTCAGATTTAATAAACTTCAATTCCCACCATCCATGGTCGTTGTGGAAGGATAATAACTTTTCACATAGACCGACCCAATGTTTAAAAGCCACATCTGTTGCCTCTCGAAATGTAGAAGGTGACCCAGGAGGAAGGTTTTGGTTGTGTGTTTATTCAGGAATCTGCTGCTTGGAGAAGCCAAATTCTTTTTTTGAACATATAATTTTGACTGCTCTGTTGAGTGTCTTTTCCCCCCCTGATGCTTATGCATATTTTGGTAGTTTGATGATATCTTCTTTAATTGCTGGGAGTCACCTTGAATATATTTCCTTTCTTTGTAGAAAGGTATCTAGCAATATGTAGTAGTAGTAGTAGTAGTAGTAGTAGTAGTAAAACTATCGGAGCATTTTATTAAATTGCAAACACCAAGATCGCACAAAAGTTATCTCAACAACAAACCTGGCGTGTGTGTGTTTGTATGTGTTTACTTTTTATCTTAAAATGGATGCAAGACCAATAATTCCAGTTCAGTTATAAACCTTTGTGACTTGTAGAGAATCTTTGCAAATTGCTTGTAACCTTCAATTGGGAAAAACCCTACAACTCAAGGCAACAATTTTTACATGGGCTAATTTAATGAATCCAAAATCCATGACCCATGACTCCAGTGGGATTGAAATTTAGCAAAGTTGTGGCTACTTCAATGCCACCATACCACAGCCACATGATTGCCATTTCCAATGTTCCCTGTCAACTTTCTACCAGGACAGTCAATCAGGACGTTGTCCCCACTTCCATTGCTTTTTTGTCCACCTGTAGTCATTGTTTCTCTGTTTAGGTACAGAAATATCTTTGAAACAATGACTCAACAGATCATAGGTTGTCTCATAAAAGCTGTAAACAATATGATGATTAACTCTAAAGCTGTAACATTACCTGGTTGATGGGAGTATAGAGGCCAAATCCAAAATAATTCCCACCGTAATCAAAAACAGAGAACACAATGTGACATGTTCTGACAACTTCCATCAAATTCCCTCTGGAATCCAAGTCTGGGGAAGATTGATCAAATTGGCTCATCGTCCCTGGCAGAGGGAACTCCATTGCAAATTCCCAGAGCAATTAGAGGACGATCTGATCACAATAAGGAGAGATGTTAATGTCACTCATCCTCAGATCATGTTACAACCACCCCAAGACAAAGATCAGATCTCATGGACAAGCACCCATATGGGCCCTTAGTCATCTGATTTAGCTTCATGGTTGCTATGATGATCTTTCAAGCCCTTCTAAAACCTCACCAAGAGAAGGAAACCATCAGCCTAGGAAACTCCACCGTCTGTCTATCTGCCTGCCTGTCTACTACCTATTAACCTATTTGTCTGTCTGTCTGTCTATCATCCATCTATCTATCTATCTATCTATCTATCTATCTATCTATCTATCTATCTATCTATCATCTATCTATCTATCTGCATTGGTTGCCGGTTGCCTTCCGGGTGCGCTTTAAGGTTCTGGTTTGACCTTTAAAGTGCTCCATGGCATCGGACCAGGCTATCTGCAAGACCGTGTTCTGCCAGTAGTCTCCCACCGACGCTCCCACAGGGAGGGCCTCCTTCGGGTCCCGACGGCCTCTATGTGCCGCCTGGTGACCCCGAGGAACAGGGCCTTCTCTGTGGGGGCGCCCGCTCTCTGGAATGCCCCCCCCCCTGAGTTGAGAACGACCACCGACCTGAGGGTGTTCAGGCGTGATTTGAAGACCTGGCTCTTTGAGCAGGCCAGCCTGGGCTGATCCTAAATTAATTTTAATGGGGTTTAATGTATTGAATTTTAAGGTTGGGATTTTAGATTCGGTTACAGCCCTTATTTAATTCTATTTTAATTGTTATATATATGTGGTTTTAGTAGGCTGTGCACCGCCCTGAGTCCTTCGGGAGAAAGGTGGTATATAAATTTTAATAGATAAATAAATAAAATATCTATCTATCATCTATCTATCATCTATCTATCATCTATCTATCTATCTATCTATCTATCTATCTATCTATCTATCTATCATCTATCTATTTATCTATCTATCATCTGTCTGTCTGTCTGTCTGTCTGTCTGTCTGTCTATCTATCATAGTGATGGTACTATTAGCCAGGAGACTACAGTATTAGTATCTAGTTATTTGGCTTCCAAAGAGCACTAATCTATTTATTTCACTCATGTGCTTATCCAAGTGTACACTACACAGCGAACTAGCTCTGCAGCAGAAAGGTAAGCTGTCAGCTAAAAAGATACTCCAAGCAGCGTCATCTAGGACGTTCTCTCACCACCAATGTTGCCTGTCAGGCGTCACATCAGGACAGATCCAATTTTGGCAGGAGTCTGACTGCATGAAACCCTGCCAGGTTTCCAAGCAAAGTGGTACCTACTTATCTACTTGCATGTAGCATGCTTTCAAGCTGCTAGGTGGGAAGAAGCTGAGGCAAGTGACGGGAGCTCACTCCGCCATGTGGTGCTAGGACTCGAACTGCTGGAGCAGAAACCATCTCCAGCATCTTTAAGCCACTAAGGCACCGCACCTCTCCACCTACTTAGTGAAAGCTTTGAATAGCTAAGGCAGGGAAGACACCAGGAAGCTCAGCAGGGAGGTGGTTACAGCAGCAGGAGTCTCAGTATTCCTGGGAGTCCACCTTCAAATGGTTTATATGGCTATAGATTAACTTTAGTATCACAAGCACCATACTTATGAATAACACAGTACAAAATGAACATTGGGCTCACTAGGCCTCGGGGGAGTTCAGAGCTGTTCTGCCAAGCTGCTCCTGTCAGCATAACATTAACAAAAAATAAAAACAACAACACGCTTTGAATTTACTTACCCAAAGCCCAGGAGTTGTAGAAATAAAATCTATAAAATTCAATGGGTAACTAGCAAGACTTCCATATATAGAAAGGTTTAATGAGAAATGATATTTTAACACAATGCAAATCACTGAAAAGCTACAGCCCAGCCTACTTTGCAGAGTTGCTGCGGGGATAAATTGTAAAATGTAACATACTTTTAGCTCCTGGAGGAAAAATGGGTTAGAAATCAAACATATAATAAACATTTATTGGAAGGAAATGTTGATGGAAAAAGGAGAAACAAGAGTTTTATGCACACACACACACACACAAAATTCCAAGTAAAGCTAATTTCCATTATGAAATTTTAACTACTTACATTTGAATTGGTGCAATAAAATCATGGATCTTCAAGTACCATTTACACAGACTTTCTTGCAGAGAAAAGGAGCTAGCAACTCTGGAGTCATAATTAGGTGTAACCAGGAAGACCAAAATTTGAGAATTAAGTTTCACATCTTTAAGAGAATCTGAGAACCAAATTAGAGCCACCACTCAGTAGCAACCAACCATTGATGCCTTGCATTGTGAATAAGCTCCATTTTTTGAGGTTACTGATTTAATCAGCCAAGAAAATTCTTTAGAGTCTGCCTTTAGTGGCTTAGCAATATCAACCAGCAGCCATAAACAATGATTGAGGAGCGTGGGGGTCTGATATCTAAACTATGCGAAGAATACTAAGTTGCCTACCCACAATAAGGATTCTTGTCCCCCAAAAAGGAGAGTAAATTACAAACCACACAGAGATACATGTAACAGCCATTCTGTGATTGGCTCAGCTGTAGGCGAATTTTTGATAGGATAGGCCAGGTGTAATATTCCAAGGAAACCCACTTTACTTCCTGCTCTCCTCCACTGTCAATAAACAAGTATCTGAGGTCCCAAATTGCTGGGGCAATATGCTGATTCTGTAAACTGCTTAGAGGCATGGTGGTGCAGTGGTTAGAGTGCAGTACTGCAGGCTGCTTCTGCTGACTGCCAGCTGACTGCAATTTGGCAGTTCAAATCTCACCAGGCTCAAGGTTAACTCAGTCTTCCATCCTTCGGAGGTGGGTAAAATGAGGATAATATGCCAGATTGTTGGGGGCAATATGCTGACTCTGTAACCTGCTTAGAGAGAGCTGTAAAGCATTGTAAAGCAGTATATAAGTCTAAGTGCTATTGCTATTGCTAGAGAGGGCTGTAAAGCACTGCAAAGCGGTATATAAAGTGCTATTGCTACCTTCTGTATTTCATCCTTGTAACAAAGGATCTAGTTTGATCCTGGTTTCGAAAATAGAATATCTCAAGTGGGTATTAGATACAGGTAGTTCTTGACTTATGATCACAACTGAGCCCAAAATTTCCATTGCTAAGTAACACAGGTGTTAAGTGAGTGTGTTGCCCCATTTTATGACCTTTCCTGCCACAGTTGTTAAGTGAATCACTGCAGTTGTCAAGGCAGTAACATGGTTGTTAAGTGACTCTGGCTTCCCCATTAACTTTGCTTGTCGGAAGGTCGCAAAAGGTGATCACCTGACCCCAGGTGATCCCTCATAAATCACCATAAATATAAGACAGTTGCCAAGTGTCTGGATTTTGGTCATGTGACCATGGAGATCCTGCAGTGGTGAAAGATGATCATGAGTCACTTTTTCCAGTGCTGTTGTAAGTTTGAATGGTCAATAAACAAATAGTTGTAAGTCAAGGACTACCTGTACTGGCATTTTTTAGGTGGGGCTAATAAGAGCACTTATAGAGGCAGTTCTCACCTGTACTCATACTTGAAATGTCTTTGCAGTTAAATGCTAGGTCTTCATGTCATTAGTCCTCCATTTCCTTCTATTCAGAATGCTTGAGGTATGCTTGTCTCTTTTATGTTGATAAACAAGTTTATTTGCTTCAATATTTACTCACTCAGACACATGGCAGTTGTTTTCTCCTTTATCAAGGAGGAACTGCAAAGAACAAAAGGAATGAAAGACTTGCAAAACAAATTCTGATGTCCCTAATTATTCTTGATGAAGAATTATTATATGGTACAGAACAAATATTTTGTTCTTTCAGGAGGAATCTCCTTCAGGACGTGTTGAAGGACAAGCCAAGAAGTTTTAGTTAGACCAAATGCATTGAGAAGCTGGAGTGAGCAACCATGAGCTGCCATTGCATACAATTCTCTCTCAAATGCATATATGTACCCCATAAAGTCTAGCTGATTAAATATGCAAACCCATGGTTTTGAACAGCTTGCGTGGGAAAATGAGAGCTAAAAGAAGTTGTTAGCATTCTATTCAGTTCAACTTCAAATCATTTTTATTTACAGGAAGTAGAGACTATCTATCGGAGATACCGAAAAGCCTGAGCATCTCTATTCCTACTGCATAGATAGGAGTTGAATCCCTAGATGCTCTTCATATAAACAAAATACTCTGGAGCAGGTTTTGGATAATTATATGCAGAGATATCTTCGCATGCACAAGGCAAAGGCATGGGTTGGTCTAACTACAAACCTAATTTGTCTATAGAAGGTCATTTACACTACAGAATATCTCTCAATCTGGCAGTGGTGACAATAAAATGCGGAAGCCGTGTTTTCCTTGTGTAGCTTCGATGCTTTACTACAAACAGGCTTCATTAAGATTTATCTGCATTGTTCTTTAGGAGTGCTTCACAAATGCTGTGAGCCAGCCACTTTCTTTCTCTCTAAAGTAGAAGGAGGAACAAGACTGCAGATATAGGAAATCTGACATCACCAGTAGTAACGCTTTGGAAAATCCAAAGAGCTTTAACGTTAATAGCTAGCTTACAAATCCTAACCCGCCCCCATCCACCCACCCCCACCCCCACACCAATCACCTCTGTTCTTCATTTCTGTACATATAATGACGATTTGGATACACACAAACATGCCAATCTTCTTTGTCTCTTCGCTTCTATTCATATAAGGACGATAGGATATGCAAATATTTTAACGTAAAAGCTTTATGCAAGATGAAGCAAGATACAAGAAGTTATAATGGACGGTGCGATTGATTCCTACAGGCACACTTTAAAATGGACATTCATGCATAAATCAAAGCTCTCCCACTGTTCAGTCCTGGACAAGCCTCTATGCTTCTACATGTGCAAAAGAAGAAGGTGTTCAAGCGCTACGGCGGGGGAGGGGAGGGGGGGAAAACAGCAATGCCTTTAAAAAAATGTTAATGAGATGGTGCAAAGGCAAGAGGGAAGCAGCCGGATTGTCTTCCTCAAATTGCTGCAGTTTGAATGCATCTCATTCAGCCTTCAGAATAGACCAGGAAGTGGAGACTTGGATCCTGCACGAAGCCCAGCCTTCTGCTTGCCAGGAAGTGGTGGGGGCTTCCTCTATATAACAAAGCAGCTGTTGCTGAGGAATGATGCAAACTTCCCCAAATCGGTGAGCCTGGCAGCTAAGCTGCCCTTTTCAGAGACAGCTGAGACCAGTTCTGCTGACAGAACTATTTTGAGTTGAGGGCAGATCTCCTGCTCTAATAAGCCGAAACCTCGGCTTCGCCTTGTCGCCTTGCCTAAGAACTGCCACAGAGCCTGCTTTCTAGCTGCAAGCATCACTTGATTTGAGCATCTGCCACCAACTGCCATCCCCTCCCCATCCTTGCAGCACCCCGCCCCCCCCAGGCTTAGCTCCATGCGATATTGTCCCATTCCTGTTTAAAGGTTGGACAAAGCAAAGCAGTCCTGAAATTGCCTCCAGGTTGTGGAGAGCTAAAGAGTTTTCACCTAAAAACATCCAGGAGAGATGGAGAGGGTGGAACCACTGGTGCAGAGGTGGTATTCAGCAGGTTTTGACCAGTTCTGGAGAACTGGGAGCGGAAATTTTGAGTAGTTCGGAGAACCAGCAAATACCGCCTCTAACTGGCCCCGCCCCCATTTCTTCTCTGCCTGCTGAGTCCCAGCTGATGGGCTGGGTCTTCTTTGGTTGCCCTGCACAGGAGAACGGAGCTGGAAAGCAGGTTAGTGGGGTGGGGAGGGAAGGGGGATTTTGCAGTAATCTTCCTCTGCTACGCCCACCAAGCCATGTGATGCCATGCCCACCAAGCTACGCCCCACAGAACCGGTAGCAAAACGTTTTGAATCCCACCACCGCACTAATGCTGCTAGGATCGGATCAGAAGCACTGATTTAGGGCTCTACAATCTAGGAAGACTCTCAAACAATGCACAGAAAGTGGCAGTGGTCAGTTGTATGAGCTGGTCAAGCCTGCAGTGGCGCATCTTTTAAAAGAAATCATTTCTCAACGTTTGAGCAGCGGGAAGCTAAGGCAGTCAAGGTGCTACTTTTAATAGGATTCTTTTCACCTTCAGAGTGATCTGGAGTGGGCACTGATGAAGTTTGGGTAACAAAACACCTGCCGGACAACAACCAAGCTCAGAGACCATCAAGGATCCCCCAGGCCAAGTTTCAGCTACAAGCGCAGCTAGTCCTCAGTTTATGATCCCAACTGAGCCTAAACAGTTCCTTTGCTAAGTGAGACAGATAAGTGAATTTTTCCCCATTTTACAACCTTTCTTGCCACCGTAGTTAAGTGAATCACTGCAGTTGTTAAGCTAGTAATACGGTTGTTACGTGAATCTGGCTTCCTCATGGACTTTTCTCATCAGAAGTTCACAAAAGGTGATCACAGATCCCTGGCAACCATCATAAACATGAGTCGGTTACCAAGCACCTGAATTTTGATCACGTGACCAAGGGGATGCTGTGATGGTTCTAAGAGTAAAAAATGGGGATCGGTCACTGTTTTCAGTGCCAATGTAAATTTGAATGGTCACTAAATGAACTGTTGTAAGTTGGAGACTATCTGTATTCTCCTTTGTCAGAGTGCATGCTGTTTAGAGTTGGTTTTTTGACTGACGGGGCTTAAAAGTCTGAGAAATGAATGAACGAAGCCAGCCAATTGGAATACTTGAGTAGTCTGTAACTTGTCACTCCTGCGCATAAGTTAAAAAAAAAAAAAAAGGTTTCCAGAACAATTAAACAGTTTCTACCCTCAGGATTATAATCTAAAAGTCAGCATCAAAAGGGGAAAAAATTACAAAACGGAAAAAGCAACCCAGCAACTAGAAATTAAATTAATTTTTTTTTAATTAATCGGTTGAAAAAGAGCCAGAAATTGCTGCTGTTCCAAGAAAGCCTTCCCCCTTCTCTCCCACTTTTGCCTGTCTGATTCCAGAGGGCAGATGATAAAAGCGGATGTTGATGAAGATGGCTTTTCACCGCCTTCTAGTGATTGGAACTAACCTCCTTCTTTCTTACTGCAACTTGATAGAACAGCTATCTTTTGAACTTATGCTGCTCCCTGTAAAATATTTTGTGGTCTGTGAAAATGCCTTTTAAACTGGGGTCTTTTCAGTTTCATCAGGAAGCAGATAGGACCAGAGGTTCAAATGGCAACTGTTTCACCTAATAGGGTTTAAGGACAACATACCATGGTCAACTGATCGCAGGACAATTCAACATGGCCAACTCATCACAGAACAACTTGCCGTGGGACAATTGGAAGTTTTATCAATTGTTTCATTCAGGTATTTCTATTATTGGTGACCACATTTTCGTCCAAATTATTGTAACACTGGATTGACCTTCTTTATTTTATTATTTTTGGCCACAATTCTGTCGAAAGCAATTTAACTTTTGTATTGGTTGAATTGTCCAACTATGGCTCGTTGGCTGTGGCTCGTTGGCTGTGGTGAGTTCTCCCATTCTGCATCAAACAATATTATCTTTTCTATACTGGGCAAATTGATGGGGAATATATTCCACCACCCCGACCTCAGCATGGCAATCTTGGTGGGGGAGAAGAGACAACCCTTGGAAAGCAAGCATGAGAATCATCCTGAGATGTGATAATAACATTACATCAATGGAAATGCCATTAGACTTTGTGCATTGTACACCACATCAGCTTGTCTACCTATAGAGGTGCGAAGGCTGCAACTTGGAGTCACAAGTGACGAGTAAGTGATCAGTAGTCTTGGGGGTGTCTAAACAGACTTCTGAAAATTAAGGGCTCTGAATCCAGTCCCATGCTGGCCATCTTTAAAATAATAAATTGAAGATGTCTCCTCTACCAGAGGTGGTATTCAGCAGGTTCTGACCAGTTCTGGAGAACCGGTAGTAGAAATTTGGAGTAGTTTGGAGAACCGGCAAATACCCCCTCTGACTGGAGAGTCATGCCCACAGAACCGGTAGTTAAAAAAAATTGAATCCCACCAGTGCCCTCTACCCCTGGAGGGAGAGGAGGGGAGACAGAGAAGTGCACAAGGTAAGAAAGGTGGGGGAATTGGGAATAGGGCAATGCCCACCAGGAATAGTGGAAGGCATATTGTCCAGGACTCCGCAATCCTGTCAATGCCCTTAGCCATGCTGGCAGGGAATGGGGGAGTTTGTTTCAGCACACCAGGGTGGAAAAGATTGGCATGTTTTGGAAACGCATATTAAATATACTATTACATATTGAGAATAGTATTAGAAGGGAAGGGCCTCCTTGGTAAGAAATGAAGAGAATCTATCCTGCTCACGTCAAACAGTGCAATCTTCATTTTGTCCGCACTAAACAAATTTTGTTGTAATTTGTTGCTGTTTTTTTTTTTTAACGTATGTCCTGCATGTCTCTGAATGTTATTTTTGGTTGACTTCTCTCTGCTACTGTTCTCACTTCTCTCCAAAGCTCTTCTGCAAGCTGAATGTCAGGGAGTTTAAAAAACAAACAAACACAAGGCAGGCAGATTTGTAAAATCACAGTTTTATTTAAAAAAAAAAAAGTCCAGAAAAGTCACCTCCCACAAGAGAGGGAGAAAGGGCAAGGGCAAGAAAGTGGATGCCCCGAAGAGGTGCTGGGAGAGAACCTTCTAAGCAGCAGGTGTGGATTGGAACCATTCCCCTAACTGTTGCATAACAACAAAGCGGAAAAGAAAGTCTACTACACAAACCACCTTTGCCGGGAGGTGGGAAAAAACCACCGGATGTTCAGCTGCAGCTGCTCCTTCACCTGCTTTCCCTGTATTCATACATAGGAATGCTCAGCTGCTGCTAAAGGCTTACTTTGTCCCAGGTTCAGAGCAAAATCCAAAGTGCTGAGATCACCACCTTCACATGTCAACTCATGTCTTTTAACGCTGCAGATTTTGGGCCGGAATGGGAGCAGAAGTGTGGAGGGACAGCGACCTTTTCTTCTTGCCCTCATGCGTGACCCTCTTGAGATGAATAGGACAGACGCTGGCCTTAAAGGACCCTTTGGATTTAATAATGATGGGACAATAAAGGTTTAGTAAGGCCCCAAGCCAAAGTGTTCAAGGAACTTGGTTGAAATAAAGAGATTAACCAGATGGATAGTTGTTTCCTTGCCAGAGTTAGGCACAGGAAAAAACGGCACACACAGAGAAATGTTTTCTCCTGGTTTCAATGTGGCCTTGGCCACTATAATTAGCTGAGCCACACAAATTCAGGTCAATTTGATGGTGACTCCAGAACAAAGAATTTCTCTGCTGAAAGAGAATCAAATTGCTCTCTGGGGCATATTCAGGAGAGGGGGCAACTTCCCATGTGAACATGTGAAATGGCAACTTCAAATCTCAACAAATAAATACTCTGTCTTACATATTGGCAAAAAAAATCAGAAAATAAAATACAAGCTGAATAGTCAAGACCTTGTTGATGATCCAAACTCTGTCAAGGACCTTGGAGTACTCATCTCTAATGATCTAAGTGTTAGAGCCCTCTGTAACAACATAGCCAAAAAGGCATTAAGAGTTGTTAACCTAATCTTACGTAGATTTTTCTCTAGTAATATTACACTAAAACTAGAGCATACAAAACATTTGCTAGACCAATACTTGAATGCAGCTCATCAGTCTGGAACCCGCATTACGTATCTGATATTAATACAGTTGAGAAAGTTCAGAAATATTTCACAAGAAGAGTTCTCCACTCCTCTACTTGTTGCAGAATACCTTATGCCACCAGACTTGAAATTCTAGACCTAGAAAACCTAGAACCACGCCGCCTTCAGTCTGATCTAAGTATAGTATATAAAATCATACGTTGCAATGTCCTGTCTGTCAATGAATACTTCAGCTTCAACCATAACAACAAGAGCAAACAATAGATACAAACTCAAGGTTATAAACTATGTTTATACTTATATCTGTTATCTTATAATCGCTTGACAAAATAAAATAAAAAATAAACAGCCTTCTGTGGAATAGGCGCTAAGCCCACCAGTACTGCAGAATAGCACTGGGGAGGGGAGGAACTGCTCCAAAATCTAATTCTTTGCTTTGATCAAAGAAGTAACAGGAAGCAAGTGGGGTAATTCAACAGTTAACTGCCAAGCAAACTTGCTGGATAACTTCCAACAAATCATCTCAGCTGAATCTGAGATTCTCCCTGCAATATGGGGGACAAAACTATGCTATTCCTATCTTAAAGGTTAAGAATAAATATTGTATGGGACTATCTATGGTAGAGAGGAGAGATTAAAGTGAGACGAAGGATAAGAGACATTAGGACAACAGTTTGAAAGTGATGTAAAGTGAGCTTTTTGGAATGGCCTGGAAAGATAATATTTCTGTTTTTCAACGGTCCTCTTTCCAGGAAAATACTGCTATTTCTGGTAAATGCTAAGACAGTTTTCCCAGGGCTGCATCGTGCAGCTTGCAGATGGGGAAATTACATATGTATAAAAAGTGATTAAAACTAATATATCAAGGGAAATTGTATGCTGGAACCACATACATTTGCAGAATATTGAAGAAAGAGTCAGTTAATACCGTCAACTAATAGTTGCTCAGTGGCTGCGTTTGTGCCTCATGCAAAGCCTTAGTTCATTGGTTTAATCATTGCTTTAACCATGGGATAAATCATGCTTGCTTTGTTAAATGCTTAATCCTAGTTTGTGTAATAAACTGCAAAAACTAAGCCAGAATCAGAGGTGGTATTCAGCAGGTTCTGACCAGTTATGGAGAATTGGTAGTGGAAATTTTGAGTAGTACGGAGACCCGGCAAATAGCACCTTTGACTGCCCCCCCGCCAATCTATTCTCCATCTTCCGAGTCCCAGCTGATTGGCTGGGTCTTCTTTGGTTGCCCTGCACAGGAGAACAGAGCTGGAAAGCAGGTTAATGGGGTGGGGATTTTGCAGTAACCTTTCCCTGCCATAACCACCAAGCCATGCCTATCAAGCCACACCATGCCCACAGAACCGGTAGTAAAAAATTTTTGAATCCCACTACTGGGCCTAGAATTATAATATATAATTTCCCTAACTAGACTTAGTACACAAAGTCAGAACCAAACCATCACACTACAGTGTGGCTTACATTAGAAGACATGTCAATTCTGAAGTAGTATCCCAGCCCCCCCCCCCCCCCCCCCCCCCCCCCCGATATTTCTGCTAAAGAGAACAACAATTTGTATCTGTGCCTTTGAGAACTATACTGCAGGTATATGGGAGCAGAATTTCCTTTGCCAAACAAGGCAATTATTAAGTGAATCATGCAGCCATTAAGCAAATCTGATTCTCCTCATTGATTTTGCTTGTCAGAAGCTGGCTGAGAAGGTCACAAATAACAATAGCAATAGCACTTAAACTTATATACCGCTTCACAAGGCTTCACAGCCCTCTCTAAGCAGTTTTTATAGAGTCGGGCCTATTGCTCCCAACAATCTGGGTCCTCATTTTACCCACCTTGGAAGGAGGGAAGGCTGAGTCAACCTTGAGCCTAATGAGATTTGAACTGCCGAATTGCAGGGAGCTGGCAGGCAGCAGAAGTAGCCTGCAGTACTGCATTCTAACCACTGCACCACCGATGACATCACACAACCCTGGGATGCAACTGTCATAAATGCCTGCCAGTTGCTAAGTGCCCAAAGTTTGAGCAAAGGACTATGAGGATATTGTAATGGTTTTAAGTGCGAGGACCAATAGTAAGTCACTTTTTTTTTTCCAGTGCCACTGGTCACTTAATGAGCGATTGTAACTCAAGGACTACTGTATCCACAACAGAAACCACTTCCCTTTGGGGCATAAGGGGAAATCTATGTATCATTTGCCATGCAATTATTAGAGGTAATGGAATAATGCAGAATTCTTCTACTGTGCTGGATCCTGGAGTACAAAGATAAAGAAGCTTTGCAGAATAAGAAGAAAATGTTACCTCACATTCTTTCTCAAAGATTTTATTAGCTGCTTACTTCATCAAACACTAATTTTCTACATCTTCAATCATCTTATTCTAGAAACATATTACCAACTGATTGGTAACCAGGAGGCAAAGCTAGGGACATCACAAAGCCATTCCAGTACGAAAATCAAAAGCAGCTCATATCCCTCAGTGAACTAAAAGTGGGAATCATTTTGAGAGGTAAAAGTTCTGAGCAAATGAAAGCCATTAAAGTCTTTCTGTCCCCTAATCCCACACTGAAAAGCAAAAGAAAGAATTGGAGTCTGCCATATGAAAGCCTAGTCTGAAACATTCCCCTCAGTTCTAAAGGATTAAACAATAATAATCTACAAGATTAGTCAAGTTTTTCCTCAGGGGGAAGATGCCTAGTCCTAAAATAGATAGAAAAGGAACCCGTGGTATCTTTGCTTCCTGCTTGTTTTTTCAAGCTTCTGGTACTGGACACTGATAAAAGCGTATATTTTTGACTAGCTCCGGAAGAGTGACTTATTTCAGAAGTTCCTCTGGCCAAGGTTAACGTCCAAACGGTTGAATAATATTTCTCCTGCAATCTATTTTAACAAGAAGGTCTTAAAGGCGATCCTGCCTGCTGAGGATAATTTCACAATCCTAACTTTTGAAAATTACTGATTAAACTCCCTGGTTATTCAGTGCGAAAGCAGAATCAGAGGGAACAATTGCCAGGCTCCAATTGGAAGAAGGATATGATGCCGTCCTATTTCTCCTTTAAACAATGGAAAAACAGCAATTACTGCACGTATTCCTCCTCCTCCTCCTCCTCTTCTCCTTTCTCTTGGATGTCAGACTTGAAATCCCACGAGGGAGGTGAAGATCGTCACAAGGAAGCACACAGTTGTGCAGAAATAGGCAAAGTTGACAGATGAAGCATTTCCCCTAATGTGGGTGAAAGAGGGGGAAATTATCCTATGAGAAAAGCCAACTAAATTTGAGTGTGAAAGCAGTGGGAATAAGAGCCAAATGGCTCTGGCATAGCTTCCTTTCCTCCTTTTGTTTGCATATGCATGTAATCTGGGTTCAATGTGTACCAAGCTCCACATGGTTTATTTTGATGGGATCAGTGGTGGGATTCAAATTTTTTTACTACCAGTTCTGTGGGTGTGGCTTGGTGGGCATGGCAGGGGAAGGATATTGCAAAATCCCCATTCCCTCCCCATCCCACTAACCTGCTTTCTAGCTCCGTTCTCCTTTCTCCGTTCTCCGTTCTCCTGTGCAGGGCAACAAAAGAAGACCCAGCCAATCAGCTGGGACTCAGGAGACAGATAATAGATGGGGGCGGGGCCAGTCAGAGGTGGTATTAGTCGGTTCTTCGAACTACTTAAAATGTCCGCTACTGGTTTTCCACAACTGGTCAGAACCTGCTGAATACCACCTCTGGATGGGATGTAGCATAATGCATGAGTCCAGGCATGAAGGTTTGTTCAGCAAATCATGATAACAATAACCCGTGGCTTACTACAAGACATGAAACTTGCTGGTAAGAAGAAGCTTTTCTCAAAAAGGACTATGTAGTTCCCAGGATTGGAGTTTCCTGAAAAACTGGGAGTGTTGAGGATGGGATGAAATTAAACGGAGAGCTACAGCTTCCCCTAAAACAGAGGTGTCAAACTTGTGCCGTATCACACCTTTTTTCCCCTTCACTAAACTTGGAGTGGGCATGGCCAGCACATGAGGTATTTGCGGGCCGTGAGTTTGATAACCCTGCCCTACAAGATCAGGTCAAATGGTAACAATGGCCTTCTGCATTGCTACCACAACAAACATGGATCTTTTAAATCTCCTGAAACTGCAGAGTGGACAACTCCCGGCCTCAATTTACGACCACAATTCAGCCCCTAATTTCTGTTGCTAAGCAAAAGTATTTAAGTCAGTTTTGCCCCATTTTACGGCCTTTCTTGCCACAGTTGAATGATGAATAACGTGGTTAGTAAGCGAATCTGGCATCCTCGTTGACTTTGCTTGTCAGAAAGTCACAAAAGTTGATCACATGGCCCTGGGAATATGAATTTATGACAACCCTCATAAATATGAACCATTTCTCAGGCATCTGAATGTAAGTCACTTTTTTCAGTGCCTTTATGACTGCAAATGGTCACTAAATGAACTGTTGTAAGTCGAGGGCTACCTGTAGGATGTTTGCTGGTTCTCTTGGTGGAGCAATATAAAAGTTGCCTCTTGCTCTACAATCTCCTTCTTTGAATCTCTTAATGTATTTTCAAGAGGAGGCAAACATGGCCCTTTATGTTTTGTGATATCCTTAAGACCTTTTGGATCAGGTACCTGGTACATTTTTTAAAACATTTTTTTAAATTCCACCTTTATTTTTGTAAATAATTCAAGACAGAAATATATGTCTTCCTCCTCCTGTTTTCCTCAGAGCAATAACCCTGTGTGAAGTGAATTGGGCTAATAGAGAGTGATTGGCCCAAAGTCATCCAGCCGGCTTTGATTCCTCACTCCTATTTTAACTCTTGAGATTCTATTCAGAGGTTAAGTTAAGCTGAACAGCTGAATTAACAATGTATATGCCGTCATTTTACACATACCTACCTCATTTTTTCCTCTTTACTTGCTGGTCTTAATGTTTGTAACCTAGAAAGGCATTAGAAACCAGGAGCTTCTATCTGATGTTGCCAGAAACCGAGTCTTCTACTTAGACAAAAAGAAACAAACCAACAAACTAGGTACCAGTTCCAATTTTGGACATTCAAAACAAACTTTTTAGCTGTGGGAATACAGCAAGGAATGTACCTCCGCCATACACATACATATTCTTTTCTGTTATTTTTATGTTACATATCATGACAAGGCTTTCCCAGAGCAGTCCATATGCATATTTAAAAACAAAACTATAACTAAAATCACATCCTTATTATTATGATGTACATCTATCCAATGCTTCTATAGATGCTGCTCTTTCAAATTAATAGAAGTAATAGAATTTTGGGACAAGGTAGGAAGAATTGATCAAGCTGAGATCCTAAACTATAAATCTGTAAGTGTCTAATCTCTGTCCATTCCAAGTCCCTAGTTTTAAACACTTAAAAGGAAAAGGAAAAACCAAAGATAGCTAGGTTGGCTGTCTGCAGACTTTCAAGTTCCATTTTAAGATAGCATTTTTATTAGGACAATTTGAAACCCCCAAATTGCATCTAACCTCTAGGCGTCTTACTAGGCGGGTGGCAAGCAAGGCAAAAGAATAAAAAGGACATTGACTTAGAATCTGTATTCAGTCACCATCATCATCATGCTAAGCCACAATACGATTTGTTTCACTTTAAATTAGTGTGATGCATGAACTCAGCTATGGTTTATGGTTTAGCGCGATGCATGAATCCAGTTTAATTTAATTATGGTATGTTCAAACCACCCAGTCTTTTAGGTTCATGCTTTTGGTATATGCTCTTCAAAGTAGCCAACTATATTTTAGCCTGGCGTATTGTGTGAACTTAGTGTTTCAGAATGTCACGATACAATAGAGTTTGTTAGCCAAAGAGAAAAATGCCATCTTCCTGTACAAGTCCAGTGAACCAAACCAAACCCATACAAGAATGGCTCACGTTGAAGTCAGAGGTGATATTTCAGAGGTGGTATTCACAGAGGTGGTAGCCAGCAGGTTCTGACCAGTTCTGGAGAACCATAGCAGAAATTTTGAGGTAGTTCAGAGAACCAGCACATACCACCTCTGACTGGAGATTTTACAGTATCCTTCCCCTGCTGTGCCCACCGAGCCACACCCACAGAACCGGTAGTAAAAAAAAAAAATGAATGCCACCACTGGGTATTCAGCAGGTTCTGATCAGTTCTGGAGAACCGGTAGCAGAAACTTTAAGTAGTTCAGAGAACCGGCAAATGCTACCTCTGACTGGCCCCGCCCACATCTATTCTCTGCGTCCCGAGTCCCAGCTGATTGGCTGGGTCTTCTTTTGTTGCCCTGCACAGGAGAACGGAGCTGGAAAGCAGGTTAATGGGATGGGGAGGGAATGGGGATTTTGCACTAAACTTCCCCTGCCATGCCCACCAAGCCACCCTCACAGAACCGGTAGTAAATTTTTTTGAATCCCACCACTGTGATATTTCCACAGCAACTAGCACAGAGTTAACTAAATTAACATAGCTGCCAGGGCTGATGGCACCCCCGGGCAGTCAGCGTCGTGGAATTAATTGCAAGCCCTTCTTCTTTTGGATCTGTGTGGTGATGTCATATGCAAGGGATGGAGCCAGCAATGTGATGTTTCTTTCATCATTCTGACCGAAGCATCGAGGTCCTGCAGATGCCTATTGAAAACATGAAAATAGCGTGATGCCAGTTATGACGCAGGCTTTGCTCTTTTTCTTCTCTGTGGGGCAACTGCGTAGAAATGCAGTAAATCCATTGTGGATTCAAGGCTTTGAACAAGTCTTCTCCATTAGGTTTCAATGGGTAGGCAGGCAGGCAGGCAGGAGGACTGAAACTGAGAAAAGACGAGATATCAATTGGGGCTTTGGAGGCGATAACTGCCACTGAATTGCCCCGAAAATCAGCGCAGATCCTATGATAGCCCTGGCCCATGATTCAGTCTAGGTACTGCCATACAGGTTGTCCTCGACTTACAAATGTTCATTTAGTGACCGTTCAAACTTACAACGGCACTGAAAAAATGTGACTTGTGACCATTTTTCACCCTTATGACCATTGCAGAATCCCCATGGCCGCATGATTTACATTCAGATGCTTGACAACTGACTCACATTTACGACGGTAGCCGTGTCCCCTCTGGAGTCATGGGATCCCCTTTGGCGACCTCCTGACAAGTAAAAGTCCACAGGAAAGGCCGATTCACTTAACAACCAGGTTACTTATTGAAGAACTGCAGCGATTCACTGAAGAAACTTGGCGAGAAAAGTTGCAAAATGGGGCAAACTCACTTAACCGATTTGTCACTTAGCGACATAAATTTTGGGCTCAGGTGTGGTTGCAAGACAAGGACTACCTGTACTTTGAGCTGTGGTGGTGCAGTGGTTAGAGTGCAGTATTGCAGGCTACTTCTGCTGACTGCCGGTTGCCTACAATTTGACAGATCGAATCCCACCAGGCTCAAGGTTGACTCAGCCTTCCCTCCTTCCAAGGTTGGTCAAATACGGACCCAGATTGTTGGGGGAAATAGACTGACTCTGTAAACTGCTTAGAGAGGGCTATAAAGCACCGTGAAGCGGTATATAAGTCTATGTGCTGTTGCTAATGCTATTTTAGTTCAGCATAGTGAATCATGCTGAAGTTCTGAATGGCCTTCAAAGGCCGCCCCAAGTAGCCCAAACTGCAATACTCTAACCACAAGGTAACCAAGATATGAGTCAATGAGAGGAAAGCTTCCTGTTCCTGAAATGGCTTCGATTGGTGCGCAAGACATAATTGCCTGCAGCCCTCTTGGCCACAGCCATCACCTGCTGTTTCGTATTGCACTAAGCTACGCTGCTATTTCTTTCATTTTTAGCAGGGCAATGGGTTTGGGGAAATTAAACGTGTACCCTGCCTTTGTTCTTACGGAACGTAGAGCAACACAAGAGTACAGCTCACCCATCAATTTATCCCCACAGCAACAAACCTGTACAATATAGCTGGGCAACACTCCGGACATTTTAATTGCTTGCAGTACAGTGCAGTAACACCTGCTCTTTCTCCACCGCTGCCCTCATGACAACTGACATCGGCTGTGTCTATGTGAGCGACATGTTATATTTCCGCAGGTGAGACCAACCTGCATTAACCTGGTTAGAGGGGTGGAGGGGGAGACGGCAACCTTCCTAATTCCCCACATGGCCAAGACTCAACGGAGGTGGGCAGCCAGTGTGAGGAAGCGGCAAAATTGCTATGAAAGGGAAGTACTATTTTCTCTCCCTGACTCTACCCTCTTGGTTGTCGATTACCATGAGAGAAGACTTCTGGTGCTCCAGCTGGCTTAGCAAAGGTGGGGGGGCGGGGGGGGCGGGCAGCAAGGCCTCCCTAAGGCAGAAGCCCACCGAGGGGGCCTCTGCTGTTGAAAGAGTTGTGAGAGCATCTCCATAAACACCGTGGGGATGAAACTCAATCTATCGCCAGAGTTTCCCTATTTAGGAGAACCTGCTGGAGTGGGGCTGCTAAATTAACTCTTGACTCCTGGGGTATGATGTCATATGACCCTTATGGCATAAGGTTACCATTCATTCCAGCAATGCACCCAATAGGAAGGCAGGCGGCTGATCCCATGCCTGCCTACCCATCCTTATTTATGTCTGTTTATGCTTCTCTCTAAATAACAGTCAAGCTATACTTTCCCACATAACCTTCTATCATGAGGGAGGGAGAGAGAGAGAGAGAGAGGAGGAAGAGGAGGAGGAGGAGGAGGAGGAGGAGGAGGAGGAGGGAAAACCACTCTAGTTCCCTTTCATTCACCTTTGCTGTTTTTCCAATGTCTGTGCATGAAGACAGTTGCTTAGGGAGGATTAGCAAATGATTCTCCCAAAGGTTCACAGCAAGAGGTTGTATGTTAGAAGTCTCCGTCTGAAGCCTTTACTTATTGTTCTCATCCTCCGGGGAGCACAACTTGCTTATTTATCGCTAATATTTTTAATCTGCTCAATAACTTGCTATTTGGATGGATGGCATATGAATTCTTTTATTGCGCCGTTGTTCCGGTTTCTTAATATTACTCTTTTATGAGAAGCAGTAAATGAAGTGGTGGCTGGCTTTAAAACAAAAAACACGTAATTCACCCACCATTTATTTACTGCTTCTCAATCTTTGCAAAAGCCCACTGAGGAGATGAGGCTGAAAGGCAGTGAAATATTTGGGATGAGCTTCGTGGCAGAATAACTGTTTGGGTCTGGTTCTGACCCGTACTGAGCCACTCAAAACCACCATCCCATATTGCTTTGTTCAATTCAGGGAGGTTTCCCTAAATTGCACCTTGTCTACTGGCCGTTGGGTTGATTAGACCCTCTGCAATTGTACAGCCCATTCGGATAATACCGCCACCAGTGGTAGGTTAGGAAGGGCTCCTATCAACCGCTGAGGACCAATTGTTAAAATTTCTGGACTCTTGCAAGCCAGCTGGGAGCAGAGATGAGCCACTATGCTTAGTTCGCTGATCAGTGGTACCATGGCTGGCAGTGGCAACCATGGACTGGCAGAGCCAGTTCTTAAAACATCTACCATCTCAGGACTGGCTGCCATCATCCTTGCAATACTGAGGCCCTCCTACATAATTCTCTTACTTCAGGGCCTTGTTCCAGTGACATCACTGTATTTTTGCTGAGCAACGAATTATAAGTACCGCTCAGAATGTGGGCTTCAGCCTTTGTTGATTATCCTGAAAGAGGGGGGAAAAAATCATTGTGAGCTTCTTAAAGAATTCCAGACAGGATATCCTGTTGTCCTCAATCTCTCTCCCTGACTTATGTGAGAACTTCATTTTTGGGTGCAATTAGTTACATACAGTAGACAAGGCAGCCACTCAGCAAAAGTGGACCCAAGCCTTGCAGGTGAACATAACAATCCTCCTTAGGCTCTTCCTTGTGTTGATTTTTTTTTTAAGAAGATGCTCTATCATTGGGGTACCCAATAATTCGCAAACACCACCAGGTACATTTGATATTTAAGGGACAGTGTAGCAGGTGCTCTGAGAAAATGACCACAATGGGTAGATGGGGTAGAGCTGAACCATTCATTTGCAAAATATCTGGTCCTTATACAGTGGTGGGATTCAAAATTTTTACTACTGGTTCTGTGGGTGTGGGCTTGATGGGCGTGACATGGCATGGCTTGGTGGGCATGGCAGGGGAAGGATACTTCAAAATCTCTATTCCCACCCACTACAGGGGAAGGATATAACAAAATCTCCATTCCCTCCCCACTCCTGGGGAAAGGTTACCACCGGTTCTCTGAACTACTCAAAATTTCCCTACCGGTTCTCCAGAACTGGTCAGAACCTGCTGAATACCACCTCTGGCCTTATACCTTTTAAGAACTGAAGAAGTTTCTTGGATGAGAAGTGAAACATTTTCAAAGAATACATGAAGAAAATCCAGTTGCCTTTTGAAAGGGGAAAAAAAATATCTTTGGGACAACCTGGATAATTGAGAATCTCCATAGACATCTATCTTATATTTGTGGCCACACGAGCTTATTCTCAGCCATTCTCTCTTTGCTCTCCCAGAACTGTCACCAATTGAATTCACACTGATATGTTTAACATATCAGCATTTTCCAAGTGCCCATAGCATAGAATTATATGAGAAGGGATCACCCAGGAAACAAAGTCATAAAAGGTAAAGCAAGCCATGCTTACTATATTGTGTGAATGTAGTGCTAGATCTTTCAGCAGCTTAGGTCAACTTCCTGGAGAGATCCACTCACTGCCAGCCCCATCTATTTACCTTTATGTTTTGTTTTTTTCCAGAGCACATAGGCATATTTCTATCAGAAGCGGCTGTGACTCTGCCTTGGGGGAGCTCCCATCGGCCAATAGAAACGGCTTCGTGATGAGAGGAGTGTGCATGTGGCGCTCCTGTCAGGAGCACCCCACGGGCAGCCACGCCTTGCCCCGAAGCGGCTGGTGATACGGCTTTCGGGGAGCTTCCATCGGCCAATAGAAACGGCCTTATGGTGAGGGGAGTGCACATAGGGTCCTCGCCCTGAGGCTGCTTTTACTGGCCGATAGAAGCGGCTGGTGACTTTGCCTTCGGGGAGCTTCTATCGGCTGATGTTCTATCGGTAGTAGATCAGGATATTCTAGCCTAGGCTACCTGCAGGGCACTCCTAAAGGCAAGTTTTCTCTCCCCTTCCCCCCCATTTCTCTTCACCTCGTGTAGTTTTAATGAATGATGTGAGAAATGGTGGGGAAACGCATGGATTAAATAGGCCTAAATTTTGGGGCAGGGCTTAATTTCACCTCATGCCTAGAAATCATGCTGGCCCTTTCTATTGGTGGAGGCTGTATTGTTGGAGAAACACGGTACCTCTCATCAAATAATCAGCACTCTCAAAAAATTGGAATGGAATGGGATGGGATGGAATAGAATAGAATAACAGAGTTGGAAGGGATCTTGGAGGTCTTGATAGTATTATTTGTCTGTTCTGCAAAACAAAACAACATCATATCTAATTGCTGCACACACAGCCCTCTAGACTATATGTGATCCTCTTCCCCCAATCTTAATCATATTTTTTCAAAGGTGTTATTTCTAGAAACTAATATTAAACAGGTTATACAAAGCCATTATATTTCTCAGGCAGTGCTTTTTTTAAAAAATAGGCAAACTTGTTAATTGTTTACAGCCTTTTTTAAAAATGCAATTCATATGTTAAATGCTTAAAGACTAACTAGCCAATAACATTTTAAAATAACATATGCCTTTATTCACACCTCTCTTCTACCGTAGTATAATATACCAGCCTTATGCTATGAAAGAATGCTGCTTGGTTTTTTAAAAAATGTAAATCTAGCAGCTGTAGCATAAAAGTGTCATAGTTCCATATTTCTGAAATTACACATTATGTTATATCTTTTTCTATCCTTCCGGAGAAAAACTGGAAGTGTTTTATCTTCTCTGAACGCCTTTTTTGCAAATTTGCTGTTTAAAGAGGACACAGAGTCCTTGTAGCGAGTGGGTATTGCGAAGTAACAAAGCACAGTAAATGAGGAGAAAAAACAATGGTAAATTGAAATGGCCACTGCTTGCAGAGGACTAGTGGAGTGTCTGTGCATAATATAGTTTACTTAGACTTCAAAAAGAGATGTTGAATGACAGAAGATTCACTGGGACCTGCAGCTTCCTAGTCCCTTGAATACTAGATTTCACAAATAAAAAGGGAGAACTGTTTTCCTTAGGTTATCAGAAGCATATCAGACTAGAAAATAGATAGAATTCTTTATTGGATAAGTGTGATTGGACACACAAGGAATTTGTCTTGGTGCAAATGCTCTCAGTGTACATAAAAGAAAAGATACATTTGTCAAGAGTCAAGAATCATAAGGTATAACACTTAATAATAGTCACAGGGTACAATAAACAATCAGTTCATACTAGGAAACAGTCAATATCAGACTATCTGTCTAGCCTTTGCTAGATTGGATGGTGCAAGGCAATTCAGAGGATCTTCTGAACTGAAATCATCAGACAGGATCACTGCTGGGCAACTGGAAATCCCAGGGCCACAGAAAGTGGACAAATGTCCCCAATCCTCCTTTGGTGACCCTGGGAGACTTTGACTACAGTAAACAGATGTCACACTTCCATACTATTTTGAAATAGGAAATAGATGAACACTGGAAGTTTTTGCACTGCCGTTCCAAGCGACCTTCCCCATTGCTAAATGAAGGCAATATCTGGAGTGCTACAGGTTACTGCAAAAGGCAGAGTTTCCAATCGCAGCTTCATTTTTCACACTTCTGCTGCTGGAGAGAAGACAAAAGGGTGTTGTGCTTTGGATTTGTGGTGCAATTTGGAAAGGGTTGATTTGCCTACCCCTTCCTCACCTTCTTGTGGGACGCCAGCAAAGCTGCGGGAGATTAGATGATTACAGCTAGAAATCTCCCTCTGCCCTACCTGCCCCAAATCATTTTAAAACTCCCTGTAACACAAAGTTTGCTTAGATATTTGATGTTTCCTCTTCTCATGAATTGCCAGAAGTTAACGTAGGTGGTTATTTTAGAGGCTTAAAAAGGGATTTACCAAGAACACCCACATGCAAGAGAGAAAAAGAGAATCAAACCCGTAGGAACAAGACACAGCAATTTCCTTACCTTTGCTGGCAAGGAAACAAGTTTTCCCTGTCAGAACTGAGATCACAGAAGAGACAGATTTAGTGGTGGGATTTCTCTAGTGTGTCTGTGCCTCTGCAACCAAAAGTCACTAAATGTGCCTTATAGTTTTTGGGGTCGCAGACATTCCTTTTTTAATCATATTAGTCTTCAAATTATTAAGTATGATGGGGACAGTGATGTGGTAGTGAGGAAGAGCTAACGCACGATGTGGGACTTTTTAACTCTGGAGCTGAACACTCTCACAGAAGAGTTATGGGAAAACTCAGGGTACTCCAATTATATTTAGCCATGGAATTATATACATATTTAAATATATTTTATATATTTAATTACATTTAGCCATCAGAATAACAGAGGTGGAAGGGACCTTGGAGGTCTTCTAATCCAACCCCCTGCTTAAGCAGAAAACCCTATAGCACAGTGGTGGTATTCATATTTTTTTACTACTTGTTCTGTGGGTGTGGCTTGGTGGGTGTGGTGCGACTTGGTAGGCATGGCTTGGTGGGGGCATGGCAGGGGAAGGATACTGTAAAATCCCCATTTCCACCCCACCCCACTAACCTGCTTTCCAGCTCCGTTCTCCTGTGCAGGGCAACAAAAGAAGACCCAGCTGATCAGCTGAGGACTCATTGGGAGGTAGAGAATAGATAGGGGCAGGGCCAGTCAGAGGTGGTATTTGCCAGTTCTCTGAACTACTCAAAATTTCCGCTACTGGTTCTCCAGAACTGGTCAGAACTGGCTGAATACCATCTCTGCTATAGCATTAGTTCATCTCTAATTTGCGATATTCCCCACCCCCAAATGAATGTGGGATATAGCACTTTACAAGAATACATAGGGAAGCCAGAGGAGAATATTTAAGATGCCAGAATAGGCATGATGTCCTTTAGTTTTCAGAAAGGGTTAAGGAACTTAAGGAAAGCAAAAATGATTGAAAATGGAGATGCTCTCTGGGTTTGGAAAGCAAACCAAGGTTTTAGGGCTGATACAAATGCGATATTTACAAGAGGACAGCTTTAAGTGCCCCCTGCTTAGCTAATTCTATCTATAAAATGGAACGAAGCTGGCTACATTTCAGATACTAACATATATTTTGAGTTTGTGGGTAACTCTAGACTGAGGGTGGCACACTGTTGGTGATTCAATACAGGGCGGGATGAGGGAACACAGTGGGTTGCCCATGTCATATGAGGAGAACTATGGTTTTTCAGATTTTTTCCTAGGTTTCCTGGGGGCGGGCAGTTGGATCTCTTTTCTTCTTTTAAATCTGTGTGAAATTTATTTTAGGGTTTACATTACAGCTTTCAGGCTTCCCAATCCCGCTCCAATGGTGGGCCCCTGATTTTCAGCAACTATGTTCAGAGGGGAAGAACAACCACAAAGGTTTGAAGGTTCCCCTCAACTGCAAAATTCAACGGCTGGAGATGCAGAGGCTGAAAATCATAGCTCTGTTCATGTACCTCTTCTGCTTGCACTTAAACGCTATACTATCCTATTTGAACAAAACACGTTGAATTGTCTGAATTATTTATGATCTGCAGAAGCAGTACGTTTTACAATGGGGTTTGCCTGAAGTTGGTTTTCCAAGAGTGAGGATAGATTAAGTCAGTCAGATTGGGGAAATTTCTTACATGCATAGCGAAAAGGGCACATATGAACACATTCTGAATACTTCAATCTTTCAAAAATCCCTCCATGGTAGCGAAATTATGATCACTCAGATGATAATCTGATGTGGTATCCTTTAAATATCATGGACTACAACTATCTTCATCCTAAGCAATTGCAGGCACCAGTTTCCAGAAAGTTGTAAAATAATTAGAAGCGGACAAAAATATTTTTTCAGTTTTGTTTGTGGGAATTCTACATGAAAGTAACCAAACAGACCATAATGGAGTTCAAGGCTGTTGATGTTCCTCAACTTTTAATAGAACGTTAACTTCTCGAAGCTTCTGGCTATGAGCTCCTGTTATGAACAAAGAAGTTATGGGACCCAAAAGAAGCAAAAGAAAAGAAACACGTTGTATTAAAGAAATGTATTACAACATCACCAGGACAGTTAACTTTAATAAAAAAAAAATTTAAACAGAATAAATGACTGTTGAAATATTCTCCTCCTCTTCCTCCTCCCATTCTTTCTTAACATTCCTTCTGCATCCCATGGTGATGGCCTCCATATAACCTTAGTTCCATGATCATCAAAATGCTCAGTACTGTATCACTCTTGCAATTCCTGGGGGAAAGAGTTTCCTTGAAGTTAAACCATGTGCACATTGGCTGATGTGAATGGACCTCAAGTACAGCAGAACCAGTGGTGGAATTCAATTTTTTTTACTACCGGTTCTGTGGGCGTGGCTTGGTGGGTGTGATATTTCCCGGTTCTCTGAAATACTCAAAATTTCTGCTACTGGTTCTCCAGAACTGATCAGAACCTGTTGAAGACCACCTCTGAGCGGAACTCTTACAGAGCCCAAGGAGAAGGTCTTTCATTGGCAGGAGATGTAAATTGGTTCATCCAATGGAGCAACTCTTAAGGGGCCAAGGCCGATCACTGAAAAACACCAGCCAAAGGTTTTGCATCAAACCAACCAGTGCTTAATAAGGCATTCCGGCTCTCTTGCTGACTCCATTTCTCTTTGTGCTGAAGAGGTATTTCCCTCAGAGGAAATCTCCAATCTTTTATAGTGCAGCTTGGCAGTCTTAACAGGATACCAACACCCTGATCCCCCACCCAATCTTTGCAGCAACTTTTTGAAGCCCTCCTGGCTGCCGCACCCCAGGAGCATAAGTAAACTTCCCTTGAATAGACACTGATTAGTCTCTCCAGCCCACCCAAGCTGGGCTGCGGAAGTCCTCTGCAGCCACTCATATCCTGATGTTTTCCTGGGCTGTTGTGACTTGGAGAGAACTTGCTGTAACTTGGGCACTACAATCTGGTGCACTGCAACAGTTTGCCAGGACTGTCAGGCTTACACAACATACCAACACACCCTGCAGACATTCATGTACACATATGCGCATTATGAGACACATTCTGTTAGTTGATGCTAATACTGGGAGAACTGTAGGAGAATGGGAGTTTCCCTCTCCATTTAAACATTCCTTTTAGTTTCCAAGAGAACTAAACTCGCACCTGTTGCTTTCACACATCTCTCCTACCTTTTCAGAAACCAACCTAGACTGTCTACTATTGACCTCACCCCTCTCCTAAGAGGTCTGTAGGGGGCGTGCATAAGCGTACCAATGTGCCTACTGTCCCTGTCCTATTGTTTCTTTTATTCTTATATGTACCCATTTCATGTATTCATAACTATGTATATACTTATACCTATTATCTTGTAAGTTATTGACAAATCAAATAAATAAAAATAAAGTACAGGAAAAGAGGAAAAGAGTCTGCTTTTTTAAAAAAATAGCAAAACAGATAGCCCTTGTTTAGCAACTGCCTTGCTTAGTGACAGTTCACAGTTAAGATGGTGATGAAAAAAGTAACGTTGTGACCAATCTTTGCAGTTTATCACCTTTGTAGGTCTGTAAAGCAAAAGAAAGCTGAAATAAGATCTTAAGCAGAGACAGGATTTATTTGGTGGCCGCTTCACTCAATGACAGTGTTGCCAATCCCAATTGTCATTGCTAAATGTGAACTACTTCTATATCTAAGATAATAGATAGAATTTTTAAGGCCATCATAATCCTCTCCACCTATCCTTGACTCAATAGGAAACTTTCCTGGCATGAAATTTGTAATCCATATTTTGTCTGCCTGTCTACCTGCCTGCCTCTCTCTCTCACACACACACCTCTCTCTCTTTCACACACACACAGACATACATCTTTCTCTCTCTCTTTCTCTTACCTCTCTATCACATCTCTCTCTCATCTATCTATCTATCTATCTATCTATCTATCTATCTATCTATCTATCTATCTCTACCTGCCTGCCTACCTACCTACCTACCTATCTACCCCTCTCTCTGTACCATCTGTCTACCTGTCTATCTAGCCTTTATCTATCTATCTATCTATCTATCTATCTATCTATCTATCTATCTATCTATCTATCTATCTATCTATCTATCTATCTATCTATCTATCTATCTATCTATCTATCTATCTATCTATCTATCTCAATCTCATGTCTCATCTCTCAATCTCCTATCTATCTATCTATCTATCTATCTATCTATCTATCTATCTATCATCTATCTCTCTCTCTCAATCTCATCTCTCATCTCTCTCTCTCAATCTCCTATCTATCTATCTGTCTGTCTGTCTGTCTGTCTGTCTGTCTGTCTGTCTGTCTGTCTGTCTGTCTGTCTGTCTATCTATCTATCTATCTATCTATCTATCTATCTATCTATCTATCTATATCTATCATCTCTCTCTCTCTCAATCTCATCTCTCATCTCTCTCTCTCTCTCTCAATCTCCTATCTATCTATCTATCTATCTATCTATCTATCTATCTATCTATCTATCTATCTATCTCAATCTCATGTCTCATCTCTCTCTCTCTCAATCTCCTATCTATCTATCTATCTATCTATCTATCTATCTATCTATCTATCTATCTATCTATCTATCTATCTATCATCTATCTATCTATCATCTATCTATCTCTCTCAATCTCATCTCTCATCTCTCTCTCTCAATCTCCTATCTATCTATCTATCTATCTATCTATCTATCTATCTATCTATCTATCTATCTATCTATCATCTCTCTCAATCTCATCTCTCTCTCTCAATCTCCTATCTATCTATCTATCTATCTATCTATCTATCTATCTATCTATCTATCTATCTATCTATCTATCTATCTATCTATCTATCTATCTATCTATCTATCTTATCATCTATCTATCCTATCACCTATGTATCTAATTTTAAATCTGCCCAGCTCCCTCACAACATTGCAGATTCCTATCCTGCCTCTGTTTCAAATTAGTCCCAATCCCCTAATTTTCCTCCGAGATAATGGGTGACAAAGTCTAAGAGCTTCTAAATTCCTGAAAGGTTTTAGAATAAGTAGGAGAAAGGATACTTTAATGTTGGTGCAGTTAAAGTAAACATAATTCAAGCCTGTTTCAGTCATGGCCTGGAGAGAAGATGAAGGAAAAGTCATGGACTTAATGGTAGAAAAAAAGATGTTGCCAGGATATGCTTACTACATGGTTAGGTGCAAATAGGGAAAGGTCCATACATGTTCTGCATTTAATATTAGCAAGACTCGCATAAATGTATTAATGAAAAGGGCAACACAGTTTCTCCCCGCTTTGTGTCTTAACTAAACATGGGAGGAAAGAAAACGTGGGTTTTTCCAAGTCAGAATGAACATGTCCTATTAGAAACCTCACAGGAACTGTGATTGTCTTGAGCTCAAATGCTGTTTTCCAAGCTGTTCCAGATTATGCAAGTCACCAAAGGGTAATTAATTCAGCCAAATTTATCATCTGCAATTACAAGTTCATTATTATCTTCCATTTCTCAATTGCCATTTACAATCCCATGTTTATTTTGCATTGTTTGCATTAGAATTCTCCGCAGTCGGTCTAATTGGAGTATATCGATGAGTATTTCAGCGTGGCATAAATGCATCTGAAACGCATAACTACAAGTATAAATGGGAGAGGTGGATATTTTGTGAGTGCCTCAAATTCTAGATTTTCACAGTTGATAGGCATGAAAGTGTTCACTGGCTATTTTTCATTTCAAAAATCATTTCTCTTAGAGCACAGTCATACAGTGCTGCATCTACTCAGAAGTAAGCTTTACTGCTTTAGTTACAGTACAGATTATCAAGGCAAACAGGAATGCATTGAATGTGGAAAAAGATGACAATAATAGCAGCAGCAGCAACAAGTTGGCTTCAATAAACAGGAAAGTTTTCTCTGATTTTTCCCAAAATATCATGGAGCATTTTAGTTAACATTCAAACTTCAAGTCATTTGCTCCATTACCTTATTAAATTGTTATTTTGCCCTGGTTCCCCCCCCTCCCCCCACCTTCTCTCAATCCAGAGGAATCAGGCATGTGGTTTTGAAATTTCTCGCCTAGTCCCAGGGAGTAAATGTTAGTTGCACTAAAAAGGCTTTTCAGCTGTCAAATATGACAGGTCTCCTGATCAAGCAGCACTAAATCTGAAGGCTTCTTATATCTCCGGATGGATGTCATCGGGGACCATGACTCCTGAGGCAAAAAGACACCAGTCTGTCAATCAGCCCCTTCTAGCAGTTTCTCTGCATTCCAGCAGGAACAGCAAACCAGCTCTCCTAGTTCCTAAGAGACACAGGGACTCTGGAGCTTTCCCCCATGTGAATCCTGAAAGAGTTCATTGAGATTACAATACACCATGACAGTCCTTAAAGGCTTTTTCGTAGGCCCCGCTGCCCTCTAAGTTTGCTTGTTTGTCCATAAGGAAGCAGAGAGGACACGTATGGGAAGCAAGGGCCCTTAAGGAGCTGAAAGAAAGAGACATTGGCGATGGGGTGAACTCTAGAAAACTATCGGGAAAATCTGTTCGGATGTGGGTATTTTACCCTGCCTCCTCTTAAGCACCAGGAGGAACAAAGAACAATATGTGGCTGGCACTGAAGTCTGCTTCCTGGGAAAATTGCTTAACTTCTCTCCACAGCCTCCCAGCCGTGTAACCTCTTCGGAAATTTCACCAGACGCTGAACTCGTGGTCATCAGGGGTGGAAGTGTCCTCATTTTTGTTGAGAATGACAGACAAGAATGATCAATTGCCGCAGTGAATTCCGCGGCTTGCGTACAGGATCAACTGTCACACTTGGGCGTTGTAGTCATGGAGTTGCGGAATACAAAAAGCATTGGTCAGCAGCTAAAGGGTAATAGGAAGAAAGGATTAGCTCATGAAATGTTTGGAAATTTAAGCATAATCCGTCATGGACTTTAATGTCATAATTTGCCTTATTAGGGCATTAGATTCATTTTTCATTCTGGTCTCGGCTGACCCAGCTGTGAAGGTAATTCCTTCCTTCCTTCCTTCCTTCCTTCCTTCCTTCCTTCCTTCCTGGCCACTAACAACCTGGAGAATCTTGACATCTGACGGATCTTAATTGATCCCAGCCATGCCCTGGAGCAATGGCAAAGTAAGTGCCACTGTGATAAGGCCATGCTTTCTCACCTTCTCTCCCTTTAACAAAATGTTACCAGGGAGATACGGTCTGTGGTCTCTGCATATCGTTTCCCTGGAACATGAAGTTTGGACCTTTTGGTTCGAAAGTTCATGGTGCATTATTCATGCTGTTGGTTGGCCTGAGTAACTGCTGCTGATTGATGGGGGATGCTTTGACCTCTGGCACCAGCAAAGGAGAATGCTTACAGCCCCATCCTGCTGCCTAAGGAAGGAAAGCCGGTCATGTAGGGAACCTCAGTGCAGGCCTTTCTTTGGGGAGGGGGGTATTTCCTCCCTTGCTTATGCTTTCTAAGCAGAGCCAGGCATTGGGGGAGAAGAAAAGTAGGTCCTTCTGGACAGATGGAAAAGCAGTAATGATCCTAAGGTGGTGAGAACATAGCATGCTGCCCTAGGGAAGATTTTCTGAGGACAGGGACTGGCTAAATGTGCTCTAAATGGGGTTGAACTGGACTAGGAGGTTAAAGAAAGCCCCCATTCATCTGGCTAAAATCTTCTATTATATGGTTGCCATTGTTATTTAGATTTCTCTGCTGCTAAATTTCTCCAGCTAGTGCTATTGATGGCATGACTGGAAAACAATACAACTAGTAGTTGGATTCAATTTTTTTCACTACTGGTTCTGTGGGTGTGGCTTGGTGGGTGTGGCAGGGAAAGGTTACTGCAAAATCTCCATTCCCTCCCCACCCCACTAACCTGCTTTCCAGCTCCATTCTCCTGTGCAGGGCAACGAAAGAAGATCCAGCCAATCAGCTGAGACTCGGGAGGCAGAGAATAGATGGGGGCGGGGCCAGTCAGAAGTGGTATTCACCGGTTCTCTGAACTACTCAAAATTTCCACTACTGGTTCTCCAGAACTGGTCAGAACCTGCTGAATACCCACTTCTGGATACAACAATTCATTTAGAGACTAAAGTCCCCACTGAAAAAAGTGACTTAAGTTATGACTGTTTTCCACACTAATGACAATTGAGCATCACCCATGAGATCAAAACTCAGATGCTGATCAACGGACTCACACTTATGACTGTTGCAGTGTCCCGAGGTCATATAAAACACTATTTGTGACTTTCTGATGAGTAAAGCCAATGTGGAACGGATTCACTTCACAACTGTGTTAGCTTAACAATGGTAGGACTTACTTAACGACTGTGGCAAGAAAGGTTCATTGCAGCATCCTCTCATCACATGATCAATATTGGGATGCTTGGGAACTTGCGTGTATTTATGACCATTGCAGCGTGTGCAACAGTTGTGTGATTATCTTTTGCGGCCTTCTGACAAGCAAGTCAATGGGGGAAGCCAGATTCACTTAATGACCATGTTAGCTTAACAACTGCAGTGATTCACTTAACAACGGTGGCAGGAAAGGTCGTAAAATGGGCCAAAATCCACTTAACAACCATCTTGCTTAATGTCAACTCATAAAATATTTCTATGGTCTTTTTAGAGTTGCCAACAGAAAGGGAGGGGGGAAAGGGCTTTGAAAGAGCAGTGCGCCAGCTTGGAAATCGAAAATGCATTCCATAAATAGTTTTTCAAAGATAGTAACTAGATGACTGAAGTTTCTGCTGTGCAAAATTCTAACTGGAGAGCATGATTGGCTTGGCTTGGCTATGGATGTGTCCCATTGGAGAATATGAATTACAATACACCCAGTGGGTGAGGGGAAACCAGGGTCAAGGGTGACAATGAATTATGTGTCTCAGAGTCGGCTGCACCCAGGCAGTGCTGGACATTTAACTCCCAATAAATCCTTTTGAAGTTTTGGAAGTTTTGGCTCAAGACTCATGATTTAATTGGGGAAACTGCTGAAATCCTGACACAAAAATGTTGGGCTCAATTGGGGTCATAAGTCGAGGATTACCTTTATTTCCTTGACTCAAAGCCCTGTCTCTGAGAGAATCGGCTCCAAGTTGAAGCAGGTAGTCCTGTAGACATTCTCTCCCCTCCCGCCAGTCAGGATGTTTTGCTGCCTGATTAGGACACGATCGGAAGACTCTGCAGCTGTTTGGCATTGAAGAGGAAAAGCGTGCTTCAAAGGGAGTATTTGCGTTGCACCTGTTCGCAACTTCTTAAAGCAGCTGCATCTTTTCCCAAGGTTGCACAACTGTCCTTTGCAGCTGCAGGGCAATTCCAGGAATAGACACTTTTGATTTAAGGAATTGTGGACAGGTGGCAACTGCATACCCACGCACGCCCCGAAGTCTGCTTTTGAGTCTGAACGCAGTGCCATGAATTGGGATGGATGGATGGATGGATGGATGGATGGATGGATGGATGGATGGATGGATGGAAGCTGGCTGAATCCAACATTAGACCAGGATTCTAAAAATTCTCAGGGACGACTCACAACCCGGTCAGCACTTCTTCACTCTCCTACCATCGGGTAGGAGATACAGAAGCATAGCCAGCCGCACCAACAAGCTGAAGAACAGTTTCTACCTGTGGTCTGTCAGACTTCTGAACAGAAAATAATTTCATGTCAACATAGTATGAAAGACTTGTGGGGCCACAAGGTCACATAGTGTAATAAGATTGGGACTGGGTTAGGGACTTCTGTCCTCACTATGAGTTGTGTTAGGGTGTATGTGTGTGTGCACGAAGGGAAGCTCAGCCAATCTCATTGTACACATGTTGTGCACTGACAATAAAGGTAATAATAATGATTGACAGGTCTTTGCTCATCACTCCACTTTTGGGCAGGAAGCTTGTTTCAGATTTCTAAGGATGATGTATGATATATCTAGCGCATCCTGGCAGGGCTGCTGCAACTCCCGGTGTTAAATTCAGAAGCCTGTGGTAAGCTTAATTAAAACAACAACAACTAGTCAGTCACCTTTTAGGTTCTGTAATTACCATCCAAGTTACCTAAGCTTTTTCATCTTCATTTTTGTGACATGCATTATATTTATGAAGCCTTCATTTTCTTCACATTAAATATAGTCTCATTATTTTTTATTGTCCTTTAGTTTTTATAATGGTTTGTTTAGTAATGTGTTACTAGTTGAGATTGTTCTTGGTGAACAGTACATTTTGCTACATATTGTTTTTGTGCTGATCTGTGGCCATCATGTTGTCTATTTATCCAACTGTCTGTCCATCCTTAATATTGTATGGAGATGTAATATCAGGCTTACGTTATTGTTATAGGGGAGATAAGAGCGGAGATACATTCCTTGCAGGACAAAACATATATAACGATCTGTTCAGAGTTTTGCAGCATAAATTCAGTGCCAGAAAAGTAAACACAGATGACTGAGGCTTCATTTAACTTCTTTATAAACACAAAGTAAATTTTATAATACCAGTTGTAGATTCTCCAACATGGAGCAAACTCAAAAAGAAGCAGACATCAGTTTCACTTTAGTTCAGCAGGCAAGCAGAGAAGAGAAGCAATTTCATTTTCAATAGACAAACTCAGAGCTTAATGTAGCTTCAGAGGTGCAGAGCTTAATATAGAGCCATGCCTAGGCTACTTCTAGTTTCAGTTTCCAAACAGTCCTCATTGACTGATTTAGTTGCTATGCTTATTCATTGGCTGACCTTGTTACCATGCTCTATTCCAGTTCATGAATATACTCTGACATGCTTCCCATAAGGTAGTCCTTGACTTACGATCACAACTGGGACCAGAATTTCTGCTGCTAAGCCAGGAGGTTGTTAAATGAGTTCTACCTGATTTTAAAACTTTTTTTTGCCATGGTTGATAAGTAAATCCTTGCAGCTGTTTAGTGCAAGGATTAAATGCATACAGTCTTTAAGCAAATTGACTTCCCCCATTGGCTTTGCTTGTCAGAAGCCAGATGGGAAGGTCACGAGTGGCAATCACATGACCCAGGATGCTTGCAACCGTTTTTAAACACATGCCGGTTGCCAATCACCTGAATTTTGATCATGTGACTGTGTAGATCAATGGGTGTCAAACTCAAGGCCCAGGGGCAGGGTCCGGCCCATGGGAGGTTTGGACCTAGCCCGCGGTGCCTCTGCCAGTGAAAATGGGACTCGGGAGGGCCCCCTCACGAGCTCCGTTTTCACTGACAGAGGGCGGCAGGAGGTGATCATAGCCAAAAATGGAGCTCGGGAGCCCATTTTCGCTAGCAGAGTGCTTGGGCCACCACAGGACCCCTGACACGAGTGACATCAAGCTGGCCACACTCACCCTGGCCATGCCACTGAGAGTCAAACACAACCCTGGTGTAGCCCTCAATGAAATCAAATTTGATCCCCGTGGTGTAGATGCTCTCATGGTTATAATTTCAAGGACCGGTTAGAAGTCACTTTTTTCCAGTGCCATTGTAACTTTGAAGGACTGTTAAATGAATGGTTATAAATTGAGGACTACCTGTAATTGGACCTAGACTTTAAGCTGGTGCACCATTGAGTCTTTCTTGACTCTAATTTGTACATTTATTTATGTTTAGTTGTGTGTAAAGCATCTCCTCTACACTGGACTACGGTTGCTCTCCAATAGAAAAGGACAGGCAGCCGTTTCTCTCAAAGCTCCAGCAGCGGGTGAACCAATTAGAGGAGGGGTCTCCAACCTTGGCAACTTTAAGACTTGTGGACTTCAACTCCCAGAATTCCTCAACCAGCAAAGCTGGGAGTTGAAGTCCACAAGTCTTAAAGTTACCAAGATTGGAGATGCCTGAATTAAAACCCTGGGAGAGGAAACGCTGGATACTTTTGAACATTCCTTGAGTGATTTCTTGTCTGGAATTGCTGAATTCCTTTGCTTTAATTCTTTACTTTTCTTCTGGCTGGGATTCAGGTACACAAATCTGAAAATTATTGGTTTGCGTCTCAGTGTAGCAAGAGCTCCCTAAATCAAGGTAGATCCAACTGAAGGTGGGATTTACAGCTAGATCTCTAGGGTGTTTCCAAGTTAGAATTTTTATTATACAATTGCTCATTTATAGAATTTTAGGGGAAGGGAGGAGCTGAGGGTGGTTTTCCATTTGCAGTTGACTTACATTTTCCCACCACTTGTGATTGCTTAATGAAGTATAGACTAGACCAGGGGTCACCAACCTTTTGGACCTCAGGGACCATCAAACTCATAATTTTAACTCCCGCGGACCAGAGACCCTGGGAAAATCCCCCCAAAAATCCCCACCCCTTTTATCCTACCGATCATTCTTTATTTGAGATTGCAGGATACTGTCTCTAGCTCCGTTCTCAGGGGTAGAGAGAAAGAGAGAGAGAGAGAGAGAGACTTTCGGCTTCATGCAAGGAAAGCAGCAGAAGCAGGAGAAGTCTTTCTTTCTCTCCCCCAAACTCTGCCAGAAAGGAGTCTTTGCCGGCACAGCCTCTTGGAACAGGATGCCTTGCAGGGTCCCAAAGACTCATTTCTGGGGGAGTTTGGGGGAAAGAAAGAAAGACATTTGCTGCTTTCCTTGCGTGCAGCCAAAACCAGAAGAAGAAAAAGGCAGAAAGAAGCAGCCCAGTGGCCAGGCTAAGCACGTGGGGCGAGTGGGGCAAGTTCACCCCCTTTTCCCCCTCCCCTTACTACCTTGTGTTGTTTGCAATGCAAGCGACGCAAGCCTTGTGTTCCCATGCAGCCTGGATTAATTGCTTTGGGGGTGACATTTCTCTGAAGACCAGCAAAATTTTCTCACGGACCACCAATGGTCCCTGGCCCACTGACTGGCAACTACTGGACTAGACAACACACACAGTGTCTTCTGACTGCTAGTACCATGCCAAGAAAGATGAAACCTCTGTAGGGAGATCTACTACGGAAGGAGATCACATAATAATGATTCTTTCCTTAGTTATTGCTGACTAAAGGGATGCCCAGAGAGGAACTGAGAAGATGACTATTAACCCAGGCAGGTCCACTTAAAATTAAAGGCCTTCAAGAGAAGCAGTCCTCCAAACTGAGTTGAGCAGCAGCTTGTCAAAAGTGGAAGGGCATATTCCATGTATCTAATAGCAATACCACTTAGGCTTGTATACACTCTCTAAGTGGTTTACAGGGTCAGCATATTGCCCCCAGCTCTGTAAGGATGGAGTGCAGCCTTACCCAGCCAGCTGCAAAGGTGCTGGCTCACAATTCCCAAAGACCCGATGGCACAGTGGTTAAAGTGCAATATTGCAACCTAACTCTGGCCACAGCCTGGAATTCGATCCTGATGGACTCAAGGTTGACTCAGCCTTCCCTCCTTCCGAGGTGGATAAAATGAGGACCCAGATTGTTGGGGGCAATAGGCTGACTCTGTAAACCACTTAGAGAGGGCTGTAAAAGCACTATGAAGCGGTATATACGTCTAAGTGCTATTGCTGTAACCAATGCATCTGAAGATGCCAGGGTGTAGGAGAATAGGATCATACCTGATTTGGGACTTCCTGAAGTTCCCAAATAGCTTTCAAAGACATCCAGATTGGCAGCATGTTAAACGACACAGACCCTATTAAAAAGTCAATCAGAATTCCTTCTCCCACCCCACAATCATATGAGTGTTCTGAACATTTGAAAATATTACCTAACTAGCTTTATACCCGTGCTTTGCTACGAAACTATGTGATCGGGCTTAATTTTGGGGGGAGGAAAATAAGGGGGGGGGAATTCTGCCTCTGCCTACCAGCACCCATTGGTATTCATCTGGCTAGAGTCCTGTCAGTGTGTGAGAGAGTTCAGGGCTGATTGGAAACAGAAACAGTATTTGCTGTGTGAGCAAGAAGGAGACAGCAAGGAGCCTGGGCGTGGCTTAGCTCAACTGTTCTGTACTAAAGCTGCTTGGTGCTGTGAAACTAAAACTGAAACTCCTTTCCTCTGCTTGTGTTTTGCATTTGGAACAGATTTATTTTCAGGTGGGGAGGAGGAGGAGAACTCCTTAGCATCAGAGCATGTTAATCATAATATAGGAAGTCTAATGGTCATTTCGAAAAATCCTTTCTTAGTGAGCACTTAAAAGCCAAGAAGAACATACGTGCCAAATTTCAAGTTTGTAGGCTTTACGGTTCTGGGGATTTTGGAGATTTTGGGATGATACATGAATGGTATTTCGCTTTTATATATATAGATTGTTGCCATTCATCAATCTCATACCCATGCATAAGCGCACCAACATGCCTACCGTCCCTGTCCTGTTGTTTCTTTTATTTTCTTATATGTATCCATGTATTCATAACTATGTTTTTACTTATACCTATTACCTTGTAAGCAATTGACAAAATAAATAAATAAATAAAAAACTGGTGCCCTCCAATTGTGGTGCCATCTACATTTTCAAAATTGATTTCAAGATTTCAAAATTGATTTAAGGGAGGCTGATAGTTATGGGAATTGAAGTTCAGGGGGACTTTAGATTGGTGAGTCTACCTTAGACCTCCTTGCTTGAGAAGGAAACCCGTCCTTGCCTGACAAGGAAAAAGCTTGCCTTTTGCCATGCTTTCAGACTGATTCTCCAAGATCAGGCCAACTCAGTTCAGCCATGTCAATTGTGAGCTTATGAAGTCGAGCTGCCTCTTTTACTGTCTACTGAAAATAGTAGATTCCTGTTGTGGGCCTCAGTGCCAGCTGCAGGATTTGGTAACAGAAATCCTGGCCAAATATTCTCAGTGGGCCTCTTTAACCTAGACAGCTCTAGTGTGTATTTTGTTATGTAAGTATGCTTGAAAGGAAGTTAGTGTGTGTGTGTGTGTGTGTGTGTGTGTGCACGCCTTGTAACGGATGTGTTACAAGCATGTACAGCTGGAACACAACGTGCTCATTTCAACTGTGCTGCTGCTATTAAAACAACAGTAACGTTGGTCTTTCCCAACCCACCTCCCTCTTGTCCAGGAGCTGCAGAATGTAAAGTACTAAATATATATACAAACACAATGTTTTCTTCTCAGAAACAGAATTAACTAGAATCAGATGTCCTGCAATTTATTTCCTCCTTTTTTTAAAAAAAAATGTATTTTTTTTTCATTTCTAGTAATTCATGATATGCCCAGGAGGGCTTGTATTCACAAAAACCTTCAAGATGTTTAGACGTTCATAAAACACAAAACTTTGGGTGTTTTTTGTTTTGTTTTTTTACTTGCGTGCATGAACCTCCATCCCTCCTTGATGTCTATATGACTGGTGGTCAAATTTATAATTTCAGAAATGGAAGGCAAACTTTGTCCTTTTGCCAGCAATGTTCTTACATAGAGTACGTCTTCCTCTTAAAAATAAGCAGCCATTCATTTTTTATGGGGGGAAAAGGAAAAGATACACGGAGCAATATTTACAGAAGACTAAACTTGCTTTTCAGATAACCTTCTCCCTTGCTTTCAAGAATTGGCTGTTGTTTATCAACATATCCCTTCATCTGCATGTCTGCTTTTGGGGGTTTCTTTCTTGACTGGGTTACCCCTGTGCTGGACTTTGGGAGAAGAGAATGGAACTGGCTTTATAGGTGTCACTGGATGGTGTCATGCAAAGCTTTAAAGATGCTCCAGGCAAGAAGCTAGAAGGTTAGTACACTTCCATACTCCTGGAGGATAGGCTGGGTATCAATTTAACAAAGAAATAATAACAATCAAAGTAAAGCAGAAACAGGAACTCCATGACTCAAATAAATGTAGTGGTCTCTGAGGGTTTTACTGAGGTGATACATTGGCAACTGATTCCACGCTACACCAAAGCTGAATCTCACTCACCACACAGCTGCCATTTCCTTGCCCCATCAAATGTTCTGCAGAAATGCAGAACAAAAAATGGTGGCCAGAATAATTATTAATGTAAACATCACAGCTCAATTTTGATGGAAAAATAGACAATGTTTGGAAAGCAGCAGGATGCCAAGACATTCATCGCTTAAACCAGAATGTCTTTGTTTGTTCAATACAGTGGTGGGATTCAAATTCTTTTACTACCTGTTCTGTGGACGTGGCTTGGTGAGCATGGCAGGGGAAGGATACTGCAAAATCTTCATTCCCTCCCCGCCCCACTAACCTGCTTTCCAGCTCTGTTCTCCTGTGCCGGCCAATAAAAGAAGTCCCAGCTGATCAGCTGGGACTCGGGAGAATAGAGGAAGGCGGGGCCAGTCAGAGGTGGGATTTGCTGGTTCTCCGAACTACTCAAAATTTCCACTACCAGTTCTTCAGAACTGGTTAGAACCTGCTGAATACCCACCTCTGGTTCAATATCCCTAACCGCCCATTTCAAATATGAATGGTTGAGGGAGCTAGGAATATCTAGCTTATCAAAGAGAAGAACTAGGAGGGATATGATAACTGTCTTCTAGTACTTGAGGGGTTATCACAGTGAAGGGGAGATTCACTGATTTTCCAAAGCATTGGAGGGCAGGACAACTGGTAATGAGTGGAAACTTGTTAAGGAGAGATCCAGCCTAGGAGAAATTTTCTGACAGGACAGTGAGAGCAATCAATGAAATAGCTTGCCCCCCCCCCCTAAGGTTGTGGCTGCTCCATCACTGGAGCAAACTGGACAGCCATTTGACTGGGCTGGCATAAGATCCCCTGCCATCAGCATGGGGTTGGATTAGAAGACCTCTGAGGTCCCTTCCAGCCCTATGAGTCAACCTTCAATTAAGTAGATGGTGAACAATAATAAATCAGTTGAAGACCAAGTCCAAGTAGAATAGTCCTCAACTTAAAGCAACAATTGAGGAAAGGACATACCATTACCTCCTTAAGAGCTGGCAGGACTCTGCCTTCCCCAAGGAAGAATTAACCACCACTCAGACTCAGTCTCATATCCTCTCCCAGGCTGCCTTGACCATCTGCTAGATGCGCTGTGCGTATTCCTCACAGTAATATTACTTCTTTGAAGAAAAGACCGGGTCATCCGAAAACAGGACTGCTGGGCAACTCTCTGTGGATGCAATAACGACAGAGAAGTAATTACTGCTGCCCTCATTGTCATGCGGTAGGCTCCAATAGCAGTTGTAGCTTGTGTTCTATCCTCTTGGTTTCTTGTTGTTTTCCACTAGTGCTGTAGGTATATAGCCAGGGGTGGGCTTCAAAAATTTTAGCAAAGGGTTCTCTGCCCGGGTGCTGGGTGGGTGTGCCCATGGTGGGCGTGGCCTAGTTGGCCTCCTGCACCACAGCGGGGGGGAGGGCGTTTTTGCCCTTCCCGGGCTCCAGCGGTTTTCCTCAAGCTTCTGGGAGGGCGAAAATAGCCTCTTTGGGCTCTGGAGGCTCTCTGGAAGCCGGAAACAGACCCATTTCCGGACTTCCTGAATTTCCAGAGGCCCATTTTTCGCCCTCCCCAAGTCTCCACACATGACCTGCACTTACCTGCATTCAAAACGGGCTGCTTGGGGACTCCTGGGAGGGGCGGGGTGGGAGGGGCCAGCTAGGAGTGGGATTTGGGGGTTGTTCAAACTCCTCATAATCTTAGGGGCTCTCCCAAACCCCTGAGAATTCCCACCCCTGTATATAGCTCTCTTTAGTTTCCTTAGTTCGTCCACATACCACGGAGGGTTATGGGAACAATGGGTTGTAGAGAGGCTGCTCAGGCATAATCTGGTCCAAAACCACAGCTGCTCTCCCATTGCAAGGTTTCAGTCAGACTACAATCCCAAGCTCCTTCTTAAATCCAATTGGGTCCATCAGTTTCCTGGGGTGGGCTGATCTAATAGCTTTCCTATGGAGGAGCTGATGCCATCATCAGATCACTCTCTAAGGCTCACCAGGTTGTGATCTGATGATGACGACAGGGGAGAAACCATCTGCCCCAATTCCAGAGTATTCTGCCGCTCTTCCCAGCAGAAAAACCAGGTCAGGTGAATGACCGCTATTGTGAATCTGGTCCTGGATGCCGTGTGAGAGGCCCATGGCTGTCATGGTGACCACATGCTCCTGAGCTATCTGAGACCCTGCAACCAGAGAAGGCAAGTCGAAGTCCCCAAAGACCATAATCCTGGGGAACTCCACCACTTACCAACCCAGGGCGTCAAGAATCTCAGGCAGGGATGTTACTATGTAGCAGTACAATAGTAACAGTGGTATTCAGCAGGTTCTGACCAGTTCTGGAGAACCGGTAGCGGAAATTTTGAGTAGTTTGGAGAACCGGCAAATCCCACCTCTGACTAGCCCCGCCCCCATCTATTCTCTGCCTCCCGAGTCCCAGCTGATTGGCTGGGTCTTTTGTTGCCCTGGACAGGAGAATGGAGCTGGAAAGCAGGTTAGTGGGGTGGGGTGGGAAGGGGGATTTTGCAGAATCCTTTCCCCTGCCACACCCACCAAGCCACACCCATGGAACTGGTAGTAAAAAATTTTGAATCCCACTACTGGAGCACACACACACACACACACACAGACGCACACACAGTGTCATACTCAGCTCTTGATTATGCACACCTGGTCACTCCTTCACTGACAATTTTCTGTCATATTTCTCGCTACCTGTCACTATCTGCATGCACAATAATCGCATCCACATAACTGCCTTCCCACGTTCATTGTTAACCGATCTGAAATTAATCCACGTCTCCTAAACAGAGCCCCTCGTCGTCCATACCGTAAAAATAAAAAATGTGTTATGTTGGCAGTCCTAAAACAATGGTTTCAAACATACCGACGGGTAGCCCTTTGCATCATGAACTTGGGAAAATACCACCAGTGAGCTTTCTAAACTCCTTATGGGGACCCCCCTGGAGGGCAGGGAAGCTGTCATTACCCTCCTTGCTTTGTGAAAGGGATAAAGTGAGACAGAAGGATCCAGGCCAAAAAGAGGGTGAACTCTTCAGGGGTCAAGGAGGCGGGGGGAGGAGGAGGAGGAGGAGGAGGAGGAGAAATGGTCGGTTGGGCTCCTTACTGTGACTCATTCTTCTCCAGATGGCCTGGAGAAGCCCATCTGTGTCTCCCTAGGGTCACACAGGCCCAGTTCCTCTGCTTTAGAAGGGTAACTGTTCTTGACAATGAGGGCAAAGGGCAAAGGCAGGGGAGGGAGCTCCTGCCAAAGGGGAAAAGCCCCATTGTCCCATTAAGCCCAAGGCCAGCAGCTCCAGATGTGTGTGTGTGTGTATGAGAGAGAGAGAGAGAGAGAGAGAGAGAGAGAGAGAGAGAGATGTAAATGGTATGAAGGATCACCTTCCATTGTTTCCGTAGCATCTCTAGCAGTGACCTCAATACCAGAACCAGAGTCAGGCTAGCTGGTCTTCCAAGCAAAACCATCACAATTCCAGTGGAGTCCCATCCCTCACTCCCATTCCCTCCCTTGGACAATCCATACGTTTATTTAGGAGATCCCTTATTTTTCTTTTCTGGATTTCCCGCTTACTGGTGAATATAAACGTTTATGTCTGATTTTATTTGAGTGGCAATAGAGCACAACCCTCAAATATGTTTACTCTGGTCAGTCTCTTCCAAGGCTAGCTGATTTCATGAATGCACCACCCTTAATGCTTTCTTGGCAACAGCACGGAAGTGGTTTGCCACATCGCCTTCTTCTGGGATTTTTCATCTTCCTTAGTCTAGTCTACAGCTTCGGTATTGCCTTAGAAGTCTCCCATCCAAGGAGTCACCGGGCATAATATTGCTTAGCTTTTGGGACAAAGTCAGCAAGGTATTGCTACCTGATTGAGGTTCCCCCCACCCTGACTTCCTTGGACAACTTAAGAGACTTGTACAGTTTAGAAATCTTATTTTAAAAATACAAAGTTTGGAAGTGACCTTAAGAAAGGGGTCTTCAAACTTGGCAAGTTTAAGACTTGTGGATTTCAACTCCCAGAATTCCCGAGCTAACATGACCGGAGGAGGAATTCTGGGAGTTGAAGTGCACAAGTCTTAAAGCTGTCAAGTTTGAAGAGCCCTGCCTTAAGACTATCTTAGCTATAGACTTAACATGTTTTTTTTTAAAAGATACAGATTTATATGTGTACTACAGAAAGAAAAACATGAACAGCAGGAAACAATAAAAATAGAGTAAAAACTAAGTTGGATTTCCCTCTCAAGTTTCCCCCTAAATAAAAAAGCAATTTGACCAATAATTCTTTGTTTACTTGTCAGAGAGTAAGCACCATTTCATCCATCAGATCGTCCTAGATTTACATTGTTCACTTCCCTTTGCATGGGAAGCCTTTCTCTGCAGCCATGATTAAAAAGGCATTTAAGTCATTTTTTCTCTTGAAGGGAGCAGATATTTATAAAGATATCAATAAAAAATTGATAGATATCTCTATCCAGGAGTGGGATGCTACCAGTAGCTCTGAAGAGCAGCAGACACCGAACCGGTTCTGTGTTTGCTGCTGTTTGGCCCATCCTCCCCCCGCCTGGGCTCTTACCTGTCCTTTATTTCCTGCTTTTTCAACCTCAGCTGCTTTGTGCAGCATAGCTGAGGTTGAAAAAGCAGGAAAAAAAGAGGCTTTTCAAATGCTGCACACCCGCACACAACGCTTTTCAGCTGTCCGGGTGGCACAGCTTAAGGTGTATTACACGCGCGCGCAGCAAAACATAATCACCGAATTGGTAGTAACACCAGTCGAACCCCACCCCTGTCTCTATCAAATATAATAGCACTTGGGGGGAATTCTATATTAGAATACAGGTAGTCCTCGATTTCTGACAATTGAGCTCAAAATTTCTGTTGAACAGAACATAGAATAATAGAGGTGGAAGGGACCTTGCTCGAACAGGAGACCTATACCATTTCAGACAAATTGGTTATCCAGTTTCTTTTTTTTTAAAGTCTCTAGTAATGGAGCCCCTATAACCCCTGAAGTTAAGCTATTGCTATGCAAGACATTTTCAATGCCCTTCTAACTTTGAACGGTCACTAAATGAACTATTGTTAAGTCGAGGACTACCTGTATAAGGTAAAATCTTACTCAAGTCACACTTGCTCCTGCTGATGTGGAGATGAAGTTTTCTTGAGTATAATCTGGAAGTTCCCTTTGCAAATCCCTTTTTCCAAGACAACTGCTAACTTCCCTGTCTAGCATACAGTCACGGAATTCCTTGGTGGTCCCCCATCCCAACAGTACTCAGGCTCAAGTCTTCTATGATTTTGAGTCCAGACCTGATCAGCCAGGTGCTGCCACCTGCTGAGACATTTCAGTGGACCAAACACATGATTACATTTGTGTGCTGGTCTCTTACTTTCTCTTTCTCACACAAACGCACACACACATTAGAGCAGAGGTCTCCAAACTTGGCAACTTTAAGACTTGTGGAGTTCAACTCCAGGGAGTTGAAGTCCACAAGTCTTAAAGTTCTCTGCATTAGAGTACCATGGGATTTGGCAATATGGGAACCTACATTATACCTAGCTAGCTTGATTTAGTTTTGGCTTATGTAGGTGCTTGAAGTTAGGGATGAAGTATCCTATGATTACTTGTTCAACAAACCATGTTAAAAATAAACCATGCAATGTGGAAATTAAATCACTGAAATAAATCAATGATTCCTTTAGATGAGGAGTGTCCAACCTGTGAACCTCAACCCCTGGACAGCAAGTAACGTGGCCCTACAAAATCATAAACTTTTAACATTATGTAATTATTAGCATTTTTTACAATACTGTATCTTTTATATGTAGCCCAGGACAATTCATCTTCACTCACTGCAGCCCAGGCAAGCCAAAAGGTTGGTCATCCGTTAATTAATAGTTTATTCTGGTAAGGAGAGTAAATCAAATCTATTGATAGATCTGATTTGTAAAAGATCAAAAAGATATACCCAATTGCATAGTAATCATAACAGTTAAAAACGTCTCCCACCCCCACCAAAAAAATCTTCATATTATTCAAGAGTATTTTTTTGTGTGGAAAAGGTATGAGATTTTATATTTAAATAAATTTCCAGGCTCATATTTTAATTCTGTAATAATGTCTTGCAGCAAGCTAGATTTGGCTAATGCTAGGGATCTAGTTATAGATCTACCAGAAGTAATTTTATATTAGACTCAATCAGATTTCTCCAGAATTTTAGAGATGCTTTATTCTGGAGATTGTGGTCACTGAAGTTAGGATCTTCTGCATACGTGCTAAGTGTGTGCATGAGTAGCCTTAGCTTAGATTGCCATATCATGGGACTAACTATAGAGCACAATGGCACAAAGGCATAATAAAGACTTGGACATTTCAACCCTGTTTAAAAAGTTGCACTAAATTTTACTGATTAGAAAAATCTTTCTCACTGCATCATGATGAGCATTTTTTAAAATGAAAATATGAAACTTTTTTTAAAAAAAAATGGAGTTAGTTAATGAGAGGCAATAAAAATAAAATATATAAAGAAGTATTCCTGTTTTGCTGATTCCACACTGCAAACCTCAGGAATATGGCCTGATTGTGGGATATACTCCAAGACATGTGGCTGGTTTTTGTGGCAAAGAGAATGCAGGACCAGACAGGTCTTTTGGTCTAAACCACCAAGGCATTTTAAGGCCCCATTCCAGCACTTTCTCGTTGCTGGGGCTGCTTCCTTTCCCATCCCAAAGTAACACCATCAGCGTTCAAGGTTCTAGCTTTTTGCCTTACGTTTTTCCATGGAAAGGTAGAAGCGGATTTTGGAGACCCAGCTGCCAAAGAAACATGTTCTGACATAGGCTAAAATAAAGTCCTTTGGGGATGTAAAGATTCTGACTTATAAAACCAAAGTTCAGGCCTATCTACTGCAATTCTGCCATTCATTTTCTTTCTCTTTATATGTCCTGCTTTAGTCGTGATCTAAATCAACTTTCTACAGCTATTACTATGGTTCATAAGCTGGCATTCCAGTTTATTTCAGATGTAACAGGAAACCGCAGTTTAGCCTCTCTAGTTTCAGTATTCTTGGCTCTCCAAGTTGGTGATTGCCATTTTATTTTTCAATGCTGCCTAAATCAGTTTTTTAAGAGATTATTTTCCAGAAAGTTCCTCTCCTCCGTTAGCTGGAAGCCAGGAAAGGCCCTGATCTAGAATAACAACAGCTACAATCCAGACAGGGAGAGGATCCACAATCTCTGCAATATGCTCCTTTGTGTTGTTATGTAACAGGGTCAGCACAGCAGCCATTTTAAAAAGCATTTCTTCTACACTTCAAGGTTAATTTGACTCTGTTGGATGTGTTACAGCAAATACATCTCGGAATGATATTTACTAGGGGACACAAAGCTTAATATGAATCGTAAGTTTGCATTTCAGTTCTGACCAAATGTTAACTCTGCTTGCTTTGGAGTTGAATGTCAACAGAAATGAAAAGAAAGAGAAAATTGATGAACTAGCTGATCCTACATAAGTTTGCCTACTTTTTTTTTTTTGCTTGGTGTCTTAGGAAAATTAGTTAAGACTCAGTTCCTCAACCAATCACATCTTTTGCGATTTTTAAACTCTTAATTTTTTCCAAATCTAACTGGTGGACTTTTAATGGAATTAGTGGAGCATTAGAAGAGAGATACAAATAATGCGAAATATTGAACAGTGCCATTTTAACCATTCTAAAACCAAACAGGGAAATAAATACGTTAAGGCCGAGGTGTAAATGCACGCGGGACCTGATCTATATTTAAAAAATCGCATATATTGTAGTAAGGGGTTTCATCGAATAAAAGTTACCCATTTCTTCGGAGTTCTGCCTTCTTCCCTGTCTATAAATACAGTACACACCCCTCTTCCGGAAAGAGAGGGCAGATACACCAATGAGAAGAAACAAACAAGACTAGTACAAGATGGGACGACTTTACTCGTGAATTTACAAGAGCCATCGGAAAGCAGAGCCACTGTTTCCTGTTCGTTTTAGAATCGACTTTCAACTTTTTTTTTTAAAAAAAAGCCCAGATTCTCGAGGAAGGCGCCGACCTGCAATTTTAAGAACCCACTGGGCGTAGTACCCTGGTCTGCTTTTTTATATTTTTCTTTTACTCCAAATATAGTCCAATAACGTATCGGGGGTATGCAAGTACCCGAGGAAGGCAAGGATCGCCTTTCTCTATCCCTGGAGTGCTGTACATTCCTTGCAGTAATTTAAAATGTATTTTCTTCCTACTCGGGTGGGCGTTGCAGCCAGCCTCTCAAACGTAAACTTCAAAATCTCCAGTTCCTCTCTCTCTCTCTCTCTCTCTTTCCTCCCCACCTCACCCCTCCCCTCCTCCAGCCAGCGGTGCCCGTTGGGAGAAGCCAGCCATCCTACAAGGCGGCCAGCCCCAAAGGGGGCGTGGCCACCCCTGCCCTTCTCTTTCCTCCGGCGCCTGGAATGTTTGTTAGGTAAACACCGCATAGTAGAGTTTTTAGCCACGCCTCCTTCGCTCTCCCCTCGCTCACCCTCTCTCTCTCTCTCTGGGCCAATGGAAACGCTGGAGCGGTTTCAAGGCTACTCCCTGTGTAAGAGAGCCACTGGACTGGTGGTAACAAAATAACAAAAGCGTCGAAGGTTGCAAGAGTAACGGGGCTTCTTTCCCCACCCACCCCCACCACCACCTCGGCTTCGCTCCCCGCTTTTGGACCCTTATGCACGGCGGAGAGCACGTTTTGGTCCGATTTGTGGAAAAGCCGCCGGGCGGAAGCGAAGCGCAGAAAAGGATCCGGAGCTCGGCTTGTTGTTTATCTGGAGGGGAGAGGACTGGAAACCGCCTGTGTCCCATTTCCTCGCGCGCCCGCGGCTGTTCGTGGTGTGTGTGTATGTGTGTGTGCGCGCGGGGGAGAGAGAGAGAGAGAGTGGGGTGCCTCCCCCCCACCACCTTTGCTTCAGCCCTGGATTCTCCATGTTGGACCCGATCTGAGGAGCATCTACGCGGCTGCCTTTGCAAAGAGCTTACTCCTCGGCTTTGCAACTGAAGGAGGAGCGGGGAGACGCGGACTCCCTTCTCCATCGCGTTCATTCCTTCTCTTGCTTCCTTTCCCCCCACCCACACCCCACTCCACTCCTCTTCCTCCTCCTCGGATATTTCCCTCCTCCGGACTAAAGGATCCCCAGGGTCTGTGGGATTGTTAGATGGAAAGCCGGTCTATCATCACCCAAGTGCAGAGGGACGAAGCCTTGGTCTTTTCAAAACAAGGTAAGGGGGGGGGGAGAGTCGAAGTTAGAAACTTGTTTTCTTACTAAGCTGGCCACCCGTCCCGAGGGGGGGGCGAAAGGGAAGAGACACCCCCCCTTCCCCCTCCCCCCCTTAAAACAGCCTCGGTTAAACAAAAAAAGTGCGCGCGCGGGTGGTGGTTCACTATTAGATCCGTGCAAAAATAATAATGGTAATAAAAGGAGGAGCTCTGAAGTCCTGGCGTGGGTGGAGGGAGATGGCGTGTTTCTTTAAAAAAAAAAAAAAGAAAGAAAAACCACTTTCCTCCCAAATTGTTGGGGAGGGTACGCGCGTTTCTTAAGAGAAAAAGCTGCTTCTCTCCCCACCCCACCCCCTTTCCGCGTCCGGATGTATCGCGTAGAGCTGTCAGTCAATCCGTTTCGATTTTTTGTGGGGGAGGGGGCAGCGACAGATCCGTGCGAGATCTCGCCTCCCCTCCTTCCCCCCCCAAAATGTCGAAATCGACCGGGCCCTTTGCGAAGTGGGAGGAGGGGGGGTTGGGACGGCGGGGGAGGGGGAGAGAAGTGAACTTGGTTTCCCTTGGTTGCCTCCCCTGGGAACGGCCTTGGGTTTTTCTCCCCCCCCTCCTCGGTTTTCCCCGTTCCCGCGTCTTCCTCCCCCCCTCCCCCGCCTGGTCCGAGGTGAGGGCGGAAGGCAGGCAGGGGAGAATTTGGGCGCTCCTTGCATAGACCTCTCGCTCTCTTTCATGAGGGAGGGAGGAAATAACTCTTGAACGTTTTGTTTTTCATCTCTCTCTCCTCGCTTGTCGCTCTTCCGCGCGTGCGTAGCTAAACAGGCACTTGAACCCTTTCCAAATGTTGCTCTCGAATCGTTCCGGATTTGGAGCGAGTGGTGGTGGTGGTGGTTTTTTTTATTTTTTTTTTATTTTTGTACCCGCCCTTCAAATCCCAAATCTTAAAAGTCCCATTGGAATCATTTTATTTTTTTTATTTTTGGCCCACCCCAGATCTTTTCCTTTCGTCTAAAAGGAAGACGAAGCCGTTGCCTTGACGTACAACACACAAAACAACAAACACGCAACCCTCACATCTCCCTTAAATCTTAAAAAAAGGCCGAAAGTGTCGATGACGGCACAGCCCTATTCTCTGGGCGACGGCTTGCCGTGCTTCGAATATATCCCGAGGAATGCAGTCATAGTACTACTGGGGCTTTTGAGGTTGACAACCCGGAGTACATTGGCTACGTCGCGAGGAAACGGGGCTACCCGAACAGGTTTCCTCCGCATAGTGTAACGCCACCATTTAAAATCGATTGGGCGGACAGCGAAATGCCCGCTTCGTAAGTCTTTTGAGACTTGTATTTTCAGTATCCAAAACCCCCCAACACACAAAACAAAAACGCTTTCCTCTTTCGTACAGGATTGGATGGGATCGTTCCGTTTTAATGTTGCTACCTATTTATATTGCTTTTCTCCTACACCCTCCACCCTCCCTTTTTTCGTTTGTGCTGGTGTTTATTCAGCTGATGTTGGCTAACCAGATTTTTCTGCTTCGCTATTGGCCCAACGACTCCCCCTCCCCTTGCTTTCTTGACAGAAAGGGTCTTGGGGAGAAGCAACGGGGAGGTGGGAAAGCTGGGCAACTTGTCCTCTCTGTTGGGTGTAGCTTAATTGCTCTCCAGTTGCAAATCTAGATTAGGTGGAGCTACTACCTCCACACTCTCCCCAGGTAAATGAACGTAGGAGTGGATTTCCCCCCCCACCTCCAGTAAGTAACCTAGCAGATTTACATGCAGCTAAATATGCAAAAGTTATCCCAGATGCATTTGGGCAGCTCTTCCCAAACTGTTGCCTTCCAGGTGGTTTGTCAACTGTGGGAGTTGCAGTCCTCCACCCTATCAGGGTGTCAGGTTAGGGCAGGCTGCTTCTGAGGATTGGGCATACCTGTTTTCTGTTGGGGTGGAGAGGGAATGAAAAATGGAGTTCTAGTTCTGCCTTGTTTTCTTAATTCTGGGCCGTGTCTCCTACCCAGTACAGCTATTATGAGTCCAGATTATTTTATTCCCAACTGCTTCTGAATCTTTTTTGCGTTTATGGCGATTTGTGAATAACGATCTAATCATCGAATCGTTGATAACATCCCATTATTTTGTCACTGGTTTTAATAAAAGTTTGCCAGGTCAAAAAGTTGGATGCTCTGCAGGCCGCAGAACTGGATGTGTTTTGTGATGGAATCTGAATTTCAGATGTTCCAAAAGAAGGGGGTCATCTGTCAAATTCTCTGAGATGGGTCTTTACAAGCAGAAAGGTTGTGAGGAGAAGGAGGATGGTTGGAAAGTTCTTATTTGACAAGAACTCAAACCTTGAGTAAATGCAGTAGGTGTCAAGAAAAGTAAAAGGGACTGATCTGGAGAGAGCAAAGTAATCTTTTTGCATAATTACTGGAGAAAGACCCACAAAGCAATAGGGTCCTTAGAGTAAGATTAAAAGGCTGAAACAAGGGGGAAATAGCTGGTGTTAAAAGATTTGCTTTGGAATAAACAGTCATGCATAAAATTGAATTGGTGCATTTAATGAAATGCTTCATCATATCCCCCCCCCCCCTTCTTCCCAATGCCTGGAGCAGTTTCATTGCCAGCTCTCCATTTGCCCTACTACACCCCCCCCCCTTTTTTTTTTTTAGTTGTCTCTTTTCAGGGAAATGGAGGTTTGTAGTGGCAGCCATCCAGAGAAGCTTGGATATGGGAGCCTCTGGTGAACAAACAAGATGCAAATTAAGCTAAGGCCTTAGCAGGGCCTGCCAAAGTACATTTAAGCCCACTAGCAGTTTCCAAATACTGCAGCTCTACCCTGTAATTTAACAGGCCGTGTTCTCTGCAATCTTTGTTGATCTAGGAATGTGAATAAAGACTTGTAGGAGGACTTGTTGATAAAGGCCTGGGGGCAAAGCCTGGGGGCTGGGTGCATTTTGTTAGCAATCTGTATAGGTGGCACCAAATAGAGAATGTTTTTGAATTGAAAGGATTGGCAGAGATTTCTACTCTTGGGAGAGGATTCTGGATTCTGAACCAAGTCTATTTCTGATGCTGTTTTTTTATTTTTTTACTGAAAGAGAACCAGTTTGGTGTAGTATTTAAAGCATAGGCTGGGGTGGAGGGTGAGTTCTAGTTCTGTCTTAGGCACAAAGTCAGCTGGGTGATTTTGGGTAAGTCATTTGCTCTCAGCCCTAAGAATAGGCAGTGGCAAACCACTTTTGAAAACTGTTATCAAGAAAAATGCAGGAATCTGGTAGTCTTCAAGAATCAAACACAATTGAATAGAAAGGTTACTAAAATGCACTATAGCAATAGCATTTAGACTTATATACCACTTCACAGTGCTTTACAGCTCTTTGAAAGCGGTTTACTGAGTCAGCCTGTTGCCCCCAATAATCTGGGTCCTCATTTTACCCACCTTGGACAGATGAAAGGCTGAATCGACTTTGCACCTGGTGACATTCGACCTGCCAAATTGCAGGCAGCCTGCAGTCAGCAGAAGTAGCCTGCAGTACTGCATTTTAACCACTGCACCACCACGGCTCTTCCACTTTAAAGTGGTAAATGTTGGTGTTTGTGGGTTTTTTTTTACCAAAAGAGAGCCAGTTTGGTCTAGTGGTTAAAGTACCAGGCTAGAAAAAGGGAGCCCATGATTTCTAGTCTCACCTTAGATATGAAAGCCAACCTGGAGACCTTGGACCAGTCGTACTCTCTTAGCCCAATCTCAGCCCAATTCACCTTACAGTGCTGTTGTGGGGAAAATAGGAGGAAGAAGGCACATGTTCGCACCCTTGAGATATTTGTAAAAAAATTAAAAATAAAGGAAGGATACAAATCAAATAAAATATGCTAGTGTCCAAAGAAAGAGGATCTGTTGGCTGTGTGCTTAGTTTAAAAGTAGAAAAAGTGTTTAAAAAAAAAAGAGCACTGAGATTTCTTCTCAACTATTTCAACATTAACCAGAAAGAAAGAAGAGCACAAATTGGTAGATTATTGTTTATAATAGCTGTTCCTCAGTTATGGAATTGCTCTTCGTTAAAGGTCACTTTTAAATTGGATGAGTTTAAGCTCAAAGTAAGTTGATGTTGATATTTAGAGACGGGTGTACTTTTGTAGAAGAATTATTTTGTGAAACATTGTGAATTGTTGCAAATAGCTCTGAACTTTAGAGAAAGAAGAGATAGAAATGAAACACAACATTTTATATGAAGAAGCATGTTGGATTCTGGAAGGAAAATGATGACAAGCTTATTTTTATTGACAAGAAAAGCATTACATATCCATAAAAGTTCATCAATGCCGGACAGATTAATAAAAGCAAATTTCAGAAATCAGTGGTATCTGAAATGGGGGAAGACAATCCATTCTATACATAACATGTACCTAGGTCAGAATGTAGTAATTCAGCTCGTATGAATATGGCACAGCCATTGAATCTTCGATCTAATGTGAACTTGGCTACAATTTGCCATGGGCCTCCAATCAATACTTGCACTCCTTTCCTTTTAGAAGTACTTTTTTGGGATGTGAAGTCGATTTGTCAAATAGAAGGCTGCTGTTGTATATCAGAGTTAGGAATGGGAGAGGCCATATATACAAGCTAGAGAGGACTAGAAAAAATGGGTTATATGAAATATATGTACAGAATGCTATTTGGGGAAGGAAGGCAAGGGTTTTTTTTTTTTTTTGGGGGGGGGGGGCAAACAGTTTGTCAGAATTAGCATATTATCAGGATATCTGTGAGGGTAAGCAAGCAGGAGGCTTCTCATTGTCCAACATAGTAATATTCCAAAGAACAACAAAGGGTTCTTATTGTTCCTAACATTGCTGGGCTTGTGAGGATCGGTCCAGAGCAAAATCTATCCCAGTTATTACATACTTTCCCAGTTTTTTAGTATTCTGTATTCTGTTGGAGGGAGAGCGTCTGGATCCATTAAATGGGAACCACGGGAGGAATCGGCTGTTGTCATGAGCTCTTTTGTTCTCCTGTAACAAGGATGTTAAATTTTGTGCAGGCGTTATTAGCACAGACTGATGTAGGAAGCTCTCATGCTTACAGACAGTAGTTGCTTCTGAGATTGATGTAGGGAGAGTAGGTGATGTCATTCAGGTTTTCAGTTTACCTTCCCTTTGCTGAGTTCACATTGTGGAGCTGGGCATTTGCATCTCATGTTCTGTAAACCAAGAACCGCCATTTGGGAGTCCACCCACCTCTGTTCCCAGGAGCATTGGAACAAAGCTAACTTTAGTTTAACGGGACAGGGTGATTTCTATTTATGAACAGAGGCCATGCTCCTTGCATGTCTTTGCTTTTTGTTGTAGCACCCACAGTTTTTTAAAATTAATATTGAAGACTGAAAATCTGTCTTTGGAATTTAGTAGGAATTGGTTTAGTTGAGATATCTGCCATCTCTTTTTTTTTTTTGTTTAATATTCTGTCTTTTGTCTCATGGTTTCAAGAATTAAGAGTTGTTTGGATAGAAGTTCTCAAATGGTAGGATACCCCAACACTGGTGTGTGTGTGTGTGTGTAGAAATGTATGAAATGGTGGAGAGAAGAGGATCCCTATACCAGATGAAGCCAGCTAAGTGCTTTTTCTACACCCCACCCCATAAGGAGAGAGGATTGGTTTCAGAGCCAAACTGCTTTATTTTAATATGTAGAATTAAATGGGAAATGCTTGGACAAAGCAGCAAATGTCTTTTTACTGCTTAACTGCTTTTAGCAGGAGGGCTTTGAGAAATTTTAGAAGTTTGTGATAATTATGTTTTAAAGACAGGCAAGTTTGAAAAGTAAAAGAGACATTGGTTTAATTTGTACAGGAATGTTTGGAATGGCATTCCTTTCTGTTTATGTCATACCATACACAGCTTCCCAAAAAGCAAAGACATCTCTCAGAGCATGCGTTGATACAAATTGAATAAATGAAGATTGCTGCCTAGAATATTCCCTAAAGAACTTTTTCCTGAATTTAATGGGTTTTGTATTTTTTACAGATGAATGCAAAGCTTTGACTGACTTTTTAAAAAAAAGAAGAAATGAGTACTGCAAGTACTTTTTTTAAAAAAGAAACTAGTTAAAGAATGCTGTGGGAAACAAACGCGTGGGTTAAACATTAGGGATGAATACACACAAAGTCTCAGAGATGAACTACCTAAAGTTCCAGGACCTTATTAGTTTGGGAAGACCTCCAGAGTTGTCATCCAATTTGAATGTTTAAATGATGGGTTGAAAATCATTAACTTCATGAGGTTGTAATCATATAAACTAGGATTAATTAATGCAGTTCAACTTTTAAATCATTTTTTTTAAATGTCTACCTCCTTGAGAGTATAAAACTTTTGCAATAATATTGATATATTAATAATAGGCCACTGGAACTTTCAGTTAAATTGTATACCTGTGTGAGAGACACAAACATGCACACTGTCACACGCACTGTTTTTTTTAAACTGGGCTAGACTGCTAATAAAACCTAGGGCCTTGTACAAATGGATAATATTAAATATTGCCTTTAATGGGGCAGTTGCTTCATAGCATTGTGATTGTGGTGAGTTTCTTCATCAATGAAGCTTTTTCCACTGGGTAATTATTGTGATGCTTCAAAAGAAAGGAGCAGCCTTATATTCTGCCCCATGTTTTAAAGAGGTAGACTAATGCTCGAGCAAAGAGGAGGGTAATTGCCTGATGAGAATTGTTAAATGGATTTCAAGCATCCTCAGACAGAGTTATCATTGTAGTTAAAAGGCTCCAAGAAATCCAGTCTTGATTACAGAACATCCCCTTCCAAGAAAATAGTTATACAAAAGCTGCTTTAAAGAAAATATATTTGATGTCAGCAATGATGTCATGCAAGGACATCTGGTAGCAGAATTTCACGTTTGAGCTAGCAGGGGCTAATAGAAGGGACAAATTCCTTTTTAAAAAAATATAATAATCACACTTCTGAAATTCCCTATAATAGATTTGTACCTCAGAGGGAATCCTTCACCTGAATTCTTAAAATCCCCTCACTCAACATTTTAATTAATCTGAAAAACTCCTCTTCTGGCACCATATTTAAATTTTAGGAGATAGCATAGTATGCCTATCCAATTCTAATTTGTTCTACTTGTTTTTGAAATGTTAACAGGGGTCTCTCTGAAGGTATCTATAATGGATTCAACTTGTTGATGGAGTTACTTAGGTATTAGATCAGCCTTCTGCATCTTTGTGGTTTATCTAGTTCTGTGAACCTTAGCTTCCAGAACTCTTAGCAATTGTCACACTAATAGACAAATACTGGGAGTTGAAGGCTATATCTCTGGAGGGTGCCCAAGTTGGGAAAGGCTGTTCCAGGAGATCCCTGGAAAAGAGATGGGTTGGATTTGTGCAGTTGGATATATAGGTAGAACAAGTCTATGGGATGAAATAAGGATAGTAACTCGTATATTGACGTATGTTCTTGCCATCAAGTTAGTGAGCAATCTTGAAAATAGGTTACAGGTAGTCCTCAACTTACAACAGCTCATTTAGTGACTGAAATTACAATGGCATTGAAATAAATGTTTGACAGTTTTTCATACTTAGGACAGTTGCAACATCCCATGGTCACACAATCAAAATTCAGGTGCTTAGCAACTGACTCATATTTATGGCAGTTGCAGTGCCCCATGGTCATGCAATCACCTTTTGCAACCAGCTGACAAGCAATATCAATGAAGAAGCCAGATTGACTTAACCCTGTTACTAATTTGACAACTGCAGTGATTCATTTAACAACTGTGGCAAGAAAATTTGTAAAATGGGACAAAACTCACTTAACAAATGTTTTGCTTAGCAACAGAAATTTTGGGCTCAATTGTGGTCATAACTCAAGGGCTACCTATATTAGAATCTAAGCATATGTATACTTGGTAAATAAAGTATTTGTCAAAGAGTGAGAAAAGTGGTTGCATGGCTTAAATTAAGACCTGGAGAAAGCTGGATTTCCAAACATTGTTTTATATTCTTCGTGCATTTCTTGATATTTTAGCAACCAGTTCTAACTCCAGGGGGACTAGAAAGCCAGTATAGAAAGAACCAGAAAAGAGAGGAGGAAGAGGCTCTGCACAAAAGCATCCGGTTGCACAATTGTTCTTTGAAATTTAAAACATGCTACAGGAGGAAACCGCAGCTGATAAAAGGAAGGAACAGGTTAAAATACTCCTGACTCCAATGATATATACAAAATTATGTAAGAATCGTATCAAAGTGAGCAAGAATCTTCTATCTCATTCTTCTCCACTTCAAATCTGCCTTCAGTTTTCAGAAACACTTGCTTAATGATTGGAAATTATGGATGATACATGTTTTCAACTTGTTCACCAACTGTTTTTTCCTAGATAAAAGGGTGTTTTTACCTGTCATTTTGTTGAAAATCTTATGCCCTGTCATTTACTAGAACAGTATTTCCTAAACTTGTCAACTTTTAAGATCTCTGGTTTTCAACTCCCAAAATTCCTCAGCCAGCATGCCTGGCTGGAGAATTCTAGGAATCAAACACATCTACAAGTTCATAAGGTTGGGAAACACTGTGATAGTTTGGGGACTCAGCAAGGTTTTCCCTTCTAAAAATATCACAAACACATAAAACATTTTCCTGCCTTCATTTGTTTAAAAGCTATTCTGGTTTCCCAATTTCTGAATTTCAGTTGCATCATAAGCTATTTTTCTCACCCCGCATTTCCTTCTCTTCCCTATTCATTAATGAATTACACGATAGTAGTATGCAAAATTACAGGAAGTTTACATCCAGCTATTGCCAGTTAGCACTTAATTTTGTTAGTATCAGCAGATTTAGCTACTAACAGAGAAAAGACATGATCTGTTTTCTAACCCCTTCCATTTCATGCCTCTGGATTTGTCAGTTTTAAAAATGCCATGATCAGAAAAGCTTAGAAATAACTCAACAATAAAAACGTGATTCCAGCAGCTAGGACCTTTCTCTTCTCACCCTGCCCTATATTCACAACCAGAGCTTGAGCATCTGAAAGTCAAGCCTGGAAATTCAAGAAGTAGTATATATGAGATTCCTCTTCCTTCCCCAGCCTGGATCTGCTCAACAGGAAGCTTCTCTCTGTCTTCTGCTGAAAGGAAGAAGGGATGACACAGAAAAGACTTGTTGATGATGAATCTATGGCAGGAAAATGAATTTGTCAATTCCCACTAACTTCCATCAACCCTGAAGCCTACCGTGCCAGCAAAATTCAAGAGGTGTTATTGGGAGGTGGATACATTAAGTCATGTAATTCAGTAAGGCTGTACTAAGTTGCCTACTTGTCAAGAAACACTGAATGGTGATCAGCTCTTGAGAACTTCATGAACGCATCTGTTTTCTTATCAACACTACAAAATGGTTGACTCTTTCCTTTCTCTGGGATCCCCACCCTATCCCACCTGTCCCACAATACGAGAAGCTTGGGATTTCCTAGTGTCTCTTATTCGGTAATCAGCCAGGATCTGGCATTTGTTGCCACCTGCTTTGGTAGTAAAGTTCTTTATTGGACGGTTTACATAGAATGAATGAGGGAAGTGCAAGACCGACTGTCTATCCACAGCAGTTGCAGCTTCAGGTTTTTATAGGGTAAACAGAAGATTGAAAGGAAAAGCTTTCTACATTTTGCCGAACCCACCCACCAGAATCCTCAAAGAGGTCGATATTGGGAATACCCACTAACTGCGGAATAGAAACTGTTCATTTGTTCAAACTTGACAGTGAATTTCTGAGGTTACATCTGTGCGAATGGGGGATGTTGGGGATATTCTCAAGGGACATGGCTTCCTCTGCACATACTGGGAATTTATGGAGGTAATTAATTGAACAGAGTTTATATCTCGTTGGCTGGGTCCATAAAGCCAAAGTAAGCAGGGTACATTTGAACTAACAGTATGAACCAAATCATTGAGAATATCCAGCTATTCCCTTTGGTAAGAAGAGTTCTGATTGAATAAAGGATTAGTATTGCAAATTTTTGTTAGTAATCTGTATACTATTATTAAGAGCATCAGAAAGTGGGAGGCGTGTTTATTTCTTACTGGATAATTTAATATGTTTCATTTTCTATACCCACATGCATTATTTTTTTGAAAGTTTCTGAAAGACATGTGACTTTGGTCCCATAGTGTATTTTTATACTGTAGTTCTGCCTTCCATAAGAGAGGAAATGGCTCCTCTTAGTATATTTAATGTGCACCCACATTTCTGGCATTAGGTTGTGTAATGTTCTCACTGCCTGCATTTTGTGGACCCTAGTGCTAGCTTCCCTCTGAGGATAATGTCTTTCTCTGTTTATGTGCAGCATTAGAAAAGGCACCAAAGGAGTAGTTCACCAGGCAGTCTCAATCCAGGCATAATAAGCTAGTAAGATGCCAGTAGTAGTCTTTTCTGTATGTGTTGACAAACCTGGAAGTTGCAATCTTATCATCATTGTGTGATGGTTTCCATTTTCAGTATTGCCGTTAGTTCCTCTGAAGAGTTTTATCAGGGCAAACACTTTTGAGTGGTAGGTAGGAAGGACAGTCTGCTGCTAAAGGAAGCTGTTGATTCTGTTGCATCTGTAAGTTTTTCTTTTTCCTTTGAAATATGTGTAAACCTCTATTTTTAAAATGCAATGCAGTGTTGCCACTGAACCAATGAAGACTTGGAACAATCCCAGACGCATGGTTGTAGGGTTGCCCAAAACGGTGTGGTTGGTGCTAAAACATTTGCTTCTGGGCATCTTTTTAAGAGAGAGGTGCTTGAGTTATGGTTCTTCTACCCATCATATTGCATGTGTTTTGCTGTATTGGGTTGCAGGGGGGTGGGGGGGAGAAGCCAATGAGAAGCTGCCAGGATACCATTCTATTGCTTTTACAAAGCCTCTGAATTACTATCTCCTCATTTTTCATCCCTTACTCTGAAAACAATCTTAATAGCTTCATACAGAAAACAAAACAACATATTCTTTTTATAACCACGGCCAACACGTTATCATAATTATTTCCACAGCTATTTCCAAGTTGTCCTCCTGAAGCAGGAGGTGGTCTTATCCCACTCTAGTTGAACTGCTGACACATGTCATCGCGAACGGCATAAGGCTCGTTTTAGCTTTTATTTTCTGATTCCTGCTCCTCCTATTGTAACAGGCACTTTAAAGAAATAGAAATAGATTTGAAACTATGCTGCAGAAATATGTCTGTAGCCATTGCTCCTTGCAATTGAAAAAGATAACTTACGTTCCTTCAAAGGCTTAGGCTTTGGCAGATCTCCAAGTTCCTCCTCAGAAGCTAGTAATTGATGCTAGACTAAGATGGCTGAAGGAAAGGATTGACCGCTAGCAGGGTTGAAAACAACCTGCTCATGATCCAAAGAGGAGTAGTTCTGTCCTTTATGCTTCCTGACATAACTGGTTGTTAACCAGCAGTAGGGAAGTCATTATCTTCTCTCATCTCTATGGAGTGATGAGCTGTAGAAAGCTTCAGCCTTACAACTGGCATTAAAATCATAGCTGTAACGTTACTAAAATGGAAGCAGTCTTCTGAAAGCGCAGCTGCCTATTCATGTAATAAAGTGCAGTTGAGTGCTCTGAAGAAGATGATGGGGAATTTCTCCTTTTCCCTGAACCATGAAGAACCATGAAGGATTGGCTTCCTCTGAAATCCGGGCAGAGATCAGACCGTTCTGGGATGTGTCAAATAGGCATCTGCATATAAAATACGAGGCGAAGTCAGGGAAAGATGAAGCAAGGGGGCAGATGCGTCACTAAAATGTGGCCTGCCTTGGAATCTTCTATCTCTGGTTGCTGTTATTGGACATTGGCCAAGATATGAAGGAGCCTTTTACCTGTGCAAGCAGCCTGTTTGTGAACAAGCTCTGCAAAAATCTAATTAATGAGCCTGGTGGAGCATGGAGTGTGGAACAAGGAAATTGGTTTGAGCTACTGGTAGGATTAATGCATTGTCTTCTGCCATAGTTTATTGGAGTAGCCAATGAACAACAGGGATTAATGGACATGCTAATGGACATTCTAAATCATGGTCTACAAAATGTAGTAGCTTTGCACGCTATAAGGATGTGAAGAACTCTGTGGTCCAGTAACAGATTATCTAGTGTCTCGCAAAGGTTTCAAAAACATGGTGGACAAGGATCAAATAGACACTTCAGTCTTATCTGTTAAAGGGAGGTATCAATATTCATCAGGGGAGAGGTTTAATGAAAAAAGGAAGCAATCATTTCATAGAAAAACCACCTTAATGAACTCACAAATAAATGTGGACTGAGGTATATTAACTTAGTTTCCAAGATTCTGTAACCTAACTCCCCCCCCCATTATAAACCTGATTAATGAGACTTTGTGTGAATCTGGTTTTCTTAATTATGTTCAATGGTTAGGAACTTGACAGGATCAAGTTCTGGACCTAGTCTAGAAGGCTACCAACTATGTCCCATTCTAGAATAATCACTCCTGACATCAGAATAGTCTTTGGATCCTCATCTTTGGATCCTGACATCACCCAGCCATCAAATTTTACACACAAAATGGTTCACATGATATTAAACAACCAAACAAACTTACCATGAATGGATACCTCCATTCTTCTCTCAATCCAAGCTACCTAATGGAGTTGTTATTTTAGGTTGATATCTTGAAAGCTACTGTAATCGGAGAAGGAACTGCTATGTATGTTTCCTTCAGATCCTGGAGAAAAGATGAGGGAGACTAAATTAAATAAAAAACATAATTTCTGGATTCATCTTAAGTTGCGAAATGATTATTCAGTTCTGAAACATGGTTTAGAATTTGGCTTGGTTCACTGCTGGTAACCATAATTTCTCTCCAAAATGATAGTTAATTACAGCTTTCCCAACTTAATTGGACTTGTGCCAAATGAGGATCCAAAGATTGAATACAGTTGTTTGCTGTATATCTTGAGTTAAAAAACAAAAAATATAATTGTCCAAAAGGGGATTAGCTGTAGCCCCCATAATATGTCAAATTTTCCTTAGAGGTGGGGCTTCTAATCTCTTTTATGGTTGGGTAACTGAGGTGCTCTCTTAGTTCACTTGATTTTGCTTAAGGCAATGGAACATTTAAATGCAGATCAGGCAATGTGGCAGTGGGACATTAACAATTGGCCTTTAAGGAATTTGTCCTTGTGTTGTGCAATGGTTTGATAACAGTAAGAGAAGATAAGTCTTTATCTTCTGAGCTGATTATTGAGATGGATTGTCTAACATATTGAGAGAACAGGATTGCAGGAATGGCTTCTCTAGAATGTACTCTTTTCTTTAAAGAATTTTCCTTGTAGTAGACTGTACTAACTGGACTTCCTTGATTGTGCTCCTTCAGGAACTAGCACATATAACTGATATAGTCTCCAGCAAGTCTGCCCATTGGCAGTACTGGCTGGGATGATGACAGTTGTAGTTTAACATAGCTAAATGATGCCAGATTGGGACAGCTGGTATAGGCTGTGCCTAGCATATATGCCTATTTCTTCCTGCAGACTTTCAAATGGTTCTTGCTGTTTTTGTTGATGATCCGGGGGACATTTTTCCCCTAAGAGATTGCAGTTGTGATTTAGGATGATACAGGAAACAAAAAGTTTAAAAATATGCATCCTTGTATTTTCCATCATCCCTCACCCCATTCTGCTGAAATAAGAGGAATTGGCAACAAGAAGGAAATCTCTGAAGCTTTCAGGCAAGCTGCTATGGGTCTTTATTAAGGTTGCTTTGTTTTGTCTTTTTGGTTGTGATTGGACATTGTTACGGTTTTATTGGGCTCATTGTTTAGCAGCAGAGTAGATATTTTGTCTGCCTAAGAACAAATATCTCCAGTCTCCTCTTCTTGCTATTGTTGTTATAAATAATTTTATTAACAGTTTAAAAGCAAGGTTGTTAAAATGATATAGAATCAGGAAGAAAAAGAAAGAAATCAAAGGCAGGGCTAAAAAGCAAGAAATAAAGAAAAAGATACAAAGAAGTAGCTTTTTTTTTTTACAGCAGCTGTAAGTATAAATATAAATTTACTTTTTTTCTAAAATTACATGATTTCTTCCTTCTATAATTTATCCAGTCTAATCATGAAAACCATAAATCATAAGTTCATTTTTTTTTCATTTTACACAAAAAATACATAAAGCAGTCAGCCATAAACATAGATATTGTCTTCTCTAATCGAACAAGTCAGTTTGGTCACCTCAGCAAGTTTTATCATCTCCACGCTCCATTGTGGGTATTGCCAAGTCTTTCCATCTTTGTGCATTCATTCAATAATCTTGCTACTGCTATCAACAAAGCTCCCCCAGTCTCAACTTAAAATGGAAATTACAGGATATTACTTTCAAAGATCTTCTGAGAGCCATTAGGAAGTTTATTTCGGACAGAGTGGATCTAAAATGGAATGTCTGGAAGATATACACACACAGGCCTCTGATGAGTTTTCTGATCAGTCTTTGCAGTGTTTTCTCGTTGATTTTTCTCTTCCTCTTCTTTTCAGCTCTTTGCAAGTTGTGTATGCTGGCTGCAGCAGAGTCAGAGTTCACCAGTTAGAGCTACCAATGTTGTTTCCCACTAAGGGTACATGCAAAATGAAGATGGTTTGATGCAGTTGTATGGACTTCACCCAGGAGCAACTGGTGTCTCCATGCATAGAAACTAACTAGGTGTGCACAAACAGATAAGGGGCTCTTATTTACATAACTTGTTTTCAAATCTTTTGATAAAGTTGCTGGATATGCTTATTCTGGGTTCAGCTGTTTAGCAGAATGCACAACAAGCATCATAGCACTAAATTCTGACCTATGTATTTTTGATATCAGTGCTGCCAGTAGTTGCTCCACAACACACTTACGTCTAGATATCTCATGCAAGTAGGTAAGTCATGATGTTTGGATTATGATGTCACATTTGTTTTGTCATTACACATACACACACACAATGAAAGAAGAGAGAGAGAGAGATGCCCATGGAACTATTGTGATGCTCGCAGCATATTTCATGAAAATATTTTGGAGCTTGGAAATTTTTTTGACCATATAACCTAGAGAGGGAAAAATGACTAGAATGAAGGCAAAGTGAATGTAGAGCCAAGGGAATACATATGAAGGGTATTGAGTTGAAGAAGATCATAGCTATGAAACGAGAAATTCTCCACAGTGAAAGTTTGTAAGTTTCTTTGGAGTTGGCCAGAAAGGATAGCCATCCCTTCATGCAAAAACCACATTCCAATTTCCAGCCCTGGAATTTCTTCCATATAGGTGCTGACCAAGCCTGCTTATTTTTTTCCCAAGATAGCCATTGAATAGAACAGCTCAAAATAGTCAGAGTTTATACTGTGTGTTTTGTCTGATGCTTTTTGATTTCCAACCGAGCAGGGTTAGTACATGGCAACTGTGTACAAAGATAGTATTCTGAGGAATTCTGGAATGTTCTGTTCCTCTTATCAGCCATGCTGATCTACCCATTCTGGGGTGGTACCAAAGTTTTCCAGAACCAAATAATTCATTGTGATTGTGTTCCAGCTGAATTAGTAAGATCTATAAAAGGAAATGGAACAGTCTGGTGTTTCTTAGAACAATAGGTTTTGCACATTCCTCTTATTTGGGTGGAAGACAACCAAGGAATCCCCTAACTATAGACTAACTAGGGAAGTTCGGGAAAAAAAATCCAACCGTCTCAAAAGACATTTTATTATTAAATGTAATATTAAATAACACTAATGAGATAAATGCCAAGTGATTGTAAATTTGCATGGTCATTTATTTAACCTAGGTTAACCTGCTTCTAGCCTGTGCTATATAAGAATATAATACTGGTGATGTGGAAGAGGTTTCTGTAGCTCTCTAGAGAGAAGGTGGTGGTGTAATAAAATTATTTGGATGTTTTTGCATTTGTTTCAAGGAACGCCCTAAACAAGTTTAACAAGTGCTTGACAATTAGGTAGAATAGTGCCTGCATATTTCCCCATTTAGCTTCATACTTTCAGAGCCTTTTTCAGATTGGTGCCCATCTGATGTATTTAATTATATTTAACTAATTTAACCATTCAGGATGTAGAGGATATGGGATTGTGAGAGGTGATTCTCAGTTTGATGAGAAGACTAGAAGCCATTTCCAAAGCAATCACTAGGGAAAACCTTCCTCACTTACATATAAGAGCCAAGCTTCCCTGCTTTTACATTGAACATGTGCAGGCTTTCACCAGAAACATGCCATTTTAATTTGCCTATATATACATTCTTACATGAAAGTAGAGTCCCTGTGTGGTTACTAACCTTCTTCCTGATTTTAATAATCAGAGCTTTGAGAAACTTTGGAGAAACCCTTTCTGCCTAGGTTGCTATAGAAGTCTGATAGAAATCAGATTTGGAGAACAGTTAGGTTGGATGAATCTGGGCTAATGTTTCCCCTGACTGAAATTATATATTAATGCTGACTTTCCTATTATTCCCATTAAGGAATGTCTCCTTTCTCCTTCCCTATGCCAGTCTAGGCAAAAATAGGAAAAGATGTCGAAGGAAGGAAGGAAACCTTAATCTGAATAATGCATTTGGTGCTGAATTTGGTTGTAGCCATGTGTGTGGAGGCAAAGAATAGATCTGATCAAGTTTGATGTTTTATTTTTCTATATTTAAAAATAATGATTCTGGTCCCAGCTGCAATAAGTAATGGTTTCTTGGCAAAATAGCTTTCAGAAAGGCCTCTGAAGCTGGTTTTAAAACCTCCTGCAGAAAATAAGAGTTTTGTTACCAAAGATACCTTACTTAAAACAGACCTTCCAATTAATACATTAGGAACGTGGGGATAACATTTATGCAAAAATTCTCCATGGTAGGAAGGAGAACTGGAGAATGACGTAAGTGCTAACTCTTGAGAACAGAACTTGCTTTCTGAAGAAAACAGTAATATGTGTTTTCACCAAGTTGTCTTGGAAGGCTATGCTGGCAATAGGGGAACGTTCAGCTGTGGGCAAGCAGAACATATACCAGCAAAACCTCTGTTGTCTTGTTCTCCACCTTCAGATCCACACAACAATCCATCAAGTCTCATTCTCTGCTATATGGAGATATAGAAAATCGAACTTGTCTATTGCAATCAAAGTCTTTGTAACGGGTCAAATAGCATATTTGTTCAAGATTAAATCCAAGATGGCTGCTGTTTACATCAACCCTGTGACTTGAATTTCAAGTGTACAAGAAGTCCGTATGAAGTGTGTTATTATAGCTGAACCTTTTCGGATATAAGGACTAATTTCAAGCAGGAGGTAGAATTTTTCTTCCATTGGAAGTTTGAGGTACATTCAGATTGGGTTTTGGTCTCCAGGCCTGTAAATGGTGCAGAGTTTATATGTACTGAGTGCATTTTCATTGTCCCCAAAACCCTCTAAGATCTGTCTTAAAGCAATAGTAATACCCTTGCTGCTGGATCTCAGTGTAACTATAGAGATAATAAGTGCCGCAGACAGCAACCATTCATACTTATGTTAATGAAAAAGTAACTTCATGACAAATATTTGCATTTATGACCTTTCCTGATCTGCAAAGCAAAGGAAACTTGAAGTAAGAACCCAAGGGCAGTCACATTTTCACATAGTGACCACTTCCTTTAATGACTGAGTTGCCAGTTCCAATTCTGGTTACTCATTGAAGACTATATGTATTAAAGCTTGATTAAGGATACTGGAATTCTATGTTGTCTCTGGAATTACCTTGTATTTTCTTCAAAAAGAAAATTCTCCTTAAGGTTGAGCTCAATGTCTACTGGGATTTTTCGTGAGAATTGTACAGAGGTGGTTTGCCATTGTGCTTTTAAGTTGTTGTTTTCTTTACTTCCTAGTCTAGTCTACAACCTAGAATTCTCTGGTGGTCTCTCATCCAAGTATTAATTGACCCAACTCTGTTATATGGGCGGGCACTGTGCTGCCATCTGCAACTCTTTTAAACATAATCTGCAGAAGAAAAATCAGTTTGAATGTAATTTGGCTTGCCCCAAAGGAAATCTATGGGGTGTTTTCATCTCCTTACCTTTTTAATGTCTCTCTCTTTCCCTCACCGTTTCCTTTATTTTTAGAGAGTTTGAAACATCGTGTACTGACTTCAGAAAGAACAGCCAACCCCACCCCCCTTTTAAACAATTAACATTCTTTCCAAGTTAATGGTTTATATGTTTTCAGATTTTTTTTTCCCCCAGTACACAGTAACAAAAACATTACGGTACTGCTGTGTGCATAAACATCTACATTGTTATTTTACAATTAGTTGCATTTTTTAATAATAAAGAGCATATGGAAGATAACTTTTTCAGGCAGTTTTTCACTTCACAGAGAAGCAGAACTTAAGTTGAACTGGACCTGTTTTCAATTGACGCTTTCAGCGTGAAATCGTAGCTTGGATTTCTAGTGACTAAGGTGCGATATTCCCAAGTGTTGATAGTAATATTATTAAACCTAATAGCAATTTTATTTTCTCTGGACAACAGACAAGTGCAGTTTCCCCTGACATGGCTTGGATACTTCAGTGGAACATTCCTGTAAGGATATTGACATTTTATCTGTCAGAAAGCAGGATAAGAAGGGAAAATTTGATTGTGCTGGAAAATGGGACAGCGGCCCTTTCAACAGCACAGATCAAAGGACCCACTTCTTTTGAGTTTGTTTGCTGTTCAGCCTAGAGCCACCTTCCCCAGGCCGATGTCTTTCAGAGGCTGGAGATGATAACTCCCACTCTTTCAGGCCTACTTACTGGCTTGGGATATAAGAATTGTAATTGCTTGCATCTGGATGCCAGGCTGGCCTGGCCTCATTTTGGAATCCGTGCAATAGCTTCTACTACCCCTGTTGGTAAAATATCTGTTATGTTTGTCATGTACCAGTTTCAGGTGTGTCCCTCATTAATATTTTGCAGCAATATACTCTTAATATCAAGGCTGCAATTTGCCAGAAGAAAGAATGGTTTGTTTTAAGCGAGTGATCGTGGATCTTTTAATTCATTTACATTGCATTAACTCCCCCCCTCTCTCTCCCTCCCCCCCCCTCTTCAAAGAGTTTTCAAAGCCACTTGCTTTTAGCAATCGTGAATCCCAGATTCTTGGGGATTGAGGGCCAAAATAGTTTGGGGCTAAAAATGCCAGACTAGGACTGGGAAATGCTTATCTTCTTATTTTATGGTAAATTATTCTCTATTTTCTATAAAAGGACAATCTTGAAATATATTGTATGCAAGTATTCCTTGACTTAACAACCACAGTTAAACCCAAAATTTCCATAGCTAAGCAAGAGCTGTTAAGTGAGTTTTGCCCCATTTTACAACCTTTTTTGCCACAATTATTAAGTGAATCATCACAGTTGTTAAGCTGGTAACACCGTCATTAAATGAATCTGGCTTCCTCATTGACTTTACTTGTCAGAAGGTTGCAAAAAATGATCACACATCCCTAGAACACGACAACTGTCATAAATACATGCCAGTTCCTAAGTGTCCAAATTTGAGTCACATGACCATGGGGATGTTGCAATGGTCGTAAGTGTGGAAAATGGTCATATAAGTCACTTTTTTTTCAGTGCTGTTGTAACTTGGAATGGGTCACTAAATGAACGGTTATAAGTCAAGGACTGCTTGTAATCTATGGCGATGGTTTATTTCTTAAAGTTTTGGGATTGAACAGGTTTCTCATCCTTTTCCTATTTTCCAACGTGCAGTTCAGATGACCTTCTGAAATGAAAATGTGAATGTGTCTATTTCTCTTTATTCAGATATCTGAGGAGCTCTTGGACTAGTTCATACACCATGCTTAGGTGGAATTCATGTCACTTAACTGAAATTTATTTGAATATCTAAAACCATATCTGGCATATTATTTGCTGTTAAATCTTAAGCCATGTCTGAAAACAAAGCCATAGTTTGCCTTAAGCCTTTTTTCTCAATAATTGCAGGTGCTTGCCAGTTATGATCTGAATTTTATGTGTACCTGGATTTAAGATGGCACTAGTCTTGGTCACCCCGATAATTTCAGCATAAACCAACCCTTCTGCTGCGTTTCTGATATGTTGGATTTCAATTGCTAGCTGCATGTTAAGGATATTAGTTGTTGGTTGAACACCTCTGGAGACCACTGGATAGGGAAAACTCATAAAACACCATGGTACCTCCTTGTGCCTCTTTCAAATCGTGATTGAAGGGTGACAATTTCAAGTGCAGGGTTAGTGGCCTCCAACATGCTGAATTGCCATCAGAATGGCACTGTGGGTGATGAATGCTGCAAGTTGTCTGAACAAATTACATGGCTTCTTTGGGCGAATAGGTTTTGGTATGTCTGCTTTAGAAAATACATATATACATCTTATACAAAGAGAGAGAAGGGGGGAAGAAAGAAAAGAAAGAAAAAGAAAAGAAAGAAAGAAAGATTCATTCATTCTTTGGAAAGAGCTGACAAACTGGTGAAATCCAGCGATGCCTAAATAGCAATCTGAAGCCAGACTCCACGTATGGATCCAAATAATTGAAAATGTCATCACTTGGATATTTAATTGGGTCTGAATATATGCTTTTGGAGAGAGGAAATCAAACGTATGAAATAGACTATCTAAACAGAAATCCAGTTTCAACCGGCTGAAAATTAGATGGGTAAGAAAAGCTGTTGCAATAGCTGCTTCTTTAGGTGAGTTAAAAGCAAAAGAGAGCATCTTATTAGCAATGATATTTGATAGGGTGTGCAGTTACTATGTCCTGTTACTATCAATGCTGTAAGACCTGGCTTTTAGCATGTGGGTCACCTTCTCTCGGGATTTGATGAGGTAGAGACCCAATGCATTGTGGGACAGAAGTCAGGAGATGCAGGTTTTGACTCTACCCTTTGGGCTGGTTCTTTCCTGTAAGCCCAAGCCACCTCCCAGTGTTGTTGCAATGGGGAAAAATGGGAAGAGTACTATAGTACTCTTGTACTATAGTAGTCCTCAGTCAGTGATCATGATCAAGCCTAGAATTACAATTGTAATTCATGCCAGTTGTTAAGCTGATCATCACATGATTGACCCAATTTTATATACATTTTTGTGGTAGTTGTTAACTGAACATGGTCATTAAGCAAACCCATTGCCCACTTGTTGGCAGTCCCAAGTCCTCTCCTTGTCCAGATAGGAATGATCAAAAAACTGTTCTACTTGCTAACTTCATTCTGTCACAGTCATCAGCCTTACCCTTCAGTGTTGTGAATATTCTGATTTAGTGACCAGTTGGGACCAGCAACTCGGTCATTAAGCAAAGTATTCACTAAGTGAAACCATAACTCTGCTTACAATCAGTTTTCCTTTTGCTTTTATAGACCTGTGAAATGTGAGGATTGATTGTAAAGTTTGTTTTCCATCACCATAACTGAAATGGTTACTAGATGAGGCAGTTGCTAAACATGGACTAATTGTATTCCAAGGCTGAGAAAAGGTATGGAAACAGTTGTTTCCTATAGTTATAACAGCACAGTGCAGAATATTGAATGTGGAGAATATTGAATTGTAGAGTGGAAAACAGTACAATCAATATAATTAGATATTATTTGAACTACAAGGAAAATATTTACACATTAATGGTATCCCAGATTTGAGGTTTTCTTCTGTGTAAAGCAGGGGTGTCAAACACGCGTCATGGCGTTGTGACATGACATATCGTGACTTTCCCCCCTTTCAGTAAACCGGGCGTGGCCAACGCGTGATGCATCCAGCCTGCGGGCCACAAGCTTGACAGCCCTGGGGTAAAGGATGTATAAGATCAACCTATGTGATTTTCATTACACTAAAATTGTAATGGCCAGCTAGCTGTCAGCATATACTATTCTTAAAAAAAAGTCAAGCAGACTTTTACTGGTTATTATCAACCTAGCAGTTCGAAAGCATGTAAAAATGCAAGTAGAAAAATAGGGACCACTGGTGGGAAGGTAACAGCGTTCCATGCACCTTTGGCGTTTAGTCATGCTGGCCACATGACCACGGAGACGTCTTCGGACAGCACTGGCTCTTTGGCTTTGTAACAGAGATGAGCACCGCCCCCTAGAGCCGGAAACAACTAGCATGTATGTGCGAGGGGGAATCTTTACCTTTACATTTACCTTTACTACTAGAATGAGAGATTACCAGGAATTCTAGGGCTTTAAGGTAAAGAGAAAGGTTAAGAAAAAGAAGTCACAACCTATTTCCTTATTATTGCCATGAAGTCACCACCATCATGGGCATCCAAGGGACACGTTTGAGACAATCCCTTGGATGAGGTGAGGATGAATTCCTTCATAGCACTGGCATTGTAAAAGTGGGTTGATCATTGGAATCAACTATAATCCAGCATGGATGTAACTCAGCAACCATGTAAAACTCTCTTGGATAGGTTAGCTCTGAATATCAAGTGAACACGTGGCGGTCCAAGGCCATTTTTTGACATGGCGCTTCTTTGAACCAACCTGTTCTAAGCTGTGCCCTTCTTTCCAGTGCAGAGATCCAGTGCACTGTGGGTCTGACTGGGAGGAGACAACTTCTGTACTAAATAGATTTTGATTACTTCTGCATTTGAACAGGGTTCACAAATCTGCATAAAGCATGAAGTCTCCTCAGGAGGTAGGAGAGAAAGGGATTGTTATGTCTAGGATGTACTGTTTAGTGTGACATCTACTTTGGACACAAGATTGGGGTCATAGCTGAATGTGATTATTAGTTCTACAGAATGCCTGATAAACATTGGCCGTATGACAGCTGGGGAATGATTGACAGTTTGGCCAGATGTCAGAACCATGCATAAGGCAGAAACAGAAACTATATAGAATAACTTTCATTTTCCTTTTTCCTCCAGCCCCCTCTCCACCCTGTATGTTGTTAACTGCATGGGGAAAGCATATTTCTTTTTCCCTGTTCATTTTTAAGAAATTTGTGATTTACAAAAATGTAAATAATAGCAACATGGTATCTAAGGCAGTTAATTATAGATAATACACATGCACACATGGAGAGACAGAGCGGTTTCAAGGGTAGCTGTGGAAATCTGCAAAAATATTTTCATGAAAAGAATGATGGAATTCTGTTTCCCAGCAGGTCTCACTTATCCTCTGCTGATGGATTCCGGGTGGATTTTTTTGTTTCTACTTTTTTTCCCCTGTCACTACTACATAGTTATTTTCATTCCTCCCAAATTCCATAACGAACTAAACTTACGCTCAGAAATTAAATTGGATTTTTTAAAAATTGATTTTTTTTACATCCATTATTTTGAGCACCAAATCTGGATCCATTTAAAATGTCTGCTAATGTCTTTCTCCCTCCCTTTCTCATTTTTCTTTTTGAGAGCAGAGTTATCATTAAAAAAAAAAACTGGAGTAACAACAACTTGTGCAATTTTCCTGTTTGTCCCATTGTCACAATTTTGGCAACAACAGAACACCCTGGGTCTGCTGTTATTTGTTCAGGAATCAAAACACAGCCGAGCAGTCTGAAAACGCTCCAGATTGTCGTCTTCCAGCACCGAGAGGCCTTTAAAATACAAACGCCATTTTGTAATTAGTTCCTGAGCAGCCTCTGGCTCTGCTGCGATGTATCATGGCAGTTGTACATGGAGGAAACCTAACCTCCCTTCCTAGAGGGGGATTTTATACAAGCAGACTTTCCTGCTTGGGTTTCAACTAAATCTTACACTGAGGCAGTTAGATGGTTTATTCTGAATGCAATATGGTTCACACAATAGACAGAGGAATGGAGGTTGGTCAGGAATAGGGCTCATACAAGATTTCCGGTTCAATCCACCACATCAAAAGATTTCCACCTGAAACCCTGGCAGTGGTTCGATTCATGCATTGGCAAACTGGTAGTTGGCAAATCTGACTTGACATACTGAACCTGCCAAAACAAATCCTATTGGGGTTTAATGTGAGGTGTTAATGCAATTAGGACGAGGAACCGGTTGCCCTCTGGAGGTTGTTGAATTACACGTTGGTATTGTTTATTATTGTATACATTGACTTAGCTAGCTGGGAATTGTGGTTCAGCGTTTGGGCAAAAGCAACAGTGGCCACTTGCTGCCAGTATTGGCAAAATTGAACTAGGTAAGCCATCTGGCCCAGTACAAGTGGTTCTTGACCTACGACCACAATAGAGCCCAAAATTTCTATTGTTAAGTGAGATATTTTGAAGTGGACTTTGCCCCATATTACATTCTTGCCAAAATTGTTCGGTGAATCACTGCAGTTGATAAGTTAGTACCTCGGTTGTTAAGTGAATCTGGGTTCCCCATTAATTTTGCTTGTCAAAAGGTTGCAAAAGGTGATGATTGCATGGCCCTGGGACACAGCGATGGTCATAAGTACAAGCTAATTGCCAAGCATCTGGATTTTTTTTTTGTAATAATTTTTTTTATTTTTACATTTTAAAAACATCTTTCAGTGAACAATGTGGTTACAGGTTTTTACATTTCAATGCAAACATGACCTTAGAATATATTTATCTTTCACATTCAATTCTATATCATATCTTTACTTTGATTTTTCCATACATTTTCTCCAATATTCTTATTTTCTTTATGCTTATTAAATCATTTTCAATTTATATCTTAATTTAATTCCTTTTTCTTTAAATATTCTCACATCTTATTTTATAGTCTTAACATTTTTATTTTTTATTCTAAATTCATTGTACTTTTATGCCAAGCATCTGGGTTTTGATTACATGATCATGGGAGTGCTACAAAGGTCGTAACTGGTAAAAATAGTCATAAGTCACTTTTTTCAGTGCTGTTGTAACTTTGAACAGTTAATAAATGAATTGTAAGTCGAGGACTATCTGTATAAAGTGACTTTGGGTATTCTCATTGATAAAATGGTGATGATGGTATGGGGCGTTGGACTGGCACCAGGAAAATCCAGGATCAGCCACAGAAGTAGCTGGGTTGTTTTTGGACTGCATGCTTCTTCTCAACTCAACCTAACTTACACAGTTATGAAGAAAATTATGAGGAGGGAGTACTTGCTGCCTTGAGTTTCTGAAAGAAAGCTCATAAACAAATCTAATAAACAAATCTAATAAATCTAATAAACAATCCCAGGAAAACCTCACAAAGAAAGAACTTAGTATGAGCCTTATGCCATGCACAATCGTTGCTTGATATCTAGTTGCAAACCAGGAGAGGATATAGAGGAAGGTTAAATGGGTTAGACAGGTTTGGGGGAAGAACGGTGGCTGAGCAAGATGAAAAACCTCTTACTAGATGCTGCTGACTTGTTCGTTAAGGCCATCTTGTAGCTTATGAAGTTTGGTAGCGGTGGTCTACTAACAAGTTGGTAATAGGAAAGCAGGGAAATGGAGGGTTCCTCTAGTGATTTCATTTGCTTTAATGATAGGCAGCTGAAGGTGTGAACCAACCCTTACCCCACCCCCACTGAAGACTCTTCTTGCACCACCAGCCAGCCCATTCACACCTGCATCTTGTCATGGGATGACATGCATGCATGAACTTGTCTGTAAAATAAATAGACATTTGCCAGAGGGAGTCAGATTGCCTTTGACTCCTTCAGCCATGTTGAGCTTTGCCTTTGTTAACATAAGCCAGATAAGAGACAAGGGAACTAACTTGTCTGTAGAAGGAGAACACCGAATTTTGTAGACTCCCCACGACTATTCTTTAGGCCATTTTGTGTATCTACATGGAAACTTGTTTTGTGCAGTTTTATGATAATAAAGTGTGAACCAAGAATCAAATGAGGGTGTCATGGGATTTTCTCCAGGGTGGCTTTGCCAAGATAATTTTATGTAATGCAGATGGAATAGAAAGCTTTTTTGGGGTGTAAATCCACTGTTTTCAAAAAGGTTTCAATGAATGTCTCCCTTAAAACTTTTAGTATTCAGATAAACTTCAGCTGTCGTGCTTTCAGAGTTACTGATGTAGGTCAGGGGTGTCAGACTCATGTCGTCATGGCAGAGTCATGTGACATATTGGGACTTTTTTTCCCCTTCACTAAACCGGGTGTGGGTGTGGCCAGCACACAGGCCGGGAGTTTGACAGCCATGATTTAGGTGATCTTTTTTTTTAGAGCAACTGCTGTAAATGGTGGTTTTTGGGGCTAAGAAAAGTTTGAAATGGTGAGCACATACTCCTTCTCAAAAATGTAGCCACCATTCAAATTTGATCCTTTAAGTTATTCAAGAGCAAAAACCTTTAAGTGTTTGGCTTTCCAGTATTTATTTATTAGATTTTTATCCCGCTCTTATTATTTTTATAAACAATTCAGGGTGCTCAATACACCTAATATCCCTTCTCTCTTCTATTTTCCTCACAACAACAACCCAGTGAGGTAGGCTTAACAGAGAGAGTGACTGGCCCAAGATCACCCAACTGGATTCCATGCCTAAGGTGGGACTTGAACTCACGGTCTCCTGATTTCTAGGCCAGCACCTTAATTACTATACCACACTGGCTCGCTAATACCAAAGTACATGTCTGAGGTTATACAAATGGCTCATCCTGAAACATAATTTATGTTTTTCCCCAGTTTTTCAAATTCTCTCTGTCTTTTGCTAACCCTTCAGCCAGCCTTCAGTGGAACTGGCCAGGAGTGATTCCATTGGCCAGAATTTCTTGTTTCCATTTCTTTGTTTCCAGTGTAGCATAAATTAGTCAGCGGTCTGGTCACAAATAAGGATATGTCGCAATGTAGTTTGTTTGGCTTAATATAGTGCAGTCCTACTATTTTATTTTTATTTCTGTGAACCAGGCTATCATGGTTTATTCAGCAAAATGTGGTTACATTCTAGCTAGGTTGATGGGCATTCAGGTAGATGTGTTCATTACATATCAGCACATTTAGCAAAAACAAATTAGATTTTTGTTTCCTGTTAAGATGTTTGAGGAAAAATAAAGAGAAGGAAGTACTGCCTTCTTAATCCTTCCCACATGACCAGGAAATAATAGAATAAAAATAGAATAATAAGAGAATAATACAAGAATAACAGAGTTGGAAAGGACCTTTTAGTCCAACCCTCTGCTCATGAAGTTGACCTTATACTATTCCAGACAGATAAATTATACAAACAAAATGTTAAAAAGTTATGATATTTATGTAGTTACTTACCAGGCACGTCTAAATTATATTAAAGTAATCAAAATATCTTTACAATCCCTAAGGCATGCCACAACTTTGGAGCTGTCCTAATATTTGGAAATAGAAAAATCTGACATGCCTTACATCCAGTCTCTTCTTAAAAGCCTCCAGTGATGGATTACCCACAACTTCTGAAGGCAAGCCGTTCCACTGGTTAATTGTTAATCAACTAACAGAGAGTTGGCTAGAAAGAAAAGATGGCGGCTGTTCTTGGTTAAAGGACAAAACAATGGAGATATTGCAGCCTGCTGAAAGAATGCTAATAAATGGAGAAAATATGTGTTTGCACCTTAAAAGCAGCGGCGGGATTTGTTATAATATTTGGCCTCGCATACAGTACAAGTGGAGCATAACTGGCAGGAGACTGCACTGATTTGAAAGAATCTCAGCATGCTGAGGATAAGGAATAGTATAGTATAGGAAGGGCCGATTGGGAAAAGTAATTTTAGAGCTCCTCTTCTCCTTTGCTTTTTCCCTCCTATCAGAGGTGGTATTCAGCAGGTTCTGACCAGTTCTGGAGAACCGGTAGCAGACATTTTAAGTAGTTCGGAGATATCACCTCTGACTGGCTCCGCCCCCCATCTATTCTCTGCCTCCCGAGTCCCAGCTGATCGTCTGGGTCTTCTTTGGTTGCCCTGCACAAGACAACGGAGCTGGAAAGCAGGTTAGTGGGGTGGGGAGGGAATGGGGATTTTGCAGTATCCTTCCCCTGACATGCCCGCCAAGCCACGTCCACAGAACCAGTAGTAAAAATTTTTGAATCCCACCACTGCCTCCTATACCTCTAGTATACTGAGGCTTATCTTTAGTTCACGTTGTAAATGTAGGCCAGGGGTGTCAAACTGGCAACATCACGTGACGTATCTGGACTATTTTCCCCTTCACTAAATCTGGCGGGGGGAGGGCCAAACACATGATGCATCCAGTCCACGGGCCACAAGTTTGACACCCCTGATGAAGGCAGTAGAACATTTTAGACACAACTATTTTATTTATACTCTGTTTTTATTATTTTTATAACTCAAAGCGGCAAACATATCCAACACACCTTCCTCCTCCTATTTCCCCCACAACAATAACAACCTTGTGAGATGGGTTAGTCTGAGAGAGAATGACTAGCCCAAAATCACCAGCTGGTTTTCATGGCTAAGGTGGGACTTGAATTCACAGCCTCCTGCTTTTTAGCCTGATGCCTTGACCATTAGATGTGGCCGAACTACAACTGTCAGCCTTCCTTGTCATTGATGGTGCAAAATTGAGAGGGCTAACTTTACTGTAGCCTTTTTTTTTTTTTTTTAAGCTCTGAAAGGCTAGGAATCCAAAAATAGTATTTTCCTGTTCCTTTCTTATTGTATTGCCCATTTTTTTATTTTATTTATTTATTTTATAAATTATAAATTTATAAAATTTTATTATAAATTATTATTAAATAAAGTATTGCCCATGTAAGAATCACAATCGCAGAAGAGCTTTTATCTTCTGCTTGGGAAAAGTCCCATAGTGTAAGGAACATGTATGTGGAAAGAAGGCAAGATATAGGGTAGTCCTTCACTTAAGGCTGCTCAGCAACTGTTCATAGTTTCAGTGGACCTTTCTGGGGATATTATGACCCAGTTCTGATTTTCTTGCACACATTTGGCAATCGGCCTTCATTTATGGCCATTTGCAGTGTGTCATTGTTACATGACCTTTTTAAAAAAAAATACTTCCAGTTTTTAGCAAAACTAACTCACAGCGAACAATTTGTTTCCTTAACATCCACAGCGTTTGCTTAACTACTCTGGTGGTCGCTTCATGTCTGCCATAAAAGTCATAAAATCAGAATGGTCACATAGGTGACTTGCTTTATGACTATGTCTACTTAACAGCCATAATAGACAGGCTCCATTATGGTCATAAGTCAAGGCTACCTGTAAATTCCCTGTACCCATAAAACTTGTGGGCCTAAAGGGTAGCAAGTTTTAAGCAGACAAAGGAAAATTTTTGCAAGATATTTTGGCCCGTGATTCCAAGAGTATGTTGAAATAATACGGCATTGAGTTTTTAAAGTCCCCTTATTGTGGATGTTTGCCTTTCACAGATAAAGCATTTTATGATACAATCAATTTATATTTTCAGTTGAAATGGGCAGAATACAAAATATCTTTCTAAACCCACAGAAAGTGTGTACATTTAGGGTAAAAGTACTACAGAGAAAAAAATGTTTTCATAGTGATATCTTTTTCTCACCCAGTTAGCATGTTATAAAGATTTGTGATTGAATTTGGGGCATTGGTTGGATAGTAATTATGATCATTCTAGACTTTGGGGTGTGAAACTAAGAATACAGAAACTGGTTTAGCAGAACAAAATCTCCAAAAGGCAGAATTTCTGTTAGCGAGTGAAGAAGATGGATGTACTTTGAGAATGAGAATAGGCATGGAGAGACAAAGTGTGGGTTGCCTCAGTGCCTGGTGTTTAGTTTTGGGTTGTTTTTGCTCAAAATATCGGGCAGGAGTTAAATAGATGCTAATTACTTTTTAACACCTTAAAACATCTCCTAATGGTGCAAGGGCTTTGTTATCTAAGCAGTATATCTAGGAGAGGTTGAATCCTCATATCTTTTCCCTGTCTGAAATTATCTACACTTAAGTGTCTGTTGCAAACTATGATGTCACCAAAGTATCAAAACATGCATTGTGACATCACAGCGAAGCCCTTGTCCTTTTGTACCCGCATTGTAATGTTGTGTGCAAGTATGAAGGAGTAGAGTTAGGTCACAGTGTCGTAGTGCACACGTTCTCACCTGTCTTTTCCCCCTTGTTTTATAACCCTGAACACTTTTTTCAATTTAACCCAAGTTTATGAGATAGAAGATTCCTGGGTCCCTCTGGAGAAAAAAAAAACCCTTTTAAAGAGATCTGTGTTCTACCATTAATGAAATATGTGATATTTATGCTTAATAATTATTGCTTATTTTTGCTCTGTTCCTCTTCCCTCCAGATCTCTCTTTCATTTTATAACCTGATTTTTACTCTATGAGCCTACATGCTGGAATTACCTTACATTGATTAGCTCTGCACATTGTGTTGAACCATAATTTGCTTGGCCATAGTTTGTTGACTAAGCCATATTAGGTTGGTTTTAAATAACTTGCTAAGCCATGAGTGTCAAACTTACCGTGTCATGTTGCCGTAACATGACATTTCATGACATTTTTCCCATACGTGGAGCTGGGGTGGGGGTGGCCTGCATGTGACACATCTGGCCCATGGGCTACCGGTTTGACACCCCTGTGCTAAGCAAAAGCCCCCCCCCCCAAAAAAAAAAAAAAAAAAAAGCTGTAGCTTGGTGTTTTGTCAGTCTGAAGTTCCTTATTAACCGTAAGTTTTTTTCTAGAGAAGTTTGTTGTGGTCCCCTTAAAATCTGCATTGTTTCTTCATTGTGTTGCTTCAAAAGTCAGAAAAAGAACCTTGAAGATCTGTGATGGAAGGAACAGAGACATACATTGGAAAGTGCAAGTTTGATTTTTATTTGAAGAGTGCTAGATGTGGAGTTTCTGTCTTTTGGCAATTCTTTGCAGAGCATTGAGGGATTGATAAATTTGCTCAAGAAGGTTTATACTTCTTTTAAAAAGAAGTTTCCAGATTTTTTGGGTAACCAAAGACATGAAAGTATGTAGATGACTCCTTGTGAAATCTCCAACATTAAGTGTGACCAACATTTTGATTTTTGAATTGCACAGTGATGCCTTCCTTCTTAGTAATTTTTTTGTCCTCATTACAATCCTGTGAAGTTAAGTTCATGGTTGAGTAGAATATTTTTCCTGGGCCATCTGTAGTCATTGACCCAAACTCAGCCAACATGTTTCTGCTGCTTTCTGTGACTGATAGTATCCAAAACTAATTTGCAAAGATGGCAAATACATATACACAAATAATTTTTCAGATCTACTTTGAGGATCAGAAATACCTATTTGCATTTACCTTGTAGGGTCTTGCTTGCTGCCAGTTATATCTACTGCAGATATATGCTAGCTGAACTTGACAGCTTTCAGAGAAGGTATGGGACAGAGAGGAAAAGAGGAGAAGGAGGAGGAAAAGAGAAACTGGTGGCAGCAGCAGTGCAGATGAAGGAAAAGAAAACATATTTTCTATAGTACCTATTGCCAGCTTTTAATTTTGCTCCAGCTGTTGCAATATTGACTGGATTTTTTTCCTTTTAAACTAGGGTTAAGGTGCAGTTTGCTGAAAGCATGAAATCAACAAACATATTTAGGTTCTAGGGCCATGGTTTAACATTTCCCAAGATAAGTTTTATCATCCATCGCCAAATTTTGTTCTTTAGTTAAATGTTAACATAAACCTTCATGTCTACTTCAAAATCCTACCTCCTATCCTGGGAAACCTTCAGCAGAGACTTCAACCTTAATCCAGAAGGGAAACAGTGCCTATGAACAAGTAACAAAGTTCTTCAGTCAGAACTGAAGAAGCTTCTTGGATGAGAAGCAAAACGTCCTCAAGGAAAACTAGAAAGTCCAGTTGCCTTTTGAAAAAGCACCTTTGGGATAGCCATGACCTGGATGACTAAGAATCTCCATAGACAATAAGTAACACCATTTTCTTGGCAATTACTTCCTACTACCTCTTTGCTTTGGTTACATCATGTAAGACAGAGGTCTCCAAACTTGGCAACTTTTAAGACTTGTGGACTTCAACTTCAATTCTGGGAGTTGATGTCCACAAGTCTTAAAGTTGTCAAGTTTGGGGACCCCTGATACAAGAGAAGGAGAATTCACCATCTCCTAACATAGCCTGTTCCATTATTGAATGCTTCCTACTTTTAAGACATTTTTTCAATTTACAGCTAAAATTTAGTTTGTAATCAATTAATCCTTTGATTTCTTCTGCCTGTCTTCAACTGTTTTGAATAGTACCTCCTTATATGTGACATACTTCATATACTTCAGATGCTTGAAGACAACTGACATGCCTCCCTGCAATCTTTTCCAAACTAAATACACGTGATATCTCCAACCATTCCTCCAGCTTGGTTGCTTTCCCTCCAGACACACTCCAGTCTGTTAATGTCCTTTTTAAAATATGAATGCAGTATTCTAGGTATGGAATGACCAATGCAGATTATTCAAAAGCAACGACCTCTCTTGATATTGATGCTATTTTTCTGTGGATGCAACAGGATTCCATGTAATTTTTTGCAGCTGAATCGTATGATTGGGTCATATTCAGCTTCTGAGTCCCCAAGATACCCAGTTCCACTTTGCGTGTGCTGCTCCTTCTGATCCTGTATTCATGTGTTTGATTTTCTTATTTGATTTTCTTCATTGAAATTCAGTTTGCTTCTTTCTGCCTGATGTGTTCCTACTGATCCTGCAAAATCTTGATATTATCCTCTATGACATTTGCTAAGTCCCATATCCATCACAACTTAACAGATTGTATGGTTTTGTTTCTTAAAATGTCAACAACACAGTGTCTAGAATGGACCTCTCCTCTTTGCTCTTTGACTCTTTAGCTTCACAAGAAACCCTTGGTATAACACCCATCCAGTGCAGTTGCTCTCTGTCTATTGAATGGTGACCTAGTCTAGTCCACATGTTATTTTTTTCTGTCAGAATCTCATACTTAATAATCTGTTCCAGAATTTTCTTAGCTGTTGTCATCCTTCCACTTGAGATAAGAATTTAGCTTTTATTTAGATGAAGCTGGATTAGGCAACCTGATCCTTAAACCTGAAATCAAGGAGGAGTAGATAGCTACTTGGGTCATCCTTACATTGACAGGTTTTGTTTTCTTGTTAACCTAGATTCAGTGCATGTCTCCAGAGGTAAATCAGGAGTATGTTCTTTGATCATTCAGCAGATAGGGCATTTCACTCATGGAAAGTGATCAGGAAAGTGCAATCTTGATAAACAGTGAGCTCTTAACAAGACCACGTAGGTAACAGTGGCCAGTTAATTCACATCACAGTTTCTGCAACCTACATAGATTCATATCTTGGCTAACAGCACCCAGCTCTCTGAGCCATCCAGTTAATAAAGCTCCCTCAAAATATTTGGAGGCTATCAGATCATCCATTCCTGCATCATTTTAGTCCATCAAAAACTAGCCCATAATGGATCACAAAGTATCTGCTGACCATCAGTTATCATTCTAATCATGCCCTGAACTTTTCAACCAACCCCTTGATGCCCAGATCTGTGGCTTTTCCCCTCCCCTCTTACTCAATGAAAGGTTCTTTGGGATTCCTAACAGCAAATGAAAAGTTTTCCATTAACCAAGGCCAGAGCCAGAGGGGCAGTGTCTGACTTCAGATGGCCAATTTGAAGTGTAAGGGTGTACCTATCTGTGGATTTATTTCTGGATATTATACAGAGAAGCTCAAGGGTGTCCATCCAAAGCAAGGTCTGGGTTTATTGAGAGGGGTGGGGGGAAAGCAGTTCCCTTGTAGGTTTGGGGGTGTAAATTTGGGACATAGAGGGGATGCTTTTTTTCTGACAATTTCTTACATCCTTCACATAAGAACAAGGTTTATTGCCTTTTAACATTGGAATCTCTCTTAGACTTTCTGCTTCTCTTTCTTCCAATTTGTTTCACATGCAAGTAGGATTTTTATTACTCAGCCTCTAAGAGATCCTTCCGTAGTTTGCAAAGTGAGCATGTCTAAATATCTCTGCTTTTGCAGAAATTTTAAGTCTTCGGGTTTAGTTGTTTCAGAGAGTCCTTGTTTATCGATGGATGGCAAAGAAATAGAAAGCAGTATGGTACTTTCTGTGTTGTATCATACGGAGTATTGGAAGTTCTACGTGTATCGCAGTTGAAGACTATGAAGAAATATTTACCTTTAAATGGGAACTCTTGGGATTTCAGTAATGCGGAGGAATAGTCAAAACTGTGCAGATCATTTTAAAAGGCTTTGGGGCTACTGTATTTTGGGCCGCTTCATTCTTTGTTGCTTTCGTACAGATACGGAGGAGGTTACATTCCCACATAAGTCAGACTTACAGTTTGGATTTGATGGTTCACAGTGCAGTTTTTTTGAAATCGCAGTGCTGTTAAATTCAGAAAACCTGGGTCAACTCTTTTTGTTGCAAGAGAGGTCTTGCAGAATAATTTTTATCTACTGTTAGTGGAATGCAGATAAACAGGGTTAAGTTTTTGAATTCCAATGGAAAATCAGCTGAGCTGCATCTTCCAGGCTACAGTGCATTTGTGAACATTGTTAGTCTTCTTATAGACCTCTCTGAAGTTTGCAAATCAAGTATAAATGTAAATCTGGTGCTACAGTATTGTGCTTACTTCTAGAATACACACACACACACACCCACACACACACACACACAGAGAAAACCATATACTATGAGAAGATGCACTCAACATTGTATGTTTAGATGGAATTTTTCCTAGCTATTTGGGAAAAATGCAGATTAAAAACAAAACATGAGAGAATGCATGTAAGAACAAACACTCACTAACTGTAACACTGTCCAGAAACGATCTGCTTTTTCCTACTCATTGGGATGAATCATTCCAGGATCTTGCTCAAAAGCCCAGCAACGACAATCACTTTCTTGGATAAATTCAGTACGAAGAATGAGTAAATATGGCTAATGCATTGTAACGAAATGTGGTGGTGGGGGCTTAGCTCTCCATATCTAGCCCTACTGGATGGACTCATGAAAGCAAACATGGCTTATAGAGTGCAACCTACAGTTCTGCCCTGAAGTATCTAATTGGTCCTGTGTTTCCCTGCTTTTTATTGGCTGGCTGTGAAATTGTCCCATTTCCTTGCATGGGGAGCCTCATGCTTTTCAGCCCCTATCTTTAGTAATCCCTTCTGGATATGTTTTTGTCTGCAGTGACAAAATGGCCACAGCCCGTGGCAGGTCAGATTAGTGCAGCGCCCCCCCCCCTTCTTTTAACCTCTAGGCAATTCCATCCAACTATATTCATGTGCAGGTAGCCCTTGACTTATGGCCATAATTGAACCCAGAATTATGATCATAAATTGGATTCATTAAGCGAGTCTCCATGTCATCATGCCCGATTTTATAACCCTTTTTACACCAGTCGTTAAGTGAACCCAATAGGTCTTTTTTTTTTTGCTGAAAATCAGAAATGAAACACTGATCTTTGGAACCGGGTTGTAAGTAGCTGTGTGGAAGTCCATTGTAACTTTAAACGGTCGCTAAACGACCAATTGTAAGTCAAGGACTTGCCTGTAACCTGCGTTAAGTTTTCCCAGTCTTCCCATAAGTGCCAATGATGGAAGAGCATGCATGGATTGGTCAATATTTGTGGATCTATAGTGCCACCTGCTGGTTTCTCCTGAACATTGTGAGAAATGGAGGCAAGATTCAGCCTCTTCATTATTTTCATAAGCTCTGACAAAATGAAGTCCTTTCCCCAAAGCTGACTTATTGACGGCAATAAAGCAAAGAAGAGAAGAGATGTACTGATGGCTGATGGATCCATGTTGTTGTCCCACTCTATGTAAAGTACAATTGAGAATGTGAAAAGGATTCTTTTTTTAAAAAAAAGTTGATTATTTCTTTATCCAAAGTCCCTGTGATTAGCTTGCCAAAAATGCTTACCTCAGGGGGATGAAAAGTTCTCCTGAGCTGCAGACCTGCAACAAGTTCTTATTGTAACTATTCTTCTGTTTGCAGTGTTGGTGTCCAAATCCTCTCCTAAGAAGCCTCGTGGCCGGAGCATCTTCAAGGCTCTTTTCTGTTGCCTTCGTGCACAGAATGTGGGGCAGACGGCCTTCGGCAACAATCATGGGCTGCATAAGGAAGAGACAAACACCATTGCCAAGGTGAGGAAAGTGTACAGGTGTGCTGACAGCTGATTCCGTCCACTTACCCAGAGGGTTTGCAAATGCAACCAGTGGGCTTGGGAACTACTTCCTTTTTCTTTCTGGATTCTGGCATGCCAGCTGTTAAATGGGTGTCCTTAGGGTATAACCTCTACCTGCTTCCCCAGGCATCAAATACTCACCTTGCTATTCTGTCTCTGAATGTCCTTTCTTGCTTTTAATTTTTTCCCGCCTGTGTATCTTTCCATTTTTTGATTACGTAAACAAACCCTTGGTCCTGTGCTCCCGGGAAAAAAAACAAACCTGCCAGTGGCTCTTTCTTTTGTTCTTTTATAAAATTGCCTGCAGCAGGAAAATACCTGGTTGTATTGAAAGCAATTGTTTTTAGAATTGTTTTGGAAATCACTGCAGCTTTTCCTAACCCAACACTTGGTCACTATGTAAGGACAGAAATTCCCAGAATTTGCAACTGGAGATGTTGGAAGCTGCCATCTGAACACATCTAGAAAACACCAGTTGAGGAAAGCTGTGGTATCTGTACTGGTATCTATGGAGAGTGCTATAATATAGAAAAAGGAAATAAATCGCCCATATTAAGATTTCTCTGCTTCTCCATGGATTGGGAAGCCACAGCTAGTCCCAGAAGAGTAGAACAGTGAAAAGCAAACCTGTTTTATCTATGGACTTTATTCTATTTTCTATAGTTGTGTAAGCAGACAGAAAATTCCTTAAATATTAACAGCTGATGACATATACTGTATGTTTTGAAGTATAAAATGCACTCCTCCCCCCTCCCCCCACCAAAAAAAGTGGAAATGTATGTGCAGCGAATATGGGGACATTTTTGGCCTCCCAAAGTCTCAGTGAGTCCCCTTTTTGCCCTCCCCAGCATACAGAGGCATTCTGCAGGCCAAAAACGGGTGCGTTTTTACCATGGAGGCCTCTGGAGGCCAAAAACGGGTATGTTTTTGGTTTCCAGAGGCCTCCGTGGGTCCTGAGGGAAAAAAGAGTGCCCGTGGACGCTGAGGAGGGCAAAACCAGGATGCACAGAGGCTTCCAGGGGCCAAAAATAGGCGCGTTTTTGGCTTGCAGAGTGCCTCTGGATGCCGGAAAGGACAAAACCAGGATGCACGGAGGCAAAATATTTTTTCTTACTTTCCTCCTCTTAAACCAAGGTGCGTCTTATATCTAGTGTGTCTTATACTCCGGAAAATACGTTATTTATCCCTTCTTTAAAACTACACAGTTTAGTTGCCTCGTCATCTCTGCACTGTGGATAAATATCCTCATTAAAAAAAGAGGACATTAATTTTCACTATTAAAGGAGGGCGGGCGGGAAACTTTCATTATGCATAACAAGGATGAGGAACCTTTTTGTGAGCGGAAGCTCTTAAAATCATGTGTCATCTGCTTTTCCCTTCTTTTTTTAAATTTGACCTGTGGTTGACTAAGATATAAACCTAACAGAGATGCAATGCACCTATTTTGCTTGTGATTTCTTTATTTTGAAAAAGGCCTGTAGGTAAGAGCACTGCTTGATTTCCGTCTGTTGCCCCAAATATCTGCAGCATGCTCGAAGACATTAGGGCTGCATGAAGAGACTTAAAGTTCCCTTTGCGTGTTAATCTAAAAACATCCTCTAAGCTTTTGAAGCATGTAACACCTGTAATTTTTCAGACTCCCTCAGCTACCCTTTTCTTCTCGTGCCATGGCTGTTCTGGGTGAGAAATATATATGGTAATGTGTGAAACCAGGCTTTGCAATGCTGTTCCTTGACAGAGGCTTTGCTGAAATCCCCGAAGAATAGTATCACAGTCTCATCTTTCTCATAAACCTATATCTTTGCTCTCCTCTTTTTTCCCCCCTTTTAGTCTGATCTGTTGCAGTGTCTTCAATACCAGTTTTATCAGGTATGTGTTTGTTCTAAAGGCAAGAGAGATCTGCCTCTGCTCTTGAGTTAAGTCTTCATTTGCCCTCTGGAAATAAATGGCAGACTTAGGGAGTTACCCGTTGAGAGAAAATCTCCAGTAAGGGGCAACAAACAGTGGCATTCAGGGGGCCTGTTTGCTGTGAATCGAGTAAGAGTTCAACGTTTCTGCTAGTTTAACATTGCCAGTATTTTCAGTGAGACTTATTTGCAGTTAACTTTAATTTGATGTGATAATCCAAATAATGCGTATGGCAGCAAGGAAGAAAAAGAATGTAACAGATACCCAGCTGTACCTTGGTGGTAACACCCATGCCTCTCTGTGTATACACGCACTCACACATTTGTATATGTGAACAAAGGAAAATGAACCTATTCTGACTAAGCAAATTAGGCAGTGGGGTTTCCACTTGCCTTTCTGTTGAGAGCAAATTTCTGAGAACAGGAATGTGGCATGGTGTAATTCACACCAACAGCACATGTGTTAATGAAACTCTCCTCTGTCAGTTGCTGTTGAGCATTCACGGGACTGACGACCATTTTCCCATTTGGGATGCAGGAATTTCTTCATTCAGAGTAGAGATTGGACTACAACAAGAGTTTATCCTTAGTAGGAAGTTAATATTCTCAAATCATTTCTGTAACCAGAAATGATAGAATTCAGACATGGGTTGATCAATAGTTTTGTGCAAATGAAATCATCGAGACAGCTGGGAATACCTTGTGGAAGGGCTTTCCCAACACAACAATTTGGGGTTTTGCAGAACATATTCTTGAATGCAAACTGCTGCTCCTTCTTTGGTGTGTATACACAGTCTCTTTCTCTGCTTTGCAGAGATGACCTCCCACATACCAGCAACATGGATGAACATGTAAATTGCTCCTGGAAAATGTAGCTGTTTGTCAAATAAATAGAGACAGTTTTCCCTGGAGCTTAAAAAATTAAAAAGTAATGAAGAATGAAGAGAAGTTGTTCCTGATTGCCTGAAAATTTGCAAGTTCTGTTGAATGTTAGGAGAAATATTGTAGTGAATAGAAATGTGAGACAGTGTTCCCACAGGCTCGGTATATATATTTCTTTCCTAAAATTGGCAGCAAATTGTATTTAAGGCAGGGGTCAGCAAACATTAATAAAGATATAATATATTTATTAAGTATAATAAAACAGTATAAACAGAAAAATACATTTCAATGCTAAAAACAAGACAGGTAAACGAAATAAAAATATCCAATTAATACCATTTGCAGCATTTATATGTCAATTTATAGCACAAAAGTAGACTTAATTTTAAAAAATAAATAAGATGAACTGCAAACGGCATGACTACTTTGAAAAGGTATCCAATGTTTGCTGTAAAAAAAATTAATATGTCAATGCAGTATGCAAATTCAAGGCATATTCACCTATTTATAACTGGCTTTGGCCAAATTCTGAAAAGTACCTAAAAGAATACATAACGGAAATCATTTGCTTTTAGAAAGTTTTAGAAAAAAGAATTGAAACTTAATTGGACAATGGTACATCCTTAGCCTAAAAATAAAGTCATTGAGGCTTTAATGTGGGCATGAGGAGATTATTGGATGGAGAAAGAGACAATGGAAAGATATAGGGGGCCTAGAGTATATAACACTGGAATTATTCTGTATTTTAAAAGGCATTTGTATTAATTCTACTCCTGCGTTAAAAATAAGCGTAGATTTAAAATACATCTGTTAGTTAACGGGAAGAAAAGCATTTTTGAGATACAGGTCATCCTTGACTTAAGACCAGAAAATTTATTGTTAAGAAATTCATTCATTAAGCAAGATATCCTATGACTACAACTTGCAACATTCCCTGATGGCTTCCCCATTGATTTTGAAACCAGCTGCAAAGGTCTCAAATGGTGATCACATGACCCTTGGATGCTGCAGCCACCCTAAATGTAAGGCCCTTGCCAAGCACGTAAATTTTGATCACTTGAGACCTGAGGACATGGCAGCAGTTATTAGTGCAAGGGCCGGTCGTAAATCACTTTTGTCAACACCATCATCATTTCAAATAGGGGCTAATTGAATGGTCATAAGTCAAGGATACTTGTATCTTTATTGTGGGAGTTAAGGATTTCTAGAGGTCTAAAACCTGAGGTGATATGCAAATTTTAAATATTAGGCCTAGGGGTTTTTTTTTGTTTTGCTTTTTGGCCATGCTGTTTTTGTCTGCAAACAGACTTAAAGTTCTTAGAATAACTTTATTGTCACTTCGAATGTACGCTAATCAGCATACATTAAAATGAAATTTGATTGCATACAGCTCTCAGAGGGTCACCACCTCCAATATACACTACATAAACATGACTAAATAAATAACTAAATACAAAATTATGCATATACCCACATATATTCTATGCCACAGAGAAATAACACAGTCTAGTCTGGATGTATACGTGCACAGATGGATGGCCCAGAGAACATAGCTAATACAGAATCTGGTAGTCCTGTTAGAAATACTTTGAAACCTTTTCCCCAGGGTGGATTAGTTGCTGAAACAAGAACTTTCCAAAAGGCAAAATATTGTACTTGTTGATATAACTGCATGAAGCTTGTTAAATATGCCTCCCAACAGCGTCATTTTTGGGGTGGGTGGGCGGGGGGGTAAGCTGCCCAGAAGCATTTGGGAATGCATGGCATATAAAGTAGGGCAGGGCAGAAATTTAGAATGAAAGGGAAATATGGGATATGATGCATGAGACAGGGCTCGGGTAAGATTTGCAGACATGTGTCTCTTAAAGCAGCTGCATCTGTTCCAGGCAATTGCAGCTTGAGGTTGGATTGAAAGAGTTGCTGACAGTTGTGTGATGTTCGTGCACTTTTGAACAGCTGTAAGATAAAGTCCCAAAATTAAAACTTGTAGAATAAAAGTAGGATACAACACATATCACAAAATGTGGTTCGTGCAGCTGGCGGAAGCTAAGCTCATGTTTCTTTTTGTAGATTCCTGGAACATGCCTTCTCCCTGAGGTGACTCAACAAGACCAGGGCCGAATATGTGTGGTGATTGACCTGGATGAGACCTTAGTGCACAGTTCCTTCAAGGTGAAACCCTTCAGTACTTCCCTGATTGTTTTGTTGCCTAATGGATAAACAAATACAAGATGACCCAGAGGGCATGCTAAATCAGGGGAATGTCTGATTTAAATTTCTTCCTCCTGTTTGATGCCTTTCAATTCTATTGGCCGATATGCAGGTAGTCTTTGACTTACATTTCTAATGGAGTCTGCTCATCATGGTCATGAGTTATAATGGTTGCAAAATGGGTTGGTCACGTGACTGGCCCATGGTCCGATTCTATGACCATTTTTTGCAGCAGCCGTTAAGTAAGTCCATTGTTAAGTGAACACTGCATTGTTAAGCAAAACAATGGTTTGCTATGAGCACAATTTTGCCCCAAATCTGGGAGAGCCGATTTTCTGCAAAATGATAGTAAAATATGGTTATGAAATTGCAGAATGCAGCAAACAACATGAATTCAGCCGTGTTGCTGAGCACCCAAAGTTCGGCCATGTGACCGCATTGGGGGAGGGGGTGACTGACCATTGGAGCTTCGAAGTCTATTCATAAGTAGCTCCAAGATAGATTTTTTGTAACTTCAAATGGTCACTGAACAACAGGAATTAAGCCTAGCACGACCCCTATCATACTAAAAAAGGTAGGTGTTTAGCACATCTCTTCTGCGATGTTCTTACTAAAGAAGATCAAAGTTTACTCCATCATTACAACTACATCTCCTCTAAGCCCCAAGTAGTAAGAGCAATCTTAGAAATTATGAGTTCAGAGCTTCTTAGTGGGGCCACTGTGTTCCTTACTCTAGGTTAGTGTTTCTTAATCTCAACAATTTAAGATGTGTGTACTTGCAAGACCCAGAATTCTTCAGCCACCATGCTGGCTGTGAAATTCTGGAAGATGAAGTCCATGCATCTTAAATTCACTGAGATTAAGAAACACTGAATTATATAACAACAAATTTGGGTTGGTGGCTCCCATCAACAAATGGGAAGAATCTTCAGAAGTTAGCATGACTAAATGATGCCTGGCCCATCAGGAATGTAGGCTTTTGATATATATATATTGCTTGAGGCATTTAAGATAATTCTTTTTTAAAAATGAGAAAAAAATGCAGAATCTTGCAATGGAAATGGAAGCAAAGCTATTAAATAACTTTTAAAAATCCTGGAAAGAAGTCAGGAGCCACCTGTAGGCAGAAAATTTGGGAAGGGGGTCCTGCCAGGGAGGGGGACATGAGCGCAAGGTTTGTTTGCCAAATTAACATGTTCCTTTTAACAAAATTCCCAGCCAATCAACAACGCTGACTTCATTGTGCCGGTTGAGATAGAGGGAACAACTCATGAGGTAAGCTTCTTGCTCTTTACAATTGGGAGTTAGATGGGTTTGATGCTATTTTGCTTCTGACACCAAGTGTGCATTTAGGCCTTTCCTCTTAGCCAAGACCACCTGCAAAAGAGAAGAGGAGGAAGGCCTGCAGCGAAGGCCTCAGCCTGGTTCAAGTAATCCAGGATAGGCTGTTACCAGGCAACACGGCCTATTCTTGATTACTTGTTTCAGGAGGCGGCTTCTTGCAACGTAGGAATGATGTTCCACCATAGAGACCTCCCTGATTGGATGATGCAACAGCAGGAACTTCCAGAGAGGAAAAGTCACCAGGTGAAGACAGGCAGAGACCACCATTGGGACTTAATCTACATTTGTTTCGGTTCTCTGCTCCCTAAAATGTTTGAAATAGTAGCTACGTAATCCTGCAGTTGGTTTCTGATAACATAGCTATTCCTTACCTATCAACAAGAGACAGCGTTCTTGCAATGGACTGGGCAGATTTTAAAATGGTGGGCTGTAGCAAAGGTTGGAAATGTAACTTAAAAGAGTCTTCAGATTGTCACAAACCAGCCAGTTGGTGCAGCTTTTTAATAAGCAAGAACCACCCTCTTTAAAATAAGTAAAGATATTTACATGACCTTTACTCTACTCCATCCAGCCACTTGTCCTCTTGCTTCTTTGGGGAATGTCTTTTATAGGAAATATATAGCAGAATATAAAGCAGTAGCTTGAATGTACCTTGTTTGAGGTCTATGATAGCATATCAGCTTGCTTCCAAGAATAAATATAATTATATGATGCATGGTTCCTGTTCAAATGATGTTTCCTCTTCCAAGGAATTTAGGATAGGTCCTTCCTGCCTTTTTTATCTTTATAGAAAAATCCTGTGAGATACCTTAGATTAAAATATGGTGTCTTCTGTTGAGTGTAGTAGCTGAGTAGAGACTTGAACCAAGGTCTCCCTGTCCAAAGTTGATACCTTAACCAGTTCATCATCTGGCTTTCATTGGTGACACTGGGGAGGTACCAGTATGTGGTTCCATCATAGCAATTTGCCCTTCTTCCCTTCCCTTCCTATTTTATTTGTTAGATTTATATTCCATATTTCCTCCAGGAGCTTCTCACCTGTGGAGATGATCAGACACTGAATGTCAAAGGCAACCTTCCAAAAGATCGGTATTTTCAAGACGCATTGGGAATGCAATTCCCAGATTTTTATTTTTTTTTTAAATTTGATGCAGCCGTTCCAGAAACTTAGGCTGAGATCACTTACTATGTTTGCAAAGTTAGATTTCCAGTCCTGCTAAAGTTTTCCCCTACCCTTCATTCATTTTATTGAGCAAACACAGATCTCTGTAACTGGATGCTTGCCAAATAATAATATGAATAGAGTCTGGAAATGCTGTTATACTCCCTACGTGACTTGCCCCTATGTGTCAGACCCTGAGGGATAAAAGAAGGCCGGGCAATGAAGGGAAGAGTGTGTGGTGGGATAGATTATGAAACAAGAGTTATGGGTTGGATCTCTGACCAGAGAAAAGACAACGTCTGCATTTATTGCGATCTGGAAATCCCCTTATAGACTTTTTGACTGAAACAGAAAAAAACTTGAGCTTATGATTTATGGATTTGTTGATTAGACAAGATATATAGAAAGAAAAAAGCTATGTGGTAACCTTGAGAGTAAGAGGTAAATTTATAACTGGACTTACAACTGCTGTAAAGAAGACTGAACATTATTTCTTTGTATTCTATTTTTCTTTTATTTCTTTTTATTTCCTTTCTTGCATTTTTAGCTTTTTCTTTAATTTCTTTCTTCTTTTGTTTTTCTCACTTATATTAGTTTGTATTCGTTTTTATCTTCTTTTAGAGAAAACATTTAATAAAAATTACACAAAAAGGGTTATAGGTTGGAGAAGCATTCTGCCAACTCTTTTCCACCTTCCACTTCCACCCTTAAAATATTTGCCATGCTTTGCATATTTTGGCAGCGCTGGAATTAAGCCTGACCTTCAGCTATTCCAGTTCTAAAGCACACTGCAGATATAAGCAAGTACTTTATGTACCATCTCCTCACCTTTCTGTTAATCTCTAGGTGTATGTGCTGAAGCGGCCATTTGTGGATGAATTCCTGAGGCGGATGGGGGAGCTGTTTGAATGCGTGCTCTTCACTGCCAGCTTAGCTAAGGTGAGTGGGTTCCAGATAGCTTTGCCGGACATGTGGCTTGTCTGCTGCTTTCAATGTTGCCTGGTGCTATAAGAAGAAGGAATTTCTCATTTAAATTTTGTGAAATTGGTACAACGTAATTATAGATTAGCAGGGAGTTTAAATTCTTATTAATAACTAACCAGAGAAGGTTCTGCACAGACTCACAATTGCTCACCTCACATAGGTGGGGAAAATATGAGGAAAAGGAGTATTAGCTATGTTTACCATCTTGAGTGATTTATAAAAATGGGAGATGAGAGACAGACAGACAGACAGACAGACAGACGGACATAAGGATAGCCAATTCCACAAAACTTCACTTAAAAGAATCAACGCCGAGTAACAAATTCTGCTTTTATGAGATTTGGTCACAGAGGCATAGTATTCAGATTATCTTGATTGCTGGGTCCTTTCATTGTAATTGTTCTGTTTCTGCGCACAAAGCAGTCCCCTCATCTCTTTCTTTCTCTCTCTCTCCTTTTGGCTAGTATGCTGACCCAGTGACTGACCTTCTGGACAAGTGTGGCGTCTTCCGGGCCCGCCTCTTCCGGGAGTCGTGCGTGTTCCACCAGGGATGTTACGTGAAGGATCTCAGCCGGCTGGGCCGTGATCTGCGCAAAACCCTGATCCTGGATAATTCTCCAGCTTCCTACATCTTCCATCCAGAGAATGCGGTGGGCTTTTTGCTCTCTAACCTTCCATAAATGATGTTCCGATTTTGGTAGATCCCTTGGCTAAAAAGAAACATTTTAATCTGGTTTTGGGGAAGAACTTAAAAAAAAAACCCATTGCATTCTTGAGTCCAATACAAGTGATGGATGGTCTTCTTTGGGGGTGCCATTCCCCCTTCAGGGACAGAAAAGGAGGACATGCTTCTTCTCAGATCCTTAGCCAGAGGTTTATGGGAATTTGCAAGACTTTCTAGTCTTCATGTAGAGATGGCTGAGAAATTATCTTTCAACTCCCTTCCTTTCTTCCGCCTTTCCCAGTTTACTGAATGCTGTTCTACCCACCAAGATTATAATCAGAAAGAATTCAGCTAATTCCCTCTTGTTGACTGGCGTTCCTACAGCCCTTGTCTAGCTTCTTGATTTTAAAGTAGCCTCATCCCAGTAACATGCCACTTAGTTTCCCTCTTTAATATTTGAAATATTTTCCCCTTTTTCTTAAAACCAATTTCAAGCTGTTCTCAGATTTCACTCTCCAGTGTAGGAAAACTCCCATCGCCACACTTCTAACTAGACAGGGGTTGGAGTTTTTCCCCCCTTCCTTTCTCAAAACCAGAGGCCATCCAACTGAGTTGGATTGGAAGGAGAATTAAAACAGAAAAAAAACCCCATTTATTCACACAATCCATAAATGATGTAGTGGAATTCGTTAACATAATATATGCTAATAGGCACTAACTTGAACAGTCTTTAAAAGGCTTGACTAAATTCCTGAAAGACAGATTTCTCAAGGGCGAATGGTCTTAAGAATCTCCACGTGGCCTCCCAACAACTTGGGAAGAAGTGCCCATTACAGATGGAAAAAAGCAGGGAGGTTTATATCTCCATCTCTAGCTTACTAGGACCCCCAGAGCATCTGTTGATCACCGTGAGAAACCAGCCTTGGATCGATCCAGCAGGGGCCAGACGGGGTGCAGCCAAAAGTTAAATAATTGCTCTTACATTTTAATGCCACTCCTCAGATCCTAGTTTTGCCTGGGTTGTTTTACTTCTCCAAACTCTAATGCTTTGCTCCCCTGCCTGCATGCTTCTGACTGACTTCTCTTTATCTCTCTTGACTGCCCTGCAGGTGCCGGTCCAGTCTTGGTTTGATGATATGACAGACACTGAGCTGCTGAACCTGATTCCTGTGTTCGAGGAGTTGAGTGGAGCGGAAGATGTCTATACCAGCCTCGGCCAACTAAGGGCACCCTAACATTTTCCTCGTGCTGTAGCCGCTGGGGAAACTACTTTTTTTTTTCACTCTGTGCCTTCAGTATTGGCCAGGAGGGAAAGGGAACAGTGCAATTGCTCCCCATCACCCTGCCACAAGGCAGATACAAGCACTTTGGAGGCAATAACCTGCCTGGCTGCCTTCTGTGCAACGCCAGAGCAGTTTCCAACCAGGGTATGGCTGGATGCTATGGAGAGCTTCTAGCCTTTCCACCAAGAGCAGGGACATCCAAAATAACCCCCACCCCATTCCCAATAGTGCTAGTATCTATGCACTGCACCCCAACTTTTAGGGGATCCTTCCTTCCTTCTTCCCTCCCTTCCCCCCCCCCTCCCTCCCCAAGGCAATGCCAAATGTTTTGGATGGATTCTTGAAAAGGTACATCCTCCTCGCTTGCTTTTACATATTCTTGGCAATGCTTCTTACACAGCCCCCAGGCGAAAGTATGTGGAGACTTCTCATCTCTTGGCAGGGAGTCAGGATGGCCGCCTCTCCACTCTCAGATATTTCTCTTCTTGCCTGATCTTCTGATAGAGGATCTTTCTGGGTTGTTTTGTGAAGCTGCCTTTGATTCACAACCTCTGGTTCCAGGCCTCATCGCCCTGCTGGCTTTGGGAAACCCTTCCTCTTGTGTGTGTGTGTGTGTGTGTGTGTGTGTGTGTGTGTTCATTTTTTAACATTCTGTCTTGCAGTTGTGTTTTGCCTCTGATGAAAGGGGAGACCTCTGGACTTAGAAAAACTCTTTGCAACAACCTCCCCCCCACAACATTAGTAGCACATAGCATTAGTGAGGACAAAGCTAGCCAGCCCCACCAATGCCACACTCCTTATTTGCTTAGAGATAAAGCGTTCCTGCACTCCAGCTTTGATCTGTTCCTTTTGGGGGTGGGTGGGTGAAGGAAGTGACTTCATTGCCTTAAACAGCACCCAGTTAGGAGGCTGCCAGGTCAGTAGGGTGCCTATCCTGGACCCAGTTCTTCCGCTGTCTTTCAGTGTGAATGATTGCCTGGAAGGTGGAAGGATTCTGCTGTTCGTCCCCTGGTGGTTTTACCTCGCTTGATGACGCTGAAGGCATAACTTCCCACTCGGGGTTTGTTCTAGGTTTCCATCATTATAACATGACAGCCCCTTAGCCCCCTTGGATGGTGACAAGGAGTTAGGGGGGTGAATCCAGGAGATTTTCCATGTACGCACAAGCCTGCTTCATATGTCATTTGCCTTAACAACTGCCTTGCTGTCCTCTCTGTGCTGCAGCTGCTTGGTGGCAAGCAACTGTGCCTCTTTTGGTGTGGCCTCTCCAATTCCTGTTCTTCCCCACCTCCCAATGCATTCTCAAGCTGGTTCCAGCTCCAAGCAACCAAAAGTAGTTGGAGAGTTTGTTAATATTTATATCGCAGGGAGTTGCCCGTGGACATTGGTTTTGTTCTTCCCAGGATTAAGGTCCTGTGCCTGACATACTGTGAACATGTGTTTCTCAAGTGCCACTAGGAGCAAGGGAAACCAAATGGATCAACAGTGCTGCCGGCTTGTTTTTTCTCTTCCCCCTTCCCCCACCCACCCACCCACCCACCCACCGCAATATAGTGCAAGAGAATCTGTGTGTAGCCATTGTAAGCCTGATAGCAAAGAGGAGAGGTAGAGTCCATGGGGCTCTTTTTAAAAAAAACAAAAACAAAACGGTGCTGCCTTATTGGTTAAGGGGTGGCAGGCAAATTGCAGGACATCTCATCACCTCAGGACCAAAGCTTTGACCTCTGCTGTTGGCTGACCAGCCAGCTGTTAGCCTGACCAACATGCTACTTGATATTTTCATCCTTGCTTTAAGTGTGCTGATCAGCTGTCAGTGGAGTCCTGAGACTCTGTGTGTGTGTGTGTGTGTGTGTGTGTGTGTGTGTGTGTGTGTGTGTGTGTGCGCGCGCACGCTTGATCAAACTTCAGCCAACTCTTTGAGTGGAATGGGCCCTGCTCCCCAGTTTTTCCCTGGCTTCATTTTTCTGGCCCCGTTTGGTCTCCCTTGCTGAGGGTCTGGATTCCTGTGTTTGGGGGAGGGCAGGAGAGGGGATAGGTTTCCAATTTCAGACACCAACAAGGAGGTTCTTTCCCTCCCTCGCAGTTCAAGCCAGCAGCTGCTTACGCACACAAGCCGGGAGGAGCCGTTAAACTTTGCAAAGTTAATGAATGTTGGGAAGAACAAACCCTTTTTGTTTTCCCTTCCTAGTCTCACAGCTTGGTTTTTGCTTTGTGTCAGCAGAAGACCAGTTGCCTCTCTCTTCCTCCCTCCCTTCCTCCTTCTCATGCCAGCAGCTGCCCCAGCCCTTTCTTCAAGACGAAACAGGTTTCTAGTCCTTTGTTGGACCGAGGTTAGATGCTGCCTCCTGAAGGGAAGGAAGAAAAAGAAAAGAAAAACCAATTCCTAGTAACCTTAGCCAGTATGGTCGTAGGTGAGAGATGCTGGGGATTGTAGTCCAACATGCTCTACATTTGCTGCAGAAATCACTTTTTTTAAGCCTTAAAAGAGGGTGGGATTACGATGAGAAGAAGGCAACCCATTTATTCTCCTCTAAATTGCAGTGGGCAACATTGCAGTCCTGGCATGGAGGGATCTGTATGAAATGAGTCTGATCTGAAAAGAGGCAGATTTGGGGGTGGGGGAGGCATTTGGTTTTACCAAGTAGGGGAAAGAAAGGGGTTGCTGAGAGCCATGTGGACGTGGTGAGGAATCCCTTTGAACAATCCTGCGTGGAGGGAAAAGCAGTGGTCGTAGGACTTCAGTATGTAGCAGTGCCTGCCATGTTGCCCATAAATGCTCATTCCCACTCTTTGAGTCAAGATTGTAAATCATGTTTTAGAGCCATAAGGATTCCTGGGTCCAAACTACCATGTTGGGATTGTGCCTTGATTGAACCATGGTTAATGAGGGTAGAACTCCAGCCAAGAGGCGGCCCCAGCACTTTACCAGGGCCATGCCTTTAATGGCTGCCCCATATACTGACTACACTAAAGACACACACACACACACACACAAATCTACCCACGCTTGTTATGGTACCTTTTTACATCCAGTCATGTTTGGTGCTCCCATTTCATACAAGAAATGGAAGCTGTTGGCTTTTGAAGAAAAAAAAAATGCCTCCAGCTTTCCCTTCTCCTCTCCCTTCTCATTAAACTGTACAAATTTAATCACATGTCCTCACTTGCTGGGTTTTTTGTTTTTTTTTTTTTTTTTTTTAAATGTTTTAATTGAAAAAAAAAAATCCCAAAACTTGAAGCTGGCACTTGTTGCCATTATGAACTCTTTCTATTTTTGGAATCTTTGTATTAACTGCAATTAAAGAAATAAAAAGAGATCAAACGGTGTCTTTTCATTAAGCGTTTGAATGGGTAGCTCTCTGAGGGGAAAAAAAAATAAGGTTTTGCAGCTGCGCAGGTAAGTCCATAATACTCAATATCCTTTACAGTATTCAGTGGAAAAATGCACAAAGCTGCACAAAAAGTCTGGTTCTCATAGAGTGACTAGCATCAGGCAATGGATGTATGCATAAAGAACCCGATGTAAAAATTGCTTTTGATTATGTTTTCCTCTTAAGAATCAGTTTGCATAATTCAGCTGTCAATCCTAACTGTTTAAAGCCAAGTATAATAATGTTAAACTCTTGTTTCAAAGTCATAATTGTTGGTTTATAAATAAAGCATAGGTATACTTCTGCATTGCAGCCAGATGATAACTGAATGTAGGGCCTGCTTTCCATTTTCCAATCTAGCATTCTTCAGATACATCTGACAGCCCCAGTTTGCCCAACCGATAAGCCAACATCTGGGTTGGGGAGGGAGAGTAAGAACGCTTGAGATATGCCTCCTGGCTTATCAATTGTGTTTTGAGGGAAGGCCTATTCCCAGAACTACTCATCCTTTGAAGTTGCAGGAACCTTCAGACAACCTTTATGAACCATGTAAGCATTGATGGACTCTATCTGGTTTGAACTGGAGCCAAACAACTAAGCATCACCCAGCAAAGACCAGGAACAAAATTTGAGAATTTGCTCTCCGTTGTTTCTGTTTTATATCCTTAACTTCTGCCAAAACAGATCCTCAAGAGTGTTGGGAATGAGGCTCTTTTCCATCGCAATGGTTCTAGAAGTAGCTGCTTCAGAAGAGACTTTCCCTCTTGTAATCCAAATTATTTAGTTGAACTTTCTTGGCACCCTCATTGCAGAGTAGAGTAGAACCAGTGTTGGGAGAAGAGATTTGGGAGGGGGTTTCATCGAAAGGAATTTGGGGGATTTAATATGATTGAGGGGGTTGTCTGTACAAAGTTCACTTCAGTTTTTCAGTTGTGAGGCAGAGCTGGATGGGCAAGCAATACATTAACCAGTTTGAAGAAGTGGAGAGGGGAAAATACACCTTGTAAGAGCCTGGAATGGTAGCTAAGAGGCCTGGAGAATTGTATTTGGCTCACAGGCAAGGGTACCCAGCTTCTCTTGATATCTTGAATAAGCTTAAGTGCAGGGAATGAGAAAAATACCAGCAGTTGTGTTTATTCATCCACTCAGTTTGAATGCTGTCTTGATTGTAGGAGCAACATTAAAACCAACAAAAGATGAATTCACCCACGCGTGTACAAACATAATTGCAAAAATAAGTAATGTGGTCATCCAAGTAACCAATATAAAACATTACAAACCAGAACCCCATCCGCCCTATCCAAAGTCCTGGGTAAATAGCCAGGTTTTCAAGGCCTTCCAGGAAGTCATGGGAGCCCTATTCTAAAGGGCAAGTCAGCCTTCCTGGTTCCTGAAATACAACACAGTTGGAATGAGCCACCCTACTGGGTCACGTTATGCAGGCAGAAACCAAAGAAGAGCATGTTTTTGTTTTGTTTTTTTCAAATAACCAGGCTCTGGCACATGGGGCTTTGTAGGTAATAACCAGCACCTTGAGTTGCACCTGGAATCAGGCAACAAGTCTAATTCACAGAGCAGAAAGATGTCACGTCACAGGCTGAGGCAATATTATCACTGCTTGTAGCACTGTATTGTAGATCAGTTGAAGTTTCAAAGTGGTCTTCAAAGGCAGCCCCTCATAGAGCATGTTGCAATAATTGAGCCACGTGATGATCACACCATGAGGTGTGAGTTAAGTGATCCAGGAAAGGATACAACTGATGCACCGGATTGAGTTGTGCAAACACCGTCTTGGCCATAGCAGTTACCTAAGCAGAAGCTGTAAGTATGGGAGAGCCCCTAAGTTGCGTATCATTCCAGGGCAGGGAGGTGTAATCCCCATCGAGGAGAAGATGGAAAATCCTTGTGCCTGGACAGTCCCAACAGTCACAGCCCCTTACTTTTGGTAGGTGTGGCCCGCCAGCCACCAGCAGAGCTGGTGGCAGACTCGGACAGTGAAGAGGATAGGAAGGAACTTGAGCCAGTCCTGGAGGCTGGGGAAGGCTCTGATGGGTGCTCTGTGTTGGATGCTGGAGCGGTCTGACATTTCCCAGCTGCCTTCAGAGTCAGAGATAAGTGGGGAAGAACAGCTGGAGCTTGTTCCAGATGTGCGTATGCACAGAGCTGTCAGGAGAGCAGAACAATTAAGGGGCCAATTCGAAAGGAAAGGGACATGTGGACACTGAATGGCCCCTCCCATAGGGAATAAATAGCAAAAGGGGAGTGATGGTTGCAGGAGAAAATTAGCTCATATTTCTTGTGGAAGATTCACTTATCAGAGTTCGTGCCTCACAGAGACTCCTTGCCAGTTATTTCATTTACAGCTTTGAGACTGGAAGCTCTTGGCCTGGCAACTATCTAAGAATTGATAAGGTCTGTTCTTGCAATTAACCCTTGGGGATTAATTAACCCTCCGGGACTTTTTCTGTGTGTGAATTCCATGAATTCACAATAACTAAATAAAGAGGGTTTTTTCGGGATAAGGAGTCTGTTTCTTGATTCTGCTAAGCCTGGGTCAGAACAGGAGGACTGGTCTGCAGTTAGTTTCTCCCCAGTCAGCCTCTAATTGATTAACTACACATGGGGACATCTACGTTGTGCACATCAGCTTTGGCCTTGAGTGTCTTTGCAGCAGAGTATGCTGCTCCGGTTCGGGGCACACATGATCCGCACATGCGAAATAAGTTGATGTCACCATCTATGAAGCAGCACGCTTAGTGACGGGTGGTTTGAAAACCTATACCAATTGAGAAAATATGTCCACTCCCTGGCATTGCCCCACCTAAGAGCAGGATAGAAGTAGCAGCAGATGCCAGGAGCAAACTAAGCAAGAGAATGATTCTTGACATCCTCTGAATGGACTTACTGTATGCTCCTAATCCGCTGACTCAGTTCTAGGAACAGCTTTATGTGCAAGACAAACGTTCTTGAGGGTACACAAGAACAAAATTGAATTAAAAGATGGAGGAAGGAGACCGTCAAGCAAGGAATAACATTAAAGGAGGATATAGCCGAAGGATCTGGCCTCCCTTATACTACTTGGAGCGCCCTGAATGGGTTGAGAGTTGGAGTGCCTAAGTGTAATATGCACAAATGGAGGCTCTTAGCGGATAACAAGACACTATGTGAATGTGGAGAGACCCAAAGCCTGGCCCATCAGCTGATGGATCAGCTACTACCTGAAACATATGCTGATAGGGGCTTATTTTTGGCCAAAAATAAATCAAGAAGGTGGCTTGATTTGATGCCTGATATGAATTGAGCGTTGGCACCCAGTAAGTGACATTTTTGTATACAGCTTCTAAGGTCGGTCAGTTTAAAGTTTGATCTAGACACAGGAGGAGGAGGAGGAGGAGGAGGAGGAGAAAGTCTCCAGGCACTGGCACTGAATTTCAACAGCCTCATTTAGCTAGCCTGGGACCAAAATATAGTTATATATCACCTCTATACTGATATGAAAACGAGTAGCTGAGCCCTGAGGAGTGACCTCTTTCCCCCACAACCCTCACCACCAGGAACCATTTGCAAAGAAAGGAAGACAGCCACTACCATTCGATGCCCCCAAATCCGAACCATTCCCAATCCAGCCATTCTGTGGATCACGGGAAGCTTCAAGAATACAGTCCCATTTCTGGCTATTGGCTCTTCTTGTGTGCTGCTCTGCCTTTCTGTCTACTGTCTTTTGCCTTTCATTTCCGAGCAAACCACTCTAATGTGGTCTAATGCCATATCCCTTCCTGCTCCCATTTTGTTGCATTATTGATGCAACCTTGCATTTCAGAAAAATCAATGGAAAACTGGGATGGCAGCAAAAGCGAGAGGGCTGGCCTAGGAACCCCGGTAGCTCCTCCTAGTTCAAGGTTTTCAACAACGACAATATAAAAAAAAAATTTAGATGTTTTCCCTACATGAATCCCAGTCATTGGGCAAGGCCAGCTCTGTTTGGACCAGGCAGCTCATAGGCAGGCAGAATGCAAATGTAATCAAATCTGTATGAGCTGGCCTGCATCCTCTGATCAGAAGCTGCTCTGAATGGGAAAGGACCATTTTCTTTGCCTGGCAGACTCGACCCTAGAGAGAACTGCAAGTTATCTCCAGCAAATTCTTGGTAAGTGGGGCTTGATGTATGCGGTGGTTGAAAGCCGTGCATAGGAGGAGGATGGGAAAGAGTGGAAGGAGATGGAGACCCTCCATAAGGGATGGGTATCAAGCTACGCTGATGGAAGTTGTTTTTCCCAGAACAGCCCCAGGAGAAAAATCAGACTGAAGAAAGAAGTGGCAAGGTTTCTGAAAATGCGAGCACTTAACTAGCAGTGCAGTCTTACGTGTCTTCGAGGCCCCACCGAAGGTTGCAGCCTTAAGAGAGCTTATTCAAGGCAATCCACTAAACTGTGTGAACAGAATTAGAATATATTTCTTTAAGCAAATTAAGTCTCCGAGATAGGTGTGGGCCGGTTGTGGCCATGGCTTCAAATAGGATCCACTTTGTATATCCTTAAACGCCCTGTTTGCTGGGATGTCACTGTTACCAGGTTGAAACTGGGATATGAAGTCAGGGACAGGGACAGAATTCAGTTCCATGTGGTTGTGTGAACACATGCCTGATATGAATAGACCATTGGCACCCAGTAAGTGGCATTTTTGTCTACAACCTCTAAGGTCGGTCAGTGCCTCTTTGAAATTTCCTTGGGCAGCTCTGTATTTATTTATTTAATCAATTTATATGGCTGGTCATCTCATAAATGTGGCTCTGAGACGCTGACACCTTAACATTAAAAAATAGTAGCAAAGGATAAAAATCTACCATGGAGACCGATCGACACAAACACTTTAATCTAACCTCCCCAGTCCAGGCTCTACAGCATATCCAGATCTTCAATGGTTTTGAAAAGGCCAGCGGTATCAAGGCCCATCTGATTTTGGGGGCTTTGTTGTTTCAGAGGGCAGCACTGGAATAAAGTCTAAATGCACTAAGAGGGACTGGGTATACTCAATCCAATCAAGTGCATTCTTACTACAAGTGTTACATTTTGCAAATGGCAAAATATCGGAACAAAAGCTAGATGATAGATAACAAGGGAAAGAGTACGGAGCAGAGAAAAATTACTTGAAGAGCAAACTTCAATACTTGATCGAGAGAGGCTCCGACCAAGCCTGCTAAACCTTCTGTTCAAGGCAAAACAATGAGATCAGATTTTTGCTTTGAAAAACCAAATGGAAGATAGGAAGAAGCCAGATTATTGAACATGATTACAAACAAGCCCATTCTCCCGGCATTTGTTTTGATAGCAGAAAGCTTTTCAAATTTCACTGACCGCAATGATTCTGCTTTTTGTTACTTTAGAGCTGACAAAGATCCTTCCAGGATATCAAAAGCTGTAATATGTCTAAAATACGCACCAATGGCTTCAGACTTTATACCAGTTTGATTATCATATCTTTGTCTCCCAAGGTTTCTCGTTCTCCCTTGGGCATCCTTAACTTTTGCTGTACCAACATCTGAATAGCAATTCCCCAGAGGACTATGTCAGAGCTAAATTAGACAATACTGTAGCACATGCACAGTTTTACCCCACCCTCTTCTTTTTTTCAATTTTAATCAACCCTTGTTAACTGAAGGTTATGGAAGAAGAAGGAGCTGTGATATAGTCTATCAAAATATTGATCTCCCCAGTCCAACAATAGTTGATAAGGTTTGACATTGCTTCCCCAGAATTTTCCAAGTGTTCTAAACCACATTTGGAATGCTTGGGTTGTTCCTCAAAAAGCAGATATTCCACCACTGAGCAATGCCCATTCCATCTCTAGCATTCTCCATATCTTTCCAGTGTTGCCTCAAAGGACTTCTCTTTTTTCAAGACACTCCTTCTCTGCGGCTTCGATACCACTACCCATTTTCAGCCACTCAGCAGGCTGGCTGTCCTGTTTGTATCATGCTTAGTTGGTCCCCAGGGTGATGGCATCACCAATCCTTCAGAAAGTATTGTGCTGAGGATTCCTTCAAGAGCAATGCAAATGAGACATTAATGCAAGCAGTAAAGTGCTTCAGAGAGTCGTCTACATCAGGCCCTATGAAATGCCTGTTTTAGATGGGGTTGGCTGTGTGTAGGAGATGTTTTATTGAACTTACTTATTTTTGGTTTATTTTGAAATCTTATTCGTGGGTAGTGGGAGAATTTCATGGAAAAGCATGATTAGAATTGGTTGCACAACACAGAACAGAAGTCCTTGGTACTCTCTTGGCTTGTTTTCTTGCAAACATTTCATTACCCGAACTAGGTAACATCACCAGTGCTCCACAGATGTTACTTAGTTTGGGTAATGAAGCGTCTGCAAGAAAACCCATCAAGCTCAGAGAGCATCAAGGAACTTCACAGTTCAATCTTGAGTTACAAATAATACCTTCTAGAGATCCATGTGTTACGTTTTGTGAAGATATATATTGTATAAAAATAGAGAAATGTGTCCCCACCCCACAAAATGAGAGGTGACACAAGTAGTTTAGCACTGATGATGTTACCTAGCTTGGCTAGTGAAACGTCTGCAAGAAAATAGCCAAGCTCAGAGAGCATCAAGGACCCGTCATTTCAACCCTGAGCTACAAATATTCTCCTTTATCAATAACGCAGAATACAAATGGGCAACCTACGCTCCTCCCTGCTGAACCACAGTTCCCAGCATTCCTCACCACTGGTTATGCTAGTTGAGGATGTTGCAAGCTGTAGTTCAGCAACACTGAGAAAACCATAGAGTGAAATATCTGATCAGAGTAGTAAATCATCATAACAAAGTAGAAGGGTAGATAAAACCAGTAAACATGACAAGCCACATATGGTATGCCAGAGCAAGTGGGGAAAAAAAAGGAATATCTGGCACCTTGAAAAAAAAATCAGCATTGGTTCAAATCATACATTTGGGAGAGAGTTAATTCCACAAGCAGCATGCTGACAATAGGAACGATCGCTTTCTTCCTTAAGCACTTAAGTAGCTTGTAGTATTGTAACAGATTAGTGCAAAGCAGATTACCTTTGCCTGGAGAAAATATCTAAAGCTATTAAGGACATAGTACATAAACACCTTTGGCGCAGTGGTGGGATTCAAAGTTTTTTACTACCAGTTCTATGGATGTGGCTTGGTGGGCGTGGCAGGGGAAGGATACTGTAAAATCTCCAGTCAGAGGTGAGATTTACTGGTTCTCTGAACTACTCAAAATTTCCGCTACCAGTTCTCCAGAACTGGTCAGAACCTGTTGAATACCCATCTCTGCTTTGGCATTACAAAAAATCACCTCTCTGGAAATTCTATCCATATTTTGAGAGGATAGGTTATCCTACATGGAATACACATTGCCAGAAGAACACCAGATTTCTTTGCTGAATGCCACTGGGCATGGCTCTCAGAAGGTCCTACAGTTCCCCCCACTTGTGTTGATGTAGTTAAAAGGGAGCAGCAACTTCTGATGCAAGACCTGGATGGAGTTATTATATGACTCTTTGTCATTTATAGAATCTAAAATTTGGCTGCATATATGTGAAATGCTTTCCAGACAGAATTGAGTAACTGGTGTTGGACAACTTCATTGCTTCCAAAGTTGCTCATCAGTGATTCTGGAGAAAACTCTTGAGCAGTCCAGAACTTGGTCATATGACAGGAACTTAGCTGGATTGCCAGTGTCTTGTTCTTCTGACTTCTAGAGTCTCTGGTTAAGTTTCAGCAAAGGTCTATGAGCACAGTTTAATGATGACGTGGATGGGGATGGAACTCATGGGATCTGGGATAATTTTGCAGAGTTTGACAGAGCTCAGGAATAGCCCATATGCCTGCTAAATATTGTATGTGTGTATCTCTCAAATTGGATTGAGAGAAGAAGACAGAAGGCCTTTCTCTGCTATGACTTTTAAACTGAATATCCTGGGATGATTCTTCTGAAGCATGCATTGAAGGAAATGTTAGGTATGAATAGACATCTCATTGATTTTGCAGGACTGACCCACAAACAGGAAGGAGAGTTCAGCGTCCTTCCTAAGCGTTTTTCCAGCAGAAACCCTTCTGGGTGGTGCTGACCCATTCTGGTGCCATTGTTTCTCTGGCAGTTTGTCTTCAGGAGGAAGTTTGACCTTCCCTTTGCTCCATAAGCGAGTTTGCTTTAAAAGGATAATAGCCTTTCCCTAATCTTTGCCTAGAAGACTCTCTCTTTCCAGAGTGTGAAAGGCCTTCACCAGATCTCTCAAGTCTGAACCTTAGCCAAGAGAGGAAAAGTTGGACAATTATTTCCAGGGTCAAGGCCACGCCCTTGCCTTTTTCTCTGGAAGTCTAGCTGGTCCAACTAATCCATTTCATCCCTGGGGAATGTCCATAGAGAGTCTCAAGTTGACTTGTCTTGGGTTTCTTTTCTTTTTGAAAAGGTTTCATTTGTCATCCAAGTGCAGAACTGAAGAAGCTTCTTGGATGAGGAGCGAATTATTTTCAAGGGGGAAAAAAAAAAGACAAGCAAGAAAGTCCAGTTGCCTTTTGGAAAAGCACCTTTGGGACATCCCTAGGGAAAGTCTCCAAGGCCTGAACAGAGATTTTGCCCCTTGTTCAGGCCAGAAGGTTTTCTGCCTGGTTGCTGGGTGGGCGTGGCCATGGTGGGTGTGGCCTACTTGGCCTCCTGCACCATGCGGGGAGAGGGGCATTTTTGCCGGGCTCCAGAGATTTTCTATGGGCCTCCGGGAGGGCGAAAACAGCCTCCCCGGCCTCCGGAGGCTCTCTGAAAGCTGGAAATGGGCCCATTTCCGGCCCTCCTGAACTTCTGGGAGGCCCATTTTTCATCCTCCCCGATCTTCCACATATGCCCTGCACTTACCTGCATCTAAAACGGGCTGCGTGGGGACTCCTGGGAGGGGAGGGGTGGGCGGGGCTAGCCAGAAGTGGGATTTGGGGGTTTTCTGAATTGCACAGAATCTTAGCTAGGGGCTATCCTGAACCCCTGTGAACCCCACCACCAGGGGTGGGATTCAAATTTTTTAACAACCGGTTCTGTGGGCGTGGCTTAGTTGGTGGGCGTGGCTTGGTGGTCATGTGATTGGCTGGGTGTGGCCAACTCAACACCACTCACATCGAGGCATGCATCTCCTCGCCTGGCCTCTCATGACTGTGGGGATGCTGCAACAGTCGTAAGTGTGAAAAACGGTCATAAGTCACTTTTTTCAGTGCCATTGTAACTTTGAATGGTCACTCCACACAAGTAAAGTAGCAGCAAAGGAGGGTAAAAAAACTCCAGAGAAGTTCCTGACACAGGAAGTCTAGTCCTGCCAAGAATGTAATAAGAGTTAACGGAGAGGCAGTTTCTGTAAGCAACCCCAGAATGTTTCCTTCCTGCCTTCCTTACAGGATTAGTCCAGGAATTTCTTCTAACAACCGGTTCTCCAAACTGCTTAGAATGTTAACAACTGGTTCTAGCCAATAGGGGTGAACTGGTAGAATCCCACCCCTGCCCACCACCTTCAATAAACTGGGGAGAAGGCGGAAGTAGGAAAGATGCCTTAATGGCTTTGCCTGGTCCGAGACAACCACTTCGATCTCCTAGAATGTTTCACTTGGCTTTGCTCTCTCTCTCTCTCTCTCTCCAGGCTACACTCAGGAGAAAAGTAGTGCTGTGCCCATTGCAAGAATAGAGATTTGTACTGTAAATATTTGCACCACTTCCGATGCTCTGCATGCATGACTAGAAAGGCCCAGTTATTACAAAAAGCAAAAAAAAAAAAAGTGTGTTTATGTGTGCGTTAGGAAGAATTGGCAGTGGTGCACGCACTTGCTGCAATGTTAATTTCTCCATCCCAGAAACTATTAGTGTCTATTTTTTATGCCAGGGAAAGGGCAGGGTAGACGTGCTTAAAGGCATCCTGTAAGTGCTCCATAAAACATCTTAGCTATGCCTCTGCATATCCAGGGGACACAAGAGCTTTGGAATTAAACTCTGATCAACTTCTGGCAGCAAAGAGTCAGGGATAAGCTCAGAAAAGCTCATCTGAATCTATACACTAAGGGTCTTCCAACTTGACAAGTTTAAGACTTGTAGACTTCAACTCCCAGAATTCCTGAGCTAACATGACAGGAGGAGGAACTCTGGGAGTTGAAGTCCACAAGTCTTTAAAGCTGTTATGTTTGAAGACCCCTGCTATACACAGTCCACCTTTCCTTAAACTCTCAGAGATAGAGAGACATCCATATGGGGTCTCTGGGTTTGGAGCGGGTGGGGGCGTTGTAGACGTTTAATTACCAAACTAGATAACATCATCAGTGGTGCAATGATGCTACTTAGTCTGGTAATGAAACGTCTGCAAGAAAACTATCAAGATCAGAGAGCGTCAAGGACTCCTCATTTCAACCCTGACCTATAAATATTATCCTCTAGAGGTCCATATGTTACAGGTAGATATACAATATATAAAAATAGAGAAATGGGAGGTGAAACATCAGATACCACAAGCATGGAATAATGTATTATTCGTATCTCTGTCCTGAGAGTTTAATGGAAGCTAGACCATTCCAATCGATTCTATACTGCAGGAGTTCCCAATCTGTTGGCTGCAGCCCACTAATGGGCCATGAGGGGTTTGCAACTGGGCTGTGGCAATGGCCAGCAAAGGTGCACACACACACACACATGGGTATCCTCACTTATGCAGTGAGTGAGCGTGTGCGTGCTCCATTTAAGTAAGTGGCAGGCATGCGTGAACATCACTTGTACAAAAGGAGTTGCACTTGGGTGCACGTGCCGGCTGCTCACAGAGAACCAGGGGTGGGATGCTACTGGTTCTGCCCGGCTCTATAGCTCTGAAAAGCAGCAGACACAGAACCGGTTCTGTGTCTGCTGCTGTTTGACCCACTTGATCACCCGGACTCTTACCTGTCCTTTACTTCCTGCTTTTTCAACCTCAGCTGCTTTGCGTGACACAGCTGAGGTTGAAAAAGCAGGAAAAAAGGCGTTTTTCAAACACTGCGCACCAGCACGCAGCGTTTTTCAGCTGTCCGGGAGGCACAGCTTTTGTTGTATTACATGCGCGCACAGCGTGAAACTTAAGTACCAAACCAGTAGTAACACTGATTGAATCCCACCCCTGCACAGAACCAACCCTTCTCCCCCTTCTCCCCCGCCAGTTCGCAAAGCCAGAAACATTGGGGAATTCTGCTATACTCTAGTATCCTTTTCTGCAACCCTGTTAAGCAGAGAGCTCCTAAAACAAATGCCCTGTAAACAGCAAGATGGCAACCCTTTGGGGCTTGGTGTATCAAAAATTAAGTTAATGCTTGAGCTAAAATTTCCTTGCAAAAAGTAGACCTGCAAGGAGAAATATGTACATTTCGGATGCATGTTTTCCTGGTTGTAAACCGAATTGAAGTTGGGAAGGTGAATTTAACAGTGGACAGAAGAGGAACCTGATAAAATTGAAACCGACTGATATGCTGACCCCTTCTTTGAACCCCTTCTCTTACACTATGCTTGACATACAGCAATGTCCCCTGTACTCCTGCTGTCATACAGCCAGAATGAGAAAGCTTCGAGTTTTCTTCTTCCCATTGTTATTGGACTCCAAGTTCCATTAGCTCCAGCCAGCTTGTTAAGGATGTGGAGAAAAAGGCCAACAATAATTGAAAACCTAGAGATCCCCTAAAACTGTTATAGAGGACAGTGAGAAAGCTTGAAACTTGAGTGGCCAACTAGTCTCTCTGCATCATCATCTGTGTGCACATCCACATATTATCTTTCGCACAGAGATGTGAAAACCCAAAGTCACACATCTCCATACTAGCACCATGCAGGGTGTCCCTTGTCTGTCTCAACTTGTCCATTTGAACTCAGCTTCTCAGCCATGCCGTAGAGCAGGGGTCGCCAACCTTTTGGACCTCAGGGACTATCAAACTCATAATTTAAGATCCCAGGGACCACTAACTGGTTCTGTGGGTTGGCCTAATTTGTGGGTGTGGCTTGGTGGTCATGTGACTGGCTGGGCATGGCTTGTATGTAAATATTATAAATATTTATATAAATATTGATTTTTTATTAAAAAAGAGAAACTTTTACCCAAAATCAGGCAAAGCAGGCAGATTGAGTTGTTCACAGAATCACAGATTCATTCAGAAATCTATCTATCTGCCATTGGCTAGCTCAGTCTGTCACATAAAATTTGCTTACAAGCAAACTCATAAAATTTGCTAGCAAGGAAACTCACAAAATTAACTCACAACACACCGTGTATGTAATATTGAATTTTTTATTTTAAAAAAAGAGCAACTTTTACCCAAAATCAGGCAAAGCAGGCAGGTTGAGTTGCTCACAGAATCATTCAGTGATCTATCTATCTGCCATTGGCTAACTCACTCTCTCAAATTTGCTTGCTGTGAGTCTGCACTGAATTTGCTTGCAAGCAAACCTTCAGTCCTAAGGGAGGTTCGGGCTGTACTTAAAAGCAGAGCCGAAGATCTAAAGACTAGCTAGAAAGCAAGAAATCCAACCATTTCCTGCTTTCTAACTAATCTAAATCTCCCGGCACAGCAGAACAGATGATGGTCGGAAAAAGGAAAAATAGAAATTTAGCAGGCAAGTTTGCTGGGTAAGGAGTCAGTGGGCGGGGAGGGTTCCCACGGCCATGTGGGTGGCGCAACCTTGTGTTTCTGTGCAACCTGGATTAATTGCTTTGTGGGGGTGCTCTGGGGGTGAGATTTCTCTGCAGCCCACCAAAATTTTCTCATGGCCCACCAGTTGGCAGGGGTCCCCAAACTTGGCAACTTTAAGACTTGTGGACTTCAACTCCCAGAATTCTCCAGCCAGCTGGGAGTTGTAGTCCACAAGTCTTAAAGTTGCCAAGTTTGGAGACCTCTGCCATAGAGGAATGGAATGTTGAATAGGACACGTTGGCTTGTGTATGTATTAGAGAGAATGCCTGGGCTTAAAGGATCAAATGGGTTAAACTATTTAAATGGGTCGAACTATTTTCCAAAGCACCAAAAGGCAAGGCGAGAAAGAATGGATGGAAACTAACCAAGGAGAGAAGCAACCTAGAACTAAGGAGAAATTTCTTAATGGTGAGAGCGATCAACCAGTGGAACAGCTTCCCTTCAGAACTTGTGGGTGCTTCATCACTGGAGGCTGTCAAAAAAAGAGACTGAGCAGCCATTTATTTGAAATGGTATAGGATCTCCTGCTTCAGCAGGGGGTTGAACTAGACCTTCAAGGTCCCTTCAAACTATGTTATTCTATGAAATTCTATGATGCTGCCTCTTGGCTTGTAAAATTCTGGATCTCTCTGCAGCCAGTCAACTTCTCCTAGCTAAAACACACACACAGCAAGAATGCCCCCTAGTGGTTTACTGTCATACTAAATAATGGTCACTGTAATGAAATTATTACATATCCCAAAATAGTAATTTTCAGACTTATTACAAAAAGCAACTACGGACCAAAATTATGAATGATCATGATGACAGTTGTTATTATAAACCCATTATGCGCTTCACAAACTACTATCTTGTGTCAGTCAAGAAAAAAAACCTGGAACTCATGTGTTTTTTATAATGCAAAGTGACAGCTTTCGAATATTGCTCTCCAAGATGTGCTACCCTTATCTGCTTTGGAAAGGTGCGGCAGGCTGAACTATTTATTTATTGCTGTTATTTATATGCCGCCTTTGAATGACTGTAGGTGGCTTACAACACTACATTAAAAACATCCATAACACCTAAAATGTTATAAATATAAAATCTTTTTTTTTAAAAAAAAATATGTTGCTTCCATAAAAGTCATTCAGCAAAAGACCCATGGAAGAATAAACTCTTCTGTTGTTTCTTAAAAAATAAAATAAAATAAAAGGCTGGGAACTGACTGCAAGCCATCCAGCTGCAAGTTATTCCAACATGAGGGACTGGCATTGAAGACACAACTCTCTAAGGGAGACCGTTTGCAGCATGTTCTCTAAGCCAAAAAGTGCAGGATGGGGAACCTGGAGTAAAGACAGGCATTTGGGGGCCACCGTGGTGACGCAGTGGTTAGAATGCAGTACTGCAGGCTACTTCAGCTGACTGCCGGCTGCCTGCAGTTTGATTCTCACCGGCTCAAGGTTGACTCATCTTTCCATCCTTCCAAGGTCAGTAAAATGAGGACCCAGATTGTTGTGGGCCAATAGGCTGGCTCTATAATGTGCTTAGAGAGGGCTGTAAAGCACTGTGAAGCGGTATATAAGTCTAGGTGCTAAGTGCTATAATACTCATTCGACGGATGACATCTCTCAGTGGTTTCATGAGAATGCTAAAGAAGATGTCAACTTGTTCTTGCTTGGCAGGTTGTGAATAGTCTAAAGACCGGAAGACACCATGGCTCTGACCAACGCCTTCAAGGTTGTAACCAATATGCCCGGACTGCTCATCTGGAGGGTTGAGGTAGGATAAATGCAGCTCTTGCAATGTCCATTTGAAAGTTTCTCTCACTATTGAAGGTTGACCATTTCGTTCCATGTTTAGAACCTCACGTCTAGGCAACATCCTAGCTGCAAAGGTGTTTGCCAATCGCATTATGGACTGGCTCATTCATCTGGTGGAAATTTGATGTGTCTGAGATTAAATCTGAAGTGTGAAATGCATTTCCCACCCACTCCACTGTTTGACAAGTACAGTTTATGAAAATAGTAGACTCTTTAGAAGTTTAAAACCTGCAAAAAAAAAAACACCTTGTAAAATACTTATGAAATAGACACAAGGATCATCTTGTGGTCAGCTCCTTTTAAAATTGAATGTAAAAGATTCTTACGTTTTGTGTAAAAGTACTTATTTTGGGGGGCGGAATTAAATGGTTTTTGCAGACAGGCAAAGGATAATAGACAATTCAACATCTCTCTTCCCAAATTAGAGAAGACCTGGTGAAATATTCATAGTGTAAGAACATAAATATGTCAGTCACTGACCTCTTTCCCTTTTTCCCACCCCACCTGACATTTTGGGGGGGAAATGAAAAAAAAAAGGAATGTTTTTCTACACAGTGTCTACTTTTCTGCAACATTTGACTTTAGCCAGAGAACTGACCTAATGCACCCATATTTGATTTTGGATTCAGAGTTTATCAGTCAGATAGTCCTCGACTTACAATATTCATTTAGTGGCTGTTCAAAGTTACAAAGATACTGCAGGGGTGGGATTCAAATTTCTTAACAACTGGTTCTGTGGGTGTGGCTTGGTGGTCATGTGACTGGGTGGGCATGGCTTGCTGACTGGGCATAACTTGGTGGTCATGTGACTGGCTGAGCATGGCTTGTATGTAAATATTATAAATATTTATGTAAATATTTTTTTTAATTAAAAAAAGCAACTTTTACCCAAAAGCAGGCAAAGCAGGCAGGCAGATTGAATTGCTCACAGAATCACAGATTCACTCAGAGATCTATCTATCTGCAATCGGCTACCTAAGTGTTACATAAAATTTGCTAGCAAGCAAACTCACAAAATTAACTCACTAGACACTATGAATATAAATATTGAATTTTTTATTAAAAAAGAGCTACTTTTACCCCAAGGCAAAGCAGGCAGGCAGATTGAGTTGCTCACAGAATCACAGATTCACTTAGAGATCTATCTTTCTGCTATCGGCTACCTGAGTCTGCACTGAAAAGCTTCAGTCCTAAGGAAGGTTCGGCTCTGCTTTTAGATTAGCTAGAAAGCAAGAAATCCAATGAGCAGAACAGCTGATGGTCGGGGTGGGGGGGGGGGAAGGAAAAATAGCAACTTACCAAGCCAGGCAAGTTGGAAGGCTCGCATGCCAGGTAAGGAGTGAGTGGGCGAGGAGGGGAAGGGCCAGCCAGTGGAGCGATTTGCCAGTTCTCCGAACTGGGGACAATTGTGTGTGCAGTGTTTGCAAGAAATTATCAGCTGTGCTGCCTGGACAGCTGACAAGCGCTGCGCTCGGGTGTGCAGCGTTTGAAAATCCTCTTGTTTCCTGCTTTTTCAACCTCAGCTGTGCCATGCAAAGTAGCTGAGGAGGGAAAAGCAGGGAATAAAGGACAGCCTAGAGCCCGGGCAGGCGGGTGGGCCAAACACCGAACCAGTTTGGTGTCAACTGCTCTTCGCAGCTATAGGTTCTATAGAATCGGGCCAAACCAGTAGCATCCCAAACCCTGAAAAAGTGACCTATGACCATTTTTCACATTTAAGACTGTTGCATCATCATCATCACATGATCAAAATTCAGACGCTTGGCAACTGACTCATATTTATGACGGTTGCAGTGTCCCACGGTCATGGGATCACCTTTTGCGACCTTCTGCCAAGCAAAGTCCCATTGCGAGTCCCATTGTGGGAGAGGGGGCGGTATAAAAATGTAATAAAATAAAATAAATAAATAAAGTCAATGGGGAAGCCAGATTCCCTTAACAATCACGCTACTAAGGTAACAACTGCTGTGATTCCCTTATCAAATGTGGCAAGAAAGGTTGCAAAATGGGGCAAAACTCACTTAACTTTCTCACTTAGCAACAGGAATGTTGAGCTCAGTTGTGGTTGTAAGTATCTGTACACTTCAGTACCAGATGGCATGGTAATAGCATTGACGTTGCTATTCCTGTTGCGTGTTCATTGCGTCAAAACCTTTGCAATTTCATTGAAAACTCTCCAGATGTCTATCCGGAAACGCCATTCTACTTTCTGAGTGTTCCTTAAATAGATGATTAAAGCCAAAGTAAATAATAGAAATAGAAGTCTGGTACACTCTTAATTACAGTAGAAGGAAGCTGCCCTGAATGTACTTATTGGCTTCGGGAACAAGGGATGCTTGTAGGCTGGAGAGGCTGGGCCAGTGGGGGGATTCAAATTTTGTTTACTACCAGTTCTGTGGGCATGGCTTGGTGGGCGTGGCAGGGGAAGGTACTGTAAAATCTCCAGTCAGAGGTAGTATTTGCCGTTTTCTCCAAACTACTCAAAATTTCCGCTACCGGTTCTCCAGAACTGGTCAGAACCTGCTGAATACCACCTCTGGGCTGGGTCATAGTGGCTCAATGGTGGCACAGTGGTTAGAATGCAGTACGGCAGGCTACTTCTGCTGACTGCTGATTGCCAGCAGTTCGGCAGTTCGAGTCTCACCAGGCTCAAAGTTGACTCAGCCTTCCATCCTTCCGAGGTGGGTAAAATGAGGACCTAGATCGTTGGGGGAAATATACTGACTCTGTAAACTGTTTAGAGAAGGCTGTAAAGTATTGTAAAGCAGTATATAAGTCTTATTGCTAAGTTCTATTAGGCAGAGACCCAGCGGGTCAAGATCTTGACTGAAGGCATGGTTTTCTTTGGGCACATCTTTTAATACTATGTTCTTCTTTCCAGAAAATGGATCTAGTATTGGTGCCTCCCAACACTCACGGCAACTTCTATGAAGGAGACTGCTATGTTCTCCTTTCAGTAAGTAACCTGAAAGTTGGCTGTGATACATTACTGCACAATGTAACCTTTCTTTCTTTTTCTTTCTTTTTTATTGAACCTGCCACATGCTCAAAAGTCTGTACTTGCAGTCATAGGCCAAACACCAAATATTATGGTGTCATATGGCTATGAGCACTGTGTAACTCCAGAAAAAGACAAATGATCCAATCCCGGAACTGACTGGCTAGGGGAGGCAGCGAACAGCACAGCCAAAGAAGGCCTTTACTCTCTACAGCTAATAGTTCTTCAACCTTTAGAGAAGTGGTTTCTCAACCTTGGCAGACTGAAGACGTGCAGACATCAATATCCAACTGGCTGGGGAATTCTGGAAGTTGAAGTCCATACATCTTCAAGCTGCCAAGGTTTGAAAAACATGCTTTAAAACCTGGAATTTGAAGCTCAGATTATCTGCAAATGAAATTCTGCTGTGAAGTTGTCTAGTGGTAATATTGATGTACCACTAGGATTAAAAAAATATTCTTGGGCTTTGGGTACAAACTCGCTGAAATACTAAGACGGAAGCATCCCTTCTTTAATTTTCTGAAAGAAGGTAACAGGTAAGGGTACTCCAGCTGCTTACAATCCCCAAGTATTCAGCTTTGATTTATGTGCCCCATAACCTTTATCCTATCCACAGACCCGTAAATTGGGCAGCATCCTTTCCTATGATGTTCACTATTGGATTGGAAATTGCTCCTCACGAGATGAACAGGGCTCTGCTGCCATTTATACAATCCAACTGGACGACTATCTTGGTGGAGTCCCCGTACAGCACCGGGAGGTGCAAGGCTATGAATCTGAGCTCTTCAAGGGCTACTTTAAGAAAGGGGTCATGTGAGTATGCTTGATCTTTGCTGAAAGGCTGAAAAGGTCACGTGAGAAGAAGGCCTTGGGGGGATAGCGCTGGGCTGCTTGTGGGTTTGCAGGAGTTCGGGAAATCCTCTAGCTAAGATTCTGCACAGTTCGGAGAACCCTCAAATCCCACTCCTGGATGGCCCTGCCCACCCGGCCCCTCCCAGGAGGAGTCCCCACGTGGCTCATTTTGGATGCAGGTAAGTGCAGGCTGCGTATGGAGGCTCGGGGAGGGTGAAAAATGGGCCTCCCAGAAGTTTGGGAAGGCCAGAAATGGACCTGTTTCCGGCTTCCAGAGAGCCTCCGGAGCTTGGGGAGGCCATTTTCGCCCTCCTGGAGGCCCAAGGAAAACCTCTGGAGCCTGGGGAGGGCAAAAAGGCCCCCCACCATGGCTCAGGAGGCCAACTAGGCCATGCCTACCCAGCAACCTGGCAGAGAACCCGTTGCTAACATTTGTGAAACCCACCCCTGCTTTCCGGTAGACCTTAACTGGTGAATATGATGTGTGCCTGTGTACACCTGATGGCCAGGGAATAGAGTAGCACAGCACAGCACAGCACAGCACAGAACAGCACAGAACAGCACAGCACAGCACAGCACAGCACAGAACAGAACAGAATAGACTTCTTTATTGGCCAAGTGTGTTTGGACACACAAGGAATTTCAGATGCATAAGCTCTCAGTGTACATACAAGCAACAAGTGATAAATCATGATTATAATCATAAAATATATTCATCATAAATCATAAGGTAACAACACTCAGTGATAGTCATAGGATACTAAATAAGCAATCAACCTAAGTCATACTAGGATACTAAATAAAACAATTAAAATAAATTGTAAGATACAAGCCACAAAGTTATAGTCACAAGAAGATAAGGAATAGGTAATTAATAGAAAAGATGATAAGAATAATAATAGGTAGTTTGACACTGTTGTGGGAATTAGTTGTTTAGCAGAGTTGATGGCATGGGGGAAAAACATTCCCCCCCCCATGTATTTGCTTCAGTGTCAGTTATGGCCCTTCATAGCATAAAATTGCTGAAGGATACTTTGAAGTGTTGATCATCTATTGCAGAAGAATTATTTTCTTCCCACAATATGCTTTTTGCTTTTACTAGAAATACTTGTGAGCGGAGATCAGAGGACATGCATTACTTAATGCAACCACTAGATGGGGATAGTTACACCACAGTTGATACAAACAACAGGCTTTCCCATTGTGGACTTAAAACACCCTCTACCCATCCTTTACAGTAATTGACTATACTGGTGGGAATTGGTTGTCCCCATTCCTAATCTCTAGCTAGCCCATCTCCACTTTCTCTCTTCCCAATCATTGCAGTTCCCTAAATTCCCCTGGTCTGAAACAATTAGCCACAAAGCCCTACACGGACACACACACACAGATGGTATTAGTTGTATAAATCTCTAGGGGTCATCTTTAGCACAAAATCAAAATTAAGTGTTCTTAACCCTCAGTAACTGTTATCCAGCTTGTCTGGCTATTGTATCTTTCTCCTTTTTCTTTAACTTGGGACAGCTACAAGAAAGGAGGCCGGGCATCTGGGTTCAACCATACAGAGACCAATGCCTACAATGTCAAGCGGCTTCTACACGTCAAAGGAAAAAGGAACGTTATGGCCAGAGAGGTGAGTTTGAGCCCCAACCGTGGTTTGGCTCCTGCATTTCATGTAAGCCACCCACTATGATTGACTGCATCTCTTGATCGTCCCCTGTGTGCTCTTGTATGTTCCTCATCTGCAGGTGAAGATAAACTGGGACAGCTTTAACCTTGGTGATGTGTTCCTCCTAGATCTGGGTAAAATCATTGTCCAGTGGAATGGTCCAGAAAGCAACAAGCAGGAGCGACTGAAGGTATTGTTTTAGACCCTGACCAAAAGGGTAGCAAGGTTGCTTGGCTTGCGGGACTTCTTCTCAACTCCATGTGAGATTCTATGACACATGTACCATACTATAAAAAAGTTGTTGAGACTCTAGAAAAAGTACAGAGAAGAGCAACCAGGATGATTAGGGGACTGGAGACTAAAACATATGAAGAACAGCTACAGGAACTGGGCATGGCTAGTCTAGTGAAGAGAAGGAGCAGGGGAGACATGATAGCAATGTTCCAGTATTTGAGGGGCTGCCACAGCGAGGAATGGGATCAACCTGTTTTCCAAAGCACTCGAAGGCCAGACAAGGAATAATGGATGGAAACTGAACAAGGAGAGATTTAACCTGGAAATGAGGAGAAACTTTCTGACAGTGAGAACAACCAATGGAACATCTTTCCCTCAGAAGTTGTGGGAGCGCCATCACTTGAGACTTTCAAGAAGAGATTGGACTGCCATCTGTCAGAAATGGTGTAGGGTCTCCTGCTTGGGCAGGGGGGTTGGACTAGATGACCTACAAGGTCCCTTCCAACTCTGATTATCTGATTAACTGTTTAATCTGTTCACATGGGGTTTTTGCAAAACTTTCTCTTTGTTCATGCCTATGGAGATTCTCAGTCATCCAGGTAATGGCTCTCCAAAGGTGCTTTTTCAAAAGGCAAGTGGACTTTCTGGTTTTTCTTTGAAGGTGTTTCGCTTCTCATCCAAGAAGCTGAGCTGAAGAAGCTTCTTTCACGAGAAGTGAAACATCCTCAAAGAAAAACCAGAAATTCTAGTTGCCTCTTGAAAAAGCACCTTTGGGTTTCTCTTTGTTCCTGTTGTCCCTGAATCAGGCATGTCCCTTTTTAAGGCCATGGAGTGGGGAAAAAAAGAATTGCCAAAGATTCTTCTTCATTAGGGAAAAGAAAAAAAAGAAGTAAAACAAATGGAAGGCAGACACTCTTTTGTTATATTTGTTTCAATATCATTATGAACGTAAGTTTTATAGCACAATTGTTTTTATAGATCAGCTTCTGTGTATATGAGATACAGGACTTTCTTTGAGCTGAAAATCTTATTACAAATTCAGAAATTGCTAGGATAAAGAATGGTGCTATCCCAGAAAAGTAAATTTAATAATTAATGAAATCATTTCCTATCATTTGAATATAAATTAAACCAATGTCATTGGCAAGATTAATTGTCATGTGTTTAACCATTTCTCCCTCTTATCACATGCAAATGTACAGTAGATTTTAAGGGCAGCATTTAGTGTAGTGTGGGGTTCTTGGTGCTTTCTGAGTTTGATTGTTTTCCTGTGTTTCATTACCAAACTAGGTAACCTAATCAGTGTCTAGTGAATAACTGCAGGAAAACAACTAAGCTCTGAGAGTACCAAGGACTCCACATTTCAATCTTGAGCTACAAATATTCTCTTCTATTTAATGTTGTTTTGGAGGATCATACTTAAGCCTTTTGTGGCTTCATCTGGTGTATCTGTGATGTACATGAAGCCACACACAGCTAAAAGAAGTGATGAAACAAGCTAGATCTGCTTATGATAACACCATGGCAAGCAAAACTCAGAGAACGAGTGGATGGTTAGCATGCAAAAGGCCTTGTGTTCAATACCTAGCAACTTCAGAAAAGGCAGAGACAGTTTGAGGTTGCCTGAAGGACCATATCTTCCCTGAGGGACATCCACTGGTCCCATCAAGTCCACAGAGAGATATGCTGGGGGTCCCGTCTGCATTCAATCTGACAGGCTCTAGTAGGTGACTGTTTTCTGCCATGGCATTCATTTTCTTACTCATAATCCTTCCTGAGGTGAGGTTAGCCCCAACCAGGGGTTCGCTGCTGGGGGTTCACAGGGGTTCAGGAGATCCTCTAGCTAAGATTCTGCACAGATCGGAGAACCCCCAAATCCCATTCCTGGCTGGCTCTACTCACCCCTCCTCTCCCCTCCCAAGAGTCCCCACACGGCCTGTTTTGGATGCAGGTAAGTGCAGGGCGTGCACAGAGGCTCAGAGAGGGTGAAAAATGGTCCTCCCAGAAGTTTGAGAAGGCCAGAAACGGGCCCATTTCCAGCTTTCAAAGAGCCTCCAGAGCCCGGGGAGGCCATTTTTGCCCTCCTGGAGGCTTGAGGAAAGTCTCCGAAGCCCAGGAAGGGCAAAAACACCCCCCCTCATCCTGGTACAGGAGGCCTACTAGGCCACAACCACCAGGGCCACGCCCACCCAGCAACCAGGCAGAGAACCCGTTGCTAAAATTTTTGAAGCCTATCCCTGGCCCCAACCCTTATGACCTTCCATAAAGTTTTCAAAATGTGTTTGTTTTCAGCAAGCTTGGTAGAAAACCTGCATGCTGGTTATATTGCACATAAACATAGTCTCTCTCATGGTCTTCTTTAGCCCTATTTATACTTTTAATCAATTTGCAGAATGTTTTAATTCTTGGTTTTACTGGGTGAGATTGGCGGCTCTATAACTTTGACCAATAATAAATACATTTCCTAATAGAGAATCAATGCCACTCAGGATCAACTGAACTGAGCTGGACTGGCCAACGGTCCAATTTCATATGAGGCGACTTCCCATGTTCCTTCTCGCTTTCTTAGGCTATGCTTCTTGCCCAAGATATCCGTGATAGAGAACGTGGAGGCCGTGCTGAAATTGGGATCATAGAGGGTGACGATGAAGAAGCCAGTTCAGATTTGATGAAAGTGTTGGAGAGTGAGCTGGGAGAAAGGACTCAAGAAATCAAACCTGCCATTTCTGATGAGATGGTGGACCAACAGCAGAAGGCTAGCCTCTTCCTCTATTGGTGTGTTGAACATTTTTACTCAAATTTTTACTTCACCATAGTTGTTATTGATGCAGCAGTTGTACAACTGGGATGGATTGTGAATGTAGATGATATTTCCATTGAAAAGATGTTATAGGACACCTAAATGGGTCTAGATTGGAAGAAAGCAAAAACTTCCAACTTCAACTTTCACCAAAAGGAAAGGAAAGGAAATGTGAGATTTTGGGGGAAAACTGGAGAATCGTGCATGGAAGATTATAAATTTGGTGTGTCAAGGCAAGGAAAGAGGCAGATTGGAATAGATGGCAACTAAAAGGAAGTATGTAGAGCTAACATTCAGGGTGATAGTAAAGCCAGAATAATTCAGCCAGGCAAGAAAAGCTGGAATAAATATGTCAATCTTGATAAAATAAATCTTATTGGTCCAAATTTGTAAGTCTGTGAATGGTTTCAAAACCAAAATCAAAATTATATCTGAAGCTACTGTAGTTATCTTTGAAACTATCTCTGAAGTTTATTGGAACTTCTTCACTGATGCTACTTACCTGATAGGTAAGTGATTCCCCGAAAGTAAGACCAGGTCTTATTTTCTTTTGAGCCCCAAAATAAGCAGAAGGGCTTAATTTTGGCGATGTCTTATTTTATTCCATGTACGGGAGGCCCACTTCATCCGCTTGTTTGTGGTGGGGCAAGTGGCTGTGTGTTGTGCTATTTGCACCACTGCAAGGCAGGAGGATGGAGCTGCACCACATGCTCTGCATCAGCTTACCTCAGGGCCCCTGCAGCCAGGCCACTTATGCCTTGCCTCATGGCAGCAGCTCCAACAGCCTCAACCAGCAGGATCCTGCCTAACTGCTGGCCCACCTCTTCTGCTTGCTTGTGACTGCAACAGAACAGGAGGCCAAGCAACATTCTGGTGCCATGGCCACAAAGCGAGGCGAGATGGTGTGGTTTGGAGCTATCCTACAGGTCCTGAACGGGCTTACCTCAGGGCTCCCACAGCCAGGCCATCCATACTCCTGCCTCGCCTCATGGCGAGGACACCAGCGTGCTGCTCAGCCTCCTGCTCTATTGCAGCCACAAGCAAGCAGAAAAAGAGGGCTGGCAGCCACATAGGCTCCTGCTGCACATGACTGCTGGTGCACATGACTGCTGGTGCATTGTGAGGCAGGTGTTGGGGCATGGATGGCTTGGCTGTGCGGGCCCTGAGGTAAACCGGTGCAGGGCTCCATCCCCACCTTGCCTCATTGCCATAGCATGGTGAGCAACCAGATAGTATGGGTGGGCATCAGGCTGCGCAGTCCCTTAAGTAGGGCTTATTTTGAGGGCTAGGCCTTATATTAGATGCACAAGAGGAGAACTTCCTGGGGTTTATTTTCAGGATAGGTCTTATTTTCAGGGAATTTGGTTTTTTTTAAAGATTTTTTTTTGTTTTGTTTTGTTTTAAATAAGATCTATAAAATTATAGTCAGATAGTAACTTAACACCCATTTCTGCTCTTGGCCAGGGGTATAGACTTGCTGAAAATTGACAGATCATTCCACCTTGCCAGACTGTAGTTAATACAATCAGAAACTAACTACCAAAGTATTAAAACAGAAAAGGAACAGCTGATGAATCACACAACTGAATGATGGTCTCTCTGGGTGGATTCAGACATCCATCAGTTATTTATAGTAACTCGGTCGGTCCCTGCATTAGAGATGAAATGGCAATAATTGTCTCTATTGAAAGGTATCAGAATGGGAAGTATTTAATTTGTAATAGTTAATTTATATTTAATCTATCAATTAATTAACATTTACTTTTGTGGCCTCATGCTCCTACTTCACACTGGATACTCTGGGAAGAATGAATCAAATCTGTAAGAAATTCTAAAAGATATAGTTAAGGAATTCTGCCATTTTCAGCGCTCAAACTAATCAAACAAGCAATCTTGTCTTCCTTTCTAGTGTTACAGACTCTGGAGGACAAATAGAAATTACAGAAGAAGCCAAACGTCCTCTCAGGCAGGAATTATTAAACCACAATGTAAGTCTAAGGTTGACATGGCATAAATGGTGCTAAACTGAATCTCTTAGCTCTAATACATCAACAGAGTAGCCTATTGGATTATTACATAACATGGATTGAAGCCCTACATTCTTTTGCAGACAATGTTTTCCTAGAAATATTTGATAAAACCCAAGCATATGGTAAGCACAAGATTTTGGAGAGATAAGTTTGTATTTGCTATGGTCAGTGTAATCAGTTTAGTAAAAAAAAAACGCACCCTATTTTCTGCCAAATGATACTCTTGAACATTAATAACATAGCTTGGGTTTGCACAATTGGCTAGGCTAAAATATGACTGGCTGAGTTGTATATCAGTGTGTTGTGTAAATACAGCTGGAGATACGTGAATGCTACAAGTGGAAATATTTAACCACTTGTCTGTCAGTTGCTGATCCCTACAATAAACCTGACTTTATCTCGCTAGCACACAAAATATATCAAATATTTTTGCTCACTGTCCAATTTAGGGTTGGTGTTAGACAGGGGCCTTAGTTTAGTAGCAGACACCTATTTTGCTCATGAGGGATTTGAGCTTCAGCCTTTGCTGAAGAGGGATTTCTGGTAAGACCAAGGCTTCGGCCTTAAAACATTGGAGAATTGAACCAGATAGATGAATGGCATAGGTGTGTGGAGGCGTTTTCCTATAGTCCTTTTGTCAGGAGTGAGGGCAGGATATTAGGATTCTTAATTTTTACCAATTTCCCAATTGCTGAAAAACCAATTCAGTGGGCCCTGAAAGCCATTTTTGCACTGATTTGAACTTTTTTTTTGGGGGGGGGGGGGGCATGATTTACACTATTTATACCATGCTCTTAATACTCTCCTTTGGACCTTAGGATTGCTACATTCTGGATCACAGTGGGATGAAAATCTATGTCTGGAAGGGAAAAGGAGCCACTAAGCTGGAGAAACAAACAGCCATGTCGAAAGCCGTGGTATGGTGGAATAATCCATTCCAACTCCAATGGCTACTTCCCAGTTCTTTCTCTTTTTAAAACTAGGTTCTAAATAGATTTCTCTATTAAACATATATTTTTATTAAGCTTCTTTTATTACATCATAAAATATCTCAATTCCAACAGCATTCTTAGCATCTATACAGGTTCTTAAATTAAATATCATAATACATTACATTACGTTTAACTAATATTAAATAATAATTTCCACTATAATTGTTATCTTTATACCTTTATATAATTTACATATTTACATTTTACTCTCATAAGGATTGTTTCAATTAAATCTTTTGTCTCCCTTCCTAGTTCTGTTTGTTAGCCATTTATACCAGTTGTTCCAGATTAAAAAGAATAGGTTCTAAATAGATTCCTTAACGTGGTACTTTAGAAAGTAAAGCTTACATGCTCCAGTTGCTAGTGGTGTGGAAATATATTTTAAAAAATTGTAGCACACTTGGGTGTTTTTTGTTTTTGAAAGATCAGTATTAATTTGCAGCAGACTCTATTCTAATAGAACAATACAAACTTTTGAAGGTTGTACACATACAGGTAGAGCAGCAGTGATTGTATTCTACCAGTTCGGCCCGGTTCTGCTGAGCGAGTAGCACCTATGAGAAGCAAAGATCCAATACTCTGCTGTTGGATTCGCCCAGGCTCCCATACTAACCTTTATGTTCTGCTTTTGAAGCACAGCTGCTTTGCACGGCACAGCGGATTGCCACCGGCAGCTGCTGAAGCGACAGGGAGAATGCAGGCTTGCAGGAGGTGAGCCTCTGTGCCTGCGTAAAGTGTGCATTTGGCACGTGCGTGCAAAGTGTGTGTGTGCACGCGCAAAGCGCGCCCACCAAGCCACGCCCACCAAACCAGTGATAAACATTTTTGAAAATCACCACTGTAAATCTTCAGCAGGCCTACTGTATGCATGATTTGTTGCTCAGATCTGCACGGTGAAACTCTGGATCAGCCCTTGTAAGATAGTAGAGTGAAGAACCTTATGTAGCTTTGTTGCCATCTTGTGGTTGTCTGGAGTTTTGCAACCCAGATATGATAATAGTGTACATCAAAGAAAAATTGCTGGAGAGAAAAGGCAATCGTATACAGTGGTCAATGTCTGGAATACTCTACCTGTGGTTCCTTCCTCAAACCCCAAAAACTTTAACCTTAGACTGTCTACTGTTGACCTCACCCCTTTCCTAAGAGGTCTGTAGGGGGCGTGCATAAGCGCACCAACGTGCCTACCGTTCCTGTCCTATTGTTTCTTTTATTTTTCTTATACGTATCCATGTTTTCATAACTATGTTTATTCTTATACCTGTATCTTGTAAGCGATTGACAAATCAAATAAATTAATCTATCATACTTTTCCCTTTTGGAGTCTGCAGTGTTCCACAAACAGCAGAAAAGAAGTAAGAAATAGTAAGCCAAAAACAAAAAAATACAGCATATGCAAAAGGAAAGGAAATATATTTGACTTATACTATCACTATTCACTCTATTTCTGTGGAACCTTTTCTCATGGCAAACCATCTTTGCTCCCACACTATCCATGCACACTACTTTGTGTCTTCCCTTTTATTGTTTTAACTTTTGTAGGATTTTGTCAACTCTGTCCAACCACGATTTTCGGTGTCTTCTCAATTCCCTCAACCTGTTCTCCTAAGTCATTCTTTCTATATAACCCAAACACGTCAGTAGACTCCCTTCCAGCTAACCATTGATTTGGATTCAATCCCCCTTAATTCATCACCCATTCAAAAAAAAACTCTGCTTCATCATACGCACTTCGGCTATATTCCATTCCATTGCATTCGACTTATTTTATGTTTCTCAAGACCCACATAATTGTCACTTCCAAAGAATTGAGTCAGCAGAATCTTGCTCATATGAATGAATATTTTCACTTCTGTTATTTAATTTGGCAGAACAGATCAGTTTCTTACTCCCCGCAGGTTTTCTATTAACAAACATTTGTCAATGTCCTGTTGTGAAAAGCAAAAGCCAGATTTACTGAAAGGAATAGGTTTCAACCTTGGCAACTTTAAGATAGGTAGACATCAATCCCCAGAATTCCCCAACCAGTTTCCTAAGTCTACACACCTTAAGATTGCCCACACTGAGTTAGGATGATAACAGTTAGGGTGTATAAACAGAGTTATTATCCTGTTTGTCTTGTTCCTATAGGAATTTATTGGGAAAAAAGGCTATTCTTCCAGCACCAATGTGGAGACTGTACACGATGGAGCAGAGTCTGCCATGTTCAAGCAGCTGTTTCAAAATTGGACAGTCCAGGAACAGACTGTAGGACTAGGGATAGCCCACAACGTGGGAAGAATCGGTAAGAAAGATCTTGTTCCTGAATACGATGCTGTGTATGCCATCTGAAAAGAGAATTATGTAACGTCCTCATCTGATTCTTTCTTGTAATTGAAACCATCTTGTAACAAGGCTACAGAATCCCAGGGCTACAAAAATTCAGACGGCCATTAGATGGCACCAAAGAATTAGACCTCTCTGCTATTTCAGTGATCAGCTCAAGCTATAGAGAGCCAATTTGGTATACTAGTTAGGTGCTGGGCTAAATGGTCATGAAAGCAGGCTGGGTGGCTTTGCAGCCTAACCTACCTCACACGGCTATTTTGGGGGAAATAGGAGGTCAGAACATTATATGTGCCATCTTGAGTTATAGAAACTAGAATAGAATAGAATAGAATAGAATAGAATAGAATAGAATAGAATTCTTTACTGGCCAAATGTGATTGGACACACAAGGAATTTGTCTTGGTGCAAAGGTAAAATTTAAATGTAATGATTTCTATGCTGAAACCATCTCATCAATACGAATTGGGGATGGATGGACTTTCTTAGGATGAAAGCATGAGTTTTACACATACACACACACACACACACACACACACACACACGTGTCACTGCAGTAGGCTTGAAGTTTGAATTGGGACATTCAGTCATTATTCACTCTTGCACAAATCCTTGCTCCAGTCCCCAAGACAGACAACGCCAATCTGTAATAATATTCCATCACCATCTGCAACATGAACCCCTAGATTCCTAAACTTCTTGTCCAGAATTTTAGCTCTTTGGCTGTTCTCCCCCTTTTTATTCAGGATAAAATACTAGAGGGTAACTTGCTGTGCAACCCACATGACAGAGGTAGAAAAACTATGATCTGCCGGCAGTTGCTGAATTACAAATGGCCATTTTCTCCCTACCATTGCAGGTCTTTAGAGGGAGATCCAGGTAGTCCTCGACTTACAACCACAATGGAGCCCAACATTTATGTTGCTAAGTGAGAAATGTGCTAAGTGAGCTTTTCCCCATTTTACGACCTTCCTTGCCACAGTTGTTAAGTGAATCACTGCAGTTGTTAGTAACATGGTTGTTGAGTGAATCTGGCTTCCCTCGTTGATTTTGCTTGTCAGAAGGTCACAAAAGGGGACTACATCATGACCCCGGGACACAGCAATGGTCATAAATATGAACCAGTTGCCAATGTAAATCATGTGACCATGGGGAGGCTGCAATGGTTGTAAGTATGAAAAATGGTCATATGTCAATTTTTTTTCCCTTTGAGCTGTCGTTAAACGAACTGTTGGAAGTTGAGGATTACCTGTACTGAATAGTTTAGCAATCTCTGGAGGGCCATACCTTCTTCTTGCCTACTTCAGGCCAATCTGATTTGTGATATGCCCCTACTTAGAATAGAATAGAATTCTTTATTGGCCAAGTGTGATTGGACACCCAAGGAATTTGTCTTGGTGCAAATGCTCTCAGTGTACATAAAAGAAAGATACATTCATCAAGAGTCAAGAATCATAAGGTACAACACTTAATGATAGTCACAGGGTACAATAAAAAATCAAATCATACTAGGAAACAGTCAATATAGATCGTAAGGATACAATGACAAGTTACAGCCATACAGTCACACGTGGGAGGGGATAAGGAGTGATGAGAAGGTTAATAGTAATAGTAGTGCAGACTTTGTAAATAGTTGGACAGTGTTGAGGGAATTATTGTTTAGCAAGAGTGATGGCATTTGGGAAAAAACTGTTCTTGTGTCTAGTTGTTCTGGTGTGCAGTGCTCTATAGCGTCGTTTTGAGAGAAGGAGTTGAAACAGTTTATGTCCGGGATGTGAGGGATCTGTAAATATTTTCACAGCCCTCTTTTTGACTCGGGCAGGATACAGGTCCTTGATGGAAGACAGGTTGGTAGTAATTGTTTTTTCTGTAGTCCTAATTATCCTCTGAAGTCTGTGTCTCTCTTGTTGGATTGCAGAACCAAACCAGACAGTTATAGAGGTGCAGATGACAGACTCAATAATTCCTCTGTAGAACTGGATCAGCAGCTCCTTGGGCACTTTGAGCTTTTCTGAGTTGGCGCAGAAGGACCATTCTTTGTTGTCCTTTTTTAATGACGTTTTTGATGTTACGTGTCCATACTAATCATAATTTGGGAATGCTTTAGATTTCTTTAATTTCACCCATCTTCCCATGAGAGCATGCTTTCCACCTTATGGAGCTCTGGTCTGAATGATCCCATCCTTCTTTTCAAGCTAAGGTGAGCCAGGAGAGATTTGACGTTATGGCCTTACATGCTTTGCCACAGCTGGCAGCCCAGGAGAGGATGGTAGATGATGGAGAAGGAAACGTTGAGGTAAGAGTTACAATTTCTGTTCTGGTGTGGAATTCTGGATTCTCTCTGTTGACTTTCTTGCAAATATAACCCAGCTTTTTTTCCCCCTGTTTCTAAAATTGAATCTTCTTGATAACTAATCAAAGAGAGAAGCAAACTGGAATGTATGAGAAACTCCCTAACAGTGAGGACAATTAACCAGTGGAACAGCTTGCTTCCAGAAATCGTGAGCGCTCCATCACTGGATTTTTTTTTAAAGAAGAGTCCAGACAGGGCACTTATCTGAAATGGTATAGATTCTCTTGCTTGAGCAGGGGCTGGACTAGAAGACCTCCAAGCTCCCTTCCAGCTCATTCATTGTATTCTATTTCTGATAGGGAATAGCGAATTCTGCAGGCACAGAGATGTAGTGTTGACAACATAGCATCATTATCACGCCAGGCGTTATATATTCTGTGCTGCGTAACAGCGCACCATGACATCATGCTGGCCACATGACCCTGGAAACATCTTTGGACAGTGCTGGCTGCACGGCCTTGAAACAGAAATGTGCACTGCTGCCCCCTATAGTCAGCCATGACTAGCGGAGTAAAATCTGCAGGGACTGCTACACTGACTATAGAATAGGAATGTTTTGTCTCTTAGCTTTTGACATTTGGAGGGATCCATATCTATGCTTATACATGGGCAAGGTCACAAATGCTAGAAAGTTGGAAGCATGAAACATATGCCTGCTGGAATCTGGTGTGCTTCCAGATGAAACTATCAATGTGCAAACACAATGTCTTATTCACAGATTTTTACTGAAAGCCCAGACACAGTCATCATCATTTTCTAACTATCCCACATTTCCTTATCATTTCATATATGCTCTTTTTTCATTACAAGAAAGGATCTATAGGAAATAGTTATAATATCTATGCAGGTCTTGAAATGTTAATAGGTCAAGAGCTGTAGGTAAGGTAAGGCATACATTCCAATTGCCAGTCCACAAAGCAAGTCCCTCATGTTTTTTTTTATTATTATTATGCTTATTCTATCTCAAGAAGTCAAAAGTTAGAAAGGCTACACATTTCCCCCCGAACAACAGTTATATCTGTCCTTTGTTTCATCATCTCTAGGTCTGGAGGATTGAGAACCTGGAGTTGGTACAAGTGGACAAACAATGGCATGGATTTTTCTATGGTGGAGATTGTTATTTAATTCTGTATACCTATGAGTTGAAAAATAAGCCACATTACATACTTTACATCTGGCAGGTAGGTGTAGAATCTCAAACGTAAAGCTTCTAAACAGGTGTCCCAAAGGTGCTTTTTAAAAAGGCAACTGGACTTACTTGTTTTTTCCTTGAAGACGTTTCACTTCTTCAGTTCTTGCTCTGAAGAAGCTTCTTGGATGAGAAGTGAAACGTCTTCAAGGAAAAAACAAAAAAATCCAGTTGGTTTTTGAAAAAGCCTCTTTGGAACACCCATGTAATTTCTTTGAATTCAGACCAGGACTGAGTTGCCCATAGTTGATATCGTTGAATTACACCTCAAGATTTACTTATTGCTCATTCCAATTATCCCAAATTGGGTAAAAGTGGGTTTTGTTTGGGTAACAACCCATGAACCACACACAACAGGGATGTATTGATTGAAAGTGTTTTCTCTGCATTACGTCAAAAGGACATCTGCTAAGGGTTTGGGGTCACGAAAGACAAAAAATTGGAAGCATGGGCTTATGCACTGGAACTGGCTAGGCAATAAAACCTAGGCCTCAGAATATTTACGTTGTGCTAAAATCTGCTATAAAGTGGTTTGTTTCCTTGAACCTTCTCCGCATCTTCCTAGGCCCACAATATATATTAGCAGTTTCAACAGAATGTCCTCCATATAGATGGCACTGGACACTTTGATTTGAAGCCAGGCTGTTTAGGAACAGGCCCAGATCTTTATTGATGTCTGTCATTGCCTTGTTCCAAACCCCCTCCCCCATGTTTTTAGCAGTGGAGGAGAAAATAGAAGGATAAACATCAGTATTTTCAGTGAGACAGTTGATGTGAGGACCAAAAAATTGGATCACTCCTTTTCAGGTTTGCTGATTTCATCATAGTTGTTTCAGCTATGATGAAATCATAGAGATGGAGAATCGCCACAAATGTCTCATCTCAGCGTTTTACAACTGAAATTTCAAAGCTAGCCAGGGATGTATTACTTGCTTGTGATGTAGATTTATATCATCTCTTGTGATTAATCCAAAGTGTTATTGCCTACTCTTATAAAAATCTGAATTCAAATCTTTTCCATAACAAGCTTAGGTAGACAGGTAGAAATTTCACTTCAGAGGTGGTATTCAGCAGGTTCTGACCAGTTCTGGAGAACCGGTAGCGGAAATTTTGAGTAGTTCGGAGAACCGGCAAATACCACCTCTGACTGGTCCCGCTCCCATCTATTCTCTGCCTCCTGAATCCCAGCTGATTGGCTGGGTCTTCTTTGCCCAGGAGAACGGAGCTGGAAAGCAGGTTAGTGGGGTGGGGAGGGAATGGGATTTTGCAGTAACCTTTCCCCAGGAGTGGGGAAGGAATGGGGATTTTACACTATCCTTCCTCTGCCACGCCCACCAAACCATGCCCACAGAACTGGTAGTAAAAAATTTTGAATCCCACCACTGTTTCACCTACATAAAACATTTTGTAAAGTAGATTAGGCAGAGGGATCCTGATGTTACAGTCAGCCAGAGACGATAGGGCTAAATGAAGATTTGAACCCAGATCATTCCAATCTACTTCCAAGACTGCTAATGAGACATACAAGTGGTGATTCTTAACCAATGCATACTGTAAGTGTAAGACGACAATAGCGGCTACAATTCCTTCCCAATTAAACCATGTGGTGTTTTTCCTATGTTATCGAGGGACGTCATGCAACAGTGGATGAGCTGGCAGCCTCGGCTTATCTTGCAGTACAAATGGATCAGCAATTCAATGGGGAACCTATGCAAGTTCGAGTGAATATGGGCAAGGAGCCACGTCACTTCCTGGCCATCTTCAAAGGCAAGCTTGTTATCTTTGAGGTAGGAAACAGGGTTATATCTATTCTCCCACAAAAACACTGCATCCAATTTTGGTCACCACACTATAAAAAAAGATGTTGAGGCTCTAGAAAAAGTGCAGAGAAGAGCAACTAGGAAGATTAGAGGACTGGAGACTAAAACATATGAAGAATGGCTACAAGGATTGGGCATGGCTAGTCTAGTGAAGAGAAAAACCAGGGAGATATGATAGCAATCTTCCAATATTTGAGAGGCTGCCACAGAGAGGAAGGGGTCAAGCTATTTTCCAAGGCACCCAAAGGCCAGACAAGGAATAATGGATGGAAGCTGATCAAGGAGAGATTCAACCTAGAAGTAAGGAGAAATTTTCTAATAGTGAGAACCATCAACCAATGGAACCGCTTGCCTTTGGAAGTAGTGGGAGCTTCAGCAATGGAGGCTTTCTAGAAGAGATTGGACTGCCATTTGTCAGAAATGGTGTGGGGTCTCTTGCTTGGGCAGTGGCTTGGACTAGATTACTTACAAGGTCCCTTCCAACTCTGTTAATCTGTAAATCTGTAAATTTGATAGCAGCAATGACGATACCAATAGAAGATAAATATTACATTTACCGCAAAGATCTGACATTCAGAGAAAATTGGTGCAAGATGCTTATTCATTGGCTTTTTCTTGCCACCGAGCTGACTGGCAAAATAGATAACTCATGCTCAAAAACTGATGGAAATGCAATAATCAGGCTGGATCACTTTTTGTGCACAGTGATACATTTTGTATAAAGTTCAAAGACTGTGGAAGATTGAAATAAATTTTGAATGCTGACCTCCCTCTCACCACTAATTTTCTTGTTAAGCAATTTCTGAAGAAAGCATACAGAATTGTCTCTACAGGTAATAAAAAATGCTAGGTTACTTCATGCGTCTTACTGAAAATTATAATTCCTTTCCTAGAAGAAAGGCAGACTAAGATTTGTGAGCATGCTTCAATGTCAAGAACTAACCTTGTAACTAATCTGTTAATAGGTTTTTTTTTAATCTAGAGACCATTTATGGAGTATAATTCTGCATAAAAACTTGTACTCCATCTGCGGTTGATTTTTCTTAACATAACACTTTAAACAAAATCAGATGTTGTTTGATTCAGGGTAATAAGGATGGGCTTCCTTAGCTTGGCTAGAAACACCCACAAATTACTTATTCAGATGGGTGATTTTTAATTACATTGCGTGCCAACACTCATTTAATTTGATTTTGACAATGACTTTTAAGCAGTGGACAGTAAGATTGGAGTTGACATTTTATTCCCAGTGAGCTGCTACATTTTGGGGTTGGTTTTTTTGTCTTAGTTTTATCCTATGGAAAAGCTATGGAAAAAAACTAAATCTGAGATAAGATTTGCATCTAGGGTTAGGGTTAGCAATTCCTGAAATCTAATTTAGAATAAGCATGACATTTAAATTCAAGTTGAGATTGTTTGTATAGTGAACATATTACATTTTCTTTTTGCTTAGTTTTACGCATAGAAAAAACTATGGGACAAATATATTCTGAGAAAAAAATTCCTGTACGTAGGCTTAGGATAAGGATCACCTGTAGTTTTTTGGAAACCAAAATTGGATGCAATATAAAATATAAACATATTGGATGCAATATAAAAAAAGATGTTGAGATTTTTGAAAGAGTGAAAAGAAGAGCAATAAAAATGATTCGGGAGAAATCATAAAACAAGATTGCAGGAATTGGGTATATCCTGTCTTTGCAAAGAACTAGGGGAGCAGTGTTCCAATATTTGAGGGGCTACTACAAAGAATATATAAAGAATAGGTCAACCTATTTTCCAAAGCACTAGAAGTCAAGACAAGAAGCGATGGATGGAAATTAATCAAGGAGAAGCAACCTAGAACTAAGGAGAAATTTCCTAGCAGTATGAACAATCAACCAGTGGAAGTCAGAAATTGTGGGTGCTCCATGCTTTCAAGAAGAGACTGGATAGCCATTTGTCTGAAATGGTGTTTTCTGCTTGAGCAGAGGGCTGGACTAGATGGCCTCAAAGGTCCTTTCCAACTCTATTATTCTATGTCTAAAAACTGACAGCTACAGGACAGTCAGCTCTTAGATTAGGATTAGACTTTCTTGAAGTCTAGAATCAAAACAAGTGTCACAGTCAAATTCAAGGGTGCCATAATATTGATAATTGGAAGTCTTACCTTTCTATTTTGATTCAGTTGGAAACCTATGGAAACAGCCACACTGTGGAAACTGTGAACTTAATAGTTAGGATTAGAAGTCCTGACTGAAAATAACTTTTTGACAACTAGGGTGGGGTACCTTTTTAAATAAAGTGGGCCTCATCCGTTTCCATTTTATCTCACTTTTTCTGCAGGGAAAAACATTCTGAGGTGGAAAATCTGTACTTAGAGTTAGGTTTCCTTAAAGTCTGAACTCAAAACAGTTGTGACTGCTAGGTTCAGAGTAAGTTTTAATGGACAGTGGGATTCTTCAATTTTCATTTTGATTCAGTTTTCTTCCTGGGGGAGGAAAAAGAACAAGACAAACAAATAAACAAACACAAATTCAACCCCCAGTCAGATAAAATCTGCAATTTGGGGTAGCATGCGGCTTCTCTGAAAATGATCATGAGAGAAATACCGGATGACATTTTATGGATAATGAGCTTGTTACATTTGCTTTTGGACTCCGTTTTGCTCCTGGACAGAAACAGTGAAAAAAAAAACTATTCAGTATAAAAGAAACAACATAGTTACCCCTCAGGTTAGGTGCCCCTGACATTCAGGCTTCAAATGAGATTGAGAGATAGCAACGATTGATTCTTGTAAAACAATTATTGGGGGAAATGTCTGGGTAAAAACCTCTGCTAAGGCCTCAGCTTGTTTTACTATGTTGGCTAATAGATTCCAGAATGGGTCTTGTGTTTTTTTTGTTCTGTCATAACTGTAGGAGAGGCAGGTTTTCCAAAGAGGTTGCATAAATTCATCTGGGTCGACACAAACAGAAATAAGTTATTTTCAAGATTTTCACATATGGCAGGACAAGAAGCAAAGGATGGAAATTAATCAAGGAGAGAACAAGCCTAGAACCAAGGAGAAATTCCCTGACAGTGAGAACAATTGATGAGTGGAATGGCTTGCCTTTAGAAGTTGTCGGTGCTCCCACACCGGAGGTTTTTAAGAAAAGATCGGGCAGCCATTTTTCTGAAATAGTAGGGGGTTGGACTAGAAGACCTCCAAGGACCCTTCCAACTTTGTTATTCTGTTATTAAATAACTTATTGAATGCCTGGGAAAAATACAGGAAAGGAATAAACTGTTTCCCATTCTTGCCTATGAATGTCTATGTTGAGGAAGATACTAAAGATGTAGAAAGACAACGATTTGTTCAGATTAAAATATTTTATTATGAACAGGACAGCATTAAAATTTTTTTTTACTCTTTTGCTACCCAGTCCATTCCCACATTTCACTGCTTTCAATATCTTCAAATAAACAAAAGAATTAGGTAAACAAAAGAGAATTTTGAGAATCTGAAAAATCTTACAATTCATAATACTCAACATTTGTTAGGCACCGTGAAATAAAGTTAAAATGTGTCTCAGAATCTGAACAAGTCAAAGATAATATGATTAAATGGATGCAAAAGTTGAATATGCTAATAGTGGAGCAGTGGAAACAGAAAAAGTATTAAAATGATAAAATTTAAGATATCTTACTATTGATATAGTTATTCCAGTTACAGTTGTTTAATTTGGCAGCTCTGTTTCCCTGAAATGTTGGGAATGCAATAAACAGATTAGACCTTACTTCCATATGTGGTGATAATGTTGCATAATTCCAATGACATTGGAATGTAAGTCATCACAGAAAATTTTTGAAAGTCATAATATTGTTCCATCCTGAAATATTTTTTATTAAATTTTAATTGATTGTGTGTCATCAAGTCAATGTTGATCCTTAGTTACTACACAGATTTTCTCTAGAATAACCTAACCTGGTCCTTCAAGACTTCCAGTAATTGCATGATGAATGAAAATTACTCAGCCAGTTTTAACCTGAAAGATCATCCTAGTAACAAAAGTCTAAATTACATGGTGTCTTTCAGACGTTTCAGCCTACAGCTCCCAGAATCCTTTGCCATCAGCTGTGCTGATGGGAGTTGGTCAAAAAACAACTGGAGGGTGCCTTTTGAATCAGGGAATTGGTTTGCAGCAAAGTTGGTTTGTTCTGCCTTTTTGTCCCATTTTCTGCAGGGCGGGACATCCAGGAAAGACAGAAGTGAATTGGAACCCCCAGTGAGGCTCTTTCAGATCCGTGGAATAGAGACTTTCAACAGAAAAGCAGTGGAAGTGCCAGCTTCTGCTGCATCACTCAATTCCAATGATGTCTTCTTGCTTAAAACACAGGGAGACCATTACCTATGGTATGGCAAGGTGAGACCAAGAGGTTTAGGAGTTGGAGAGAATTTCTACATTAGCCTTCCATTAATTTCCAAGTCATTGTGACAATGGCCTTTATTTTATTACTAGCTTGATATCTGTGCTTCACTACGAAACTATGTGGTCAGGCTTAGTTTTTTGAAGGGGAAATAAGGGGAAAATATTCTGCCTCTGCCTACCAGCTTCCATCAGTATTCATCTGGCTAGCGTCCTGTCAAATGTGTGAGAGAGTTCAGTGCTGTTTGGAAACTGAAACAGTATTTGTTGTGCGAGCAAGAAGGAGACAGCAAGGAGCCTGGGCGTGGCTTAGCTCAACTGTTCCGTACTAAAGCTGCTTGGTGCTATGAAACTGAAACTGAAACTCCTCTCCTCTGCTTGTGTTTTGCATTTGGAACAGATTTCTTTTAAGGTGGGGAGGGGGAGTAGAACTCCTTAGCATCAGAGCGTGTTAATCATAATATACGAAGTACCAATGCTCTGATGGTCATTTTGAAAAATCTTTTCTTAGTGAGCACCTAGAAGCCAAGAGGAACACATGTGCCAAATTTCAGGTTTGTGGGCTTTATGGTTCTGGAGATTTTGGAGATTATGCATGAGTGGTATTTCGCTTTTAGATATATAGATTTTACATCAGAAGGAAAAGTGTGCTTTCGTACATGCATGATTAACATAAAATGATGATTTGGCATGTAGAATCTAGGCATGAAGAGAGAGAATTCACTGATTTTTATTTAAGAAAGCTTGAGAGGAGATGAAATTGGATAGTATTTCTACTCAATGGCTCTACTTCTCTCCCTCCCACACACACTTCTGTGGTTTTCATGGCAGGGTTCTAGTGGAGATGAACGAGAAATGGCTAAGGAGCTGGCTGCTGTTATCTGTGACGGACTTCAAGAGACTGTGGCTGAGGGACAAGAACCGGTTGAATTTTGGGAGCTGCTTGGAGGCAAAGCCCCTTATTCTAGTGATAAAAAGTAATGACTTCTATTTTTTCCCCTCTTCTAATGACCCCATAATCCCTTGCATTGGGGTGGAGTCAGGGCAACTGTATGGAGCTGAGTGTTTACTGGGAGGATGCCCTTCCTGTCACCAACGCAGAGTTTGCAGCAGATATTGTCACATTGTGCCCAGAGAGAAAAATATCTGTTGCTACCTAGGATCGAACTCACAGCTTCCTCATTGTGAGGCAAGAACTCCACCTCTAGGCCACTGAAACACTCTAATGATTTTTATCTCAATCATTAATACTTTGGCCTTCTTCAGAATGTTCACTAGGTGTGAAATCTAGTGTGAAATCTTCCAAAGAGGCCATTTTTTATTTTATAGGGTCTTTAACTCATAAGCCTGAAATTATTTCTATAGCTACTAGTTATTGCTGCCATAATTTTTTGAGTTAAATGTTTATGTCTGAATTTGTGTATTTGTACACTGACTCAAATATTTAAGTATATTTTCCTGGAAACCTGATTTTAAGGATTTGGTAGCACTTTTGAAGGATAAATGGTAAAAGACAAGCAAGAACTAAGTGATGAAATGTAAAAAGTACAGCTGAATTAAGAACTTTTAAAAATTATTCCATTGGCAGGATCTTCCCACTAGAGTTCTGCTCAAAAAAAATTCTCTAACTAGTAAAAAGAAGGACCACCCAGAGTAGATTTTGGAGGGACTCAAACTGCAAGGAAAGCAGAAAAGCTTCACTAGGTGAAAAGCTTCTCCCAGATGCGGTAAACTATTCTATCCATGAGAGATTTCTGCTAGATACAACCTAATATAAATAAAGAGGTCGGAGAAAGAGTCACCTGATCTGAGGCTTTGTCATCCAGCCTCCATCCATACAATTTTGGAGCCTCTGTAAGTGAGACCTAGAGCAAGTGGGGTGTCAGCCTTTGAGCCATTTTTTACTTGGAAGCTTCGAGGTTGCCACATTCAGTGATTGGGAATTTGGGAGTGGGGATTTCATAGTGGGGTAGAAGACTAGACATAATATGTCTCCAGCTGGGACAAGGATTTGATTGGGCCATGTGATGGACTGATGGGTGCAAGGGATGGATCTTTGATTTCTCCTTTGGGAAGGGAAAACCCAGAACTCTCAGATTAGGGTTTTCCCAGATGTGCCAAGATGACAACTCTAATAAAATGGAACTTTGAGGAACGGTTTGTCTCGGAGTTTATTGATTTGGAATTGGTTAGTTGGAACATTGACAGGGAGAGGATTTGTGGCTCTAGATGTTGCTGAGGATGCTTCCAGAGTTCATCATCATCATCATCATCATCATCATCATCATCATCATCATCATCATCATCATTATTATTATTATTATTATTTGCAGAGTTGGCTGGATCTGCAGGGACAATTTAGCAACCTGTGTGGTTGGCCACCTTGAAGGATCTAGGTCACCTAATCCATCTTTGTCTTGCAGACTTCAGCAAGAGATTCCTGATCACCCTCCACGGCTTTTTGAATGCTCCAACAAAACTGGACGTTTTGTGGTCATTGAGATAACTGACTTTACTCAAGATGATCTGAGTGAAAGTGATGTTATGCTGCTGGATACTTGGGACCAGGTGATATTAGGGAGCAGGAGAACCTCCTTATATTCAACCTCTATTGTTTTTTTAAGATGTGCTGTAATTCATATCTCTGATACCTCCATGTTTAAATCTTGCTGATTAGAAAGTTAAAGGCAGTTTTGGACACTTTAGTTCCCTTTAGCGTTGAACAGTTGAGTTATATTCTAAGATACATGAAAGATAGATGATAGGTAGAAGATAGATACATGGATACATAAATAATTTAGCACTTGAGGCAAAAATTTAGCTAAAAGCAGAAAAACAAATCTATGAACTCCAATGTTCAAATATTCCAGTCTAGAGCAGGGATCTCCAATCTTGGCCACTTTAAGACTTGTGGACTTCAACTCCCAGAATTCCTCAGCTAGCTTGGCTGAGGAACTCTGGGAATTGAAGTCCACAAGTCTTAAAGTGGCCAAGGTTGGAGACCCCTGCTCTAGAGCATGCAATGTGCTTCACTCCACTGAAGCTAAATGCAAGGAGCCTTGTAATGTACCTCTGTTTAACTGAAACGTCATGTCACGAGATATATTGATGGCTACTGGTTTGGAGGGACTTGAGGGAACTCACAAAATCATGGAGGATAAAGCCTTTAATGAATGTTAATGTTAAGGACTGAGTACAACCTTGAAGAGCAGACTGCCTCAGTTCTCAAATGCCAGATATTTAGAAAGGGATGGAAAGGGAGGTGGGTTAGCCTGACCCAGAATCAACCTCATGCTCAAAATATTAAGCTCCTAAGATAACAAAAACAGCTTTTCTGACATAGGCTTCATGAAGGACAAATAGGATATAGAATGAAAATAGCCATACCACATTGTACTTCTAGATAACTGGGTTAATATACCCATAACTGTTTAGGGCAGGGTATAGCTGTCACTGTATTTCTGTGCTTCTAAAGTTGTATAAGAGCAGCTGGTAGACTCTAGGAAGAAAGGTGGAGCTCTTATATTTGACTTAAAACTGTTCATTTAGCGACCATTCAAAGTTACAATGGCACTGATAAAAGTGACATATGAGCAGTTTTCACACTTTACAACCGTTGTAGCATCCCTGTGGTCACATGATCAAAATTTCAATCAATCAATCAATCAAACGTTTGTTGTCAATGCACAACATTTGGCAATAGACTCGCATTTGTGATGCTTGCAGTGTCCCAGGGTTGCATGATCTCCTTTTGCGACCTTCTGACCAGCAAAGTCAATGGGGAAGCCAGGTTCGCTTAACAACCGTGTGACTAATTTAACAACTACAGTGAGTCACTTCACAACCGTGGCAAGGAAGGTCATAAAAATGGGGTAAAACTCACTTAACAATGGTCTCGCTTAGCAACAGAAATTTTGGGCTGAATTGTGATCGTAAGTCGAGGACTACCTGTAGTCTGACATCGTATGGAAATTTCTGTACAGTCAATGCAAACTAGGTATTGAAGCATGCAGTAGGGCAAAGATAGTCCCTGCTTGTGATTCTTTAAAGCCTCCATATCTTTCCTTATAGTGGCTGTCAGCATCTGCCACATGATTTTATTTTTATTTATTTATTAAATGTATATGCCACCCATCTCACTTCAGGGAACAGTGGTGGGATTCAAATTTTTTTTCTTCCGGTTCTGTGGGTGTGGCTTGGTGGGTGTGGCTTGGTGGGCATGACAGGGGAAGGATACTGCAAAATCCCCATTCCCTCCCCACCCCACTAACCTGCTTTCCAGTTCTGTTCTCCTGTGCAGGGCAACCAAAGAAGACCCAGCCGATCATCTGGGACTCAATGGGAAGCAAAGAATAGATGGGGGCGGGGCCAGTCAGAGGTGGGATTTGCCGGTTCTCTGAACTACTCAAAATTTCCACTACTGGTTCTCCAGAACTGGTCAGATCTGGCTGAATACCCACCTCTGCCAGAGAATGAATGAATGATTCAGAGAAGGAAAAAATGTTGTTTCAAAGAATTGTGCTAGGCTTGTACCTCTACATTCTAGAACTGCTTTCTTTGGAAATGAACTTGAATTATGATATGGCCCTGCTGCTCCCTAAGTTTAAGAGAAGGCCAACGTATCCTTTCACGAGAGTTCACAACTGATGGCCCTTCAGCTAAATTTGAACAACTGACTGGAAAAATATTAAATTTGGGGAAAGTATTTTTATTGACTGGGAATGAGGAAACTTGTGGCCCCTTCAGATTTTCCTGCAATCTCAGCATGGGGTAGCTAGGCAGATGTGGGACTTAAATGGGAATGAGGTAGGGAAGGGAGGGGAAAAAAATAGCCTGAAATATTTTTATGTGTGTGGGTTCAGCAAACTCTCACTCAATTGTGCTATTTTTCCAAAGGGTCACTTAGAGATTTATTTCAATGTTTCAACAAACACAATGGGAATTTTAACACAATTGGTAATTGATACAATACTAGGAATTGGTCTCATATGTTTATATCACCAACCTGTATTCCCCTCACCAATTCCTAATTTAAATGCTGTTTTAGTGCAGGGGTCTCCAACCTTGGCAACTTTAAGCCTGGAGGACTTCAACTCCCAGCTGGCTGGGGAATTCTGGGAGTTGAAGTCCTTCAGGCTTAAAGTTACCAAGGTTGGAGACCCTTGTTTTAGTGTATCCACATTTACTGAAGTGAGCTCCCTTTTGTGCCTTTTAATAAAACGTGTTAGTTAGAAGAGATGTTACCAGATTCTTCTAATTTTTTTTTACTACAATAGACTGCTGTAAACTCTTCCTACAGCACTAGTTGTAAAACTCAACAGATTTTAAAACTCACGTCTAGTTAGAGTCTTGTTTCAGCAGAAGAGTTTCTAACCCTCACCATTTCCAATCTAAAAGTCTCGTCTTTTGCTCAAGTTACTTGAAAACTGCTGCTTGTCTTCTCCCCTTTCACCTTCCTCAGGTGTTCATGTGGGTTGGCAAAGAAGCCAATGAAGTTGAGAAGAAGGAGGCACTGGCAACTGCTCAGGAATATCTGCAAACCCACCCTAGTGGGCGGGAGGTTGATACTCCCATCCTAGTGATTAAGCAAGGTTTTGAACCGCCCAACTTCACAGGCTGGTTCCTGGCTTGGGATCCTAACAAATGGAGCGTACGTGAAAACTACAGTATATCTAAAACACATAGTTTCTTATTTTCTGAGGTTTATGACCTCAGCCCTGGAATTGTTCTGACCAAGGCTTCCGTAGACAATAACAATCACACGCTGTTCCCAAAAATCATTTTTTAAATTTCAACAGCTGTGAATTATATGCATTCAGCCCGTAATGAGTCTCAAATAGTTTATGAGTAGTCCAACAGAAGTCTGCCACAGTCTTCCAGGATGAGGCTGATAAGCACCCAGCTTTATCTCCCTTGAAATGCTGCCAATGACTAAATTGCCAATTAGCTGTACAAGGCCAAATGGAGCACAAAATCAACACGGAGCTTCAGAGTTTAAACCGACCAAAACGAACAAAGTTGCTTCCTGCAAAGGCTCATGTCCCTTTGCTCTTCCTTTATGTCTAATGGGAGGGGCCAATCATCTCCAAGCCTTACCCCTGAGTCGCCCCTTCTATTTATTTATTTATTTGATTTGTCAATCGCTTACAAGATTTTGTCTTAACTGTTCTTGCCTTCTGGCAGCTCTGCACACATGTGCACTGGGAACAGGCTCCCCTTGTTCCTCTGCCTCGCTGATGTCAGATTCTGGAGGCTCCAGAGTCAGCACATAACTCTCAGATGGTCCTGGCCCCATCTCTGTGTCGGACGCAGATCCCTCATCCGACCTTCCCCAGACTCTAGGACTGGCCCATGTTCCTCCCCACTGCAAACCGCCAGCAGACCACAACAGGAATATTTGATTGGAAGCCATCAGCATACAACTTTTTAAAATGAATAAAACACATATTTTGTGTATTTGGATATTTAGTGTTACAAATATTTGATTTATCTATTCATTTATCATATTTAAGAACCGTGCATCTCCCTGAGAGTATTATTAGTATTAGAAACTGTACCTGTATGTCCAAATTTTGTTAGGTGTATATAGAATTTCTCCATCTAATGTTGAAAGAGAATTTAATCCACAACCGAATCCAACATTTGATAGCCATATTGAACATTCCAAGGGTTAATATACTACTTATCATTCCAGTACAATACTCTTATAATAAGGGACTGCCAGGGCAGAAGTTCCTCCTTCCCATTCTTTTCAATGGGAGGAAAGGCACGTAAAGCACCTCTTGAACTGGTGTGGTGTGACCAGGGTGTAGTGCAAATTGGTAGATTTTTCTCAACTTCCCAGTTTATAGTTGAGAGTGACTCTCCTCTGCGTGTATATCACAAATTCAGTCCCCAGCATTCATATTTAATGGTGAAATCATTCTCTAAATGATGGGGTGTTGTGTTTTTTGTAGGAAGGGAAGACGTACGAGCAGCTGAAGAAGGAACTGAGAGATGCCAATGACGTTATCAGAATCGCAGCTGTAAGTCAGTTTGCTTATCCTGGGAAAACCACTGCCCACGATTAAGCAATTGGCTGGAAGAGAAATTGGAAACTGCGGTATTTCAGTCATATCCAGTCACTGATCCTATGAGTCCAGAGGTGGAGATGTAATGATCCTTCAGATGTTGTTAAACCCTGGTGCACAAAAGATACCAGGCATTATGGGAATATACTAGACCCGTGATGGCGAACCTATGGCATGCGTGCCACAGATGGCACGCAGAGCCATTTGTGCCGGCACGCGAACTGCACGCACTTACCTCACTGTGCATGCTTGCACCTCACAGCTGATTTTCTATGGGTTTGAGGGCTTTTTCGGCCTCCCAGAGGCTTGAGGAAGGCTTCTGCAGGCTTTGCAGGCCGAAAACTAGCCCTGTTTTGTCACTTCCTGTTTTTCCCAAAATACCGGAAGTGGCGAAACAGGGCTAGCTTTTGGCCTGCAAAGCCTGCAGAAGCCTTCCTCAAGCCTCTGGGAGGCCGAAAAAGGCCTCAACCCTGCTGAAAATCAGCTGTGAGACGCAGTGCAGGTAAGGGGGTGATGGTGAGGGTGGGGGTGGGGGAATTGCACACGCATGCATAGGGGGCGTGGGGGGTGCACATTGCTTTCTGGGTGCTGGCACGCAAGCATGCAAGTACGCGTACAATTTTTGGCACAGGAGCCCAAAAAGGTTAGCCACCACTGTACTAGACGTTAAAATTCAGTTAACAGTACCAAAGGAACATATGTGATCCGAGGTGATACATTTCCTGTATTTTCTATAGTAGCTCTCCATGGCCTCAGATAGAGAGGCTTTCTCAGAAGCTGCTTCCTAAGATCCTTTAAACAGGAAATGTTGGAAACTTGAAAACATGATTTGCCTATGAGCTCTGGTCCCGTTACATGCTCCATCCTGCAGCCTTATAAACCACTGTAGCACACTGGGCTCATGCTGATGCACTTTTCTTCATTTTTCTCTATCCATCTCTTCCTCTTAGCTTCCTCAGTACTTCGGTTAAGGCAGCTTTGGATTGATGACATGTTTTTGAATTGCCTGTGCAAAAGTCATCCCTGAGCTTGTGTGCTGCTGAAAGATGGTGGCAGTGATAGAATAATTTAAAGCTCCTGTTAAGACCAAAGGATCTATTTTCAGAGAAGGGTTTTCCACAACATCCTACACAGTTCATTGTTACTTTTCCTCCCAAACACCTTTACTGGGGACCAGCTGCTCTGCCTAATCTCTGCATCAGGCACAACTTGTCCCCAAAGCAGAGAATCAGCAGGAGAAAACACCTAAAACAGTGAGAACACGGGGTAGAAAAAGTGATTCTTACTCTTTAAATTAAGCCATTTGGTATTTAACAATGAGGTATGACTAAATCTTTGCAATAGGATAAAAGAGGACACCAGCAAACATTAGGCTAAAAGAGGGATTAGGGAACCTGTGATCTTCCATAAACTTTAGCTACAATTTCCAGCATCATTTATCATTTATTGTTATCTAGGGCTGCATCCGGAGAGGCCACATAATGTCTTTTCCCTGCTATTGAATGTCTTGCCAATAACCTCTAGATGTTTTGGAAAACCATTCTAGCAGGGGACCCTGGGAGTTTTTGTTCCACTTGTTTTGAGGATACCAGAAGGCTGGTCCAGGAGACAAAATTTTCAGCAAGCTTTTAAGATTCTGCTGTGCTCTATTTAGGATGACAGACTTGAGACCCTGAGCAGCAGCAAGAGTGCAATCTATCCTCTTGAAGTTCTGCTTTCCAGCCTGGAGGACTTGCCCAAAGATGTGGATCCTGCTAAGAAGGAGGTGAGTCCTATTAAGCATTTGCCACGGGCTGAGAAATGTAACCAGACTTAACCTCAAAGATTCCATAAAGGCATCCCTTAAATGAGTTGTTTTAGAACTGAGGGGCAGGATTTACCATTTTAAACTTGCAGGTAGTATATTCCCAATTCTCATGGCTGTACAAGTCAGCTCCAAATATTTTGGATTATATCTGGTAACATGCCAGGCTTCTCTTTTTTTTGTATAATTAAAAAAAAAATTACAATGAAAAACATAAAAATTCAATATCTATATAAACAGCCAGGTCAGGCTTCTGAAGGCATAAACGGCAGATTAAGAGATAAACCTGGACTTAAAACACATGCACACACCTCACAAATAGGGATTTCAGAAGCTTGAATTGCAACTCACTGCCAAGTATATCTCCCCAGATCTCATTCATCTACAAAATTAGTATCTCAGGAAGGATTCTAGCCCTAATTCTCTCATTGAAGGCTTATTTTTCCCTGTTATATAGTCAGCCTGCAGTTAAATAACTGTGACAGCACGTATTAATTCCTTTATCATTACCTCAGTCAATTTTTTTAGTTGTTTGCAAAAGGTTTCTCATGACAGCATCGTTATGTTTTTCAGTGCATAATGTTCAGTGTGGTTAAGCCCTTTACGTTTCAATAGGATAAACTATCCAGTGTGGTTTCTTCCTGTAATCAAAATAAGTCTCTTAAAAGCAATTAGCATGATTAATTGAGTCTGGTGGGATCTGTAGAGCTAATTTTAACAGAATTGGGAGAAATCCCATTGTTTCTACACTCTGCACCAGCCTCATCCTTCTTACTCATTTCTTGTTTTTTCCCCCATCCATAGAATTTCCTGTCAGATGATGATTTTATGAGAGTCTTTGGAATCCCCCAGGAAAAGTTCGCTGCCCTCCCTACTTGGAAGCAACTTCATATGAAAAAAGAAAGGGGTCTTTTCTGAGAAAAAAAGAAAATATGGCATTTCTCAAACTGAAAAAAGAAACCATCTTTCTTGGGTTTCTCATATGTTAGAGAAGGAGCCAAGTCCAGAAGCAGCTTCCTTCAGGAGCTGTCTTTCTTTTAAGAGCGTTTCCATATTGGGCCTAAGTACATTCAAAAAGTTGTTTAAATCTATTAAGGGCTGCTGCTGTCCAGGAAGTTTATTCTCCCCGCTGTCATCGACTCTCTTGTTAGAGCCTCCATTAGCAGAAAACGCACTGCTTGTGAAGTAAACTGAACTACTGAAACTCGGCAGATCCACTAGTTTGGGCAAATATCTACCCTATAAATAGCAACTAGGTTGATCCCCCTGGAAATCCAAGCTTTTTGGCAGGGCTACTGCTTTGAAGCATGTATTGTTATATGAGCATCATTAAATATGTGAATAGTACCTTACTTGCTCTGACCTTTATCTATTTTCAAGGAATATAGGAACTGTGAAAGGGAGACTTTTGAGGCGTTCTTGGATTACAACTCCCATTATTCCCAATGACTATGCTGGTTAGGAGACATGGTGGGTAGAATGCAATATTGCAGGCTAATTAGAGCTGTTAGGAATTTGATCCTGATCAGCTCACGGTTGACTCAGCCTTCCAACCAGGGCCGTCTTAATAGCGTTATGGGCCCCCGGCAAAGCAGTATACTGGGGCCCCTGTGACAACTACTCACAGGAATAAAAATAAAACATATATTTGCATGTTAGTATTAATAAAAAATGCAGTAAAATATAATAAATATGTTGCTGTATTTATATGATACAAGGTGCATTGAAGGGTTAACACTTAGAGATTAGTATGGGGCCCCTATGCTTGTGGGGCCCACGGGCAAGTACCCATCAGGTCCATGTGTTAAGACGGCCCTGTTTCCATCCTTCCAAGGTCAGTAAAATGAGGACCCAGATTGTTGGAGGCCATATGCTGATTCTGTAAACCGCTTAGAGAGGGCTGTCAAGTACTGTGAAGTGGTACATAGGTTCAAGTGCTATTGCTGTTGCTATTGGTATGGATGGGTACTTGAGGCTATCCATGAATCACAGACTCACCTTCGCCTTTTAAGGTTGCACACAAAGGGCCCTGGATTATAGACGCTTCATTACAGAAGTTTAGCAAGGCGATTGTTCTTGCCCTTGCCCTTTTTAAAATGATACGTGAATTTGTATTACCCATGAATAAAACTAGCAAATCCTAGTTAAAGTAACCAGAATGACGTTGCATGTGGGTACCGAAGATGTCCATCCTACATTGTGCAAAAGCCAGTTTCAGCATGGGTTACTAAACATACCAGTTTGTCTACAACAGTGACACAGTAACCTGTTACATTGTTCAAACACTACAAACTACAGCAGGAAACAGAACGTGATCTTCTATTAAAGAGGAGCCATTCTTCTGGTGGACGGCAGCTACAATGTCCCACTGCTGCTATTCCAGACACTTTCAGAGGGAGTAGGGCAAGAAAAATTTAAGGCCTTAGTTTATTTATTGGTAGTAACTACATTAAAGGGACTTAACAGCTGACTTAAATAGAAGCAAGAAGGTAATTCTAGTCTTCATTGTTAACGCACTACAACTGAGGATAGTTGTTCCTGCGCTCTTCTGAGAAGGGGGCTGTAGGAAGTTTCCAAGGGGTATAGGGAATTTCTGTTCTTCATGATTCAGCCACTTACATCACAGACAATTCTCTCTCATTTGGTGTCTTCCGGATTCCTGTCAGTCCCGGTCTCAACTTGTCATTGGCATTTGGAAAAACCCACCCCTTCCTTCCCCCTCATGAATCCTTTACCGTATTTATTTTACTGCTTCTTCATAAAGATACTTCATTAATCAGAATAACAAGAGTTATTAACTACTCAGCAAAATAAATATTCTACCCTTCTGGTTAAAAGCTTGAAAGGTATGCAAAAGGGACATGCCATTTGCTGACAGTACGTTTCAAAGAATCCTACTGATTTCACTTACAGAAAATAAAGACAGATTTGTCACATTTCAGAATGCTAATGCGAACAATATGATGGGCTTGAATCAGAGCCACAACCCTCATAAATTTACCATTACAATCACGGAAGGAACTCGTACTTTATTTGTCACATTAACATCTGTTTGCCATATTTTGTTGATCACATTCTACAAAAGCCTTTTCTGCGTTTTCGGAAGACATCCGATGTTCTTCATTCTTGGGTTTAGACATAGCATTACTGGCATTACCATTACCAGCTACTTCTGTGAATCGCTCTCAAGCCCAAGCTAGTCTGACATTTCCAGTCTGACAAACCAATCTTGCCTAGCTTGATTCAGACAACTCTGGATCTTCTCCACATTCGAACCGCACAAAATCCAACACAGACATACCAGTTGGCTGAAGGTACTGTCCCAAGGAAATAGTTGGCTCCATAACATATGGCTGGGCAAGCATCTTTGTTTCAGATTCATCTCCGGGTTCGTCTTCCGGGGAGCCCACAGAGAGAGGGGCCATCCCTACCACATGCTGGGCCAGTCTCCTGCTCAGTTCTGTCATGTCAGACTTTGGGTCTTCCTCCGAGGAACTGCAGATCACCAGGGCGCCATATTTGCCAAATAACATGTTAGAAAGCAATGAGCTGCTTTCGGAGGGTGACCCGTGGACGTAAGAGCCAATGAAGAAATCCTCAGGCACCGATATGCATGCTGCCCTCTTAACAATCATGTTCTCGCCTAGCTTGCCTTTAAAAGAAAAGGGACAAAAAATTAAAAAGGGGAGGAGAAGCAGGACAGCATTAACCACTAAAGGTGCAGAGACCGTTTCAGGGTTCACCAACAGGTGGCAAAGCAACAATATGAGTAAGATGGAATATTTGAAGAGTCCCTTTAAAATTAGGATAGTAGCTTAACAGTTGGATGTCCCACAAATGGCAGAGACTGGACTGGATCTCTTTAGGCCAATTATTCTTTCTCAGTCCAACCTCCCTCTCCCAAGGATGTTGCAGACGGAGGAATCAATGAGAAGAAGCCTACGTGTAAGTTGCCTTGAGCTCTTGGGTGAACAGGCAGGATATAAATCAATAGAATACTACATCTCTCCATCATCTGTCATAAATTCCATCCATTCAAAAGTAAAACACAACACATGAAAACAGGAAATTGCCCCTTCTGCTCATTGCTGGCTATTTAACTGGGCACCAAACACTCACCTATTGCCAGAGCAAGTTGGTCAGTAAGCAAAGATCCGCCTGGTCCTGTCCTGAGTTGAGAAAGCTCATCAGAATTTAAGAAACGCTAGAAAATATTCAAGCATGGTGTCAATTAATTTTTTTTTAATGGAAACCTGCAAAGTTTTGGACTAGTTTTGAACTAGGGACTAGTTCCTTTTAACGACTCGGCTGTATGCATTGCTTTTCTTCTGATGTGGTAAGGAATTTGGAATAATAAAAAATGGAATGAAGAGAAAGGTGCCAGCCACATCAGCAGCAAATTGTCAGCAAGAAGCAGTAGTCCAGCAACAATAACAAAGGGATTCTACAGTATTTTCCTGAAGTATTTTTCTTTTATCCAACTCATCCAATTTGCCACTCACGAATAGAAATAGGACCGTTGTGCTCTTACAGCAAATCATATCTAGAAAGCTTCAGAGATTACCAGCTACTGGTTTTTAAAAGTTATTTAACTTAAAAATATATTTAATTTTTTTTTAAAGACCATCTGCTATCTAGCTAATGTAGTGCTGGTTACAAACCAAGTTAAACAGTAGAATCATTAAAGAAACAGTAAATAAGATTTAAACACACATTTTAAACACACATTAAGTCCAACAACACTGGTGGACGAGCACTTGACAAGAAGCCTAACTGACTTGTAGGTGCTATTCTTTTCTTGGAAGGCAATGAGCAACAGAATTACTGAGGAAGCCTCCTTCGTTCTAGCCCAGTTTCTGATGGAGATGGGAACAGGACATTCAATCAAAATATAAGATGGCCATTAACCACTGTCAAAAGTGGCAGAATTTCCAGAGCCTTTGAGACATGCTGCTAGATATTCTTTAGCTTCACTGAACAGATGATGCGTGTAAACTCTGTACCTTTCCTGACAACTTCTAACTCTATTTAAAAAATGAGAAAATAAGCTCATGACAAAATAAGCTTGCGAAGAGGCCAAAATCACACATCAGAGACTGTGAGTCTTACCTACATGCATACTAAATGTATATGCTACGCATTTCACTATTGAGAGTGATGCTGGGCTGCCTATATGTACCAGGCAGGGCCTCCGCCCAAATGAGGTGTTTTTTTTGAGGGGAAGGTTTCTATGTCGTACAACAGGACTGAGGCTGCATTTTTAGCCCAAGGGCTGATCTCCATCTCACTGCATAGCAGTGTTTTGCAAAGGAACATTAATGCAGGACTTGTGTGCAGGAACTTGTGGAATCGAGATACCTGATTCCATTGCCGAATCCTTGCCTGCAAAAAGCTGCATTATGCGGGAAGGTTCATGTGCAAAAACTTGTGCTCTCAACAGAGAGATGCTAAAAATGCTACCTGGCTACTGCTTGAATATGGTAAGTTTGACAGAAGACTAACACAAACACGGGGTGTAGTATAATTATGCCCCCAAAAGGAAAAAGCTGCAAGGAAAATGAGCACTACAGCTTTGTTTTATTAACTAATTATCTTTTAAAATCACACCAGTTTCTCTCTTGCATATGCTTAGCAACCAGTATCTAAAGAGGTGCAACATGACACTGGGACACCAAGAAAGAATTCTCTGCAGCTCCACTATTTCAACAACACTTTTTGCTATAGCAAAGGTAAAGAACCTACAGACACAGAAGGTTGTGTAGCCTATGAGAATTCTCTTTTGTTTCACTGCTAGATTTTGACAATAGTCATAATCGGTGGCATGTTTTATAGCATTTTAAGGTAAGCAGCACTTGAAATCTGTGTGTTATGAGCTACTTTTCACACAACTCAAAAAGAAAAAAAAACACTACAATAACAAAACTGTCCACATCTCAAAATAGAACAAAAACCCCAGACCGATTGATATACAAATTCTGATTATTTTGCATCATTGGCCCATGTACTATGGCCATCACCCCACCAAAAGATGTCAACAATGGACCCTTGCCATGAAAAAAAACCCTGAGCCATCCCTGTCCTGGAGCATAAAGCTCCTATGTTTTCTGGAGAGTTTTATTCACCTTAAGTGTGGAACATTTTCTAGCCTGCAAAAAAAAAAAAAAAACAGAGAATGGTGGATTCAGGCTAAAAAGATCCTGAATAAGGAAATAGGCTAGATTACTTGAGGTTTTCTCACAATATAGCAATATATGAAATTATAAATAAATAAATTTCATTCATTTACTTAATAGATGCAAGGCATGGGTAGATGCGAGGCAATTTTGCCACAAGGTGCATTTTTCTTCTAAGGACTTAATGCCAATGAATCATTGCATTTCTGCAGGCGTTTCTGAAGATAGCATCACTTAGTATGGGGAATACATACCTGTTTTCTATTATTTCAAAATACATACCTGTTTCTGATCAGGAATGCACTAGTTTTTAGACTAAGTCTTATGTGCCATGCTGGCCAGCCTAAAAAGCTACCTTTGACATCTACATTTTTAATTGCCCAACTAAAGTTTTGTTTGAAGGTGCTCCTAAAGAACCAATCAGCAAAAACACTTAAATGAAGTGCTTTGAAACATTAGTATCATTTCTTGAAAATTACCAGATAATTTTGAGGTTCCAATACATATGTTTACATCATTCTTACCTTAGCATACGTGTTTGACTGGTCTATGGTCTCCTTATGGTGAATCATTGTTCCAATAGCTACTTGCTGAACCAGCTGTTGAAATTTAACATTTTGGGCCACAAAATCCGTCTCACAGTTTACCTGGCAGAAAAGCATGGATATCTCACCAGCAGTTATATTACTAAAGAGGATAATTGATAAATACTATTTTAATGTCCAAAAATAGCTCTCTGTTTACTGCGTGTTCAATACTACTAGTATTGACCTACTTCTAAAGATAGTCCCACCATTGTAAGGTTTGTGCTTGTCTATTGAGAACTGGATGTAAAATGGCCGCTAATAGCTGTCCCCCACAAGACTAAGAGAAAATGAAAATGGTTGCCAAACCGCTGCAGCTATCTCTTTATCTTTAACACAGACTCTGAGAAGCAGGATCCCAGCACCATATCATTTTATTCAATGCCAGTATTGCTCAACAAAAACAATAAAATAAAAGGGGAAAACCCAAGGAAGTTAAGCACACCATGTGTTTAAAAACCTATGACCAGTGAACTGACCTATGCTTTAGATAAATTACATTTCCTGATATTTGAATCTGGGAAAAGCCAGGAATATTTCCTGCATTGCCTCAGCAGTCTCAAAAGCAAGTATTTATGTTTTATAGTGTTACTCGGGAGACATAAAGTGGCTTTTTAAGGAGAGCGCTTGCTTCCAAACTTATACCCTTTTAGGAATTACAGCAAACTATAATGCAAACGTTTGTCTCTCTTTGTCTTTGACTTTTCGCTATCCCTGATCACCAGTCCTGCTGCCTGTGGTCAGAGAGCAGTGATGCAGAGACCTCTTTCAAATTCAAATTATACCATTGTGAATTTGAAATAGGCCATTTTAGAATTTTGGAAGCAGTAATTTTAAGTTTGACAGGCAGTGAACAACACAAAAATACAATTCAATAAAGCCATTTAAAGCAGTAAACTGCACTGAGGCCCTGATAAAATCATCCAACCACCCCATGCCATCAGTTGTAAATATTCTGGCCTCAGTGCCTGGACAAGGTCTTCATCCATTAGGTCAAAGGAAAGACTTACCTCTACCATTACGGCTGAGCTTCCCTCTTGAAGCAGCCCTATTAGACCTTCTTTGGTCTTCCGCCCTTGAAGTTTCAACGCTTTGCTCCATCCCTCCTTCTGTGCTTGTTCATGCAACCAGATTTCAGCCTTTGAAGACAAACCTCAGCATGAGAGATAATCTAATCATTCGCCCATCTATTCACCCATACACATGTAGTCCTCGACTTACAGCAGTTCGTTTAATGACCGTTCAAAGTTACTACGGCATTGAAAAAATTATGACTTATGACTTGTTTTCACATGACCGTTGTGGCATGACCATGGTTACATGATCAAAATTCAGGAGTTTGGCAACTGATTCAGATCGACGTCTGGTGATCGTGGGATTACCTTTTGCAACCTTCTGACAAGCAAAGTCACTGGAGAAATCAGATTTACTTAAAAACCATGGTATTAATTTAACCGTTGCAGTGAATGACTTAGCAAATGTGGCGAGGAAAGTCGTAAAATGGGGCAAAACTCACTTAACAACTTTCTCATTTAGCAACATAAATTTTGGGCTCAGTTGTGGTCGTAAGTTGAGGACTACCTGTATATATAGAGAAAAGGATATATAATCCAGAAGCAAATTCAGAGAAGACAAGATAAATTAAACCATCAAACATCTGACAAGGGAATTACCACCCATTCTGATCTAGAGACAGACACATGTTAAAGGGATCATGCAGAGGTGGTATTCAGCAGGTCTGACCAGTTTTGGAGAACTGGTAGCGGAAATTTTGAGTAGCTCAGAGAACCGGCAAATACTACCGCTGACTGGAGATTTTACATTATCCTTCCCCTGCCACGCCCATCAAGCCACGCCCACAGAACTGGTAGTAAAAAAATTTGAATCCCACCACTGGGCTCATGTAAATAGGGCATTGAGGGATATATAAATATTGGCAGGAATAATGTTCAAGAAACAAAGAATGCCCACTTCCAATATCCCCCAGGGACATTGTTTAATTGAGGGGATATTAGATAAAAACAAATGTATTTTCCCATTATACTTCTACAAAAGTGAATAGCTCTGAACATGTCCCTATTGCAAAGATATTTTGTAAGTAGAAAAAAAATCACTGAAAAGTTCCTCAGTCACATTCCAGTTTTTCCCATGTATGGATTTTCAGAGTAGCAGGAATAGCAGTGGGCGGTTCCATATCTGAGCACTTCCCTTCCTAATCACTCTTTAACTGTATAAGGTTTGCACAGAAAAAACAATACCAAAAATGTGATTTTTATAATTAAAACTGCAGAAAAAAACAATTACTACCAATCTGCCTTCATTGAGGACCTGTACACTGCATAGTCAAAAAGAGGCAGTGAAAATATTTACAGACCCCTCACATCCTGGACATAAATTGTTTTAACTCCTACCCTCAAAACGACGCTATAGAGCATGGCACACCAGAACAACTAGACACAAGGACAATTTTCCCCCGATCGTCATCACTCTGCTAAATAAATAATTCCCTCAACACTGTCAAACTATTTACTAAATCTGCATTACTATTACTATTAAGCTTCTCAATGTTCCTATCACCCATCTCCTCCCACTTGTGACTGTATGACTGTAATTTTGTTACTTGTATCCTTATGATCTATATTGACTGTTTCCTAGTATGATTTGATTGCTTATTTGTACCCTATAACTATCATTAAGTATTGTACCTTATGAATATATCTTTTATTTTTATGTACACTGAGAGCATATGCACCAAAGACAAATTCCTTGTATGTCCAATCATACTTGGCCAATAAAGAATTAAAGTAGCATGGATTCACAAGGTAAGAAGAAACAAGAGCCAGTAAAAATTTAATTATATTTACTCCAGCCTAAATTCTCTAATGTCAATAAGATTTACTGTTTTGTCAGCAAGCACAAGATTGCTGCTTTAAGACAAAATTGTACCTCAGATTTTAAGACAGGAATTTTTTTTTGCAGCAGCATGCGGGGGAGAAAGAATGAGAAAATGAAAGATATGGATTACAATATCATACACACAGAGAAATTATTCTTACTTCTTCAATATTATCATCGTATTTTTCCAAGGCTTTCTTGCAGTTCACAAACGAATAGCCAGTTTTCTTCCTAAGTTTCATCAGTGCTTCCTTTGCTGCCAGGACAGGAATGCCAGGATGAAGGAAACGAGGCAAATGCCATTGCTGAATGGGGAAAAACAGCAATCAAATGAAAAGGCTTGACAAAGTTCTGTTAGAGAAAGCATATTCCCAAAGAGAATGTGCAGGTACCAATTCATCTGCAGCCAAGGCTATCTTTTGATCTGGTGAGAACCTACAGAAAAGAGACGCTTTTCTCTTCTCAGATGCTGAAGAAATGTAATCCACAGTGCCAAACAGTCTTCTGAAGCATGGAAAAAACCTCAGGTTTTTCCCAACCATCTGAAGCTTGGAGTATGGGAACAAATTTCTATTCTTTATTACGTTTGTAGAGTTGTAATAAACTACTCTAGGAAGCTTACAATACAAAATACAACACCTACAAAATCACAATGTATTTAATAAGTTAAAAACTGTTAACACACAATTCCATTAGAAAACATCCAACTTTAATTAGCTTTTCCTTGGAGAGGACCTGCATACTGCATTGAGGACCTGAGTTTTTCACTGAGGACCTGTATAATGCACGAGTCAAAAAGAGGGCTGTGAAAATATCTACAGACCCCTCACATCCTGGACGTAAATTGTTTCAACTTCTACCCTCAAAACACTATAGGGCACCTAGACATAAGAAGGACAGTTTTCCCCCCCAAATGCCATCACTCTGCTAAACTAATTCCCACAACACTCAAATTATTAAGATTGTATTACTATTACTCTTCTCATCCTTCCTAGTACCTATCTCTTCCCATTTATGACTATAACTGTGCTTGTATCTTTACAATTTATATTGTTTTATCTGTTTTCTTAGTATGATTTGATTGCTTATTAGTAACCTATGACTATCACTAAGTATTATATCTTATAATTCTTGATGAATGTATTTTAATTTTTCTCTATATACACTGAGAGCATGTGCATCGAAAACCAATTCCTTGTGTGGCAAATCACACTTGGCCAATAAAGAATTCAATTCAGTTCAATAGATAAGCAAATCAACCTCCAAAGCTCCTTTTCAAAAATATAGTTTTTACTACTTTTCTAAAGAATAACATGGTATGGACCATTTGCACTTTTGGAGGGAAAGTTTTCTAGAGTAAAAGCAACTGTTGAAAAGAACTGCCTGCAGGGATGCCCACTGTCACCCCTTCTCTTTATTCTTACCTTAGAAAACTTATTGGAAAATGTTAGGAAAAATGTAGAAATCAAAGGGGCTTTAATTAAAAAGGAACATTATAAGGTACAGGCATTTGCCGATGATATAGTATTTTTTCTGAAAGATCCAGAGGATAGGGGAGTAAAAATAGAGGAATTTGGCAAGGTCACAGGCCTTAAGATTAATAAAAACAAAACAAAATTATTGACTAAAAATTTAAAAGATAAGCAAAAAAAAAAGAATTAGAAGGAAAATTGGGAATGCAAAGTGTGAAAAGGTAAAATATTTAGGCATTTGGTTAACAGCAAGATGCTCTTCAATCAAAAAAGATAACTATGACAAATTAATAATACAAATCAAAAAAGAATTGGAAATGTGGGGGAAATTACAGCTATCACTACTGGGAAAAATTGCGGCAATTAAAAATACTGTATCTTTTTCAAACTGTACCAATAAGATTGGATAAAACCTTTTTTAGAGGATTAGATCGAATAATAAGTAAATTTGTTTGGGATGGGAAAAAACCTAGGATAAAAATGAAATTGTTACAGGACAAAAGAGAAAGGGTGGCTTTGGACTCCCTAACTGGGAAATGTATTATCAGGCTGTGGCTATGGTATGGATTAAAGATTGGATCAACCTGGAAAATAGAAGAGTATTGTCGATAGGTCACGACTTGCAGAGAGGGTGGCATAGTTTCCTATGGGATGGGAAATGTAAACAGCATGCATATTTGCAGAGACACATGATTAGAGATTCATTAATTCAGACATGGAACAAGATTAAAAAGAATCATTATACTAAAATACCGAATTGGTTGTCAACTATGGAAGCACAAATCTACCCAAATGTAATGGATCTGGGGAAAAAGAGGAATTACAAAGACCTATCAGACACACAAGGAAGATTAAAAACAAGACAAGAATTACAGCAACAAAATATAAAGATAGATTGGTGGCCATATATGCAAATTCAGGTGAGATATCAGAAGGACAAAGAACAATTTGGTTTCTGCATGGAAAAGCATCAATTAGATAAAATTCTACAAGAAATGGAAAAGAAAATGATTTCAAGAATATATATGTCCTTCTGATATTTCTACTAGATTTTAAAATGGAAGAGGAGGTGGTCAAAGAGACGATGGTGGTATGGGCGAAAAATATTGGCCATAATATAGACCTGGAAAATTGGGAGAATGTGGGGATCAAATTACACACTAATTACATCCACAGCATACAAGGAAAATCAATACAAAATGTTCTACAGATGGCACCTTCCTCTTGCTAGATTGGCAAAAATGTTTAACTCAGACCCAAATTGTTGGAAATGTGGAAAAGAAAAAGGCACTTATTTCCATACCTGGTGGACATGCCAGGAAGTGAAAAAATATTGGAATACAATTAAGACACTGGATAGAAGAAATCACGAATCAGAAAATTGAATTTAATCTGGAAACTTTTTTATTAGGTATAGTAACACAAAAATGCAATAAAACAGATATATTATGTTACATATATTAACAGCTGCAAGGATTTCGTATGCACAACTCTGGAAGGAGGCATGGTTATAAAAAAAGTAATAGATTGTATAGAGATGGACAGGCTAATGATGAAACTAAAAGACAGAGAAGATTCAATTTATTCTAGGGCCTGGGATGCCTGGTATGAGTGGTTTAGAAATAAAAATAAAATGGCAATTAGGAAAAGAATGAGGAAATATGTAAATATACCATGGAGAAGATTGAGATGTAAGGATAAAAGATATTGATTTATAGTAAGAGCAAGATGTAATGGTAAAGGAATAAGTAAATATATATACTGAAAAAATGTGAGGAGATGCAAAAGATGTCTTGATGTTGATAACAATGTATAAAGTTTTATTTTATGTTTTTAAAATCTGGAAGCTTAATAAAATTTATTTTTTAAAAAAGAAAATAACTGCCTGCAACCCAGCAGAGGTGGCTCCTCTTTCTTGCTGTTCACAGGGAATGGAAAGATGGAAGATCCAATCTGGGTTGGCCAACGGGACCAGAGGTTTACTCTTCCTCTACTAAACCTCTGGTCCTAGTGACCGACCCACATTGGATTCTGCAACATTATCCTGGGACACACATATTTTCCTTCATTTGTGGGCAGATTCAATTTGAAGATGGTCCAGAGAAACCTGAGACTCAAGCTCTTCAAGGTTTTACAGATTAAAACTAACAATTTGAAGTGTACCCATAAGTCAATGCAGCATAGAATTGATGTCATGTGACTATAGCAGCTCTTAATTGCCAGCAAAATTGTCGATCATTTTGCACCGACTGCAGTTTCCAAATAATTCTCAAGGGCAGCCCTACGTAAATCCCATGGAAGAAGTTCACCCTTGAGATGATGAGGACATGAATTAGATCTTCCAATTTCAACTAACCCCCATTAGTGAGGCACTGAATTGACTTACTGTGCCATCGTGTCAGCCTTGATTCCGAGTGACTGACTAGACAAGTTCCTGCGGTTTTTTTGGTAAGAGTTTTCGGAAGTGGTTTGCACTATCCCTTGGAGCTACGGGGGACGGGACTGGCCCCAAATCATCCAGCTGGCTTTGTACCCAAACAAGGCGGGACTAAATCTCACAGCCTACCTCTTTCTAACTTGGTGCCTTAAAAACCACTACACCAAATTATAATTTATATTCTTCCATTCTATAACAAAGATGAACGGAAGATTCATCCTAGATTTAATTATAGACTTTGGAAATAAAAAAATTAAAATGAAATGAAATTTGAATCGCAGGCGGAAATAGGAAAGCCTCACGTTCAGTTCCCACGCAGACAATCTTTTTGTTTTAAAGGCAAAGAGGAGCCTTCCCCTAGCAAAAGAAACGTGGGAACCTGCTCTAGTCTTGGTGACCTGGATGGAAACAAACCGCAAGCAGAACCATTGCAGGTAAACTGGCTCAAGCTCGCCATCGCCTCCAGGCAGGCGCCCGTCTCACCTGCGGCACCAGGGCGCCCTTCACTTGCAAGGAGACCAGCGTCCACCCCAGCCCCGAAACTCGCAGCATGTCGAGGACGCGAGAATTAGACGTCATCCGCCCGCTTACGCTATGCGACAAGGGAGACTCGGCTTCCTTAGCGCGCAGAGCAGACCCGCCTCCCCTCAGCGCTGATTCGTTCTAACCCTCCTAGGCGTTTCATTGGTTGAAGAGAGACGCCGCTTGAACCGTAGAGAGGCAAAGGGAGTCAGGCCATCGCGGTGCTTGAGTTTAGACCGCTTTTTTCACCCGAAATCGGCAGCTTTTAAGATGGACTTGAATAGTATTTAATGATGCAAATATTTAGCGATTTAGCATTTGCAGTATAATAATTGACGGAGATCAAGTAATGTAAATAAAAATTATTTTAGTTTAATTATTTATTTTATTTTAGATCGGCAGTTGACAAATGATCTCAAGGGAGCCACATACGCTGGGATATATCTTCCATGCAATGCAGCGAGAATAAATAGAGTAGTTGCAGCTGTACTTTGTACAATCGATATGCAATGCAGAATCTATTTACAAAGTGCATATATATCACTGAGCATCTTTTAAGATATATACAAATTCGACTGAAACCTTGATTCCTAAATGAATGGGACAGCGTTAAAAATACAAATGCAGTGTTCCTTGCACATATAAACATCACATTCCACTTTGTATAAGTTATTGTAAAGAGGGAGACACAAAAACATCTCAAAATGAGAAAAGGCACCATGGGTTTTAATGCATATATTAAATATTCCACTTTGCCTAGCTGGTACATTGTTGAACTTCTACTTTTAAGCAAGAACCAACACTTGAATTCCACATCATTCTTAGGACTATTTTATGGAACCTTGTGAATTTCAGAGGGAACTTGAATTTCTTTCTGAGATTCTGATTAGTGATTTAACTGAGGCCTTAATTGCCACTTTGGATTGAGAGTGTGGCAGCTTTGGATCACATTGTGCCTATATGGCAGAAGTCTCCAAACTTGGCAACTTTAAGACTTGTGGACTTCAACTCCCAGAATTCTATATGGCTTGATTCCAGAGAGCCGTGATTTTCAAAGGGCCTTCTAGAAATTAAATGATAAAATGTTGCTGGAAGAGGATGAAGAGCAAAATCAGGATTTTAGTCATCGGGGTGGGGGGTGGGGGGGAAGGGAACTCCCTACTCTAGAAGCAGTCGCTAAATCCAACAACACTGGACAATTTGTCTGTTGGGGAAGTATATTAAGCTGCAGCTTTGGAGGTCATTGCCCTAGGTGTAATAATGAGATGGCATTAATCATATTTGTAGATTAATTTGTAGATCACCTCTAGCAGGACTGGGATAGAAGTAGTGTATCTATCTTAGCCTTCCTTGGGTCTCTCAGATCCCACTTTACAATATCCCAGAATTCTTGGCTTTCTCTACTCCTATTTAAGAGTTACATAAACCTGTTGGGCGAGGGTGAGGTCATCTGATAGCACAAGGTCAAGTGTCATTAGTGTGCTGATGATTGATGATAGTTTGACTCTTGACAAACCAAGTGATATTACTGAGCTTCTATCTCAGGATCTGCAGGCTCTGGGGGCCCAAATGGGGAAAAACAAGCTTAGGCTCAATCTTAATAAAACCTGAGTAGCTATGGGGTCTAACCCCCCCCCACCCCAAATCTGGGGATTTTCTATCACTGGTTCTGGATGGGGTTGCACTGCCCCAGACACAATTGGTGTGCAATTCTGTGATTACTCCTAGCCTCCCAACTTCTGCTTAAGAGTAAAAAAAGAGCCTTTCTACAAATACATCTTGTGCATCATTTGCAACCATACCTGGACCAGGAGGCCCTTAGGATAGTTTATTCATGCTTTGATCACCTTGTATTTGCACTACTGCAATGTGCTCTATGGAGCTGGCTTTGAAAAATCACACGAAGCCTACCACTGAACTGGTATGGACTGCCTTGCTACATCTGAGTAATTACAACTGGGAGAGCTGCATAAGCTCCCAGTGGATTTCTCCATCAATTCAAGATGCTGGATGTCATGCTGCATGACTCAAGGTCTAGATTATTTGTGGGATCACTTGTTTCCAATTATTTATGGACATGTTCTGAATCCTTTTCATTCAACAGTACCATCTTAGGGGACCTACAAAATGGATCTTTATTCAACCCTGTGAAAGAGCGTATCGCCTGAGATTCAGATGCCCTGACTCTGATGTGGACATATATGTTGCCCCAAGTGTGATGTGCTTCAGAGTATGTTTTTAACTTGCTGTTTTTCTCACCCAGGAGCAAATGTCAAAGGGCAGACATGCAATTCAAATAAATGAATAAACTTTCCTAAGTGCAGCGAAGAGTCTACTTCTGTTCACCATTAGAACTACTGCGTTCTGTCTTTTGCACACAAACCGTTTGTTGCCTCAGACAGCCACTTCCGAACATTCCTGCAAAAAAGAACAAAATGAGACATTCCTGAAAGCCACAACACTCCTAGAAAATACACACTCCGAAAGACGTAGTAACTTCAGATTTCTCTCATGGTTTCTTCAGGAAAAGAGGATGAAGACACAGAGAGAATGGCTCCCTCATGTTGTTAAATCCCACTGGCAATATATGCTTGTTAGTTATAACTGCTGCTGTTTCTTCAGACAAGATTCTTCCTTGCAAGGTCTGCAGATCTGTTCTTACAGAAATTAGTGAGAGATACCTAAGTTCATTCCACGCTGAATTCTCAAATCAGAGTGTTTGTTTTTGTTTTAAAAAAAAGGAAACCGAATATTCCGCTGTTTAAGACCAAAGATAGCCTTTAACCAATTTAATTCTTGCTGGTCACTTTATAGATGTTAATATTCTCGGTCTCATTCCTAAAGGTGAGTTTTGTGGTGAAGTGCATAGGGAGCAGAGTCTCAAAAAACAATGCTGTACTATGTTCCTCTCTCATTTTTGAAGAGAGATAGATAATAGACTGAGCACCGCATACATGCTGGAGAGTCCGTATCAGAAGTGGGTAAGTGTCCTTGAGGTAGACAATATCTGCGCCCAGGATGAGGTCATAATTTTGAGGAAAGTCCTTGTGGTCCAGACCCCATGATAGGGCACAAACCCTGGTTCGGGAGATGCATTGCGCAGGCAAATTCCGATGGACGTTCTCCTCTATCTGCTTCAAGGCTACAGGAAGATCTGTGATGGTTACATGGCCTCCTGAAACGGAGAAGAAAAGGAACTCTGAACAACAAAAAGCTTTCAAGGATTTAGACCAGAGGTATTCCCCACAAATTACCAAATTATCTCCAGCTATGCTAAAAACAATAAGAAGTCAGAAAGCGCAGCCTTGAGGTCCATCTGCTCTCCTTGACACATGCAGAACCTTTATTCTGCATAAAAAAAGGGAATACAAATATCATCATAAAACTTCATGTTGAATTCAGTAGTTGTATGCATAACAATATACCAACAAGAAACCATGAGATGGGATGGCATATGTAATAAAAAAAAATAAGTACAGGTAATCCTCAAATTAAACAACAGTTCACTTAGCAATCTTCAAACATACAATGGCACTGAAAAAAGCGACTTAGGGCCGTCTTTCATACTTACAACATCCCCATGGTCATGTGATCAAAATTCAGATACTTTGGCAGCTAACTCATATTTATGAGGGTTGTAGTGTCCCAAGGTCATGTGGTCACCTGTTGCGACTTTCTGACAAGAAAAGTCAATGGGGAAGCCAGATTCAGGTGAGAACCACATTACTAACTTAACAACTGCAGTGATTCACATAACTATGGCAAGAAAGGTCGTCAAATGAGGAAAATTCACTTAATGATCGTTTCACTTAGCTACAAAAATTTGGGGCTCAATTGTGGTCTTAAGTTGAGCACTACCTGTAGATTTTTAACACATTATAGATCACAATGACGCATAATCTGTCCCCATGGAACCTTCACCTGCATTACAACAGCCGAAGTTTAATTAATACAGGTTAAGTCCTCGACTTACAACCAATCCTTTAGTGACCGTCAACAGTTACAACAGCGTTGCAAAAAGTGACATGATCATATTTCACACTTACAACCATTGCAGCATCTTCACATGATCAAATTTGGGACCCTTGGCAACTGCATGTATTTCTGACATGTGGTTGCAGTATCCCAGAGTCATACATTTTGTGACCTTCTGGCAAAGTCAATGGGGAAGCCAGATTCACTTAACAATCATGTTACTTACTTAGTGAGTGCTGGTGGCACAGTGGTTAGAATGTAATATTGCAGGCTAACTCTCCCCACTGCCTGGAGTTTGATCCTGATGGGCTCAAGGTTGACTCAGCCTTCCATCCTTCCAAGGTCAGTAAAATGATGACCCAGATTGTTGGGGGGCTATATGCTGACATTGTAAACCATACAGAGAGTGCTGTAAACCACAATGGGGAGGTATACAAGTCGTAAGTGCTATTGCTACTAACTTAAAAACTGCAGTGATTCACTTAACGACTGTGGCAAGAAAGTTGTAAAATGAGGCAAAACTCACTTAACTATCTTGCTTAGCAACAGAAACTCGGAGGTCAATTGGGGTTCCCTCTCTTTGTCTGCAGTTAATTCAACATACCAAGAAGCGATGCGAGGATCCCAACAACACCTGTCCCAGCACCAAGCTCTATCACTGTCTTGCCCTGAAAGTTCACCTTCTTTGCTTCAAAATATTCACAGAGAGCTAGAGCCTTAAAAACAGATGAGGGATTAACATTTTAGAATGAAAAATTAAAAAAATGAATATATAGTCCATATGAATTATTTTTGCTTCATAGATTTCTTTTGATGCGGGCACCATGTTTCCTACTCTACTAAGTTTTTGTTTCCAAGTGGGCAATGTTTTACCAATTGTTTTGAGTTACTTTGCATTCAATTTTATTTTTACATAAATCTATTCTATTTCATCACCCTGGTTTCACACACATCAGCAAGTTATTATTACTTGCAAAATTTATTTCTCTGTCAAATTTCTGAGAAACAATGTTTTCCCAGAACAACTGAAACCCTAATGGTGGTGCTGCCAATTGGAAAATGGGAGGTCTTTTTCAGGCACATCTGGATGGCCACTGTACAATACAGAATGCTGGATGAGAAAGGGTCTTAGTCTAATTCAGGGGTGCTGGTTGGGGGTTGTGGAATTTGAAACCCACACATCTTAAAGCTGCCAAGGTTGGACATCCCAGGTCTATTCCACCCAGACCTTTATTCAATACTGGCCTAGAGGGACCTGGTGTCTTTGTTCATCCATATTCCTTGTGATTCTTCTAGGTGCTGCTTCATCTCAAGTGATCTCATCAGAGTTCATACCTAGAATGTAACAAATCTAGGAAGAATCCAGCTATTTACCACCAAATAATATATATCGGATTGACCTTTTTCTATATTTTTTTTATTGAAAGGAAAAATGGTATGATTCCCCAATATTTACATTTTTCCAAATGAGTAATTAGAGTCTATAATTATAACTAAATATACCTTGTATAAATGTATGTACAATATAATAATATCTTCCTCTAGCCCTCTCTCTTATTGTTCTTATTCAATTGCTTCCTCTTTCATATATTCATCCTGGCCTTGCTATTTATCCAAAGAAGACCCTCTTTCCTCCCTTTGGCACTTTATCTCTGCTTATCCCTAGGTACCCAACTGTCTGCAAACAACCATGATAATGAAAAATGGCAGCATGCATAAATTTATGCCAAGGTGTAAACATTACTTTTTTGTCCGTGAATTTTGACATTAGATTCATATATGGATTTCTGTCATGACATTGCTATAGTTTTCAGCTTTTCTCTCCATTGTGCGCTCCCCTCTGCAAACACCCATGATGCATTTTTATCTGAGATACCCTTTATCCTTAAGACTTTCAAAATAGTGATATGCTTGTTCAGATATGCTAATATGACCATTAGTATACATTAAAAAGTTAAGCAAACTTGATAGCAGGGCTTGACTTATTCATTATAATGGACCGTGTTGATTCACGTTAGTTTAGCATTTTGACTTTTTCTTTGTTTTATGTTTTTAAGTTTTCTTTTAAGTCTCAATCAAATAGAATAGTGTTATGAAAATACTTGCACAAGTATATTAAATTGTTCTGGATTATCACATGCCAAACACATGTCTTATATTGTATTAGTTGGAAGTCAGATCTAAATATGCAGAGAAATGAGGCAAATGATATACCAAAGTACATTAAGTAGTCCCTAAAGAAACTAGTTCAATTATGTTCATTCCTTGTTTCTTTTGTATAATTTGTATTTTCCTTGTATTAACACTATGCGACCAACCCAGCTTCGAAGCTAAGCCAACTGAGAAAAATAGGTGCCAAAGGGAGTTAAGTATGTGCATGTAGGGGTACCAAATCCTCACTGTCCCCTTTGAAACCAGATCACTCCATGTATTTACTATAATGAAATAGGCATACAAAAGCTTTAAATATTCATATTTCTTTGTTGTTAAGGCGTTACTGGTGCTTTTGTTAAATCAACAACTCCTGGGAACGATCATCAGTTGTTAAGACTTTAAACTGTCCGAACTTTCTTTGCGCTGCCAATTACTGATACATGCATAAAGAATCTGACTGAACCAGCAGTGCCAGTTACTGGCATAACCATGTCGACCATTAAAGGAGGAGAATATTTTGTAGCTCAGGGTTGAAATGAGGGGTCCTTGGTGCTCTCTTGCAGCCAAGCTCAGAGAGCACCAAGGACCCTTCAATCTCGACCGACTTGCGCTCACCGCCTCCCAGACCGGAGCAGCTACTCCCAGCCGCGCCCCGTGGTACTGCGTGATGCTCAGCTCTTGCCCACAGAGCCGATACCGGGTCTGCACAGGAAAAGCATCAGCAAATAACTCCAGTTCCTGCGGAAACACCGACTCTAAACCCACTTCCACGTCGCCTGCAAACACCAGCGCCGCCATCTTTCCAAGTTTTTCTTAGGGAGCTGGGGGGGGGGGGCAGGGGGGGAGTAGCTCAGAAGGATCCGGGAACAGCTGGCGTACCCTATTCTGATTGGACAGAAGGGACAGCGCCTCTAATAGCTGTTGGATCGCATTGGGAAAGGGGGAGGAGCTTACTCTTGCTCAGTTTTTCCACGTGATTTGTTTTGGTGGCGGGTGTTTACTTTGGTTCCGCTGGGAATAAGCGACAGATCACAGGTGTTCCTTAGACATCCCAAAGATTTGATCTCAGGACTATCAGATCCGGGCCAAAAACAAAACCAAAAAACGCAGACGAATATTAGATGGGAACGAAGATCATCTGGTCTGGCCATTCTGTTAATGCAGAATGCGGAATCAAAGACACTTGTTACATAGAACACTATTGTCTCTAATGAGGAAACCATTTCCACACGTTGGTAGCAGGCAGGGGCTAAAGAATCTTGAAACCTATAACTTTTCCTTCTTACAACTATCTTAACAAATGAGATCAAAGTAAATCACCCTGCTATTGAAACCAAGGAAGTCGTTATTCAGAATGCAACACTGCATTCATTTTCCCCTGGAACAATAACATTTACTTCTAGAACGTCCATATCCTCCACTTAGAGACAAACAACCTACTCTCTAACAAACAATTTGATTTTAGAAAAAACTTATCCTGTAATCTGCAACTCCTACATTGCAAAAACATATGGACTACACAACTTGATCAGGACAAAGCAATTGACACTATTTACATAGGCTTCTGTAAAGCCTTTGATTCAGTGGTATACGACAAAAATCTTATGGCATCTCCGGACACCTGCATAACTGGATAGATGCATTCCTGTCAAACAGACAACAAATGTTCAAAATAGGGAACATCCTATTAAATCCTGTACCTGTCAACAGTGGTGTCCCCCAAGGCAGCGTTCTAGGACCAACTCTTTTCATATTCTACATAAATGACCTCTGTGATCATATTAAGAGCAACTGCGTTCTCTTCGCTGATGAGGTAAAGCTATTCAACATCACTGACAATATTGCTACTTTTCAAAATGACACAACTATGTGTCAGAATGGTTAAACAAATGGCAACTTCAAATCTCAACAAACAAATGCTCTGTCTTACATATCGGCAAAAAAATCAGAAAATAAAATATAAGCTGAATAATCAAGACCTTGTTGATGACCCCAAACTATGTCAAGGACCTTGGAGTACTCATCTCTAATGATCTAAGTGCTAGAGCCCACTGTAACTACATAGCCAAACAGGCATTAAGAATTGTTAACCTAATCCTGCATAGCTTTTTCTCTGGTAATATCACACTACTAACTAGAGCAAAACATTTGCTAGACCAATACTTGAATACAGCTCATCAGTCTGGAATCCGCATTACATAACGGATATTAATACAGTCAAGAAAGTCCAGAAATATTTCACGAGAAGAGTTCTCCACTCCTCTACTTGTAGCAGAATACCTTATGCCACCAGACTTGAAATTTTAGACCTAGACAAACTAGAACTACGCCGCCTTCAGTCTGATCTAAGTATAGTACATAAAATGATCTACTGCAATATCCTACCTGTCAATGAATACTTCAGATTCAACCACAACCATACCAGAGCACATAATAGATACAAACTCAGGGTTAAACCACACCAAACTTGATTGCAGGAAATACGACTTCAGCAACAGAGTGCTCAATGTTTGGAATACTCTACCTGATTCTGTGGTTTCTTCCCCAAACCCCAAAAACTTTAACCTTAGACTGTCTACTATTGACCTCACCCCTTTCCTAAGCGGTCTGTAGGGGGCGTGCATAAATGCACCAACGTGCCTACTGTTCCTGTCCTATTGTTTCTTTTTTATTCATATCCATTTCATGTATTCATAACCATGCTTATACTTATTATCTAATACTTGCTTGACAAATAAATAAATAAATAAATAAATAAATAATAGATAGGATCATACAGGATATTTGCATCCCTGGATGCCTTATTTTTGTTTTATTGAAAAATGGCTATTTTTATATTTAGTACCCTTGGACATTCTTAGAGTCATCCTAGAGTCATTGTGACAAGCAATAATATTAAAATGCATTTTATTTTTCTGTAAAATAGTCTGATGCTCCGCAAACCTTTGGGAGGGAAATTCAAATAGTCACTATATGCAAGAAGCTTGATGCAGAAGTGAATTGCAAAAACACTTGTCCAAAAATATTCAACAGGGAGGTGGCTCAGGAGAGTATCAGTGATGAGCCTGCCAGAATGCCAGGTTCGAGTAGTTGCCCAAGGAATGCTAGTGCAAATAATCTCACTGAATAATTCTCAATTCACCGTAACAAGTGTGTATAAAATCACAGCCTTAGTCATGATTACAGTAATTTGGCTAGGCCCAAAATGTAGTACAAAATGTTTTCCAAATGATTGCTAAACATCATGGCTCTCAGCTATAATAGAAAGGCAGAATAGAAATCCAACTAATAAACAATAACAAATCTATAAATTGTAGCAAAACAAGGACGGTTTTTCTCCTCCAAAGCCTTGCTTTCATTAATGCAGAATTTCTTTTTGGCAAATGTAATAGCTTATCCATTATACTATTACATGTGTGCTGCATTAAGCAACCTATAATTTAAGTCATGGCAATAGTTCACACAAACAGACACTTACCTTTAGTCCTCAATGTCTTATTTGCTTATTTTCATGAAATTTCTGGCTTGGAGCCTGTTGAAGCACCCTACCATTGGCAATTCTGCTCTCTAGCGTCATTCTATGCGTTTGACTAGTAAAATAATAACGCTGCTGCTAGCTGATTTATGAGCCAGCTCCCAAAGGATCAGAAGGACAGTCCGTGTTCCCTGACCCATCTCTGTCAGCTTCACAAGACTGGAGGTTTAAGAACAGGGAAAGAGAAGCCATTCCCACATTCATGAAAAGTCACCTGTTTGCTGAATGCTGAGCTTGGAGAGGTGGGGTCAGCTCTTGACGCATATCACAGTTAAAAGTTATCTTTGCCAGACATTCAGACAGAAAAGATGCTCTTGTTTGGCTGACCTAGTTAGAGCATTTAACGAAAACCAACACAGTGTTAAAGATTAAAAGGCCCAGTGAATCCTTGGTATATTTCCATTCTTTTTGTTTTAATTTTTCAAGGATTTCAAGGCAGTTATTTTTATTGTTCAAGATTTTAAAAACCCATGTCCTTTCCTACTATTTGCCAGAAAGGTGGGGGGGGGGGAGGGGGGAAGTAGTTGTTTTGCTGTTTTGAAGTTGTGTTTGCTAACATTCTTCCAACTCCCCACTTTGTTCTCTTTTCTTTAAAAAAACTCTTTAGATGAGAATAAAAAAATGAACATAATTGTGGTAACAGATGCTAAGTGTATATTTTCAATGGTTATTGAAACCATCAGACATGTTTTATTATACTGTTCATTTTATAATGTACATTTGGGACAACAAATCTTTTTAATTAAGGCAAATGGTTAACTCCACATTTAACCAAGTTCCCTGGTCATTCTGATCAGGTTTATTTACAACTCAATTTTCAGACTCAGGTGATTCTATTTTTTTCAGTATATGTCAAATTCTGTCACGTAATGTGTAAGATACATAGCGGTTTAACATGCTTATCTACTTACAATCAATTGTATATATTCAGTGGGTTTTATAAAATGGATATTGATGTAATAAAGAATTTATAGTTTGTACTAACCTACCTGACAACTTTCTATAATACTAATAATTTGTTCCTCAAAGGTATTAAGTATTAAATTATTACAAAGTAGAGATTGGACTAATTCTACTGCTATAGCAAATGTGCTATACTTGGTTGCAGAGTACAGTACAATTACTATGGGTGATGTATAGGAGCCCTACTCTGGATATGATCAAGCCAAAATAATTCTGATACAACACGTTCTGGACATTGAAAGACAACAAGACTAGTCTCTCCTGCCCAGGAATGTTGAGCAATCAATCTTGTATTTTCAGACTGGCAAGTCACTTAGATTATAACATGATATTCAAATTGAGAAGAGCTTTAACACTGGCTCAGTTTAATGTTTTGCTGTCAGCTATTCTGGAAAGCAGCCACACACAAAAAAGTCCATATGCTGCTCAATTATGTCCATGTGATACAGATGCCATAGAATGTATCATTCACATTTTATTGTGTTGCTGCTTTTCTAGAGATATTACAATTCATTTTAAGTTCCCATATCTAATAAAATAACCTAGCATTCTGATACCTTCTATATAGATTTTTTTTTACTCATTAAGCAAGACTATCTTGTTCAGAATTAATATTGGGGTGATTTATTTATAAAATTATAGCCTTGAAGAAGTAAATGGATGAAAGCAAGTAATAATAAAAACAACTAAGTTGCTGGGTGGTTGTAGGAAAAAGGAAAGATGTATGTAATTAAGATAATGTCTCTGATCATTCATCCACATCTCTTCACAGAGCAATACGCTGTCAATTGTACAAAGATGATTACTTTTTAACTACTGCCCTTTTGGTTTCCTGTTGGAGTAGCCAAGCCATTCATCCATCTTTGTCAATGTGCGTCAAAGCCACAGGTCATTGTGATGTTCTGAAGTAAATCTTGGGCAATTAACTCCTGAAGATGATTTCCTAGCTGATATACCATGAAGTGAGCTGGAGGCTCATAACACAGTTACTAAGATAGTACTACTTAGTTTCATGGTATGGGGTTTTTAGCATCCCATTGCATTGCAAATTCTGCTGATGGCTCATTGACATTTTTTGCAAGCAAATTCTTTGAAAATAACACATAATATTCAGATGTTTTAATTGTGAGTCTGTGTGTTTCTCTGCGTGCATGTTTCTTTTTTTACACTGGGTGCATTGCAAGTAGTCCTCCAAGTGCTGGCTGAACCACAACTCCATAAAGAATGGCAAAATGGCCAATAATGAGTGAGAAAGCCAATAAGGACAGACATTTGAAACACAGGAGAACTTCATATGACCAAATGTGGTTCAACTGGATGAATGAAAAGGATGGGCTAAGTAGAGAAAACAGCATGGAATGAATGGAATACAAGGTAAGGGGGAAAAAATCTTCTGGAAGTGAGTGGGAAGCCAGTATAAGAATCAACTAAGAGCCATCATGTGGTCAAACTGATGAAAGGTGCCATAATAGCAATAGCACTTGGACTTATATGCCGCTTTACAGTACTTTATAGCCCTCTCTAAGCTGTTTACAGAGTCAGTATATTGTCCCCAACAATCTGGGTCCTCATTTTACCCACCTCAAAAGGATGGAAGGCTGAGTCAACCTTGAGCCTGGTGAGATTCAAACTGCCAAATTGCTGGCCCACCGGCAGTCAGCAGAAGTAGCCTGTAGTATTGCATTCTAACCACTGTGCCACCGTGGCTAATGGGAGAGGGGACCCAAGAAAAAACTGCACATCGAAATAGTTTCTTCCTGCTTTAGCCCAGATTTATCCATCACCCCACAGATCTGTCAGCTGGGCTGCTTTGCCAGTCCAAGTGATAAACCTGCATTCTAAAACAGAGCCAGAGAAGAGATGCAGATAAAGAGGGGTTTATATGGTGCAATGAAATTGCTTCCTTCCTGGCCGATCATCTGCTCCATCAGCTTGTCAAATGACCTGTTTTTAGACCCGGATTTAATGGACTTCTCCATACTTGAGAAAGTGGCAGAATTATTGATTTCATCCTAGTTTTCAAAGAAACGTGTGTAGCAAGAGATGGCAGTATTGGCAAGAAACAGCCACAGCTGGCAGAAACAGCCAGAAATATCCCACAAAGAACACAACATGGCATTTCCCCAATGTCATAAAAATAGGACAAAGTGCAGGACTTGAAAATCCTACTGGAAAGGACATGGAGCATGGAAAAGAAAGTAGGTGCCTTCAGGGCTAGAGAGAGAAGAGAAGACAAACTGTGGCCAAATCAAGGCTTTGAAGTGTGCTGCAATTAGTTCTCCCACGGGACTATCAAATCAAATAGGAAGAAGCAGGAGGAGCACAAACCCTTTTCCTTTTCATCTTCTTTTCTTTTGGCTACCTTCCCCTTTTCCCTGCTTGGCTCAACTGTTTACAATTTATTGAGCTGCAATTCACTGTAGGCATTAATCTTTCGTAGCAAAAAGTAATGACTGAAAGCGGTAAGTGACTAAGATGAAGCCTGGTCTGGAGGGCACATTGCCACCCTATTCGTTCCTCTTCCCTCTAGCTTTCGTTCCCTCTTTTTTGGCCTCTTGCATTCCAATACCAAAGCAGCAGCAGCAGCAGCAGCCTTAATGTGACCGTTGTGTTTCTTCCATAATTCTTCCTGTATGGCAGCTTCCAGCACCACTGGGATGGTGCCCATGGTTGCATTGGCAGCTGGTGGCAGCTAAGACTGCAACTGCTGCTTGAACCCACCAGATAACGACCTTTCAACACTTCCCTCTGCCATGCAGAGTAATGGTCAACACCACGGGAAGGGAAACATTGGCCCTCTTTTACTCCTTCCAACATGTAGATCACTTTCTGCAGGAGACACTGTCAAGGGTAACGAGCTAGGGCAATTGAGAAGGAAGTATAGATAGGTGTGCAGAAGTCAAAGAAATAAGGAAGGAAGGACTTCAGGGAACCCAGCACAAGGCCAGGTTATATAAAGACTGTTTCTTCTCCCCAATTACAGTTAACCTGTCCCATCAGGTCTGGCAGGAGAGGCATATTAAGAGTCTCGTCCACTACAGAAAAAACAATTACTACCCACCTGCCTTCAATCGAGGACCTGTATCCTGCACGAGTCAAAAAGAGGGCTGTGAAAATATTTACAGACCCCTCACATCCCGGACATAAACTGTTTCAACTCCTTCCCTCAAAACGACGCTATAGAGCACTGCACACCAGAACAACTAGACATAAGGACAGTTTTTTCCCAAAAGTCATCACTCTGCTAAACAAATCATTCCCTCAACACTGTTCAACTATAACAAAGTCTGCACTACTATTACTGCTAATCTTCTCATCACTCCTTATCACCCATCCCCTCCCACTTGTGATTGTAGGACTGTAACTTTGTCACTTGTATCCTTACGATTTATATTGACTGTTTCCTAGTATGATTTGATTGCTGATTGTACCCTATGACTATCATTAAGTACGTTATGATTCTTGATTCTTAACGAATGTATCTTTTCTTTATGTATACTGAGAGTATTTACACCAAGACAAATTCCTTGTGTGTCCAATCACACTTGGCCAATAAAGTATTCTATTCTATTCTATTCTATTCTATTAAACAATGTATTCTGACAGGACTCAGGAGGAGGGTTTTTTCTGCTTGGCACTCACCATTTGGCATATCAGTCTCCCCCAAGATTAGATTAATTCTAATTGCCGGCCTTCAGGAAGTCTCTTAGGTTATGGTTCAGTCGTTGTGCCTGGGGATCCAATGGTGGTACTGAGTCTGCTGGTTGATTGCATTGTTAATAATGTACTGGTGCTGTCCTGCCAATTAGTTTTATTGTTTTAATTAACTGTTTTAATTGGTTTCAGTGGCTTTTATTTTGCTGGCATTGCCAAGTATTGTTGCTTTAATTAGGTGAGCCACCCAGAATTGCTTAAGTGAGATGGACAGCAATATAAATTGAACGATTGAAAAAATAAATCAATAAAATCATGGGTTGTAGAGAGGGAGTGTGGTCTCATTCTGCCTGACAAGCTGGTTGAAACAAGAAGAAATTTCCTCTTCCTCTTCTCTGATTGTGTTTCTGCGTAGATTAAAAAGCTCACAATTTCAAACCAATACAGGATTTGGGTTTTCTGAAGAAGTCTGATTCTTTTCAAAAATTTGCCTTGTGCAAGAGGTATTTTCTCTGAAGACTGTGTTTCACATTGATGATGCAACATTACTAATTATGGCTCTCATGTAGCCACTTTCTGCCAATATCTAAATGTTGCAGTTTTATTTCTACTTCCTGCCTTGAAAATCACGTGACTTATTCTATTAGCCGTCTGTGTAACAAAGATGGGACTTATTATTGTGCACTGCAGCTGTTTGGCAATTCCAGTGTGATTGCATTCCTATTACTGGTAGAGCTCATATAAAAAGAGGGGGGACCCTCCTTCAAAGAAAATTGAAGTTCTGCTTTTCAAGAAATATGACTACATAAATAAAAGTTCTGCTTTTCAAAACAGTACGAGAGAAACAGGGATAGGTTTTTTAAAAAATTATTTCTGAAAAGTCCAGAATAGTTCTGCTTATAACTGTGATAAATTCCTCCACTCCACTGCTATATGGTATTCAGCACTAATATTTGCACTCTGCAGAATATTGTATTTAGGAACGGATATAGGAAATAATGATTTCATAAATGAAACCCAAGATTGAAATGAGCATACAGATTATATGGGTTTGTGATAAAAAAAATATAGAACATGGAATTATAGAGCTGGAAGGTCTTCTAGTCCATTCCCCTGCTCAAAGAAGGAAACCTTATACCATCTTGATCAAATGGCTGTCCATCTACATTTGAAAACCTCCAATGATGGAACACCCAGTACTCCAAGAGGCAAGTTCTTCCACTGATTAACTGTTCTCACTGTCAGAGAAGTTCCCCTTATTTACTTCTTCTCTAAATTGGATCTCAATTTAACATGCTTCCACCCATTACTTCTTGTCCTGCTCTCTGATGCTTTGGAGAATAAATCAATCCCCTTTGCTTTGTGACGTTCCCTTGATCCTTCTCTTTGATAAGTTGGACATACCTAGCTCCCTCAACCATTCATCATACGATGTAGCTTCCACTCCAGACTCTTTATTATCTTCTCTGCAAACTCTTCTCTGCAAACTTTCTAGGGTCTCAGCATCTTTTTTATATTGTGGTGACTGGAAACATGTAAGTGTGGCCTCACCACTGCAGTATAAAGTGGTCTTACCATGTCCCGTGATCTTGATACTATCCCTCTGTTGATGCAGCCTTGGATTGCATTGACTCTTTCAGCAGCTGCAGCACAATGCTGGTTCATAATTAAGTGGTGGTCGACCAGAACATCTGGATCTCTCTCACAATTATTACTTTTGAGTACTACTTTATACCTGGGTATTTGGTTTTTCCTGCCTAAGTGCAGAAGCTTACTTTTCTCACCCAGTGAACTGCATCTTGTTGGCTAGGGCTCAATGCTCAAGTCTGTCAAGATCCTTCTGAATCTTGAGTCTACCTTCCAAAGTGTTAGCAATTCCCTCCAGTTTGATGTCTGAGAATTTGATCAGTTTCCCTTCTATCCCTTTGTTTAGAACATTTATGAAGATGTTGAAGAGTACACTTGGCCCCAATACAGAACCTGATGGTTCCCCACTGCATGCTTCCCTCGATGTAGTTGTACTTCCATTGTGAACTACACGTTGGGGTGCTGTAGTCCGTGATAGAATGACATCTACATGGAGGTTTTTTTTTTTTACTTTAGTTAATTTTACTTGGATGCCGTCTCATAGACGTGAGCCTAGTATGAAGTGAATACAGCCTCAACATATAAAAACCTATAGGGTTGACTTGCCCTCAGAGGGAGGTCAGGGCCTGGCAATGATTGGATGCTGAGGGAATATAAGAACTGTAGTTTTCTGCCTACCCAAGAATGGGTGAATAAATGCTTCAGCTAAGCAGTGGAAAAATTATTGGAAGAAGACACTGATTGGTTGTCACTTTAGTCTGTTTTGAAAAGGGTTTTTTTAAATTCTTAAATCAGGAAGGGAAATCCATTTTCTGTTGATAGCCACAGTCCCCAGGGTAGAATTTGGTCCAAATTAGATGAGTAGGGGAGACCTCATACATGGAGACAATGTAACCTGAACTGATATCTGATTAAAGATGGGCTTTGCTGCCCACTGATTCAAATTTTTCCCCAGAATCTGACTAAATTGAGTTCTGGAAAATTACTGTAAGTACTCCCAAAGCAAACTCTGATTCTTTGCCAAAAATAACTAAACAGAAATGCAAATTGTAATTGGGAATGTCCATTACTTGGTGGACTTGGAGTTTCAGAAATAGAGCCAATTAATCTGCTGTGAGGAGATTTCCCCCCCCCTTCAGCTCTCCAAGCTTTTTCCCTCTCCTAAAGCCCCCATCTTACTCCGTTTCCCAAACCATGAACCTTCTCCCTCTCCCTTGACCCCATATTTCAAGAGAAAACAAAAGCTCTAATTCCCAGTTAGGAGCTGTTATTGTACAGGTAGTCCTTGACTTACAACAGTTCATTTAGTTACAACAGTGCTGAAAAAATGACCATTTTTCACACTAATGACCGCAGCAGCATCCCCATGGTCACATGATTTACATTCAGATATCGACAACTGAGTTATATTTATCACAATTGCAGTGGCCTAGGGTCACACAATCCGCTTTTGTGACCTTCTGACAAGCAAAGTTAATGGAGAAACCAAGTTAATGGAGAAACCAGATTCACTTAACAATTGTGTTACTAATTTAAGAACTGCCGTGATTTGCTTAACAAACGTGGTGAGAAAAGTCATAACAACTTTCTCACGTTAACAACATAAATTTTGGGTCCAATTGTGGTCATAAGTTGAGGAGTACCTGTATATTCCCACCATGAATGAATGAATGAATTCTTTATTGGCCAAGTGTGATTGGACGCACAAGGAATTTGTCTTTGGTGCATACGCTCTCAGTGTACATAAAAAGAAAAGATACATTTGTCAAGAGTCAAGAATCATCAGGTGCAACACTTAATAATAGTCTTAGGGTACAATAAGCAATCAAATTATACTAGGAAACAATCAATGTAAATCGTTAGGATACAAGCGACAAGGTTACAGTCATACAGTCATAAGTGGGAGGAAATGAGTGATAGGAACAATAAGATTAATAATAATAGTAATGCATCCTTGCTTTTCACCTATCCAATATAGAATTCAGGGTTGCAGTATGCAGTTTTAAAGCTTTCTTGCAGTTGAACTCTTACAAAACATGTCCTGGCTATGACTTTTTTTCTTGCCATGCTCTAGTGTTGCTTTCACCTTATGCCCGGCCCAAACCTGGGATAGCCTTAAATTTTCTTATTTATTTATTTGTTTGTTTATTTGTCAATTGCTTACAAGATAATAGGTATAAGTAAAACATAGTTATGAATACCTGCATACATATAAGAAAAATAAAAAAAATAAAAGAAACAATAGGACAGGGACGGTAGGCATGTTGGTGCGCTTATGCACGCCCCCTATAGACCTCTTAGGAAAGGGGTGAGGTCAATAGTAGACAGTCTAGAGTTAAAAGTTTTGGGGGTTTGGGGAAGAAACCACAGAGTCAGGTAGAGTATTCCAGACATTGACCACTCTGTTGCTGAAGTCGTATTTCCTGCAATCAAGTTTGGTGCGGTTAACCTTGAGTTTGTATCTATTGTTTGCTCTTGTATGGTTGTGGTTGAATCTGAAGTATTCATTGACAGGTAGGATATTGCAGTAGATCATTTTATGTACTATACTTAGATCAGACTGAAGGCAGCGTAGTTCTAGTTTGTCTAGGTCTAAAATTTCAAGTCTGGTGGCATAAGGTATTCTGCTACAAGTAGAGGAGTGGAGAACTCTTCTCGTGAAATATTTCTGGACTTTCTTGACTGTATTAATATCCGTTATGTAATGCGGATTCCAGACTGATGAGCTGTATTCAAGTATTGGTCTAGCAAATGTTTTGCTCTAGTTAGTAGTGTGATATTACAAGAGAAAAAGCTATGCAGGATTAGGTTAACAATTCTTAATGCCTGTTTGGCTATGTAGTTACAGTGGGCTCTAGCACTTAGATCATTAGAGATGATCATTAGAGTCTAGCAAAAACTGCTATTCCAGTGTTACATTTATGTCCCCTCGCACTTCCCATTCCAACAGTGGTTGGCCATGTCCACAGTCTGAACACTTGATCAGCCATTCATTTAGTGGTGCTGTTAAGCCCCTAGGAGGTGGAATCATTGGCCCATCTTTCTATTGGCTATTTTAGACAGATGTGGACACATCCCTTCTTCTCCTGGGCCCTATTCCACAGGGTCATTCTGGTTTGAACAATAGGGAAGTCCAGATTTTTCAAACCAGTGTCTCCCACTTCTTTAACTTAACCCTGAGCCAATCAGCAATGTGAAAGTGTGATTTAGAAAGAGGGATAAGCCCAATTAATCACATACTGCAGAGGTAGAGCTGCACAAAACCAGGAGGGACACTTGCCACTATAATGATCATTGCCACCAAATGTCTGATGCTCAGAACAACTGAAGGAAGAAGAGAAAGAGGCCTTGTCTGAATTTTTGGAAATTGATTTGAAATGAGTCTAGATAGACTAGCCTTCTGCCACCTAGGCCTGTTTAGATGTTTGCAAGTCCTTAATTACTATGATGATCATTGCAGGCCAATTGGTTTGGTAGGTGTACGATTTGGGATATTTCAACAATTTCAGGAATAGATAGACAACAATCTGATTTATTGAAGACAAACTTGGTATTCCTGATACAGGTGGTCCTCAACTTATGGTCACAACTGAGTCCAAAATTTATGTTGCTAAGCGAAACATTTATTAAGTGAACTTTGCCCCATTTTACAACCTTTCTTGCTACAGTTGTTAAGTGAATCATTGCAGTTGTTAAGTTAGTAACACGGTTGTTAAGCAAATCTGGTTTTGCCATTGACTTTGCTTGTCAGAAAGTCGCAAAAGGTGGTGACCCTGCAGCTGTCATAAATATGAACCAACTGCCAAACATTTAAATTTTATCAGGTGACTATGGGGATGCCCAGGGGTGCGATTCTATCAATTCGCACCTATTCGCTAGAACCAGTTGTTAACATTCTAAGCAGTTCGGAGAACCAGTTGTTAGAAGAAATTACTGGTCTAATCCTGTAAGGAAGGCAGGAAGGAAACATTCTGGTGTTGCTTACAGAAACTGCCTCTCCGTTAACCCTTATTACATTCTTGGCAGGACTAGGCTTCCTTTCTCAGGAACTTCTCTGGAGTTTTTTTTCCCTCCTTTGCTGGTACTTTGTTTGTGTGGAGTGACCATTCAAAGTTACAATGGCATTGAAAAAAGTGACTTATGACCATTTTTCATACTTATGACTGTTGTAGCATCCCCATAGTCATGAGAGGCCAGGCGAGGAAATGCATGCCTTGATGTGAGTTGCCCACATCCAGTCAATAACATGACCAACAAGCCATGTCTACCCAGTCACATGACCACCAAGCCACGCCCACCACCTAAGCTACACCCACAGAACTGGTTGTTAAAAATTTGAATCCCACAATGAATGTAAGTGTGAAAAACAATTATAAGTCACTTTTTTAAATGCCGTTGTAAGTTTGAACGATCACTAAATGAATTGTTGTAAGTTTTGGACTATCTGTAGTGATAAGACACAAGAAAGAAAGGTAACTTGCTTTGGCCATGAGGAGAAAAAAGTCAATATCCATATTAAAATAAAAAATAATCTTGATTTTACCATCAAGAAATATATTTCTAAAAGTAGATGACTGGAGCAGGAAGGAAGGTGGCAATACTGAAGAAATGAAATCTGCCTAGTCAGGACCAGCTGTGCGTGAGAAAAAGAAAATTATAGAGACTTAAACTAAGCTGCACTGAGATCTATAGAGGCTCCACCCAAGACTTTCCAGGATTACTGGAAAGAAAAAGCAAACCAACAAGGATCGATCCACAGCTGTCATTTCTTTTTCAATTAAGCTCTTACCTGAATCATAACATATTTGCTTTCTTATAAAGCCTTTTAAGAATCTAAAAAGGGGGCTATTTTTGACTGGTAACTATAGACCCAAATATAGTTTCTCCATCCCCAACCCCCTTATGCATTGATAGGCTGTTAGAAGACATTCAAGATTTATTTATTTATTTATTTATTTATTTATTCCATTTATATACCGTCCCCCTCTCCCAATCGGGACTCGGGGCGATGTACAGCCGGATAAAAACCACATACACAGATACACAATATTAAAAGGAATTAAAATGAATTAAATTAATGGCTAAAATGCTAATAAAACTAAAAGATACTTATTAAAAAGTAAAACCCAATTAAAAGCCAATTAAAACTCCACCAGTAAAAACCTAGGGCAGACCCACTTGATGAAACAGATGGGTCTTTAGCGCGCGCCGGAAGGTCTGGAGGTCAGGGATGGTCCTCATCTCCGGGGGTAGTTCGTTCCAAAGGGAGGGTGCTCCCACAGAGAAGGCCCGCATCCTCGGGGCCGCCAGCCGGCATTTAGCTATAAGAAAGAGCCATGAGTCTGAACAAGTAAATTGCACAACTGTAGGAAGTATTCTAAGCAAAGTAAACCAATTCCAAGAAGTAAACCAATTCCAAGAAGTAAACCAATATCTACAACCAGATAAATTTTGCTTAGAAAAGATGATGAATTTGGGAGGAGCACAGAAATGGATGTTAAACAAAACTGGCCACATAATCACATTGCTTAAAAACGCCTCCATATGCTTTATTTCTGTCCCCATTTATCATTTCAACTAGCTCAGGAAAGCTGGAAAGATTTCTATTTTCTTAGTGATATATTCGAAGTCCTGTTTCAGAATGAATTGAAATTCAAGAGGAGCATCTCCAGTTTCAGTGGTAACTTAGCATGGTCAGGAGAGCCACAATGAATGGAAAGACTGGAAAAGGACTCAAATCTTCATTATCTAGACTCCCCCGCACCAGCTGAAGGGAATTCTCAAGTCAACCCAACTCTTAACCAAAACTACCTGCAAGTCAAGATTTTGCTAGTCAAAATATTAGTCAGGGCAAGCCACTAGTACAGGGATGTCAAATTAAATTTCATTGAAGGCCACTTCAGGGCTGTGGTTGACATTGGGTGGGGGCATAACTGATTGGGTGGGTGTGGCCAACTTGACACCACTCCCCAAAGTCTTTGCACTGGGTAGACTGGGCCAAAGCCACACTGGCTTGATGTTTCCTCTTCGCATTGACTAGGCTGAAGTGACACAGGCCAGCCCCTTATAATTTTCAGGACAGCCCCACGGGCTGATTCCAATCACATTGCAGGCCAGATCTGGCCTGCGGGCCTTGTGTTTGGCACCCTTGCACTAGTATATAAATAGAGAGCAAACTCCACTTCCTTCTAGCCAGAGGTGGTATTCAGCAGGTTCTCCTTCTAGCCAGAGGTGGTATTCAGCAGGTTCTGACCAGTTCTGGAGAACCGGTAGCGGAAATTTTGAGTAGTTCACAGAACTGGCAAATACCACCTCTGACTGGATCCTTCCCTTGCCACGCCCACCAAGCCATGCCCACAGAACCGGTAGTAAAAAATTTTTGAATCCCACCACTGCTTCTACCACTGATGATATTACCTAGTTTAGTAATGAAATGTTTACAAGAAAACAATCGAGCTCAGAGAGCACCAAGGACCCCATAGTTCAGCCCTGAACTACAAACATTCTCTTCTATTGATACTAGTCACCCTATTGCAGGAGTTCTCAGAGGTACATTTTAATTAAAAAAAAAAAACTAATGAAAAAGATCTGTAAAAACATAATCATACATTAAAACAAGATGTTATATTAAACCAAGGGAATATAGCTCTCAGACCTCTGGATTACTTTTCGGACTTTTGACCACCTCAATATTGTTTTTGCAACTTCTAAATAATCTTAAATTTTTCAAACGACTCAGAAAAGAATCTCACTTACTACGTGCGTCCTTTCATTTGTCAGCTATTAACAAGGGTTGCAATGCACACGTCCATTTTTCTGGGTTAAAATGCTTACACTGAAACCCTGAATCTGCTCGTATTCTGCATCAACCCTTTCTGGAAAATAACAGATTGTGCCTTAAAAAAAAATAATAATAGAGATGAACCATGTAACAACACAATGCTTTTGAGAATGAACAGAAAAGTCCGCAGAGACTATCCTAGTATATATGGTGCCCACATAAGGTGACAATGGAAGGGGGTGAACAGCTTAAACATCATGCTGGAAAGGTATTTCCAGAGAAGTAATACTTGGGAAGGGAAGGATTAACCTTATTTCATTTATTGCTTTTTTAAAAATATTAAATTGGACTGACAAAGTTACCCATGTGCTGTCCAGCCAGTGTATGGGAATTGGATAGTTAGGTAGCAATTGTGAGCTGTCCCCTTAAGGGAATGCATCATGGTAAATGTAGTTAAAGGTATCCTGGGAAATGTAGTTCATGTCATGTGGCCACATCTGTAATCCCGATTGGTCACTAATTTGACCCTTGATGGGTTGGGGGAGTTTTCCTCACTTTTGCCAGAATTCCCTGACTCATGGCAGCTGCTTTCGATCGCTACGAGATGGGTTAGGAGATAACCATCTTTTACCTACAAATCAGATATGCAAAGGAATTGGTCATAAAGAAGAACTTCATCACAAATGTGAGTCAAAAAGATACCTGATGAACCAATAATAAATACTTTGTATTGATGTTTTGTTGAATTTATCTATCTGCATCTGTTCAGCTTACAAATCCTTCACTGTACAGAGCACAGAAAAGTAAAAGATGGTTATCTCCTAACCCATCTCATAACGATAGTGTAGGAAGTTAGCATCCACCCTCTCCTAGAAAAATTGAAAGAGCCTAGGAAATATTAAAAAGGCAGAATATTTCTCCTAAAAAGGAACTCACTCAAGAAGCAGAAACTCACCCCAGAAGCAGAAACTCACCCCCACCTTTGTTAATGGGTGGGCCATTAAGGCCTGGGCCAGAATACTTTACATAAGAAGGAACTCCAGGGTGATGGGATTAAGGATGGCCCTCAGGAAATGATAGGATTACCCATCTCACCACATGGTCTGGGAAGATTGCATTAGCCAGCATTCAGGTAAAGCCATGTGGTCCAGACCAAGCCTACAGAGTTAAGACCCCCGCCCCTGGGAGTCTGACAGCCAATCAGAATACAAGCTCCAATTCAAATCCAAACAGAGAGTATAAAACCCAGGTACTCTCAGCACCTCAACACCTTTTTTTCTTTTCTTTTCCCTTTTTCCCTTCTCTTTTTATCTTGAAGCATGTGATCATTCTTCTCTGGAGCTCCAGGCCATGTGGCCCTGTAACCATTAAACCTTCCAAGCAGCCTCCATGTTTCCAGTGTCTTTTTTCCCCACTTGGAACTGAACCCAGAAGGATATTTCTTTCAACAATAGAAAGCAGCTGCCATGAGTCAGGGAATCCAGGCAACAGTGAGGAAAACTCCCCCAACACATCAAGGGTCAAATTAGTGATCAATCGGGATTACAGATGTGGCCACGTGACATGGACTACATTTCCGAGGATACCTTTAACTACATTTACCATGATGCATTCCCTTAAGGGGACAGCTCACAATTGCTACCTAACTATCCAATTCCCATAGACTGGCTGGGATAGCACAACCCATGATGAAAGTCCATGGCTGAAGGTGAACTTAAACCAAGGCCTCCCCAGAACTGATCTAGCATTTTAACCACTACCTCCCTGCCCTTATGCCATGTGCTATAATGTTCCTTTCTCTCCAGTGGAAGTTTTTTTTTTTTTTCCTTTCCTAAATGAGAGAGAGAGAGCACAAAGAATAGTGAACAGTCAGCTTTCCCCTCCACATGTATCCTCTTCTGAAAATCCCCTACACACACAAACAAATAATTGATCTTAGAAAAACCGTTTTTTTTAATTGCAAGGAAAATTTTTCTCATACAGTAAACGTAGCAGTGCAGAGGGGAGGTTGGGGGATTTTGGAAATCTTAGATACCAGATGAATAGTATTCCTTTTGCTTCTGATGTATTCTCCCCCACCCACCCACCCACCCACCCATCATTCTCTACACCGCAAGCAAGCCTGAAAACAAATGGATGGTGAAGCTGGCAATGCTGTCTACAGATTGCTTGCTGGATTCAAGGTCCTGGTGATAGAAATGGCCATGACTTCTAGAATCCAGTGGGCTCTTAATCCTCCGCGGAAACTTGCAAGTACAGGCCAACCTCACTCACCACCCACAAACATTTCCACCAACCGAAAGAACAGCAGATTTCCAAACATGGCAGTTTAAGGGGGGGGAGGGGGGGGAAGAACAGGAACACCTGGAACTTATTTTTATCCTGTTTGGTCAATCACTGGGTAGGAGAAAGTAATCCCTCCAGGTGGGCAGTTCTGTAGATTTTTTTTTAAACGACAATACAGAATCTTTACCATGGCCTTCCTCTAGGATTTTGCCCCCCAACTTTCTAGCCCAACCTAGAGCCCTGGATTTTAGTCCTGGTGATCGATCTCCCATCCAAGTATAGGTAGTCCCTCAACTTTCAAGAGTTCATTTAGTGACCGTTCAAAGATACAACAGCACTGAAAAAAGTTACCTCTGTCCATTTTTCACACCACTGTTGCAGTGGTCCCATGGTCATGTGATCAAAATTCAGATGCTTGGCTTACTGGTTCATATTTATGTCAGGTCGCAGTGTCCTGGGGTCATGTGATCATCTTTTGCGACCTTCTGACAGGCAAAGTTAATGGGTAAAGCAGACTCACTTAACAATTGCAATGATTCACTTAACAACGGTGGCAAGCAAGATGGTTAAATGGGGCAAATGTTCACTTAACAAACGACTCATTTAGCAACATAAATTTTGGGCTCAATTGTGGTCGTAAGTTGAGGACTAACTGTACTAACAAGTTCTGGTCCTAGTGTGTGGATCCTTTGCAGGATCAACTAAGGACAGCCAGAAGCTGCCATTTGCTGTAATGTAAATATTAAAATGACAACATGACAATGGACTACATTTAGCAGATAAAAACATTCTAAAACTGAAGGTGATGATGATGATGAATCCAGTAAGAAAAATACTTAATAAAATAAGGAAAGTGAAAAAAAAATACATCTCATAAGAAACATCAGTCTTCTTCTGTTCTGTAGCTGTGTTGGTCTCCAACTCCCAACTCCTCAGGGCATGTGTGTGTGTGTGTGTGTGTAGGCTGGGGATTCTGGGAGTTCTGGTCCAACACATTTGCAAGGCACCATCTTGGAATAAGATGGGAAATGCATTTTGATCATGGAAGAAAAGAACAAATCAAATTTGTACTGAGCTAGAAGCAACATATGTGGAAAAAAGAGGGAGGGTTGATTGTGAGATCGCAGCTGCTATCTTGACCTTTTTAATCACTTTATCCAGAACAATACAGCAGAGCACAGACTACACAGGGGTGGGATTCTATCGGTTTGGACCAGTTTGGGCGAACCCCTTGCTCTGAAGATCAGCTGGTTCTTTGCTACCAGCATGTGGGTCCACCCGCCCATCCCTGCTCTTTCCTGTGCTTTATTTCCTTTTTTTAGAGCATGGCTGATTCACGGTTTGCTGCGTCTCAGCTGTTTCATTCACAGGGACTGCTGTAGAAGATAAGTATTAGAGCTTTTCTAAACGCAGAGTGCGCGATCACTGAATCCCACCCCTGAGACTACCTCAACAGAAGCCTAAACATGTCCAAAAAGCTAATGTAGTTTGTTTTGGTCTGCCTCTCATTCCAACAATGCCACTTGGCTTTTATTAAAGGAACTGCGTAACTTATTAACTATTAGTAAAGTCAGAGCTTAAGGCCGATCGGAAAGTGATGAAAGATTTTTTTCATAAAGATTTTTTTATGTATATGTAAATAACATAGCTGGGTTGACAATATATAAACTACAAATATATATGTTCGTAGTTTTAAGGAAAAAATACTGTAATGTATTATGCTGTGTTCTGGTTGGTTAATTATGCTACAAGTTGCCATAAGAGGGAGCTATAGATCATGGTTTAATTTTCTTTTTCATTGATGAGCTCTCTTGATACTGCTATTGACTGACTACATACTGATACTGACTAACCCTATTTATTTTGATATTCTGTTGATATCAAAGATTATCTTTTGTATTATGGTTTGATATTTGTCTGCTGTAAAAGACTTGAAACCAGTAAGAAGACTTTATAACTGGATATTTCTGGACTGATAAAAAAACGTGTATGATATGGATTGTTTATTGGACTGTGCTATTACTTCAAGTAAACATTAATACAACTTGTTCAACTCTGTGTGACTATATATTTATTCGTAACTGTTCTCATAAACCGTTTCCGTGTGCATATCCTTTTTATACAAGGGTTACTCTGCACATATCCTAACAACTGCCATCTAGAGTGTCCCTGTGTCCTGAGCCTCTTCCTTACAGTTATACTATCTGTGTTCCTCCTGTCTTACAGTCAGCAGAAAAGTTGGCTGGCAGAATTTGAATGAGCTTTACAGTGTAGAAACTAGACTGGGGAGCAGTGCTGTCTTTGCAGATTTACTGTAGAAGAATTTTAGGCAATGATTGACAGATATCCTGACTGCTTTCCCTCTCTCATTCAGAATCTTCAGCTGGCATGGAAAAACAGCTATTAGTTACTCTCTGTAATGTGTGACAGGATGGGGTTAGGTTAGGGGAGGTGTTTTTCATTCAGTGCTTTTCCTATTCAGAATGCTTCTGTTTGTTTTGTCACAAAGATATCGGTCTCTCGGGTGCCAAAAATAAACAAAATATCTCAGCTAACGTCTACTCTATGCGAGGCAGATATCTGGTCTGTCTTGTAGCCCATCTTAAAATGGATGCAGAGGGCGTTTCCATCAGGAAATCAAAAGAGCTTTCTTTCTCTTTCCTTTCTTCTTTCCTCCTTTCCCCCTTCTTTTTCTTGAGACTGATAAAACCACGACAACCAACAGCAACAGAAAAATCTTGCCCTGTCAATCAGGCTGCAGCTTGCAGTCAAATCAAGGGATTCCCTTCTCAGCATACCAAGTCCATCTCAAAGGCCACCAACTTGTCAGCTAATATTTGTTTGCTAGTTTTTAACGCATGTGATTCAATCTTCTGGAAGACACACAGATTTGTTTGGAAAAAAGAACCAGTTTTTCAGACAATCAATACTCCCTTGTCAAAAACTACAGCAACAAGTTGTATGTCCCTCCCAAGCCAAATGGCACAGAAGGCAATGCCCAGTAACTGGATTGGAAGGGGAACTGCAGCAGACTTAAATGCCAGGTGGTATCACTGCTGGACTATGTCATCACTAGGTTTTTCACAGAGCCTTCAGAGTTTATATGGCAAGATTAGAAGAAGAGAGGGAATACCACTTTAATATCAACAGCTGATTGTTGGAGCGAACTGTTTCACTCACAGATGATCCTCGGAGCTACCAGTTTGCCCAAACCAGATCGAACCAGTAGAATCCCACCCCTGCTTTAATAGAAATACATTTAAAGAGACTTTGGGTTGCTTCTACAATGAACTGTGGATGAGACAGTAACAGTCTCATTAGGATGTTCCTTAAAAACATGAGCAAGGTATCTGCATACCACAATAAGCAAGATGATATGAGCTTGACTCATCAACCTGACATACTGCATTCAAACTGCCAGTGGGGCAGATACAAAGAGCTCTCCCATATTTCTTTGGGATAGGAACACTGCTGCAAAAGAAGAGATTCCTCAAGAATCCTGGTTTCTCTTTGCAGTTTAAAAAGCAATTGCCAGTTTATACCATAATCAGGCATGCTGTTAAGATTGTTATTGCAAAACATGCATTATATGAGTTCTTTTAAAGAAACACTCACTGACCTGGTTGAAATTAAGCCATGTTTATTATTATCCATTATTGTTAGACTGCATTAGTTCTACGATCATTTATATCTGTTTGTTATTCAAAGTCCATTCCGAGTGGAGGAATAGCAGAGAGAGAGAGAGAAAGAGAAGAGGAGGAGGGTTTATAATGGGCAAAATTGATCTTCTCTGGATTGGATACAATTGAAGAATGGGTTTTAATATTATTAGATATTATTAGCCATAACTACTATCTGCCCATCCAGATACAAAGTTAGATTCATCTAATTAACATCTTTGACATCTTTGAATGTTAACCCACACAGAATACTCTGAATCCTTTATTCCAGAGTTAATTTTTGTCCTTGTTTTTTCCTTTCCACTCTTCAGACAGTTTAGGAGTTCTCATCCATGGTCTGCAGGTTTCAGCTCAGGGTACTGAATAATGGAAAGTTGCATGTCATGCATTTCCAAATTTCTAGGCAATCCTTCCAGCATCCCCCCATTTAGCTAGTAAAGAGCATAAATTACAAAATTTATTCTGAAAGTTTATAAATATCAATGACATCCATGTAAAATAGAATAGTATCTCAATGACCACCAAGGAAGGGATGGAATCAACCAAGATGGATACTTCCACTTAATAATTCAAATCAAAATAGGAAGACCAAAAAGTTGGCATTCAGGGTAACTAAAGAAGCCAGGAGGAGTTGGTTTTTTGGCTATTTCTGCAGAAATAAAACTAAACAACATTAACATGAAATCCAGTGTTTTTACAATGGCAAATTGAAAAGATATGCTTTGTCAATTAAAAAGAAATATCCACGAAATCAAGATACTATTTCATGTCTGAGTGCTTTGCAATAAAATGGAAAATTTGAGACTGGCAATCATCCAGTTTGGGATTTTTCAAAAGAGATTTCACAATAGGCAGTACACAACTAAATGGAATGATACCATCTTATTTACTGATTAATGAATAAAGAATGAATTAATGTATCAACTACTTCAATCAAAGCTACCTATAAGCAGTGTAGAAAAGCAACAACCACAGTAGTACTGTACAATAACTGTAATAAAATGCTGTGGAATATTTTGTTCAGAAATTATAATTAACCTAATATTCCTGGGAGATATACAGTATGTATTCAAATCCCAAAGGCCAACAATACAATAGTAAGGTGACCAACTTTTCTACAATGAAAAGGAGGACACAAATACATTGAAGAAAAAAAAACAAAGCCACTTGTGCGCAGTGCACTCTTGCATGAGGTGCATTCTTGTGCATGGCACACTCTCTCAAAACAATTCTGTGTGGAGCACATGCGTCTCATAATCGTGTCTCGCCACACTGTACCAAGCCTTGACGAATCATCATGTCAAATACAAATACTTCACATCACACACAATGGATCGGATCGGCATCGATCAAATATGGAGATTTACAGATTAGTCTTCAAATTTCAAAAAGGAGGATATGTATGAGGACACTTTTTGAGGGAGGACAGAACTTACAAAAGGAGGACTGTCCTCCCTAAAGGAGAACGGTTGGTCACCTTAACAATAGTTTAGGTTCAAGCATGCAAATGGTTTATATGATGCTATCATGAATCATCTTTGTATGTCTACATAAATATAGACATATCAGGCTGTATGAATATAGTCTATCCATATAAGCAGACACCATTACAGGTAGTCCTCGACTTACAACAGTTCATGAACTGGAATTGACATAGCAACAATTCAGCCAATGGGACTGTTCAATAAGTCAGCCAATGGGGGCTGCTTGGAAACTGAAACATAGCATTTGTTTTGTATGAGGCCATAAGAGACAGTTTGGCATATGGGCATGGCTTTGACTTGCTGAACGGTATATAAGAGTTGGTTTGTCCTCTGTAACCTAGGCCTCTGTAAATCTGGGCCTCTCTATGTCTCCCTACTCTGTAACGACTTGCTTCTGTGACTATTGCTTCTGTGTTCCTGATTTTTGTATGCTGATTTCTTCTGTATGATATTACATATAAAGAAGTTTCTTATGTAGATGAATCCTGCAGAATTATTTACTTGTGTGCTGGTCAGATGTGCTGCAAATATTCTGACACAGACACCATTCTCAGCTTACAACGGTTCATTTAACGACTGTTAAATGGCATTAAAAAAGTGACTTATGAACATTTTTCACGGTTACAACCATTGCAACATCCCCATAGTCACCTGACCAAAATTCAGATGCTTGGCAACTGATTCATATTTATGACGGTTATAGTATCCCAGGGCCACGTGATCCCCTTTTGCAACCTTCTGACAAACAAAGTCCATGGGGAAGCCAGATTCACTTAACAATTGTGTTACTGACTTAACAACTGCAGTGATTGACTTAACAACTGTGGCAAGAAAGATCATGAAGTGGGCCAAAACTCACTTAATCATTGTCTCACTTAGCAACAGAAATTTTGGGCTTAACTGTGATTATAAGTCGAGGACTACCTGTACTGACATTGTTGATACTGTGCCTACTAACTTCTGCTTCCATTCTTCAAAAACGTCCTTTAGTATTTTCATTGTTATGTTTTGCATCATTTTGTAGCCTTCTATTTTTTTTCTACCTAAAATCTTTTATTTCCCTCTAGAGCTTAGTTTTTAAAATCATGCAATTACTTATATTTGTTAGAGCTTGCAAAACCCCAAACAGGATCTATTTCCATGAGATTTTGTTTGTTCTTTATAATTAAAAAAAATCCTATTGTAAAATTTCAGTACTCCAAATTTATCTAATTTACCTTAGTCTTTTTATAACTTTCTAGGATCAAAATCTTATTTAGCTTTTTGCTAAATTGTTAATTCTTAAGCTTATGATTGACATTTACCTTTGTTCAGGATTGCAGGCAAACTCATCAGATACCATGAAAAATATGCCACCCTTGGATAATCTGACCCACATTTTTAATATTTTGGTTAAAAATGTGAGAGTCTGCTTAACTGCAAATGGGTTTATTTATTCTATTCTATTCTATTCTATTCTATTCTATTCTATTCTATTCTATTCTATTCTATTCTATTCTATTCTATTTATATTGCTGTCCAGTCACCCTATGGCAACTCAAGGTGGCTTACACAATGTTTATCTGTGAGTAGATCAGGAAATGCAGGTGTTTTTTAAAAAAGTATACTCGCAGATAATCCCATCCATAGATAATCCAAAACTGATTTTTTGGGGGATGTATTTTTCTATCTAAAATTCTTGGCTTATCTGTGAGTGCATGATTGAGTATAAAACTAGTCATGTGGTACTTCAATATTTAGGAGTTTTCACTCCTACAGCCCACAATTGGCTACAGGTAGGTTTTTAATCCTTCCCAGATCAGTGATGGGTGGAACACCTTGACATGATGGGTGTGGCTACAGCTGGACATGGAGTGCTTGGGTGGCTACAATAGATCTGGGATTTCAGCTGGTTACCTAGGCAACGAAAAGAACGGAAGAAAAAGCCAACTGGGTTGAAGAGAGAAGAGTGGGAAGGAGGCAGGCAGGGAGGGAAGGAGGAAGATACTCTGGATGACAGAGAGATAATAAATTCTGAAAAAGAACAGAGGAGGCTGAGGGACCAATCCAGAGTAACAGGGAGAAATAATAGTGAAAAAGAAAATGCCACTGTCAATGAAGTGATTTTTAAAAGGGACTTTCATTCAAAACACACCCAGATCTGTTGAGAGAGTCAGGCCTTATTGAAATGGTCATACTGATTTGGGTTATTTGAAGGAATACTTTGTGGGACTTTACGGTAAACAGGAAATGATTTATTTATTTTTATTCATTTATTTTGGAAATTGCTGCCTACTCGCTCACAGCGATTCAAGACGGCTTACAGGAAACAGGAAATGATGTCTTTATTGTTATTGTTTGGTTAAATCTATGTTCTTTTCCTTAAGAATGTTATTAATCTTAAATTTGCTGTTAGTTTGTAGAAAGTTAGCACCCACCCCAGTGGTGGGATTCAAATTTTTTTACTACTGATTCTATGGGCGTGGTTTGGTGGGCGTGGCAGGAGTAAGAGACTGTAAAATCTCCAGTCAGAGGTGATATTTGCTGGTTTTCCGAACTACTCAAAATTTCCGCTACTGGTTCTCCAGAACTGATCAGAACCTACTGAATACCACCTCTGCCCACCCCTCTCCTAGAAGAATGAAATATTCTAGGAAATATTTAAAAGGCAGAATATTATACCTTCCTGGATAAGAAGAGGAGAAACCTGCTCTTGGAAAGTGCGCCCCCCACCTTTGTTAATAGCTCCAGAAATACAAAAGACACCTTATCTACAACACATAAGAACTTCAACTCCAGGGTGATGGGATTAAGACATGGCCATCAGGACATGATAGGATTAAGCCTCTACCCATCTCACCACGTGGCACCTGGGAAGACTACATCACCCAGCAAGATTCAACCAGGCTTGGGACTCAAGAAGACAACCTACAAAGTTACCCCTCAATGGCCCCATGGGACAACCAATCAAGATACATTTCTTGCCCCAGGAACAGGAAGCAAGTTCAAAGCCCAACAGAGGTTATGAATCTCACTCCCTCTCTCACCCATGTGCTCTTTTTTGCTGTCCACCATTAAATCATCTTTCCAAATAGCCTCCGTGTTTCCAGTATCTTTCTCTCCACTTGGAACTGAACTCAGATGGGCATTTCTCCCAACAAGTTCTCATGACATTTCTAAAAAACTGACTCCACTACATGTTTGGCTTGCTAAGATCATTAAACAAAACTCCTTGAAAGCAACTTGCTCTTGGACTGAAATCAGAAAGGATGGCCATTAAATCAACAACTTTCTGTATAAATATTTAAATTAGCAGCAATTCGCTGTTGAGAGGAAAGAATTCCTTCATGGTTTGAAATGAATGGGGCCAATCTCCCCTCTGATGCATTAGATGTTTTCATTCTGTAATGACAGCAAGGGAAACACAATAACACAATAACTGAATTCAAGCATCAAAAAACAGACTTGCAGAAATATAGGAATAGTAATGGAGATGGGGTTGTTTGAGCTGGTTCATATTTTGATGAATGGATTGACACAAACTACAATAGGTTACATTTTGAAAAAATAGTGGAAGACGTATAGGTTTCTGATAAGATTGTTTAAGCCTGTAACAGCAACTTTGTAATAGTAATGGAACTTTATCTATTGGAAGTGTCGCTGATCAAGAATTTGGGAAGTTTGCATCTTAACTAGAAATTCATTCTCCATTATCAGTTCTAGATGTATATCACATACAGTATTGTTAGAAATTAAATTTTTAAAGAAATATTGCCTCCATTACTTAAATTAGGATGGAAGTTTCTTTGGAAAAGGATCCAACTAAGCAGTCAAGTGCTGGAATTAATAATCTCACGAAAAAAATGGTTCTTTTCCCAAAATATGAGTGTCGTTGGGTGGAAACCAAAAAGCAAAAACTGAAACAAAGGGTTCTTGGAAGATTAACCAATGTAAGCAAAAATGTTTACTGAGAAATAGATTAGTAGGATGATGACATCAGAGACACATTGTTAGAGTGCTAACACTGTAAGCTTGTTGGAAAGTAGAAAAATAATTTGCATATTTCGTAATGTCACATCGATGTTCTAAAAAGTGCTGATGAAATCCAGAAGAAATTAAATTAATAACTTCAGATTTGAATAACGTGAGGAACTCCCATTAACCTTTGGTAAAGTGTCGTGACAAATTCAGTTAGTTGGATGATGATGTAACTTGAGTCATATAAGTTGAATCATATAAATATTCAGGATCATCAATATATGCGAAAGAGCTCCTATTCATTTACAACAGAAATATAATTAGGAGATACAACTCTCAACCTTCTGAGTGGAGACAAGTGTCTTCACCACTAGGCCATCATGCTGGTCATAATTTGCATCTAAACCTGAATACTAAAACTAGGAGATATATAATTTAATCATAGCTAAGTGGTTTTCCATACTGGAGACAGAACATGTTGTTATTGCTGGGTAGAAATGCAAATAAAATATATAAAAATATTTTCTTCAAATAGCAAGATGTTTTATCCCATACATTTTGCCATAGTAGTTGCTCTTACTACTTAATTACTTTGAGCTCTCTGGAAGCACTGAACCTCATGTAGCTCCATTAGTACATGCAGGATATTTAGGTAGAGTAATATAAAATATCTATATTATGTCCTTATTTTGGCAAATTAACCAGGGCTTTGACAGATTCACCAATCTGTACTAATTAGGGTTTTGAGTACCCTTAGAATTCTTTTTGAATGTAGTTTTTTATATAGGTTTCTCTGTTCTCTTCCTGCCCACCTGAAAATATTTGCAGGCTAGTTTGGGCCATGGAACAATCCTTACATCTATATTAAGGAATAAACTGTTTAATAATGTGGCAAATTCTTCAACTTGGAAACAGCTGACATTCAGTGAGTGAGTGCATGATTCATTCTATCAGTTTCATATTTTTTAAAAAAAAATCCCCATGGAGCCATTCTTCCAGTAAAAAAGAGCCCCAGCAATCCCACATAATGAAGAATGAAGAAACAGCTGATTTGGGAAAGGGCCATTTGGATTTGTGTCTGTCCATTTGTTCCAACAGATGGTTTTTTTTTTCATACCATGTTTCCTCTTGTCCTGTCTGCAGTACTGAGGCTGCCATTCAAATAGCATTATTTTCTTCATTTACTACAGTTCCTTTTGGTTTTTCTCATCTTTGTTGCAATCCTTTTCATTACCTATAGAATCACAGAGTTGGAAGGGACCTTGAAGGTCTTCTAGTCCAGTAGTCACCAACTGGTGGTCTGTGGACCACTGGTAGTCCATGAGAAGATTTTGGTGGTCCACAGAAAAATTATTTGCATTTTTTATATTGCACTAAATCAGGGGTCTTCACACTAGAGCCCCTGGGCCGAATATGTGCAATGAATGTTTGTATTGCTGCAGAGAGTTTCCCGCTTTGGGGTCTTTTTGTGCTGGTCAGAGGGGGCAGAAATTCTGACTTGGGGTCTGCTTCAGCCTCCTGGTGCAGGGTTGGGTTTTGGGTGAAGGCTGGAGGGAAGTGCTGGTGGTGGCAAAGAGCCGGAGGGCCTTATTCCAGTGGGACTGCTTCATGGCCTGGAACTGGCTAACCATCTCAGCCCGCTGAGCCTCCAGGTGCTGGTACCTGGCTTTGCACTCCCACAGGTCTTCCCTCTGCTTGGAAAGCCTATGCTCATGGTCCTCAGTGAGGTGCTTCTGCTGAGTCTCCTTCTCGGTCAGATCCAATTTGAACTGAGCCAGTTGTTTTGCCAACTCTCTCATGGTGGCTGCTTAGCTCCAACAACTGCTTCCTATTGGCGCCTTAAGGAGCCCAGGTGGGCAGGCGAGGAGTGGTTGTGAGGGGAGGGGCAAGCAGAGGCCGACAAGGAGCCCCTCAACGTGAGTCAAGTTGGCCACACCCACACAGTCACCCACTCACATGACCACCTAGCCACACCCATCCAGCCAATCATTAGTGGTCCGCAGGATTTAAAATTATGAATTTAGTGGTCCGTGAGGTCCGACCTGTTCTAGTCCAACTCTCTGTCCAAGGCAGGAGTCCTTATTCCATCCTGGACAAAGGATTGTTCAATCTTTTCTTGAACACCTCTAGTGATGCAGCATCCACAACCAATGGTGGATTTCAATTGTTTTTACTACCGGTTCTGTGGGCCTGGCTTGGTGGGCATGGCAGGGGAAGGATACTGTAAAATTTCCAGTCAGAGGTGGTATTTGCCGGTTCTCTGAACTACTCAAAATTTCCGCTACCGGTTCTCCAGAACTGGTCAGAACCTGCTGAATATCCACCTCTGGTCCCCCAACTCTGGAAGACAAACTGTTTCACTGACTAATTGTTCTCACTTTCAGCAAACTTCTCCTTAGTTCCAAGTTGAATTTTCCCTGACAAACTTACATCCATTGTTTCTTGTCCTGCCTTTAGGTTTGGACAGTAAATCAACTCCCTTTTCTCTGGGACAGCCTTTCAAGAATTGGAAGTGGACCACATCACCTCTAAGCCTTCTCTTTGTTCAGTTAAACATACCTAATTTTCTCAAAGATGTTTTTCTTTTTCAAAAGGCAACTGGATTATGTTTTCTCCTTTGAGGAAAAAGATGTTCTCATCCTGCAAGCTTCATCAGTTCTGGCTTGATGATGGTGTTGCTGGAGGAATGGAAGGGTTAGGTCCCGACAAGATGAGGGGGAGGGAGGGAGGGAGGAAAAGAGATTGGTTATAAAGATGCAAGCTACATATGAGACATATCATCTGTACTTTTTCAGGTACTTTAACTTTGTGCTAAAAAAAATAATTTTTATTTTATTTATTTATTTATTTATCGTATTTTTATACCGCTCCCTCTCCCAAAAGGGACTCGGGGCGGTGTACAGTCTAAACATATAAAGATACAGTCAACAGTAATTAATTCAGAATTGAATATAGATAGATGAAAATAGGATAAATGAGTAAAATAAGTAAGTAAGTAATAATGGACGCCAATTAAACAGTTAAATAAATTTATTAATTAAATTAATGGACGCCAATTAAATAATGGACGCCAATTAAATAATGGACGCCAATTAAACAGACTCAATAGTAATATGAAAGAATTTCAACTTCTCAGGATCCTGAATAACAGATTGCAAAGTGTGCTGTCCAGACAGTTTAGAGTTAATGGGATTTGGGATAGTTACTTAGGAATTGTGAGCTGTCCCCTTAAGGGAATGCATCATGGTAAATGTAATTAAAGGTATCCTGGGAAATGTAGTCCATGTCACATGACCACATCTGTAATCCTGATTAGTCACTATATTGACCCTTGTTGGGTTGGGGGAGGCTCCCTCACTCTTGCCTGAAACCACCATACCATGCGGCTGCCTCAATCATCATGGGGTTGAGACCTTTTTATCTTTCTACACTGCAAGACAGATATGCAAAGGATTGGACATTAAGAAGAACTTATGAGGATACCTGATGAACCAATAAAAAAGACTTTGTTATGGATGTTTTGTGGAGTTACTCTATCTGCTTTATACCATCCAGAGAATAATAAGCAGAACACAAAGTCACCATTTTGGTAGAAAGTGGCTAATAGTACACTTGACTAAGAAGTCACATACTGAAATCACACATCAAAAGTCTACTTCAAAAGATTCCAACCAACATAAATGCATTTTTAGGAGATTACTATTGTTCAATGGTAAGATTGGGAACCACTTCCTGAGAAGTTTCTTGCTCATATGGTCAGCATTCCTACTGATGTTCTGATTGATTCATGGATTAATTTTATACTCTGCCTATTCCTAAAATCATACTAAATGCTCCCGAGGGAAATGAGTGGTGAAGGAAATAGAACATATAAGATTCAGGCTATTCAGATAAAAGAATAATAGTCCTTTGTGTTTTTAATCCTTGATTTCGGAAGGCTGTGTAGTTTCTGGAATGTGAGATAACCATCAGAAGCAGATGTATTTCTTCCAAAACAAAATAGTTTTGCCAAAGGTGTCTATGCCTTGATAATAGCTTACTTGGATAAGTTAATGTAGCATTTATATGGCTCCATTCAAACACTATCCAGAAACTATCTAAACTATCCAGTCAGATTTAGCAGATGTTTGTCTGCCTCTGATTTGATGAATACAACTTGCCACAGCTGTTTTGAATCAGTTGCCGTAAATCCCAATGACTTCCACACACTTTTCAATGATCTTTACACAAAGTATGATAGTTCGGATAAACTATCCTTGCCTGAATTCACACTACACACAAAGCCAAAGCCAAACAAATCACATGATGATATAGTATGATGCACAAACCCCAAAGTGTTGGTTTTGAGTCTTTTGCTACTCAGAGCCAGGGTGGCATAATGATTAGTATTGCAGGCTAACTCTGCCTGCTGCCTGGAATTCAATCCTGATGGACTCAAGGTTGACTCAGCCTTCCATCTTTGCGAAGTTGGTAAAATGAGGACCCAGATTGTTGGGGGCAATATGGTGACTCTGCAACTCACTTAAGAGAGGGCTGTAAAGCACTGTAAAGTGATATATAAGTCTAAGTGCACTGCTAAGTGCTATTTTATCTTTAAACTCCTAAATAGCAGACTGCCTTCTTTTACATGAGCCTACCCAAGATAGGAGATCTGCTTCAGAGACCACTCCAAATAATCGAGCAACATAAGAGATAATAAATCATAGTCTGCCTCTAGAGCAAGCTTGACATTTCATGGCCAAGATGCTTGACTTTAGTGCCCATAAAATATAGCTAACATAACCAGTGGTAATTCTACCAACTGTAATTCAGTAAAATTTGAAATAATATTATTTTGTTGATTGAATTGCTGGTACACTGCTCATGTCCCCCAGTAATCACCTAAACAAGCACATGAGGAAAATAGCAATAGCCTTTATATATACTGCTTCACAGTGCTTTATAGTTCATAGCCCCCTCTAAGCAGTTTACAGAGTCAGCATATTGCCCCAACAATCTGGGTCCTCATTTTACCAACCTCAAAAGGATGGAAGGCTAAGTCAACCCTAACCAGTGAGACTCGAACTGCTGAAATAATGGCAACCAGCAGTCAGCAGAATTAGCCTGCAATGCTGCATTCTAACCATTGTGCCACCTGGGCTTATCTAGAAGATATTATAGAACTCACTGCTACAGTAGTCACCAGGGCAAATGGATTGATTCAGACAAGATCCCACCTTTGAGTTCTGGTTTGAAGATGAATAATCTTCAAGGAATTCCTTTCTGTGGGATGCTTTTAAATCCAAACATTTGTTTTTAGATAAACATAGCTCTTTCAGAAGGCTTGAGTTAAGGAGTTATCCATCAATCCAGGAGTCAGCAGAAATGTATGCCTGCATAAATATGTGGACCTATTTTTTATTTCTATTTTGCTACAGTAATAAGGCAACAAATGGTGTTGTCTTCACAGCGTGCTCAGCAAATATTTTAAGGAAAAAATTGCTAGATTCGTCTGGGTTTGTTTCCCTCCCGGCAAGTATTAAAAAGTAACAGTATTATGAAAAATGATGACCAATCCCTCTCCTTAAAGTGGGACAGAGAGCAATGAAATGAATTTAGCCCAATTAACAAGAGGTGAGCATTGGAGGGAGAGCATATGAGGAAGTTGGGGTTTGCCTGATGGTCCTTATAATTCCTGTTTGCATATCCATCTGTCCATCCATCCATCCATCCACCCACCCACCCACCGTATCTATCTATCTATCTATCTATCTATCTATCTATCTATCTATCTATCTATCTATCTATCTATCTATCTATCTATCTATCTATCTATTTTAAAATTCCCTCTGATATACATAGCTCTGGGTGGCTAACAATTTAAAAATAATAAAAACAGAAAAGCAAACCCAATCATAATTAAAACATAACTAACACACAGCATAAACTAGCAGCCAAAAATATCTCCTCACGATCAATTTAACCAAAATGTGGAGTCACCCACACTATCAGGGCCCTGGGATTGACAGTAAAGCCAAGAAATGACATCATTTGAATGATCATTGAATGATCATCTCTCTTACAGATGGGAACAGGAGCCTACATTTCTTGTTGGATCTAATGGGATAATAAGCATCACTAGGGAGAGATGATCCCACAACTCTTACCTATGAATCAGGCTATTTCTAAACACAGGTCAAACATTTGTTTAAAAGAGTGATAAAACTCATGTTCACAATAGTCCATCTGACAGACACAAGTAGTAGAAACAGCATGCAGAGTAAAATAAGATACTAGTATATATAGAATTGTAACTGTTTATTGTTATAATGACATACATCTTTTTTTGCATTTCTTTCACTTTTTTTGTGTTAAAACACTTATTTTCTTCTTCTCTTTGACAATGTATTCAACACCATCACTATTCATTTTGTGACTTGCTCTTTTTTCTTTCCTTTTTGTGATTAATTAAAGATCAATGATAAATAACCAATGAGTTCCATCCTCAAGCAAGTGAGCAAGGAGTCAACTTCTGTTCTTGTGGCTGGTAAATGCTGGATGTACTTAGTAGACAGCCCCGGAGAACATGCAATTATGACTGACGCTTGCATGATAAAAGCAATCACCCTGGTGCAACTTAAATGTGCAAAAGCTGAAAAAGAAAGCATTCACTCTTCTCTGATCAGGGCAACATAAGTAAACAGACAACTGCTACATGAGTTACAGAATAACAGAGTTGGAAGGGAGCTTGGAGGTCTTCAGGTCCAACCCACTGCTGAAGCTAGGAGACCCTGTATTATTTCAGACAAATGGCTGTCCAATCTCTTAAAAACCTCCAGTGATGGAGCGTCCACAACATCTGGAGGCACGTAATTTCACTCCTTAATTGTAATTAATTAATTGTTAATTAATTGTTGAGATGAACTTTCTCCTTAATTCTAAGTGGGATCTCTCTTTGGCGACACTGAACCTGGAAGCACTAAATGATCAGAACAACAATTGTACTGCTTTTATACAAACCTTCAAAAATAATAAAAGTAGTAAAATAATTTTTTAAAGATAAAGTTTATTAAATTTTCACCTTTAAAACAAAACAAATTCTATATACACTTTTGCAGTTATTTGTGACATCAGTTATACCATTCTCCTATACAAACATATATATACTTTATTTACAATTACACTTTAAAGCTTCTACTTTGGCATTATATTTTCTTTCTGTTTTCTAACCAGACATATACCACTTTTTCCAGGCCATATAAGAATTCTTTATCTTCCCTCTCCTGCAATTCCATTGTGAATTTGTTCAATTCTGCGCAATCCATTACTTTTTAATATAATCATGTCATCTATATAAAATAATTTTAAAATAGGCTGTTCAAAATTGTATTAGCAGAAGCAACATGATCTCTATAATACACCTAATGACAACATAACTGCACACAGTTACTAGAATCCAGTTCTCCTTCTTGGTTTCTAACTGCAAAATCACCATCAGTCAATTGCAGAAGGCAGCTTTACTTGAAAAAGCTTAAAATACCTTTAACACCAGCACCATCAAACAACATCTGTTTATCCCTTGTCCTTGAGAAGGACTTGATAAGTTGGATAAAAATGTCAAATCAAATCTAGACATGTAGCTGACTGCGCAACCATGAAAATGATATGTTTAACACAATCAAACAATGTCTGCCTATCCCAGGTGTTTGGGAAGTATAGTACACTAGATAGGTCGACAAAAATGCCAGATCCATTCTAAGAATCCTGTTGACTGTGTGACCAGTTATAATAAATTTTAAAACCTGGTTTGCAAACCTTTAGCAAAATGATGTATGTGACTAGTTCTGAACATTAAAAAAAAAAAAAAATTACTACTTCCGAGAAGCGGGTTGAGTTGTGACACAGTACAGGTAGTCCTTGACAAGGCCACAATTGAGCCCAAAATTTATGTTGCTAAGTGAGACATTTGTTAAGCGGGTTTTGCCCCCATTTTACGTTTCTTGCCACAATTGTTAAGTGAATCACTGCAGTTGCTAGTAACAGTTGTTAAATGAATCTGTTTTATACATTGACTTTGCTTGTCAAACATCATGAAAGTTATCACATGATCCTGGGACACTACAACCATCATACATGTCAGACAGTTGCCAACAATCTGAATTTTGATCATGGGGGTTGCTGCAATGGTCATAAGTGTGAAAAATGGTCATAAGTTAGTTTTTATAGTGATGTAATTTTTTTCCCAATTTTTTTTTTAAACAACAAACATAAACACATAAACATAGAACCACAAATAAAACCATCTTTCCATTGTACAGTGTGTCAGTTGGTACGTATCTTTTATGCACAATATCTTCTACTTTCAAGTTATAATTCATATTGTATATATCAATTATGCCTATTATATTATATTGCTATTAACACCTTGTCACTTTAATTATAAATTCACATCATTCTTTTCTAGCAAATCTCAACTATTGTATGACCTAATACATATCATTCATTTCATTATAATCAGATAATTATTTCCCTATTTTCTTATCTAGCCATTGATAAAACAAATCCCAAATTTTATAATATTCTTTATCTTCTTGCTCTCTAATTGCTAACAATGTCAGTTTACACATTTCTGCACATTCCATTATTTTCTTAATTACCTCCTCTTCTTATTGGAATTTTTTCACTTTTCCAATTTGTGGCAAATACAATTCTAGCTGCTGTTAAAAGTGATGTTGTCACTTTGAACGGCCACTAAATGAACTCTTGTCTTTTTTTTTTAAAGTTGGCTCCAAATACATCTTTTGATAAACGTTTGCTAACTTCATACCCCGCAGCTACTAGATACAGAATGGGGAAGGCAAGGATGTAGACGTTAAAAAATGTCTTTTATTCGAATATGGTGGTGTTCCCCAAAAAATTTGCCAGAACTCCCCCCGTCCATCGAAGGGAACCCATCATGTATGATAGGCATGCAACCAGCTCTTTAAAAGAAAAGCGAAGGCAAATTTCCTCCGGCGCTCCGCGTTCCGCCGTGACGTCAGTTACCTGCGACTTCTACTTGCAGGCGAATCCACGTGTTTCAGGCATTTCCGGGTCCCCGACTCTGGTTGGCCATGGAGAAGAGAACGGCGGTGCCCCAGAAGCGTTTCTACCGGCAGCGCGCTCATTCAAACCCGCTGGCGGATCACACTTTATTCTAGTGAGTGTAGACAGGGTTTCCCCTAAGTGGTTCCTTAGCTTCTCATCTCATCCCCATTTTCTATGTGTGCTTCAAATAGTTTTCCTGCAATTTCACAAATTCCCCCCCCAAAAGGAACAGCGAGTGCTTTTATTTCATGGGAATGCATTTGCTTACGAGTCCTTGTGGGGTACCATCCCCCCCCCCGGATTTGGCTGTTCTGAATGCTCAAGTGTTGATGTAACCCTTTGCTCCTGATGGTATTCAGCTGTGGTTCAGAACATCTAGCAAGTTTGAGATTCTTGCTGAATGTAAATCTAGCTGGATTCTGGTGGGGGGCGGGAATCTATCGGGAGTGAGGCTTTATCTCTTTACCTAAGGGGTGGGGGAAGCATGAAACAATCTTGTTTCACCCAGGTTATTGATTTTAAAGGACGATCGTTCTAAAAGGTAGCAAGACAACATATTTCTCACCAGCACACTATAATAATTGCAGAAGAAGTGCAGATGGCAACAGGGAAAATAGGGAAAGCTCCAGTTTCTGTGGCCACTTGTAATAATGTGGCATTTTACCAGGATTTACACTGGACGTGTATCTTATAATATTCTGTAAACTAGATTAGACTGGTCTTGTGTTTAATGTACAAAAGAAAGGCTGTCTAAAGGCGGGTTGGAACTGCAGCCAGCAGCAAGCCCATATTGAGTGATAGCAGCGTATGTATAACCCCCTTTCTTGCACATTCTGATTTGCAAACCAGCTCAAAGAAATCCTAAACCTGCATGGCCATTGGCTAAGAAATCTGGGAGCTGCCATTGCCAACATATCTGGAGAGTGCCCAGGTCAAAAAAGATTGGCATATCCCTTTTCATGGTGTATTATAGGAGGATGGCAGCATCTGTATATTCAGTGTTAGGAGTAAATTTTGTTTAATTCAGCCATTATTGCTTGAGTTGAATTTTGTTCAAAAATACTGTAATGTCCTTGGTATTTGATTTCAAAGTATCATTAACACTGCAGTCCTCTACATAATTGCTTAGAAGTAAACCTATGAAACAGAAATGGAGTAATATAGCAGTCTGTCAATTTTTGTTTTGATTCATTGACCAATATATAATAACATTCAAAGATGGCACTTTGCAGCCATCTCAGTATGTACAGGTTAGCCTATAAGTTATGAAAAATAATACTTAGAATTACTGTTAGAAAATCATATCACTTAAATTACTCATTTTTCAGACACCAATAATATAGTGTAGTATATAATGATGTGAAATAAATGTTAGTATATAAAAACTTTAGGAAATAAGGTAGATAAACTATCTAGCTTGATCTATTTTAAGAAGACAGCTCAGATTATTTTACTTCCAAAGTGAGAATTTATAGAATTAGTGGATTGATTGCAATCCAAGAATCTATTGACATCATTGGAATTTATTGTGGTTAGTCTTAACATAAAAGTCCCAAAATTATTATATTTGGGAAATCTTTTGCTTCCAGATTAGTACTTCATTAGAATATAACACATGTCCTTGGAATGTCAGTAGAAGTATAAGTCATTTGAATATTCAAATGTGTTTTAAAATAGTCATCTCAGAAGCATTTCAGAAATAACCAACAGAATGTTATAACCACATGGCATCATCACAGCGCACTAACCAACTAAATGCCTCTAAAACATCTTAAGTAAACTGAAAAAACATGGAAGCTCAAGAAAAAATAAGAGTCAATTGCAACATACAGTGTAAGGACTATAACCACTATGTAGAACAAACAGGCAGAAAACTAGCAGAGTGCATTTATGAACACCAACTATTAGAAGACAGAATGAGAACTCCTTAATTTAGCAACACGTGGACAGTTTCAGCTATAGTTTCAGCTAGAAAACTGAACATTCTGCACTAAGCTAAATCCAAAAATGCTAGCGAATTCCTGGAAACTTATCATTCAGACAAATCAGCCATCAATAAACACATAGAGACAGACCACATTTATGCACCACTCAAAAGGCAATAAAAACTAAAAAGGAAACAAATAACAATCCTCTCCAGCAGCCTATGCCCAGATAAACATTGTTCAATAGCAAACAAGTAGAGATACCCTAATCAAGGAACTACCAGGGAGAAATCCATACCCCCACCAATACTGGCAGGGCAAGTAGCTATATGTAAACAGGGAGCAAACCTGCATTCATTAGCAATGTTACCTAGTCAGGGGCAAACAAACAAGCTTGAGAAGCACCCAAAAAACTCCACATTAAATTATCTAGAACAAGGGTCTTAAACTTGGCAAGTTTAAGACTTGTGGACTTCAACTCCCAGAATTCCCGAGCTAACATGATTGGAGGAGGAATTCTGGGAGCTGAAGTCCGCAAGTCTTAAAGTTGTCAAGTTTGAAGACCCCTGTTCTAGAATATAGGCTCAAAATATATTTTTTCTAAATTTTGCCCCGTTTAAAGATGTTAGGATTCTAGTTTTCAGAATTCTCAACAGAGAATGTAGAAACTGATCTATATATAGTTTCTAGGACTGGATATTCTTTGAAAATTACTCAAAAGAAGGCCTTCAACTCACACAAGAGGAATTCTGCTGCTCATGAATGTAGCCAGGCTTTTTTCAGCTTCTGAGGGAGCCTGGAAAAATGATGCTTTAAGGAATCAATTTGTTCCAATTAATGCGACTTTTAAAGCAGTGGTCTCTTTTTTCCAAGCCCCAAACAGCTGTATTGAATGCTAGAGAAGCCTTGCATTTACATCTAATCTGAAATAGATGCATTCTGCATTGTTTTGGAAGTGCGCATAGCCTTGATAGCATCCCTTCTGCGGTGTTCGTTTCATAAACCCCTTGTGTTTTTTTTCCCCCCCATTAGTCCTGCCAAGCCTGAGGAAATGGACTGGTCTGCACTCTATCCGGAATTTTTTGTTCCTTTAACCAGTGATAATTGGCACGATGATCCAAAGGACACGGAGGAAAGAACCAAACCGAGATATCAAGTGGAATTTGCTGATATTGGTTGCGGTTATGGAGGATTGCTTGGTAATTTCTTTCCCCTTCCATTGTATTCATAAGAAATCACTAAACTTATTTCCAAATTTTAGTGATATGTGAATATTCATACCATCAGAAACCCTTTCTAGATGATGTTTTTTTTTTCCTTTTGGGATAAGATTTGAGAAAGCTTTGTGATATAAGTTGAGAAGGGAGCAGGGTACATCCTTTTGTGTCGTCTAGGCCTACGGTCTGATTTCCACTGACGGTGATTTTTAGGTGATGATTGTGGCCACCGTGTATACAATCTAATTAAAGTGACCTTGCTGCGCTAGGTATCACATAAACATAGTTAGTTTGTGCTCAGTTTTTCATGTGGTCAGTTGTTCCTGCATGAATCAGTTCTTATGAAGCTACTTTCCAAATCCAGGCAAGTGTGAGTTCATAAAGGAAATGAAGTCTGGAGATTCTACAAGGCTTCTGAGACTTGTTTGTTTCCATCATCTGAAATATCCCAGATCAACATTTAACTCTCTTGCAACATGTTCCACATTGAAGATACGACCCAGTGAATTCCGTAATGGTTATAGCCCATGAAAATGTGGGATTGTGGTCTTATTGGCATGCCTCGCTCAGGTTGTCCTTGACTGAACAACCTTTCGTTTAGTGACTGTTCAAAGTTGCAATTAATGTCCCTGAAAAAAATAACGTATGCCCTTTTTTCACATTTATGACCATTTCAGCATTCTCATGATCATGGGATCAACATTTGGATGCTTGCAAAATGTTGTGTATTTATGACAGTTGCGGTATCCTGGTGTCAGGTGGATTACCTCTTGCGGGCTTCTATCAAGCAAAATCAATGGGGAAGCTAGATTCAGTTTACAATTATGTTACCAACTGAACAATTGCAGTGATCCACTTAATAACTCTGGCAAGGAAGGTCATAAAATGGGGCAAAACTCACTCAATGGCTGTTTCACTTAGCAACAGAAATTTTGGGCCCCATTGTGGTCGTACGTCAAGGGCTACCTGTAAGTCTATGAAAGCTCCTACCCTCTGATACAACCAAGGTTCCATGGAAGTAAACCCTATTCATTGTAGTTTAGTGTCAGTGGGTGATGATATAAATATGCGTAGAGTCAAAGAAGCACATCTGGCCTGTTACTTACATATCCCGTGGATAGATGTCTGTATTCAGTTTCAGGTATGAATCTCAGCTTCACCTTTTGTTGACCTATCTCTCTCCTCTTCCCCCCCCCCCCCCCAAGCCAGTATGGATGATAATACATGTTTGGAGGTGATAGGAGCAAGAAATGTGTTTGTCAGGCTAGCGTGGTCTGTGCAGCCCACCAACTATATGCATGTTGCAAACAGTGCTAGTTTGAGGTGGACCTTGCTCTACCGTTTTGCCCTTAAGCAAGAGGATATAGTATCATATTCATAATATGTAAGCTGTTAACTATTAAGAGACTCCCAAGTCCGCTTGCTTGTTTTGCAGGTTTATAACATGCTGGTTGACAATGGGAATTGCAGCAAAACAAGGCTTGCCTCTTGCTCTGGTTTTTAAAGGTTTTAGAGTAAATTGAAAGATAGAGAGTTGCAGGGCTGTATGTACTGTGATCAGAGCTCAAGAATACATACAATCTATATATATATATAAAAGCGGAATACCAGTCACGCATCATCACAAAATCTCCAGAACCATAAAGCCTACAAACTTGAAATTTGGCACGTATGTTCCTCTTGGCTTTTGGGTGCTCACTAAGAAAGGATTTTTCAAAATGACCATCGGTGCATTAGTATTTCGTATATTATTATTAACATGCTCTGACGCTAAGGAGTTGCACTCCGCCCTCCCCACCTGAACAGAAATCTGTTCCAAATGCAAAACACAAGCAGAGGAGAGGAGTTTCAGTTTCACAGCACCAAGCAGCTTTAGTACAGAACAGTTGAGCTAAGCCACGCCCAGGCTCCTTGCTGTCTCCTTGCTCACATAGCAAATACTCTTTCAGTTTCCATGTTTCAGTTTCCAAATAGCCTTCAACTCTCTGACACTCTGACAGGACACTAGCCAGATAAATACTGGTAGGCAGAGGCACATTCCCCCCCCACCACCACCACCAAGAAAACCTATATACACATGCACACATACACACACACACACACACACACACATATATACATACATACATACATACATACATATGGACCCCGGGGCTATTTTGCAGAATTGGTAACCTATATAATCCTGAATTCTGCAAAATGGCCCCGGGATCCACTATGGATATAAAATTGACAGGTTGTTAAAAAATATTTCCGCTTCCCTCTGCTGCTTGAGGAAAGGAGCAGCAGGATCCTGAAGCTTTAACCTATTGCCACCATGGCCATGTTTGAGAGATTATCAAGGCTAGTCATGCACTTCAGGGAGCATCTCTGTTGCCAGAAGCATTCAAAAAATTGCTTTGAAAGGACAGCAAGAGGCAGCTCAGGCAGTTGAATATGGCGCTGAATTCCACAGTATCACAATCCTGGGACGTAATCTGAAGGAGTACAGCAGCAGCCACTTTACTGAAAGAAGGCAGGTGTAGATCAGATTAGAGCTCTGAATAAAAGATTGCTTGGAAATGCTAAAGCAAATTTAGCCTTGGCTTTTAGGATAAAACTGTGCACTTCCAATCCCGAAAGAAATATTTTATCCCACCCAATTTAAATCAGCTTTCCCAAGCTGTTGCCTTTTAGGTGTGGACACCACCAATCCCCAAAATGCCAGCTAGGGCGACATTCAATTTAGTAGATTAAGAATTCTGGAAATTGTAATTCTCTTACAATCTGGAGGCCACCAGATTGGTAGAAGCTGTTACATTTGTTTGCTTGGAATAGAACAAAGAAAAATGGATGAAAAAATTTGAGACTGTGCAATCAAAGCAGTTCATGTTAAGAAGATGTTTCCTCCTGATTTCAACAAGAGAACTAATTGCATACAGATAGTCCTCTGCTTATGACTGTTATGGAGCCTGCCCATTCCAGTCATGATGGTCATAAAGCAGGTTATCACATGATTGATCCAAATTATGACCTTATTTGCTTTGGTCATTAAACAAAAACTGGCTGTAGAGTGACTGTCTCAGTTGACAAATGCACCAGTTGTTTTACCATTAGGCATTTTTGCAAAAACATGGAAGGAAATGCCAGTTTTTTGGCCCAAACACCGTAATACTTGTGATTGTGGGACGCTGCAAACAGCCATAAATGTGGGCCATTGCTAAGCATCCAAAATGCGGGAGAGGGGCAGCTGTCAGAATTTAGGAACTGGATCATAGGTACCTCTTTCGAGTGTACCTAACTCCGAATGGTCACTAAGAGACCAGTAATAAATTGAGGACTACCTGTAGTTACGGTACCTCTTATACTGTCACTTTTAAGTAACTGCACTTGAGTTTGATCATGTGAGCGGTTTAAGCGGAGAAGCCCATTTCTTAAATACGAAGGCCCTTAACAGGGTTGTAATAGAAGCTGCTCCTGACCACGTTTAATCAAAAAATGTTCCCCTTATTTCAGTAGATTAAATAAGCACGAGACAAGATTGCGACTTTACAAAAAGCAATGACACCAACATGGTAGGAAAGGAGAGAGAGAAAAAAGTCACACCAAAGTGTCCAAAATACATCTCACCTAAATATCCAAGGCAGTTTGAAATTACCTTGCCTCCTACATAATTTTGTCTTCCTGTAGGTGTGATGGGTAGCGTTTCTGGGTTGGTTAGGAATGAATTTGTAAAGCGGGTCACAGGTGCTCCCTACTCTCCAAGAAGGGTTACTGTAGGGTTTTCCTGAATAGGAAAACTTCCGCCAGTGATGAACCTGCCATTCATTAGGCACCTCTTCATCAGCAGGCAAAGGGGTACGGTTGTTTCCCATCCTTGACCCAGGGTGCTTTTTGCCACCCCAACTTAAAAGAGAGGCAAAGAGCTTGGTGTTTTGCCACACGTCAACTCTCTGTACTTGAAATTAAAGAAAGAAAGAAATATTAAGCCTTATAATAAAAGTGAATAGATTGATATAGAATACAATATAAAACATATAACCTGTTGGATGAATGTATAAGATTAAACCATAATGAAATTTAAGAATATCTCATATAAAATGAGGAAAAAATATAGTTTAGTCAAATCAATGTTTAATAATTGATATTGCATAAGCACAAGCTAGATTGATAAGGTGAGAATTTATATAACTCATGAGTAATGGTTAAAAAAAAAAAGGATAGCACAAAAGATTGTAACCAACTGACAGACTATATGTAAATAATTGAAAGAGGGTTTTATGTTTTTATGTTTTGTTTGTATGTTTGTTGAAAAAAAATAAAAACTTTTGTCACTCATCCTATAGGGCAGGGGTGTCAAACTCAATTTCATTGAAGGCTGCATTAGAGTTGTATTTGATCTCAGGGAGGGGGGGGCAGCTTGTGTTGGGGGTGCCTGTGGTGGCCGGAGCGCTCTCCCAGCGAAAACGGGCTCCCAAGTTCTGTTTTCAGTTATGATGGCCTCCTGCAACCCTCTGTCAGCAAAAACAGAGCTCCACTCCGCAGGCTGGTCCTTTGCTGTTTTTAGGGCAGCCCCGCGGGCCAGATTTGGCCCTTGAGTTTGACACCCCTGCTATCGGGCTTCGTGCGGGTGGCATGTGGAAATGGGCGTAAGGTTTCTGAGTGCTGTTTTCTTTTGTAGTGGCCCTGTCCCCTCTGTTCCCAAGCACACTGATGCTGGGTCTGGAGCTTCGTGTGAAAGTCTCCGATTATGTTTGTGACCGAATCCAGGCACTCAGAGCCTCTCACCCTGGGCAGTTCCAGAATATTTCCTGCGTTCGCAGCAATGCTATGAAGCACCTGCCCAACTTCTTCGGCAAGGGACAGGTGAGTCCCTGGGAAGCAACGCTGGGGATCCTGCAGGAGGCAGAGCCTTCTCGGAGCCCTGAAAGACGCTCCCGTGCTTGCATGGAAGAGAGTCTTCTACTGTCCTGTTTGGCTTTGGGAGAGTTTCCATTTCATGGATCTTTGGGATGGCTCACAAAAAGGTATTGTTATATTTTTAAAAAGACATCTTATGTACATCCTGCATTGACTTCTCAAGGCAGAGGTCTCCAAACTTGACAACTTTTAAGATTTGCGGACTTCAATTCCCAGAATTTCCTCAGCCAGCTGGCTGAGGAATTCTGGGAGTTGAAGTCCGCAAGTCTTAAAAGTTGCCAAGTTTGAGAATCCCTGTCTCAAGGCATCAAGTAGATCAGTGGTGGCTAACCTTTTTGGGCTCCTGTGCCAAAAATTGTGCGCACGTGTGCTAGCTTACGCTCGCATGCCAGCACCCAGAAGGCAATGTGCCCCCCCCACGTCCCCTACGCATGCGCGCACAATCCCCACCCACCCATCCACCCACTCCTTCCGCATTCTTATCTGCACTGTGCCTCACAGCTGATTTTCGGCCTCCCAAAGGCTTGAGGAAGGCTTCTGCAGGCTTTGCAGGCCGAAAACGAGCCCCGTTTCATCACTTCTAGTATTGTCAGAAAAACAGGAAGTGACGAAACGGGGCTCGTTTTCGGCCTGCAAAGCCTGCAGAAGCCTTCCTCAAACCTCTGGGAGGCCCCCAAAGGCCTCCAACTCGCTGAAAATCAGCTGTGAGGCGCACGCATGTGCAGGGAGGTAAGTTTGCCTGCAGCTTGCGAGCTGGCACAAATGGCTCTGCCTGCCACCTGTGGCATGTGTGCCATAGGTTCGCCATCACGGAAGTAGATACTTCGGATAACTCTGTTGCCTGAAGAGTGTTTTAATCTAAAAAGGGAAAATGGACTCTAGAGCAGGGGTGTCAAACTCACGTCGTCACATGACGTATCGTGAATTAGTCCCCCCCCTTAAAACCGGGCGTGAGACGCATCCGGTGGGTCACAACTTTGACACCCCTCCTCTAGAGGAAGCTTCTGTACACGATCCATATGTCCTGCTGCTGTGGGTCAGCCTTCATTCAAAAGAGAGAGGTGATTACAGGTAATCCTGGACTTAACAGCAGTTCATTTAGCGACTGTTCGAAGTTACAACGGTTATGACTTGTGACCATTTTTCACACTTAATGATAATCATCACCTGCCCTGTGGTCACATGATTTACATTTGGATGCTCGACAGCTGGTTGATATTTATGACTGTTTCAAGGTCCTTTTTCTGACAAGCAAAGTCCATGGCTTCACTTGATCACGTTGTTACTCATTGAACAACTGCTGTGATTCACTTAACCAGTATGGCAAGAAGAGTCGCAGAACGGGGCAAAACTCACTTAACAAATTTCTCCCTTAGCAGCGCAAATCCTGGGCTCCGTTGTGGTCATAAGTTGAGGACTACCCGTAATGCTCTTTAGCGACTGAATGTTGTCCGAATGCTGCGTACGAGAGTTGGGTGGCTGAAAGGCCAAGCAAACCTCCTCCCTGCCTTTTTATCTTTTCTTGCCTCTCCAGCTGCTCAAAATGTTCTTCCTGTTCCCTGATCCTCATTTCAAGAAGACAAAACACAAGTGGCGGATTATCAGCTCCACTTTACTGGCAGAATATGCCTACGTCTTGCGTGAAGAGGTAAGCAGGGGGTATTCTGGGGTAGCTTAGACCTCCCCAAAGCAGCCTATGTTTATAATCCAATAAAATTACCCAGCAAAGATTTTTATTTCAGTTCTTCCCCTGTTTGCCTACATTTCAGCTGCTCTTGTGAGTTTGGCCTAAAAGAAAAGATAAGTACAATATTAGAAAGCTGCCTTATGGGACAGTTTCTTTCCTACCATAGTAGTTCAAGCAATTCTATGATAGCCAGATACCTGCTTTGGATGACTGCTTTGCCTACTCCAGCAACAGTTCAAGCTACTCTTAAGTTGAAAAATTGCAGTCATTCTTCACAGTTTTGGGCACAAGATTTTTCCCAATATTGATCTCTGAGATATATAAATATGTGCCAACAATTGGAGTCTTTCTGAATGACAAATATACATGTATCGTTGTGCTAGCCAATTGCCAGAAAAACTGCGGTGGACAATGGGCCCTTCTAGTGAAATACTATTATTTATTTTTGAGCAATTGCATCTGTTCAAGATACTGGGAAGTAGTGCTAGCTAGAGTGGAAGGGATTGACTCTGAAGTTAATTTTGCATGTGATTGCATATCACCGTGAGTTTGGGCATACATAGCCAATAAATCAATCTAGATTAAGTGGCCAATTTTGACACATTGTGTAGTACAGAGAAACAATGCGTCAGAGAAACAGCATACATTTTTCAAACAGTATTTTGTTATTGACAAAGCAGTAGGCTATATTTATCGGATTACACTGCACTTTTCATTCATTCATTCATTCATTTGCATCATTTGGGAGAATTGGAATGAGGCTGTAAAAATCAGTGGAAGGACTAGACTTCGGGGGTTTGTTAAGCTTACTGCCGTAAATCATCCAGACAGAAAAATTGCATCGCCCAAAATAGCCATTGTATATCCAGATGGTCAGCAGTGGAGCCCTAGAAGATTCTTGGACAGGCTTCCAACAACTCCTGACAAATCAAGGGAAGGAATTCCAGCTAAGTCCCCGGAGAGTCAGCCAACTCCCAGGCAGAGTTAAACAAAAGATGAGCAAATAACAGATCACAGGATGACTTGTCAAGCCAGTAAAAGTCCTGGATTCTCAATCATCTAACAAAAGTCCCTATTGAGATTTTCCCGTTAAAATTGTGTGGCTGGAAAAAGATAGGAGGAATATCCTGGCATGGATCATTCCTAAGTGTTTGCAGTATTTGGAGATAGCCCTTTCCCTTCATTTTGACCATCTGCCCATCCACACAACATATTTGGCTTCACTAGATAGATAAAGTGAAGCGAGAGCTGGTTTGGTGTAGTGGTTAAGGCACTGGGCCAAAGCAGAATACGGTAGTATATATGCAACACTAGTCTAGGCTAGAGGTGGGGAACGATGGCCCTTTTATGACTTGTGGACTTCAACTCCCAGAATTCCTGAGATGGCCATGCTGGGAGTTGAAGTCCACAAGTCATAAAGGGGCCATCATTCTTGACCTCTGGTCTAGACAGTGGTACTATTCTACCGGTTCGGCCCAGTTCTGGGTTACTGGTAGCGCCGAAAATCAGCTGGCAGAGAACCGGTTCGCTCTGAGTCTCTTTGACACTCGGCAGTTGGGCCCACCTGCCTGCCCTTGCTCCTAGGTCCTTTTTATAGCCTCTCAGCTGTTTGGCGCGACAGAGCGATTGCTGTGCTAAACAGCTGAGAGGCTCAGTAGCTTAGTTTTTACTGTTTTAATGCGTGCACACGATGATCCCACCCCTGCAGCCACACCCACCAAGCCACGCCCACAGAACCGGTGGTGGGACCTTTTGAATCCCACCACTGGGTCTAAGAGAGTCTTCTCTCTCCTTATTGCTCTAAGAGAGGGTATGAAAGGAAGATGCATCTTCCCTTCGAGCATCAATTAATTCATGGGGAGGGGGGCAGATTTTAATTGGTGGTCTCCAGAAGGGACTTTGCCTTTAAATCACAAGGGCAATTAATTTCTTGATTGGAATCTGTCAACGTGTGCTGGCGTGTCAACATATCCTAAAGGTGAAAAGGCCCTGCTTACATTTGGGAATTTTTGATCTGAGAGTAGGGAAGAGTGCCAGTTGCTTGCCGGAGGAAAGGTATCAACTTTCCCCTACATCTCGTAGGGAGCTGGTGCTGGCAGGGAACCTTGGAAGTCCTGGTTTCTAGCTGCTTCCCGCAGGGCCTTCTGGCTGACTCCACTTTCACCTGCCAGGGGACCAAAGTAGGAAGTGTTTGTGTGCCATCCTTTTTTGGAGTTGAAACCAACCAAGTCTTGTCTTTGGGATGAACGGCATCCGGCCTCACCCAGTTGGGATGAATCATATTCTCCCTTCGGCTTTTCCATGACTTCTCCAAAGTTAGCACTCCGGACGAAGAGGCTGGGAAAAGCCCAACCGAAGCGCTTCCTATGGGGATGACGGAACTAATGGTGGCAGCGGTACCCTCCCAGCAGCCCCAAGATTGCAAACATTTTGCCTCAGGTGGGGAAGGAGTCAGAGTCGGAGGCAGCTGAGAATTACTCACGGGCCTGGCATTGGTCTTTCGACTGCACAGGATAGGTTTTGTGCTTAAGATTTTTCTAGTGAACTTGTGATTTGCAGGTGCGAGTGTCTTTAAACTATTTTTTTTCCCCTTGGTCAGCAGTCTGGTGATCTTGATTCATGAGGGTCTCTCCCTCTCGCCCCTGTTTATATAACACAGCCTTTATTCGCTTAGGGCCTAGTATATACCATCACAGATGTGGAAGAGGTGCACACATGGATGGTGAAGCATTTTCGAGAACATCCCCTTTTCGAGGAAGTGCCATTAAAAGAATTGGTAAGAAAGTATGTGTGTGTGTGGCTGGGCAATTTCTGTCGTAACAGATTTTGCAATTTCAGACATGATCGTGCATGGGTCTATGTGTCAGGGGGGGATGGGGACTATTAATACAAGTATGTTACTACTTGCACGTTGCATTAAAGTTCCTGATTTCAGTTGCAGCTCATGGGACTTTCTGCGGGCCAGCTCCAATCAAGCGAAGTGCATTTTAAAACAGTGTCCAAAGTACCAAACCCCTGTAGGCCATATAAAAAGAATAAAAGCAATTATAGGTAGTCTTCAACTTTAAGGATGACAGTTGAGCCCAAAATTTCCAGCATGGCAGTTGTTAAGTGATTCATGCCTCCTCCTGCGACCTTTTTTTTTTGCCACAGCTGTTAAGCGAACCACTGCAGTTGTTAAGTGAATCTGGCTTCCTGCATTGGCTTTGCTTGTAAAAAAAAGCCACTGGAAATGTTACAGATGGTGATCCCATAACCTTGGAACAGTGCAACTGTCATAAATGCAAGCCATTTGCCAAGCCTCTCAATTCTGATCTTGTGACCCTGGGGGGGGAGGAAGGAGAGAAATGTTGCAACAGTTATACGTGTGAAAACTGGCCATAAGTCACTTTTTTTCAATGTTGTTGCAGCTTTGGTCACTAAATGAATGAATCTGTATTAAGAACTTTTCTGACTAACAAGCTTAGAAGACTTAGTGAGAGCTTGAGGTGGTTCCGTTACCGTGGTTAATATCTATTCTCTCTTGTGCCCTGTGATTATTTAAAAACTTTTAAAAGAAATAATTTATTTTTTTCTAGTTTTATTGTTTTTTCAACTGTTCTATATCTCCCAGGATTACATTTGTGAGAAGGACAGCCATATAAATTTTGTATATCTATCTATATATCTATCTTCTGACTATCATCTATTTATCTACCTATGTCTATTATCTATCTATCTATCTATCTATCTATCTATCTATCTATCTATCTATCTATCTATCTATCTATCTATCTATCTATCTATTCTTTATATATTCTCTTTCTGTCTATCTATCTATCTATCTATCTATCTATCTATCTATCTATCCTCTATCTATCTATCTATCTATCTATCTATCTATCTATCTATCTATCTATCTATCTATCTATCTATCTATTATCTATCTATCTATAGCTATCTATCTATCCATCCGTCCATCCATCTATCTACAGTTTATCAATGAAAGAAAGAAAATAGGATTGCAACTGCTTGAAAACCACAGGAAGTACTTCCACACTTCTCTAAAAGAGATTTCTATTCCTCTCCACCCACACCATCTTTATTTATATGACATATTGGGAGTTCACTGATAATCCAATTGTGTAACAGCCATTTTAAATGGTTATATTTAGTAACTCAGAATGAAACCAAGGGATTTCAGTGAAGAAGAAGAAGATACATATGCCAGAATAGATTCATTTGGGGGGAAATCCTGCTGTTCCAGAAGACGTTAAGAGACTAAATTTAGATGCATTATGCATTCCTTACATCCTAGAGTTTGGGGGAAAAATTGAGGAATACAAATTAGAATAACCATGACTTCAGCTCCTTGATGTCTGGGTGTGGGAATTGTAGATTTCACCAGGTTGGGAAATGTTCTTCTACAACCTTGGCATAAAGATCATAAAGTTGATTCTCTAGTAAGAGTACTAGAGTACTATTACATTGAAAACCTAAGATTCAGAGCTGCAAGTAAAAGGTAATAAATAGATTTATTCACAAAGCAGCTTGCTAACTTTTAGTCCATTTGGCAATACCTGGAAATGGAATTAGGACAACTATGGCAAAAGGCAGCAAAGATAGTACCGTACCAATAGTAACAGGCGCCTTGGGTCAAACCCAAAGCAACTGGAGGAACACTTGAACACCATCAGCATTAACAAAATCACCCTCAGTCAATTGCAAAGGCAGTCTTATTTGGAACAGTTTAAATACTGCGATTGTACCTTTAACACTATCTAACAACATCTTTCTATCCCAGATTCTTGGGAGCAACATGATTGGTGGACAGAAATGCCAAATCCCATTCTAAACATGTAGATGATTGTGTGATAGACTATAATAATGGAGGGAGGGAGGGAGGGACTATAATAATGGAGGGAGGGAGGGAGGGACAAAACTCTCCAAATGCTCAGCTTTGGCACGTGCTCTTTGCAGAAGTTGCAGGTGGTTGGATTGTGCTTTCATCTTGGGATCACCAGTTGAGCAAAGACTGTTTGAGGAGCTGTGTGATATGACGTGTCCTCATTGGACATCTTTGCTGATCTGGATGTTATGACTCATACCGTGGTTTCTTCAAACAGGACGCTGACCCCGTTGTAAACCTCCTAGGAACCTCGACTGAGGAAGGGAAGAAAGTTGAAAGGAATGGAGGCAAAGTCTTCCCAGCTGTCTTCCGCCGCATCAGGGAACAAGACATGGCAAGGACACGAATGGGCGTTTCCTAAATCCTTGCAGGCATTCGTATCAGCAGCAAGAAGCCTGGCGAAAGTGTAGGATCGGGTGCTTCTGGCTGCACTGGGATTGACCTTTCCTAAATAGGGGCGGACCATCCTTTCTGGTGAAACATTTCACTGTTGCATAAGGGTTTTCTTGGATCACATGTTTGCTTCTTAATTTTGCCCCTAGAAGGAATACATCCAACTGGCCTTCTTGATGACTACGTAAAGGTCAGAAGTACACAGTTAGGACCAAGAGTTAAGGATAGAAGCTCTTTTGAGATAGTTTCACTTGTCACTTTATTTTGTTTTTAATAAATGTGGAAGGTTTCGTTAAAATAAGTGAATTTGGAGGGGGTGGGATCCAGCTCCCCTTGGCTTGAGAGCATGAGTAAGAACCCTTTGGGACTTGGTTCATTCTGGTATTTTTTTGTCATCCTCTTTTATCTCCCCCAAAACTCACTTTCAAACTTACTTCTTGTACCTTCAGTGACTGGTATATGTTACAGGGCAAGTGCCATCCCCTCTTTTTCCAGATCTTTTCCAGTTCTAAAAATCCTTTGGGATGGTGGGGAGTTACAGCAGTGTCAAGTTGCCAGCCTGCTCCCCTCATAATGTCAATATGGAAAAAATGGCACTAGCACTTGGACTTCTATACCGCTTCACAGTGCTTTACAGCCCTCTCTAAGCAATTCTACAGAGTCAGCCTGTTGCCCCCCCAACAACCTGGGTCCTCATTTTAGCCACCTCGGAAGGAGGGAAGGCTGAGTCAACCTTGAGCCAGTCAAGATAGAACTGCTGGCAGTTGGCAGAATTAGTCTGCAGTACTGCATTCTTAACCACTGCGCCAGCCTGGCTCCTATGCCGCAGGCTAGTGCAGTTCGCACAGAATCTGAGGTGCAGGTGGGTGAAACACCTTCTGCCCAGAGCTATCTGTTAGGATACTTGGTGATTCATCCCTTCACTAGCTTCAGTTGCAGGATAAACTTCATACTTTCCTCACCCCTTTTCTGTATGAAAGAAAGCCAGGCTCTATTGCTTAATCATTAAATGTTTCTGTGTCTGAAACGCACAAGAGGTAGAAGAAACTCCTGTCCTTCGCATGCAGCAGATACACGACGGCTGTCAATTTCCATGTCGCCTGTCCAGCAGGTCTTCTGCTGAGGCGGCTTCCTTTGAGGTGGGAAGTGCTTGTTCTGGATAACGATGAACTGTTGCAGCCGTGACAAATGACCTAGCTATCCTCCTTCCCAATCTGTTTTGACTCACTTCTTTATCTAGCCTACACCTTTCAGCTAGTCTTTCCACACCAAAGTTTTTTAGCCCATTGCAGTGGGTGGGTGTCATTTTCTCTTCCCTTTTTTTTGCCTTTTGAATATTTCACTTCCCCTCCAGGGTGGAATTAAAAGTAGAACGATGCAATCACAATCGGTGTTACTACAAACAGGCTGGGAGAGCTTACATGGCAACAGCGCTTGGACTTAAGACATATACCGCTTCACAGTGCTTTACGGCCTTCTCTAAGCAGTTTACAGAGTCAGCATATTGTCCCCAACAACAAGGGTCCTCATTTTACTGACCTTGGAAGGATGGATGGTTGAGTCAACCTTGAGCTGGTCAGCATCAAACTCTTGGCAGTGGGCAGAATTAGGCTGCAATACTGCTTTTTTAACTACTGTACCATCACGGCTCCTATCCAAGTTGATCTCTTCCATGTCTGACTACAAGTGGGTAGCCTGAAATGACTCAATAGGCAGGTTAGGCCCCATTTTTTACAAGGCCTCTTTTAGGGGTGAGTGGAATAGTTCTACCCACATTAAGAATGGGGTAGTTTATTTCATTTTGCATTATTTCTATTCTGCTTCCACTGTACAGTTCTGAGTGGCTTAAAACAATTAAAAAGACATGAAACCGTAGAACGTAATTGCAAAGGAGAGCTAAGATTTGAGATCAGAATCCTTTCAATAGACCAAGATCTAAAAGGCCACGGAAAAGTAGTATTAAATGTCAGCATTTAGAAATAACTCACTTGGATGGAAATAGTTCAGCCCCAAACAAAACTCGGGTCGAAATCTAAGCCTACCTGGATTAATTAGCTAGTTAATTAATTAGCTAGTTAAACAAGTTTTGGGAATTTGCATGACATGTTTATCTTCCTCACTCCCGTGCACACGATGTATATTTTAGTATAGGTACAAAATTATGCATGTAAAATACTACAAGCATCCAAATAACAATGATTAAATAATCCTAAAATTTAATTACACAAAGATATGTACGTATTTTTCTGTAATTTCCTTCGCTGCTACTGATCTCAAGGAAGGGTTGGGAGCATTGAAGATTCCCATAAATGTCTGTGTCACCCCAGCGAGAGCTTTAAGAATTTGTTTTTAAAGGAAATTTAAAATGGCATTTCTTACACCATTTCAGCCTTTTCATTGCATCCATTAAGGGCTAGAACACTTAAGATGGTGCATGTGTGGGAGAAGGGGAATTAAAGATACTCTTGCTAGTAACTTCTACTACTGCCAGCACCATCTTCTCAATTTGTGCAGAACTGAAATCCACAGAATTGGCAATGTGTTATAAAAGCTCATCACGCATAATGTTATCTCTCTTCAGAGACTTAATATGTTCTCATACAGGGTGAGTCACCGCCAAAGGGGATTGCAAGGTGATTGTTGTGCGCACAACCTTGTTCAACACTCTCCAAGTTATGAGTCACTTCTCAGTTGGGTTAGAAATGCTTGTTACATTTATTGGGTTGTCGTTTCTAACCCAGCCCCCACCCCGCTGCTCCTGGCGGCCTCGTTACTTTCTGGTTGGCAGCTTGATGTGCATCAATGTTGAACTCTTGAGTAACAAGCACTCGGTGTAGCAAGCTGGGTAATTCCTAGGAAGCAAAGCTCAGTATGAGAGAGTCTGGCTCAGGGTGAAAGCATGTCTCCCGCACAGTCCAGACACGAGAATTTGTAGACGTCAAAATAATTAAGACCACTGGTTGGGTTCCCTTTTTAAGGAAAACCTTCTTACTCTTCCCAAAGCTGGATCAGGTTAGATTTTTATGACTTTCATTCCTTTGTATTGGATTGTCCTGCAAGTTATCAGTATTTGTACACTGGGGGCCAAGAATCTTCAAAAAAAGTCCTTTCCTCCAACCCCTAAAAAATGGTAGGGTGCTGCCTGATTTGAGCAATGGATGTCCTATCACACGTGGCAGATCAATTCCAGATGGCTGTCTTTTAATATCATGAAAAAGCTTTTGTAATAATCAGCTATTCCCTCTCCTCCCCCCCCCCCCCCCACACACACACATACACACACACCGACCTCCAAGAACCTTCTGTGACAGCCCAAGGATGAATATACCTAAAGCAGGGGAGGTGCTTTCAGTTTGAAAGAGGATGCTTTTAAAATAGCTGTTGAGCAGAAGACAAAAACTTTTGAAAGAAGGCAACCTCCCTTTGGGTGCATATTTCTTTTCAGAACCAGTTGTGTTTTGGTCTTTGATTACTCAGTCACTTGGTACATGCATTCCAACCAGAGTGTTCAGCAATTTCAAAGGCGGATCCCACAGAGCCAGGGTACCCTCCGATGCCCCATCGACCGTTTTTAATTTTTTTTTAATGAATAGGAAGCTACTCACTAGTAAGTTGCAAAGCAAAACTATGTACCCCCAGCAGAGTCTTGGTCTAAATCCTCTTGTGGTTGTCTAGACCAAAATCCTCTTGGTCTAAGAGGAGAAATATATAATGGCAGCTGACTTCTTTTTGCAATTTGGTTTGCCTTCTGGATGTTTGGTCTCAGCCATCAAGACAGCTATTTTGTGCAAATGCTCATAACAATGCATTCAGAATTCCAAAGGGATCTTCAAAAAAATTTTTGGGGGGGATTCTACTCCAGAGCCATTTCTTGTGTTCAGGAAAGAAGTGGGAAAATGCAGGTAGGAAGGCCATCAAATTTTTACCTTGCCTTTTCTGATGAGTTGCTGTCTGTCACTTGAGTGAATGCTTTTTCATGGAAGAAAATCAAAAGTGCAAAGATCAAATTCCTCCCACCATATTTATCCTGCTCTTTTGATAGGGCCACTGTATCTGGACTACAAAACTCCAGTTATCTGGATTTTTGTTGCCTAGATTTTGTTTAGGTAAAAGTTCCCCTTGCACATAAGTGCTAGTTGTTTCTGACTCTAGGGGGCGGTGCTCATCTTTGTTTCTAAGCTGAAGAACCAGCGCTGTCCGAAGACGTCTCTGTGGTCATGTGGCCGGCATGACTAAATGCTGAAGGTGTACAGAACCCTGTTACCTTCCCACCAAAGGTGGTTCCTATTTTTCTACTTGCATTTTTATATGCTTTCAAACTGCTAGGTTGGCAGAAGCTGGGACAAGTAATGTGAGCTCACTCCGTTACGCGGCGCTAGGGATTCGAACCACCAAACTGCCAGCCTTTCTGATCGACAAGCTCAGCGTCTTAGCCACTGAGCCACTGCGTCCTTTAGATTTTGTTTGCTTACCATTAATTAAAATAAGTCAACAAACTACTTGAAGCGTACTTTGTTTATGCACCAGACACAATATCAGTGCATCCTGGAAGGTTTCCAGAGCAGTTTACGAACCAAGTATTTACTTTCTATGTCCAAACTGCATATGTGTAGTTGGTGCATTCTGAGTAATTTTCTTGTAAATAAGCAGAAATTGCAACTGAAGCCAATTATTCAGCAATGAAGTAGGAGACACAAGGAATAACAAAAGTCACACCGACAGCATCTATCCAAGCACACAGTATATAGGTGGTCCTTAACTTACAGCTATTCATTTGCTGGCCATTCGAAGTTACAACAGTAACTTACAATCGATACTTGCACTTAACACAGCCTCGCCACGGTCATGAGATCAAAATTTGAGCGCTTGGCAATTTGCCTGTATTGATGACAATGTCCTGGGGTCATGTGATTGCCATCTGGGACCTTCCCAGCCGGCTTCCGACTAGGAAAGCCAGTGGGGAAAGCCAGATTTGCTTAACAATCATGTTATTAACAACAGCAAGTGATTCACTTAACAGCCATGGCAAAAAGGTCGTAAAATTAGATGTGACTCACTTAAGAACTGACTTGCTTAACAGTGGAGATTCTGGTCTCAGTTGTGATCATAAGTTGAGGGCCACCTGAATTTGCACAGGAAACCCATTCTTTCCAAATGAGTCGTTGGAGGTTATAAATAAGCAAAAAAACAGTGTTGCAACTCAGTGGCTGGAAATTAGACAATAAATTATGGCTTTACCTAAAATGCCCCAAAGTAGGAAAAAGAGCCGAATCTCTTCAGAGTTGCACAGTCTTAATGTGGTCCCTGCTGAAAAGTCCCAGTAGCCAACAACGATTCACCAAAGCAGAAGAACACGGAACTATGGAAGGAGGAGCTATCTGATGAGCCCAAACAGTTCAAGCAAAGGACCACAGGTCATTGTTACAATTGTCTTATAAGCGGGAAAAAAGGGTTAGAGAGGAGTTCTTGATTTCACAGTTTTAATTTTCTTGTTCAAATGCAGTTTAAGATTTTTTTAAAAGTGTAGGCAGGCCTGAAGGAGGTGCATCGAAGTGATCCACTTCCAAATAACATCTGAACAGCAGACAGAGGAGGTGTTTGGGTTACCTTATCATCATTCTCTTACTATGCAGATGATGATGATGATAGTAATAGCAGCAGCACTCAGATGTACAGTACATACTGCTTCACAAGTGCTTTGTAGCCCCTTTCTAAGAGGTTTACAGAGTCAGCATACTTCTCCCAACAATCTGGATCCTCATTTTACCCACCTCGGAAGGATGGAAGACTGGGTCAACCTTGAGTCTGGTGAAGTTTGTCGGCTGGCAGTCAACAGAAGTAGCCTGCAGTACTGCATTCTAACCATTGCGCCACTGCAGCTCTTACGATGATAATGGATGACTATTACCTATTCAGTCGTGTCCAACTCTTGACAATTCTTTGGGCCAAGATCTCCACATCTTCCAACCTTGCACTACTTCATTGAGTTGTTCCATCTTCTGACTTGGAGGGTGATGCAGATTATATGTCATCTTTTTTTCATTTAAATCACATCCATTATTTCCACTTTTCCATTTCTGCTTAAAACTGACACATGCCAATTTTGGAAATCCAGACTTCTTTGTCTCTTTGTTTTGGGGGGGGACAGCTCACAAGGGGCTACTTAATCTTATCTGCAAACGGTCCTGCATTTTATTCCTTAGTATCTCTAGTTCAAATCATCCCAGGAAGTTGGTGGTAGAAAAGACTTCTCTTTGCTGAAGAGCTCAATTGGAATCAAGGAGACTAGATGGATAAGCAGGTAAGCCCACTGTCTCCAAGTCTTCTATTTACAAAATGAACCATATACACTGTGAACACTGTAGAAATTGGAAGGACCGATATATGCAATTCTCCAGCTTTGGGAAATGACTGGCATCGTGATACTGAGACAACACTAAAAGCTACAGAATGGTACCACGTACAATATATTTGCTGAACATACAGTGTTTAGACTCTCATAGTTGAAGCAACATTACATTTTTTACTCATTGTAATTGCAAAGTATTATTCCAGATAAAAAATTTAAGGTGACTGCTTTAATTAAAATTCTAACAATTTCATCTTACTTTATTGCTAAGGCATGAATGCAACTAATGGTTTAGAAGCAACCAGAACGACTCATCCATAATTTAAATAAAGACAGTGACCTCAGTGCATTATTGATCAAATGATACAGTCCTTTGCTGCAATGTTTTTTTTAAATGTGAAACTTATAGTTCTTTAAAAGAAGTTATACCACTAATGGATTTTAGTCATGCGTTTTTTTTACTTCCTATACCAAAGGGGACTTCTTTGATTATAAAACTAGATAAAAGTTGCTCAGACAAATAAATTTTCCTATTTCCACATTTCAGTAACATGATCTGAAGTCAAAATGGTACCTTCAGATCATAAATGTCTTCAGAGAAAAAGAAAGAAAGAAAACATTTGACTGATGATGCTAGAACTGCATGATAACCATGCAACTATACCTAACGCTCTTGATGTTTTGTTTATTTGGAGAAATAACTCGTGGCATTTAATATAAGCTTTGAGATCAACTGCATAATTTCACTTCCCCGTGACCTAAACCTAAACCCAGAATTTTAAAGATTTGACCTTTAAGTTGTGGAGTGGTAATTCAATAAACACAGCTGGTTGATAAGGCAACAACTGTCTTCTGTCTCCAGCAAGGATTTTGAGTGGAATATTTCGCGCACACACAAACACACCCTTTTTAAAAGGAAAGTTTCAGAAATTCCCTCTTACTAATGTTACTCCAGAGCTCAAAAGAAAATGAGTGAGCTGGGCTGTCATATGGTCTTGCCCTGCTACTACCACACAGGACTTCCCCCCTCTCCTTCATCCAGCTCCATGTTGCTGAGATCCTGGGGTGGGATTCTACCAGTTCTTGCCTATTCGCTAGAACCGGTTGTTAACATTATAAGCAGTTCGGAGAACCGGTTGTTAGAAGAAATTACTGGCCTAATCCTGTAAGGAAGGCAGGAAGGAAACATTCTGGTGTTGCTTACAGAAACTGCCTCTCTGTCAACCCTTATTACATTCTTGGCAGGACTAGACTTCTCAGGAACTTCTCTGGAGTTTTTTTCCCCTCTTTTGCTGGTACTTTGCTTGTGTGGAGTGACCATTCAAAGTTACAATGGCACTGAAAAAAGTGACTTATGACCATTTTTCACCCTTACAACTGTTGCAGCATCCCCACAGTCATGAGAGGCCAGGCGAGGGGATGCGTGCCTCGATGTGAGTTATATTGAGTTGGCTACACCCAGCCAATAACATGACCACCAAGCCATGCCCACCACCTAAGCCATGCCCACAGAACCGGTTGTTAAAAATTTGAATCCCACCCCTGCTGAGATCCTAGGTTAAAAGAAGTTTGTAGCTTTACGATTAGAGGAATTCTATTCACACGCAGCTGCCCTTCTTTCATTCCATGACCAATCTTTTGCTGCTGTACATTTAGCACACACAAAAAGAGGATCACATTGTGTACCACTACATGGCGTGTAAGTAGAAAGACTCTCACCGTGTGAAGTGGATCCTTACGAAGCCAAAATTCTCCGTCATAAATAGGATCTCTTCGCATGTATATTGAGACTCATGTTAAGTCCCCTGGCTGAACGTAGAGCTGGAAGGATACCATCTCTTCCTCCATCGGCACATGGGGACATACAGGAGTGGGCTTCAAAAATTTTAGCAAAAGGTTCTCTGCTGATTGCTGGATGGGCATGGCCACGATGTGTGTGGCCTAGTCCAGCGGTTGCCAACCAGTGGGCTGTGGCCCACTGGTGGGCCGTGAGAAAATTTTGGTGGATCTCAGAGAAATTTCACCCCCAGAGCACCCCCCACAAAGCAATTAATACAGGCTGTGCAGAACCACAAGGCTGCGCCACCCACATGGCCTGCGGGAACCCACCGCCCATCACTCCTTAACCCGGCAAACTTGTCTGCTAAATTGCTATTTTTCCTTTTTCCGACCATCACCTGTTCTACTGTGCAAGGAGATTTAGATTAGCTAGGAAGCAGGAAATGGTTGGATTTCTTACTTTCTAGCTAGTCTTTAGATCTTTGGCTCTACTTTTAAGCACAGCCGAACCTCCCTTAGGACTGAAGGTTCTATTATTCAGTGCAGACTCATGGCAAGCAAATTTGATGTGACAGACTCAGATAGCCGATGGCAGATAGATAGATCACTGAATGATTCTGTGAGCAACTCAATCTGCCTGCTTTGCCTGATTTTGGATAAAAGTTGCTCTTTTTTTAATAAAAAAAATTCAATATTTACATACATGGTGTGTTGTGAGTTAATTTTGTGAGTTTGATTGGTAGCAAATTTTATGAGTTTGCTTGCAAGCAAATTTTATGTGACAGACTGAGTTAGCCAATGGCAGATAGATTGATCTCTGAATGAATCTGATTCTGTGAGCAACTCAATCTGCCTGCCTGCTTTGCCTGATTTGGGTAAAGGTTGCTCTTTTTTTAATAAAAAATTCAATATTTATATAAATATTTATAATATTTACATACAAGCCATGTCCAGTCAGTCACATGACCACCAAGCCATGATTGTTACGTGAATCTGGCTTCCCCATTGATTTTGCTTTTCAGAAAGTCGCAACAGGGGATTGATCACATGCCCCCAGGACACTGCAACTGTCATAAGTATGAGTCAGTTGCCAAGCAGCTGAATTCTGATCATATGATCCTGGGGATGCTCTAAAGGTTGTAACTGTGAAAAATGGCCATAAGTCACTTTTTTTTCAGTGCCGTTGTAACTTTGAACGGTCACTAAATGAACTGTTTTAAGTTTAGGACTACCAGTAACGGTTGATATAAAATTTGGGCAGAACTAACGACGAAATCCCACATAAGCCCTTCAGGTCTGCTTACTATTGACATGTATGCAACTTGTTGGAAATGGCTCCCTTCTCTCACATTATGTGTAGCTCTGAGTTCCCAATTGTTAAAGGCTGGGATTAGGGAATTTTACTAGAGACCTAACATGCTGTGCCCATTCTCCTGGACATTTGCCCTCAAATGCTGCCCTAACAACATCAGTGCTCATCATAATCTGGCAGGCAAAGTACTCTGTTTACTTCTGGAAGGGAACTAAAGCAAACTAACTTTCATCATGGTACCAGCCAAAGCAGAGGTGGTGTTCAGAAAGTTCTGACCAGTTCTGGGGAACTGGTAGCGGACATTTTAAGTAGTTCGGAGAACCGGCAAATCCCACCTCTGACTGGCCCCGCCCCCATCTATTCTCTGCCTCCCGAGTCCCAGCTGATTGGCTGGGTCTTCTTTTGTTGCCCTTCATAGGAGAATGGAGTTGGAAAGCAGGTTAGTGGGTTGGGGAGGGAATGGGGATTTTGCAGTATCCTTCCCCTGCCACGTCCACCAAGCCAAGCCATGCCCACAGAACCAGTAGTAAAAAAATGTGAATCTCACCACTGAGCCAAAGCAATCCCAGAAGATACAGCTGAACAATTTACTCCTTAATTATTCAAATAATAATTCCTGGAGACGGGGGTGGGGGTGGTGGGGAGGGGGAAACCTCTTAAATTTCAAATGCTGGATATTGGAAAGCAGTGCAAGGGAAAAGACAGGATGAACACAGACGTGCAGCAACCAAAAAATATAAAAGCGAGACAGAGAAGTAATAGACTTTTTCCAGACAAATGCCACCTGCCTTGCAGATTACCCCTTCTGCAATCAAATCACTTGCTAGTCCCAAGTAAAAAAAGTCAACACTGAAATTACAGGAAAAATAGCTGCATATAGCTATTCCCTAAGTTCAGGGGAAGATCCTAGGAAAAACTCTATAAAGCAATGTTTTGGCAGTTAGATGCAGTGATTTTCCTGAGAAAAATCTGGAGGAGAAAATAATTTTCCGTACATTGTGGGAAAACGCTCCTCAGCACACCCTTATGTGGGCATGCACCATTGACCCAGCCTTCCCAGAAGGGTGAAACTCATGGTTTGCATAAAACCTGTCACAAGAAAAGAGGAATGAGATTTTGATGTAAACAGGCTTCACAAACAAGCACACATATGAACAAACAAACAAATAAACCCGTTCAACAGAAATACATATTATTTCTCTATAATCCTTGTTGGTCAACAAAATCCTTGTTGGTCAACAGATTGTGTAAGGACTAAGCAGATACAGATGCCCAAGATGCTTTATTTGGGAATAATGTCCTTGTGGCTGAACCATGGGTGTGAATTCAATTAATTTGCCTGTTTCGTGGTTCAATTTACTGAAAATTTCAGAGCTGGGTGAATTTGGCAACACAATTAAAGGTATGTGAATTAAGCCACTAAGGGGCAGAGTTTCTCTTGTACTTTTTCTTTTATTCAGAGAAACGTAAGATACAAAAGGACCGTGCAGAACATCCGGTGACTCTTATAGCTGCCCATTTGTTTTCTTCTTAGCAAGTTGTATGAAAGATGCACCAGATTTGCGGGCCCTCTTCCCATTTGCTGCATTAGAGGTTTTCTGCTGCTTCCACTGGACATTTTCAGAGTTTCATCTGGCTGTATTTTTTACTATTTTTGAGGATGCCCAACCAAAAGTCTCCCTTGTTGTTCCTCCCAATCCAAAAGCCTGGTATCTGCATTCTGCAACTGCACCTTCATTATCTGTAGAGATTCTCAGTCATCCAGGTCATGGCTGTCCCAAAGATGCTGTTTTCAAGAGGCAACTGGACTTTCTAGTTTCTATTTGAAGATGTTTCACTTCTCATCCAACCAAGAAGCTTCTTCTTCAGTTCTGGCAGGAATGAAGGATTTATAGTCCTTGAAGACGGCTGGTCATTTGCATTCTTTTTAGAGGGTTGTTGAAGCACGTGGAGGCTTATCGGTGTCCCCAGGATCACCTGAGTTGTGCTCCTGGTTCCTGTGGTTCCTGTGTGCAATTTTTCAGACTACAGGAACGAGGAGGACTACTCAGGTGGCCCTGAGGACACAGGTAAGCCTCCAAGCGCTTCAATGACACACTAAAAATCTCCACAGACCGTTCTCATCCTGGACATTCATGTTTCGATCTGTTACCATCAGGGAGGCGTCATAGGTGACTTAAAATGAGGACTAATAGATTGAGAAACAATTTCTTTTCCAAGGCAGTAATTGTCTTGAATCAAACAGTGCATTTGTGATTTAGTCCTATTAGTATTATTATTATTATTATTATTATTATTATTATTATTATTAAAATTCTGTAGTGTGATGGTGATGTGGTGTTTGGGGCACTGTGCTGGAATAGCTTGCAAATTTCATTGTATTCATAGAATGCAATGACAATAAAGGCATTCTATTCTATTCTATTCCATTCTATTCTATTCTGTAAAAAGAATGCAAATGTCCAGCCGTCTGCAAAGAATATAAATCCTTCCATTCCCCACTGTCCTGTCAAAGCTGAAGAAGAAGCTTCTTGGTTGGATGAGAAGTGAAACATCTTCAAAGAGAAACTAGAAAGTCCAGTTGCCTCCTGAAAACAGCATTTTTGGGACAGCCATGACCTGGATGACTGAGAATCTCTACAGACAATGAAAGTGCAGTTGCAGTTGCAATGAAAGTCCTCAAAAAGCACTTCCATTGGCTTTTAGGTCAACGACCCATGTGACTGTCAGTGGAGGGCAGTGGTAGCATGGGGTTTATTGGTTCTGGCTTTGGCTGTTCCAAAATGTTAGTTCTTAGACCAATTTCAATGACCTTCTGGGACACATCTTTCAGCTCTTCTCGGTCATCAGGTTAGGATTGGATGCTTTGCCACTTGCGTTTAGGATAATCAGTGCTTACAGTCCTTGAAAAGAATGGACATGTGGAGTCAGTCTCTTGCTTTAATCACATAACTACTCCAACGCCTTCTAGCCAGATTATTTTTGAACGTGGGTTTAGTGGTTTTGCAGAGATTGCAAGAAAACATCTGGAGATGTCCCTTCCTCTCCAGCCTTCCTTCATCCCACTCCTGGCGAGCATGTTTTGCCATCTTTGCCAAACCCAACGCTCTCTGCATCTGTCTGAATATGCCCCCCACCCACACACATCAAGGAGAGCATTTTATGGTTGCTTTTCCCATCAATAGAGACACCCGGCAGTGAGCATATGCTCAGGGCACGTAGAAACAGGCCCCTCAGCTATCATGCCCTTACATCTTTCACTGCCCCACTAAGCTTTAATCAATGTGTTTGCAATGGTCCTTATCTGCTGTGTTCAGCTTTAATTTGCATTTTTTTTAAAAAAAAAATCATTGGCATGGAGAGTGACTAAAGTTTCAAAGTTTGCTTGAAGGTATCATCAGGTATCACGTGTGTTTCGTCCCATGGCGTGAGAGTTTTGCACCCGTCCGGTAAGAAGCACAGAGTCCTGTCTCAAGCCCGGCACCCACAAACACACCGAGAGGTGGTTGCCATTTTCACTGAGAAGTTTGCCAAGCGAATAAACAAGCGACAAAGGAAATGTCAGTTGCAAATGTACAACACGCACACACGCTAGCGAAACCAAGTTCCCCCCAAAGTCCAGCAAACTTGCCTCGAGAGAGTGCCAAATCCCAAGCAGGAGGAACAAGAGGGGCCAAGCGAGGTTCCGAGGGTCCAAACGGGGTAGCCGAGTTATCAGCCTGTCCAAAACGGAATCTGGATAAACGGACGGTTGTTGCTATCGGTGGGGACTTGAACTCGCTGCTTTTCTTTAAAATGGAAGCAGCTCTGTTGTCGCTCATTTGGACGTGCGAGATTCCTTTCCTGCGAGGAGCCTTCGCTCCGCTCTGCTGTCCGCCCGGTGAGCCTTGGCACCGGGAGCGGGTGGCTGCTCAGACGCCGCATTTTCCGAGACCAGGGCTACCGGCGATGCAGCCTCCTCTGCTTCCTGGCTACCGGCGATGCAGCTCCTCGGGCAGCGGTTCATCGGAAACAGAACTGTTTGCAGATGGTCGGATTTCTCATCAGAGTCCAAATTGCCCGTGACACACAGCTGTCCGGGTCTGGCTAGCATTTAACTCATCAGTTGATAAGGGATCCTTAAGGTTTGTCTTTCTTATTTCTTTTACTGATTTTTTTTAGCGCTATTTTTTTTTTTAAGTTTGCATTTAATATAGATGTGGAGACTGGCCTGGGGGGAAACACCTGAATTTTTCATCTCTTATTAAACCTTCAGCACTTAACTGAGTCTTAATGTCTTGTCAACTAAGCAATGGAAGGGCATCGTTTGGGCTTCTGCTTAGGCATCAGTTGGCCTTAATTTGACCCTGAGTATATGATTCTTTAAGAGACAGTTTGGTGTAGTGGTTAAAGGCTCTGGACTAGAAATCAGGATGCTTTGAGTTCTTGTCCTGTCTTAGATACAAAGTCATCTGGGTGACTTTGGGCCGGTCACTCTCTCTCAGCCCCAGAGAGAAAGCAAGGGCAAACCACTTCCAGAAAAATCTTACCTTGCAGTGACTTATCTAGGTATTTTCCAGAAGTCCACTTTGACTCAATAAGTGCACATGTGTGTATGCGCACAGACTCACACACAGGCAGGCAGGCAGATAAAGACAGTGCTTGGTGGGAGAAAAAGGAAGCTGGGAAATCCTTTGATCTCTTTTGCTAACTTGGCCCACAAGAAATAAACACAGATAGCTTTCTTGATCAGCCTTACTGTGGCAGAATAGAAGTTGGCAATGAGCACATTGCAACTTCCACATCAAGGACTGGAGGGCCACACTTTGACCTGACCATCTGTAAAAGCCATGAGGTGGTGTTTCCATCTTACGGATACATACTCTGGGGGAAAGCTAGTCCTTATTCCCGATTTTAAAAAAAATTGAAAGCATTCTGGATTCAGAGCAATTTTGTTTTGCAACTTGAAGCAGTGCATAAATTCTTTTACATAACTCTACAGCTAATTAACTCAAGCTTTCTGAATTTCAGCACTACAATGTGGGAGTAATGTTGTTATCATTAGTGTTTAAAATAATGAAATTTGAAATCTTTGCCAATTTCTGAGTCATGCAGTGATCTATTACAGACTCATAATTGCCTTCTTAATTCCATCCCTAATTTATGTGCAACACTTAGCATTTTTTTTAGGAAGAAACTTTTTTTTCTTCCTAAATGTATTCAGCTTTAGTTTTTCCTCATATGAACTGGCTTTTTTTTTTTTTTGATTGATTTTGTTGCCCTCCTCTGGATACTTTTCCCAGATATTCACAATGCCGTTCATTCCAATGCTGTGATGTTGTCCAATTTCAGTCATAGGATGAAAATACCAGGAAGATTTTTTTAAAAAAACAGAGAGACTTGATTATGATTATATAACGAGTATAAGTCATTGATATCATTAATGCAATTCCCCCCCCCTCTACTAAATACTTAAGACTTTAAATTATCATAAGATTTAAAGATTTTGGAGAAAGGGGGAAGAAAAGGCAGAAGAGAGAAAGGGGGGAAAGAAGAAGAGAGGAGAGAGAAGAGTGGAAGGGACAAGGGAGAAAGGGAAAAGGGAGAAGGGGGGGAAGGGAGGTGGGAGAAAGGAAAAGGGAGAAAGGAAAAGGCAGAAGCAAGAAGGGGAGAAGGAAGAAGAGAGGAGAGAGAAGAGTGGAAGGGAGAAGGGAGAAAGGGAGAAGTGAGAAGGAGGAGAAAGAAGAGGGGAGAGAGAAGAGTGAAAGGGAGAAAGGGGAAAGGGGAAAAGGGAGGAAGAGAAGAGAAGAGAAGAGAAGAGAAGAGACGCTACGACCGAAGTCTCGGCGGAATACTTGGCTGCCTCCAAACGCGCACGAGACGGTGGAAGCCCTTCAAGCGCCCGCCTCTGATTGGACGGGTGACGCATCGCGGGGCGGGGCCTTGCCGGCAGCCGAAGCTGAGGCGCGATCCGAGCTCGGCCGGGATAAATACAGGTGGTCCAAGATGCCGCGGCGACACAGCTTTCCGACGCTCTCGGCGGCTCCACACTTCCCCGCGCAAAGATGCCTCAGACGCTCAAGCTGGCCGCGAAGGCATCCTTGGTCGCCAAGCTCTTCCCTGAGCTGTGGCTGGACTCTCTCCTCGGGGCGCGATCGAAAGTTCTGAAAACCCACAAGACTCTGGAGGAGATGCCGGGACCCAGCGCTCTCAGCTTCTTCAGCGACCTTTTCTGCAAAAGAGGGCTGTCGCGACTGCATGAACTGCAGGTAAGAGTCGCCTTGAGATGATGGATGGATGGATGGATGGATGGATGGATGGATGGATGGATGGATGGATGGATGGATAGGGGGCAGAGAGAGAAAGAGAGAGAGAGGGAGGGAGGGAGAGAGATGGATAGATAGATAGAGATGGACAGAGAGATGGAGAGATGGATAGAGATAGGGAGATAGATAGGGAGGAAGAGAGAGATGGATAGATAGAGATAGAGAGATAGATAGGGAGAGAGATGGATAGAGAGAGAGATGGATAGATAGAGATAGACAGACAGACGGACAGATAGCTAGATAGCTAGATGAGTGGATAGATAGATAGATAGATAGATAGATAGATAGATAGATAGATAGATAGATAGATAGATAGATAGATGCAGACAGACAGACAGACAGACAGGACAATATCATCCCTCATCACCACTATTATAAAATCTCTCCCTCTCTCCCTCCCTCCCTCCCCCTCTCTCCTCTCCCTCTCCCTCTTTCCTTTAAGGCTTGAAACTAGTGAGTCTTCTCCTTAATGCTTCTTCTCATCAATAAAGCAATTGCACAGTATTTTAAATCTCAAAACCCTTTTTCTTGCAAGGGCTGATGCAAAACCAATAGACCACATTATAGTCTAAGCCCCCCCCCCCCCCCGATCCTGTAGGCAGTTCCCCACTTTTCTATTGATCCAAGATACTTTCTGGGATTACCATGTGCAGCATTCTAGGCTTTCCTTTGCAAGGTGTCTATGTGCATAAGGAAATGTTTTGTGCTTTTTTTTTTTTTTTAAAAAAGAAAGGTTTACAGATGGGAGATAACCAAGTCTGACTCTCCTGTAAAATATCTGTGAATGAAGCAAGGTAGTTGCACCACCCAAATCTTATCTATGAGCTCTTTTTCTCAATTACGGTCCCTTCCTTTTTTGGAAGGGGACAGTGGACAGCAAGCGCAGACAACCTTTCGGGAACAGAAGTCATATACAATACAATGGATTCTGCTCCCTTCTCCCGAGTTGTTTATCTAGGGGCTCCCCAGTTGTCCCCAAGGCTCTCTTACTCTGTCAGAAAAGGATGCTTGGAAAAGCGGGAGCTCCAGGAAAGAAAAAATGGCAACAGCCATTGGTTGAGCAATTTTTTTCTGAATGTATGGCTCTTGATCCATGATTTCTCAAATTGTCCTTTACATTTTTAATTCTGGGGTTTCTTTTACTTCGTGGATGGTGCCTTTTTAAAGCTTCTGCCAAATCCCAATTATCCAAATAATTAATCCTTGTATGAATGTGGTGAAGAAATTGACCCTTGGCATCCTCCAAGTTAAGGACATGGCATATAATACACCCTTGTAAGTAACATTGAGCAATTCTCCAAAACGTTGCTTAAAACTTTCTGTGGCTCCCCAGGAATCAATGGGAGAGAAGTCACAGACATTTAATGACAATTCAGTAGAGCCAGGGCAGGATGAACATAAGACATCCCTGAGCCCAACCACCCCTGGTTTATAATGGCATGTTTATAAAATGGGGGCAGGTATCCTACAAGGTGCAAGAGGCTATTTCAGTAATGTCAGTTCAGTGTGTTGTTTCCTAGCTTGGTTATCCGCTGTGCTGTTATATAGACAGCAGCTTTCGTTGAGAAACCTTAAGCCATTGAATTGAGGAAAACTACTTTGACCTTGTGTCCATCCATAGCATTAAACTGTACTTGTGTGTGCAATTATGCAATTTTAAAATCACTGTGTGATGACCCGGGGTGTGGCACCAAGGCAACACAGTCAAATAATCAATAAGAGTCCCTTTATTATCTCCAACTTTGCCCCCAGTGTCCAGGTTACCTTCTGGCTGGAGAAAAACTCTCCCAGGAACAGCCTTTGACTGCAGAAAATTAAGTCCAAAACATGGTCAATACAAACTGTAACTTAAAATCCAAACAAGCCAAACTGAAGTAATTAGTTTGACAGGGCAGGAGCAACAATTTCAGACTTGAAGGCATGGCAAAACTCACACGGTTGGGAAGATGCCAAGAATGCAAATAAGCCACGACAACACAGGATCAAAGTCATATTTGCTCCCAGCAGCCTGCTGCACGCAGCGTGCCTTTCTTATCAACTGTCTTCCCTGCTGTGGCTAACGAAGGGAATCGGGACCCTTTCCTCCCCCGTAAGCCCACGTTGCTCTCTTCTCCGTTGCTCCCTATGTGCCCTAGGATGAAGAGGGGGTGGGGCTGGTTCTTCCTCTGAACTCCCTCTCCCTTGTTCTATCTCTTCCCTGCTCTGCCCAGCCAGATTTTGCCCTTCCCTGCCTCCTCCACAGCCAGTGGAGCCACACTCCCATTCCCTGTTCAGCTTCCTCCTCGGCTGTTCAGCTTCCTCCTTGGATTCAGACTCTGATAGGGGAATGACACACTGATAGTTCTGTGAGGTGTGTACAGATGAGAGCACCCTAACCCATTCTTCTTTTAACATACATGTTCAATGAGTATGTTCAGTAGTCATCTCAATAGGAGTATTTTACTATAATTGTGGAGATTATCTCCTTCTGCATACTGTAAAAAAGAGAATATTTTATTTTACTTCCAAAATCTCTTTGCCATTCATCAACCCTTGTGCTTCCTCTAGGTTTAGCACAGTAGAGCTGAAACTTTTTTTAATGGAAGTGTCCTTGGTGCTCTCTGAGTTTGGTTGTTTTCTTGCTGACTTTTTTATTGTCCCTATTTAAATTTGCAATGGCGCTATTATATAGAATATTTTCCTACTGCAATCCAATTCTTCCTTCCTGGTGCTATCAGATTCTCTGATACTGAAACAGAGTAGTGTAAGCTACTACACTATATTGTCAAAATAGGTTTATAAGTTTAGTAATACATCATCTGATAGGCAGAGAAAAATATTCAAAACACTTGTGAAACATCCGTGCCAGCATATGTAATATCATTGTCCTGACTATCTCTGAAAAGAATCTGAAGGATGAAGAGAAGATCAGTTTTAGAATATCATATCAGTGTTAAGTTTGTTGAATGCTATACTGGTAAACTAATGTCAATTGTTTTCATAAAGATAAAAAGACCCCCACATAGCCTTTTTGATGGGTGTGGCTGTTTGATTTATGCACCACTGCTGTCTTTGGATGGTGTAGGAAGTATTCATGATTTGTATCCTCTTTGCGTGTGTATCCTCTAAGGATGATTGTGCATATTAACTGTCATGATCCACCCCCTTTTTTTTGCTATTTTATTATTGTTGATGTACTATTGTATTTCCCAAATCAGGAAAAGCAAATGAACCATTGAAAAATGCTATTAAGAACTCAATTTAGTTTTACTTAGACTTCTTTCACTTTTCTAGTTTATCAAAGAGACGCAGAATCATAAGGAGTAGCAACTTAACAGAAGGGGAGACTAAATAATGAAAGCTACTCAAGAGTCTGAAGAATGCTCTAGTCTAACCAGATGAATGAAAAGCACAATCCTACACATGTTTAGAGAGCCAACAATCCTTTTGTCCAACTTGTAAGAGTCTACAACACAGGGAATCAATCCAAAGAAGGCTTAAGCCTATTTTTCAAACCCATTGATTGAAAATGCCATCTACTACCTTTTGTCATGTAATCTTCAGGATTGAAATTGTCCTTTCTTGTCCAATAAACTACTGTCCTTTGCACTGGCAATTTTTAAGTGCTTCTTTAGATATCCAATCCGAGTTCATCCCTTTTCACAAATGTGAAGATGCCTGCATTATAGAGGTTCTGGGATGTACCGATGTGTTTGGGTATTCATTTTGGGTATTCATTTTGTGCATCAGATGCTTATCCTTTTTGACAGGGAGAAGTTATCAGCAAGGGGGAAAAATTCTGCAATCATTTTTCCCTCAGCAAGGAAATGTAACTATTGAGAAACTTGACACATTAAGGGTATCTTCCACAGGTTCAGTATATTTCTGCCTGGACTGGACTAGATTTGAGATTAACAGCCTTTCCAAATACTTTCTTATTTAGCAATCCCTTCAACAATTATGCAGAATTTGAGGTTAATCGAAGAAAAAAGATTGGGAGTGGGGGGAGGATGTGAATTGTGTTTCCTGACTGGATCTTCTTCCCTGAGTGGATCATTATGGGATGTCTCACAAGCTTCTTTCCTGTTCTCCTCCTAGATCGAAGGCAAGGCTAAATATGGCCCGGTTTGGAAGGCGAGTTTTGGGCCCATCCTCACAGTCCATGTGGCAGATCCTAGCCTGATTGAACAGGTGCTAAGACAGGAAGGCAAGCATCCCATTCGCTCCGACCTTTCCTCCTGGAAGGATTATCGAGTGTGCCGAGGCCACGCATATGGGCTGCTGACAGCGTAAGTACTCGCTGCCTTTTGTTCTCTAGACAGGCTGGCTATATTGCAGCAGAGTTCCCCTGAACGCTCTCCTTGCAGAGGTTATTCCATACTCATTATTTCCCACCCCGCCAATCATTTCATGCATTGGTTAGCTATGGAGTAGCTCCCTCTAGTGATTTCCCGGAGACTTTCAAGAAGATTTTTATGCCTATGAAGATGTGGCTCTGATGGAACCATTTAGGCAGCACTTTTAAAAGCCAGTGGCCATTCATCCCTTGGTATGTAAGGAGTTTCTGCTCTAGAGACAGCTAACTATCAGAACTAGAAAATAAAGAATCAAAGCCCAATATAATACAGTTAAAACTTTGATCCACATAACTTATAAGTCCTGGTTGAAAGGGGAAAGAATTGCACGCTTCTCCAGGAAGCAAACAGTTGAGGAAATTGTTGACTGTCTAAAGTTGGCAAGTTGAGAGGGCTGCAGGAACTTAAAGGGACCAAGATAGGACAGGACAGGCCCCATTTTTAGGTCAAGTGAATCAGTTACTTCGGGCAGCCAAAGCAGGTCAGGTGAGTGGGGGACACAGAGAGCTAACGGACAGAGTTGTGCGTAGTTTCCCTGAACCATGTCAACTATCTGCTGCCCCCAATTCCAGTGACGTGTGCTGTCTTTCAATCAGTGCCCAAATAAGATCTGACTGCCAGTTCACTTGGTTTTGGGTGAGGAATAGGGAGGGCTGCCATCTTGCCTCTCACACTAGGCAACATATCCTGAAAAAAATCCTCTTCCCAAACGATGTGGAGATCAACAGTATCATCTGTTCACATGACACAAAAATACATCTTAAGACATCAGAAACTGTAGACAATTGTGTAATTTACCACCACTACCTACACATACTCACAGAACATATGTGTAGGTGGTAGTGGTGAATTACCCAATTGACTACAGTCTCTGGTGTCTTAAGATGTGTTTTCGTGTCACGGGACGCTTCCTGCCCTCTATATTTCTCATGCAAAATCAGCAAAATTAGGCAGTAATGGAAACTTTAGAGCAAAGACCTCAGATAGTGCCACATGAAGGATTTCACAGCTGGATTATGTAATGGGAGGGACACATCTTATTTATGGGTTTTTATGTATTACTGGGGTTTATATGCCACTCTAACCTATGGAGCCTCCAAAGCTACAGCCCACAACATCTAGCACAACAACTAGCTAAAGCTGTTGGCCACCAAATTGTAGGCAGAGCTTTCCTACTTCAAATGCTAAGCTGATATCCTTCTCTTTCTTTTGGCATCACATCTTTGTGGCTCTGGAAAGGGGGCTAAAATCCTTAGTAACAGGCCAGGTTTTCTGCCCTACTATGTGGGCACGAATGGAGATAGTTTTAAGCCATAATTATTGGCCCTTTCCTGCCTCAAGGTGTCTTAGAACTTCCTCTCTGTGAAACATCTGCTTCATTTGTGTTTCTTCCTTTGGAGGCCTGCTCACTGGAGCTGATCTGTGGAAGACAAGAGGGAAGAAGTCCTTCATGTTTTCTGGAAATGCGTTACGTGAGAACAGAAGTGTCTTGCTGAGGCTTCTGCAAGCCTGCAGGCTCGGAAGTGAGAAATCACTCTGAGGACCTCACTAAACCATAGATGACTCAAGCTCCCTCTGTAGGGGTTCTCCCATCTGCTTGGCTGGTGGCTTCCACAGCCTGGACCAATGCAGGATATGAGTAACAAGAAAAGGAAATGTATCCAAGAGATAAGCACACAGCCTTTTTGCAGGGACATTGGATGGTTTGTTTCCAGATTACTAGTGGACTTTCTATCCCAGCGTGGTGCAATGGTTAAGGCATCAGGGCTAGAAATCAGGAAACTGTGTTCTAATCTTGCCTGAGGAACAAACCCAGTTGGGTAACCTTGGCCCAGTCACTTTCTCTCAGCCCTAGGAATGATGCAATGGTAAACCACTATTGAAAAACCTTGCCAGGAAAACTGAGGGGACTTATCCAATCAGAATCAGACATAATTGAGAGGGGGGGAGGGAATCTCTTCATTTATTTAATTATTTATTTGATTTGTCAATTACTTACAAGTTAATAGGCATAAGTATAAACATAATTATGAATACATGAAATTGATACATATAAGAAAAATAAAAAGAAACAATGGGACAGGGACTGTAGGCACGTTGGTGCACTTATGCACGCCCCCAGACCTCTTAGGAAAGGGGTGAAGTCAATAGTAGACAGTCTAAGGTTAAATTTTTTGGGGTTTGGGGAAGAAACCACAGAGTCAGATAGAGTATTCTAGACATTGACCACTCTGTTGCTGAAGTCGTATTTCCTGAAAGCAACTTTGGTGCGGTTTACCTTGAGTTTGTATCTGTTGTGTGCTCTTCCACTGTTATGGTTGAAGCTGAAGTATTCATTGACAGGTAGGGCATTGCAATGTATGATTTTATATACTATACTTAGATTGGACCGAAGGCGGTGTAGTTCTAGGTTTTCTAGGTTTAGAATTTCAAGTCTGGTGGCATAAGGTATTCTGCAACAAGTAGAGGAGTGGAGAACTCTTCTTGTAAAATATTTCTAGACTTTCTCAACTGTGTTAATATCAGATACATAATGCGGGTTCCAGACTGATGAGCTGTATTCAAGTATTAGTCTAGCTAATGTTTTGTATGCAGTTAGTAGTGTGATATCACCAGAGAAAAAGCTACGTAGGATTAGGTTAACAACTCTTAATGCCTTTTTGGCTATGTAGTTACAGTGGGCTCTAGCACTTAGATCATTAGAGATGAGTACTCCAAGGTCCTTGACAGAGTTTGGATCATCAACAAGGTTTTGACTATTCAGCTTGTATTTTATTTTCTGATTTTTTTAAATTTTCTTTTACAAGGTTTGAGGCGTAGCTCCACCAAGCTGATGCTTACCCCTCTTTGGAAAAGGGAGAATGTTCTTACTTGTTTCTAGTTTTTGTCTCTGTAGAGCTTTGGGCTTTCCTTCTGTCCAGCAGACTAATGGAGGCTGTTTTCTCCCACGCAGGGAAGGTGAGGAATGGCAGCAAATTCGCAGCATCCTAGGAAAACACATGCTGAAGCCCAAGGAAGTGGAATCTTACACTGGGACCCTGAACGAGGTGGTCACTGATCTGATCGGCCGGCTGCAGCATCAAAGAAATCTCCACGAGCGACATGTGGTCAAGAATGTGGCCGATGAATTCTACAAGTTTGGATTAGAAGGTATCTTACTGCTAGGCCCGTTTTATAAAATTGCCCCACAAAATTTCATCTGCATCCAAGTTACACCGGTGACTTAATTCACAAGTAGACAAATCTAGGATAACGATATAATGTAGTGTAATGGGTACAATGGAGCCAGGCTGACTTTATCTGAGATAAAGTACAATTAGTCCTCAATTTAGAACCATTTGTTTAGCGACAGTTTGAAGTTGTAATAGCTCTGAAAATAGGCAACTTTCAACTGGTCCTCATGCTTAACAATTGTTGTAGCTTCCCATAGTCATGTGAGTTAAATTTTGATGTTTGGCAACTGGCACGTATTTACAACGGTTGCAGCATCCCAGGTCACATGATTGCCAGACTCATTTTGATACGAGATGGGCAGCAAATAAATAAATTTTAATTTAAATAAATACTTTTTTTAAAATCACTAACTTTCCCATCCAGCTTCTCACAAGCAAAGTCAATGGGGAAAATCAGATTTGCCTAATGACCACATGATTCACTTAATAGCTGCAGTAACAACTGTGGCAAAAAAGGTCACAAAATTGAACACAACTTCCTTAAAGAACACCCTGCTTAGCAACAGAAATTTTGGTCCCAATTGTCGTCGTAAGTTAAGGACTACCTACACACAATTTTTATAAGGTTGATGATATAAACACCTGAGAATATCTAATTTATATTTTTCTCCCCATATATGTCTTTACTACTTTAACACAAGTATACCATCACTTAATTAGTCCTCAGTAATTTCCATGTTCCAGGTTTCTTGTAAACCAGGATTTCAGGCATTTAAAAAATGGCAACTTATGTTGTATTCTGCAAAGTGAAAACCTCCAACTTCAATATTTAAATTTAATTCTTCAATTACAATTTTAAAACCCTGATGGTTGCAGAGAAAGACTTGAAAGTGTATGGCCAGTGCTTGTTAAAACCAAACCAAACCAAACCAAACCAAACCCTGATACTAAGGGATGAGGTTTGATGGAGAAAGTTTCTGCTGTCACGATTGAAGTGACCGTTCCTTTAATTCCTTTCCCTAGGCATTTCTTCGGTCCTCTTTGAATCCCGCATTGGCTGCCTGGAACCCAAAGTTCCAGAAGAAACAGAAAAGTTCATTAGCTCCATCAACACCATGTTTGTCATGACTCTGCTCACCATGGCCATGCCCAAATTTTTGCACCAAATCTTTCCGAAGCCGTGGCAGAAGTTCTGTGAATCTTGGGACTATATGTTTGAGTTTGGTGAGTGTTTGCACTATGAAACTTTCTTACTTTAAGTAATTTTGAACTAATCTTTGATTAGCCCACAATTGGGCTAATCTGAAAAATGGGTGGCCATATAAATGTTATAAATAGAGAGATGATAGATAGGTGTGTGTGTGAGAGAGAGAGAGAAAGAGAGGGAGAGATTAGAGAGAGAGAGATGATAAATTAGATAGATATAGATAGATAAAGATAGATAGATGAGAGTGATAGATTAGAGAGAGATGATAGATTAGATAGATAGATATAGATCGATCGATCAATTGATAGATAGATGAGAGAGAGAGATGATAGATTAGATAGATAGGTAGATAGAGATAGATAGATAGATAGATAGATAGATAGATAGATAGATAGATAGATAGATAGATAGATAGATATAGATCGATCAATCAATCGATAGATAGATGAGAGAGAGATTAGATAGATAGAGATGATAGATTAGATAGATAGGTAGATAGAGATAGATAGATAGATATAGATCGATCGATCAATTGATAGATAGATAGATGAGAGAGAGAGATTAGATAGAGATGATAGATTAGATAGATAGATAGGTAGATAGAAATAGATAGATAGATAGATAGATAGATAGATAGATAGATAGATAGATAGATAGATAGATAGATAGATGAGGGGGGGAGAGAGGGGGGGAAAGAGAGATTCCTCCTTTGATGTGATTATCAGTATTGCCCTTGGTGTTATTTATGATAAAGAATGGCTTTGTAAGAACCAGAAATGTGCTATTTTTCATTTCACTTTCTGTTACAATTTTCTTCTTCTCCTTTCTTCTAAGAGTCAGATTATTCAGGAATTTCCCCAAATGCAAAGTCTAGATAGCAATACTTTGAGGATTTGATTGAAGGATAGTGTATAAATACCCAAAACAGATAGATACCTTTTGCTGCCATGTTATAAAGAGCCAGGGCTGGCCTGTTTAAAAGGTGATGTTCTCCTGTTTGCTTAAGGTCATATTAAAATATATTCAAGCTTTGTTTGAAAAAAGAAATTTTCACACCTGACTGATATGTTGCAAAGGTTGTTAAACATGTTGTTGGATGGCTCCAGCAGGGAGACAAAGAATAATCTTTTGCCCATTTCTTTTCCAGCCAAAGGACACATTGATAAGCGGATGGCTGAAGTTTCAGAAAGAATCATCCAGGGGGAGAAAGTCGAAGGAAAATACCTCACTTATTATTTGGCACAAGAAAAACTGTCCATGAAATCCATCTATGGAAATGTGACTGAGCTTCTGCTGGCTGGTGTGGACACGGTAAGCATTTGGCCATGCTGTAAAATTGAATATTTTCTGTACTTGCAAGCATTATTTCTCTCTACCTTTGGAAGCCACATCCAATCCAACTTCAGCTGAAACTAATTCATACGATGGGGGGGGAATTGATAGATATTGGGGACAAGAGGTTCGATGGATGATCTCACCTTCTTAAGGAGGGAGTCAAAAGGTCTGCAGGCCGCAATAATCTTTTCTTGAATAAATAGTCAAGAGGACCATATTCCTTCCTTTACATAGCTGTCCTTTAGAGGAGGCCAAGGATGCAGGTGTAATGGGATTTTGCTTGAACCTGACGTTTATTTCCTTGCTTAGAGCAAGGATATCTTTCTCCAATCAGTAAGATTACCTAGATTACGTTTCCCATCATTTCCAGTTAGTGAAGGATGTAGTTTAGCACACACACACAAGGCATTTGAAGAAGGCTGCTTTAAAATATGTAAAATTGATGACTCTTAGCTTTTTTTTTAATTTTTTTTTGCTGTAAATAATTTTTTGCACTGTGGATTCTTCAGCTCTGTTTAGAATGCAGTTGCAATATTATCTAATCCACTCTTGATCTGGCATAATCTGACAAAAGAACATGAATTCCATCCACGATTCTTAGCTTTTGTTTTTTATTTTGGCTGTATGAAAGAAGATTGCCCTAGACAGCTAGCACAAAAACAGTACCTACTACTTAGCAACAACAAGGCTTCCAGCCTCGTAGGGGGATTATTCACTGCACTGCTTAGACTGGCTCTGAATCCATCTCTCTCTCTCTCTCTCTCTGTCCCTGCAGATCTCAAGCACCATGTCCTGGAGTTTGTATGAGCTGTCCCGTCACCCTCAGATTCAAGCGGCTGTCCATGAGGAAATTACCACTGTGATGCAGGAGGGCCTTATTCCAACCGCTGCTGATGTAGCTCAGATGCCTCTGCTGAAGGCCGTGGTGAAGGAAGTCCTGAGGTAAATTTTAATACAGGAACAAATGGGAAGCTGGTACGTGGAAGGTAGAGAAACACAGAAATGTCCTAGGCAGTGATGGGATTCAAATTTTTTTACTACCGGTTCTGTGGACGTGGCTTAGTGAGTGTGGCAGGGGAAGATTACTGCAAAATCCCCATTCCCTCCCCACCCCACTAACCTGCTTTCCAGCTCCGTTCTCCTGTGCAGGGCAACCAAAGAAGATTCAGCCAATCAGCTGGGACTCAGGAGGCGGAGAATAGATGGGGGCGGGGCCAGTCAGAGGTGGGATTTGCTGGTTCTCCAAACTACTCAAAATTTCTGCTACCGGTTCTCCAGAACTGGTCAGAACCTGCTGAATACCACCTCTGGTCCTATGTTGATCTTGTAAGGAGAAGCTTTAAAAAATGGTCAGGTTTCTTCTTGCGCAGATGCCTGCTTTTCAGGACAGAAGCTAAAGGGTAGCAGTTCAAAGTCATCTGTCATTTTTTTCCCACTGCACTGATCATAAGACCTATCTTTTAAGATCAGCCTTCTATTCTTGTCTGCTTTTGGCATTCAGAGATGCTAAGTTTTATCACTTATTTGTTCATGACTTACACTGCTTGCTTGGTGACTGTTCCAAGTTATGATGGGCCCATCACAAGCTACTTGTGATCCTATTTTGAAGTTACGGTACAATGGCCATAATACACATATATCCCCATGGTCATGATATCACATTTTGGACACTTTGCCAAAAGGGTTCACCTTTATGGCTGTTTGCAGAGTCCTGTGTTCACATGTCCACAATTTTTTGATGGTTTGGGGGATATACTTCCAGTTTGGGTCAAAAATATGCCCATTGGGTAAAGCAGGTCATCTTAATGACCATGGTGATCACTTAACAACCACTGCAAAAAAAATGTCCAATAAAATTGGGTCCAATCACAAAGTGACCCACTTAACAACTGCAATGACTTACAACTGTAATTCCAGGCTCAATAATAGTCTTAAGTAGAGGACTAAGTCTACCAACATGGATTTTAAAATCTGCTAAAACTCTTTGCTTTTTCTTTTGCATGGCACAGTAGCAATAGCAATTGCACTTAGACTATTATACCACTTTACAGTGCTTTACAGCCTTCTCTATGTGGTTTACAAAGTCAGCCTATTGCCCCCAATAATCTGAGTGGAAGCAAAATGCTCCTTTGGGAACTCAGCCTGGAGAACTTTATAATATCTACATAGTTGCATGCAGGTCACCCAGGAAGCTAACCCAAATCACCTTAAATGTATCTTCTAGAGATAAATGTGCATAGGACTCACCCTAAAGTATCCCTCTGCCTTCCTACTAAGTTCCTGAAAAGGAAGACAAATTTGCATAGCTAGTGATATAGTGATTAAGGTATTGGGCTAGAACAGTGGAATCCACCTGCAGACATAGCAATAGCAATACCACTTAGACTTATATACCGCTTCACAGCGCTTTACAGCCCTCTCTAAGTGGTTTACAGAGTCAGTATATTCCCCCCAACAATTTGGGATCTCATTTTACTGATTTTGGAAGGATGGAAGGCTGAATCAACCTTGAGCTGGTCAGGTTCGAACTGCTGGCAGTCAGCAGAATTAGCCTGCAATATTGCATTCTAATCACTGCGCCACCAGGGCTCTTAGTAGATGCTTAGCTTTCCTGCTTAGATTTTTGCTGTGGAGCATCCATTTGGAGGCTGGATGCAAATTTAGCTACCTAGCTAGATAACTTTATTTCTATCAACATGCTTTGGGCTAAGTATCTATAGATCTGGACAGTTGGGCAAGTAGTGAAATCTGTGATTCCTTTAAAATAATGTTTGCATTTGTTTGCTCTTTACAGATTGTACCCAGTGATTCCTGGTAATGCGCGTGTCATCTCAGACAGGGACATCCAAGTGGGAGACTATATGATCCCCAAGAAGGTGAGCAAGGGCAGAGATGATGTAAATGGAAATAGAAAGAAAGCAGAGAGTAACCATTAGTCTGCAGTATATTGCCACTAACCATTCATGCTTCATTTGGATACAAAAATTAGAAGCAACTGCTGAGTTAAGCTACAGACCTACACAAGACAAGGCTGATAATCTAGACACAGTGTGATCTCCATCACATATGTTCATCTAGGATTGCAGTCACCAGCTGCCCATGACGTGCTACTGGAACTCTCCTTTGATATCCAATGTGCAATTGATTTTTAATATCAACAAAATTATAAGTTGTGAAGTCCTTTCCAAGAGGAAAAAATTATTAACATATAACAGGGGTGTCCAACTTGATTTCATTAAGGGCCACATCAGGGTTATGTTTGACCTCGAGGAGGCCAGGTAGGCATGGCCAGCTTGATGTCACTCATGTTGGGAGTGCTTGTGATGGGCCAGTCAAAATGGAGCTCAGGAGGGCCCCTCCATTTTCACTGACAGAGCCACTGCAGGCCAGTCCTTCGCTGTTTCGAGGGTGGCTCCATGGGCCAGATCTAAGCACTCTGTAGGCCAGATCCAGCCCCCGGGCCTTGGGTTTGACACCCCGAAATATAATAAATGGAAATAAAGAGTAAAATCAATACAACTATTCACCATAGGACATCAGGGAGGCCCAAAACAAACCTTTTACTCTTTGTCTCCAAGTTTCTGGAAATGTATAAATACTTTAGGATAAGCATACAGGAATTCTTATTAGATTGAAACTCAAGGAAAGGATTCCTTAATGGAAATACTGTCTTAAGGGCAAAATGAAGACTGGGACCAATGACGGTTTGGATCAAGAAATGGGAATTAAGATAACACTTCAAGAAGGACAGGGAAGTGGATGTAGAGCAATGAAACATGTAGACATTCTGAACATGGGTTTCTGAATTGCTTTTCTCATGTTGGTCCTTTTTTTTCCCCTCTTCCTCTTTTCTTTAGACCCTGATAACCCTTTGCCATTATGCTACCTCTCGAGATGAGACGTACTTCTCTGATCCCAATTCATTCAAGCCTGAGCGATGGCTGCACAAGAATGCTTCACACCACCCCTATGCCTCCATTCCCTTTGGCTTTGGCAAACGCAGTTGCATTGGCCGACGTATTGCGGAGCTTGAAGTATATCTGGCGCTGGCTAGGGTACGTTTTACTGATGGTGATGTTTTTTCCAGATAAGCTGGAAAAACTTGGCATGCTTGAAAACTTGGAATTTTGTTTGTGGAGGAAGGCACAGTCACAAAACATTGTCATCTTCCTTTCTTCCTTCCTTCCTTCCTTTCTTCCTTCCTTCCTTCCTTCCTTCCTTCCTTCCTTCCTTCCTTCCTTCCTTCCTTCCTTCCTTCCTTCCTTCCTTCCTCCCTTTCTTTTTCTTTCTTTCTTTCTCTTTCTTCTTCCTCCTCCTCCTCCTCCTCCTGCTCCCTCTTCTTCTTCTTCTTCTTCTTCTTCTTCTTCTTCTTCTTCTCCTCCTCCTTCTCCTTCTTCTTCTCCTTCCCCTTTCCCTTCCCCTTCTTCTTCTCCTTCTCTCTGTCTCTGTCTCTCTCTCCTTTCTTCTTTCTTTCTTATTAGATTTATACATCACCCATCTCACTATTGAAGCAACTCTGGCTGTCTTCCATTTTTAAATCTCCCATGTTTCCTATCAACTATTCCACTTCCCCCTCCCCCCCCCTTGCAAAAATATCACCAAGAGGAAAAGTTGGAATAGTTGCATGAGGATTTTGGATCGGTCAGGTTATTACTGCCCCGTCTAAATGCACCCTCCCACCCCTTGCAATAATTAAAGTTCATATTATAATTTGAGAGGACAATGTTAAGATTGAGAACTGTCTTACTGGGTTAAAATTATCCTGGTCTCAAAGGATGCTAAAAGGTTTCTTTCTCTCCCTTTAAAAAAAAATAGATCCTGATGCATTTTGAAGTGAAATCTGAAGAGGAGGGACGAATTGTAAGCCCCATGACACGGACCTTGCTTGTGCCAGACAAGGACATCAATTTGCAGTTTCTGAGTCGTTAAAAACCAGACGTTCCTGTTGATGGGCAACCAGCACTTACTGTAGCCTTATTGTATACTGTAGAAACTGGTAGCCGCAAGTGGAGCTACCTGTCTGAATTCTTGATGTCAGTTTGAAAGGACAAAAGGAGGGAGAAGACCCATATTGCTGAACAAGGTTAGCTCCAGAGAAATCCCCTTTGCCGTTCTGGGACATGGACACTTCAAAATGACTCTTCCACCAAGAATGTTTCCCAGTCTCCATCTAGGTTATGAAAATGACCACAGAAACAATCCAAACCTCATTTCAAATCTCAGCCACAACGATAACACAGATCACTAAAAGGCAACAGAGTATGGTTTCCTTAATTCAGGGTTTTGAATGAAAAAACTTTCCTGGGATTTGTAGCTGTAATCAGAACTCCTCTAAAACTCCCTTTTAAAACCCTGTAATCCCTTAATTCAGGGTAGAGTTGGGGTGACTGGATGGAGCTGAGCATTTACTAGCCGGATGCCCTTCCTGATGCCATGTGGGGTTTGCAGCTTTATCTTTGCACCCTAGGAGAGAAACATCTGCTGCTACCTAGGATTGAACTCTCAACCTTCTGAATGGGAGGCAAGCTCTTCACCACTAAGCCATCATGCCGTAATTAGAACTTCTCTATTGCTGTGAAAACAGAATGGATGTATCATATTTAGAACTTTGAGAATGGAACAATTATGTATCTAAGTGCCTTATTATTGTTATTATTGCTATGCTAATTTTTAATATTTAATGCATTTCTCAACATATTTATATTTTTTCTAGCTATTAATTTATAAATCCAGAAATGTTGGTATCAGAAGCTGTCAAAAAGAAAGAACCTTTATATTTAAAAATGAAGTAATTTTTTCTGTATTTTGAAATGGTTGTAACTGAAGCTGTTTCTGTAATTATAATGGATCAAGTCCATTTGGTGCTATATTTATTTTTACCTTTGAATCAAATAATGAACTATGTTTTTTTTAAATACAATACTGACTCTGCCTGTGCTTTAACGTCAAAATAAATCTAAATTGGGTTGGGGGACAAATAGGTGATTATTTACTCCTGTGCTAAAGCCCATTTAAAGTTGCAACTAATAGAATTGTGCAATTCTGATTCTCCAAAGGTTATAACATGATATACACCCAGAATCATCAAAAGCAGTGGTGGGATTCAAATTTTTTTACTACTGGTTCCGTGGACGTGGCTTGGTGGGTATGGTGTGGCTTGGTGGGCGTGGCAGGGGAAGAATACTGTAAAATTTCCATTCCCACCCCACACTCCTGGGGGAAGGTTACTGCATTCCCTTCCCACCCCACTAACCTGCTTTCCAGCTCCGTTCTTCAGTGCAAGGCAACCAAAGAAGACCCAGCCGATCAGCTGGGACTTGGAAGGCAGAGAAGAGATGGGGGCGGGGCTAGTCAGAGGGGGTATTTGCCGGTTCTATGAACTACTCAAAATTTCCGCTACCGGTTCTCCAGAACCTGTCAGAATTGGCTGAATGCCACCTCCGATCAAAAGAAACCACTCGCCATTCCTCAAGTTGTAACTGCCCGTATTCTGGAGAGAAGCTAAGCTAGATAAACGGATTGTAAATCAGTTAAAGGCTTGAAATGATAAGCATCCCTTTTAAAACATTTAAATTAGGGTGTCCAACCTTGGCAACTTTAAAACTCGTGGACTGCAATTCCCAGAATTCCCCAGCCAACTATGCTATAACTCCACCTGAAGGGATGATGGAGAATATCCAAGAGAGAAGTAGACAACCTGAGTTACTCTCTTCGGATGGAAATCGCCTAGAAAGCCAGGTGGTTCAGGTGTCATTGGATCAGGGCAGAAAATAATCCACTGCCCTTGAAAATTGTAGGATGTTGGCTCTCCCTCCCCCGCTCCCTCCACCCCTCTTTTTGGACTGCTTTTCCATTCCTTTCAATCTTTCCACTGAACCTCAATGGCAAAACAGCCAAATGTGTCTCTACAATAAACTTTAATCAACCGTCACAAGCTATCTATGTGGTGTTACCTCTTTTTCATCCCTGGGGCCAGACAGGCAGACATCTGCCTCCTACTCCAAGTCTCCTTTCTTGAATGGTGGGCTTCTCACTGGGAACCACAAATACCAAAGCTGTATCTATGTTTGAAACTGCTCTAATGCTAAAGCCCCCAAGGAGATGGGAAGAAGCCGGCAGCGTTTTTACACGGAGTTCTACGCCCTTTCACACCATTGTAGTTGCAACGCAAAGAAAGATGCAAAGAACGTTTCTTTGCCCACTGTTTGCAGCCCATAATTTTTGAACCTTGGAAAGGTAATTTGAGCAGTGACTCAACACTTCTGAACATTGTGAGCATATACGGTTATGAAAGATAAGCTGCTGCTTTTGGAAGCTAATGCGCAGCAACACGCACTTGCACACATCTTCTCATCTTCAACTACCCAGCGCAGAGATAGTTTCTTCCCAGGTCTTTTCATAGGATTTTGGATGCGAAGCCTTTCAAAAGCTATAAAGAATAATTGCAAACTTTCATCTCAGAAGGATTCCTTCAGCTAGGCCCCATCCCAGCAGCCTATTAGGAAGGAAATAGCCCCCTGTTCCTGACAAGAAAGCAGGGGAGGGATTGTAGGGCTTTCCAACTGAAAGAGAAGCTGCAGTAGCAACTCTGCATATCGATTCTTTACAATGAAATCAGAGGTAAAATAGACCACATAAGTGTTGGCACATAAATCAAGGCAGGAGGAAAGCTCAATTAAAACGGCTTGCGATTATAAAAATGGCCCTGCAGGTTAATATGATGTATATAATCTTATAATATTTAAATAGAATTGAATTTGGCATATGCTTTTAAATAATTTGCCTGTTTTTCCTGTATAGGTTTGATGAAGAGAACAAAATAGAGTTCTATGTACGGGGCAATTCTGTGTGTAAGGACCAACTGCCACAGATTGATTGACTTCTTAAAATAAGGCTTCTAGGTCTGTGTAAACTAACCTATGCAGAATGAAAGACAAGTGATATATAGACTTCAGTTAAGAATTGGGCAACTCTAAGGACTTGCGCAGGGGTGGGATGCAAAGGTTTAAACAACCGTGGGTGTGGCTTAAGTTGGTGGGCGTGGCTTGGTTGGTGGGCATGGCTAGGTGGTCATGTGACTTGGTGGTCATGGCTATATGGTCATGTGACTGAGTGGGCGTGGCCAGGTGACCGTGTGACTGACAAACCAAATACATGTGGTCCTTGCTTAATGGCCGATTGCTTAGCAAGTGTTCTAATTTATGACTGACCTCCCCAAAGCTACTTGACCTGTTTTTGGAGTTTTGACTGCCATTCACGTGCGCGCGCGCACACACACACACACACACACACACACATCCTTCTTGTATTCAGCTGGCATTTTGAGAGCCTGTTCTCACACAAAGTGACTGGCTAACCTTGTAGAAGCTGGACCCATAAGACAACAAGCACCATTTTCTCTCTTCAGAACCCGCAATCTACCCTTTTCTATTCTTTTGTGTGTGGGGAGGAATACTGGAACAGAACCATTACCATACAACAAGGGTCTTTAAACTTGGCAAGTTTAAGACTTGTGGACTTCAATTCCCAGAATTCCTGAACTAACATGACTGGAGGAGGAATTCTGGGAGTTGAAGTCCACAAGTCTTAAAGCTGTCAAGTTTGAAGAGCCCTGCCGTACAAGAAGTTCTATGTGATTTTAAGAATGGATCTATGTAATCAATTTGATGTTATAGAGCCAGTTTAGGGTAATGGTTCAGGTGCTGGGCTAGAAACCAGAGGATGATAAGTAAAAATCCCACCTTAGGCATGGAACCTGACTGTGGGGGAGGGGGCTTTGGGCCAGATGGTCTCCCAGCCAAACCACTGGGGAAAAGAGGAGGCAAGACTATTAGGTATGTTTGCAACCATGAGTTGACTAGAACATATAAAAGAATAAAAAAATTAACAAGGAAAATCATTAGGGCCCAGGGACATGCATAAAATAATTTTGATTCACCCTTTCTAGGAAAGTAAAAACAAGGGATGGGAGAAATACTTTCAGGCTTGTACAATCCTTTGGTTATACAATAACTTTACCGTAGAGGTAGTGTTTGTATTCATGGAATTGTTTTCTGTGTGGACTACTGAGATGGTCTGTGTCATGGCCCAGATTCAGGATTCAAATTCAAAGTCTGATTCTGATACTCCAGCTCTGCCTCCGGAATGTCAGTCTCAGGAAGGACAAAGCCAGGTATCACCTAAAGCTGATTAAGCATAGGCACCATTTGCACAATTGAAAAATCAGATGAGGATGACATAAGGCCTCCCAATCCGCACATCAGACAAGTAGAGAAGACAGCAGAACAGTGAAGTTCTATTAGTTTAGTTTAGTTTAGTTTATTGTCATTGCACCTCGTAGAACGAAATCAAACACCATCTTCAGTGCACATCATGACCATGACCATGAAAATAAACACAAACACACGTCCTTCACCCTTCACACATTGAACTGGAAACCCCCAACACTACACTAACACTGCACTATACAGCAGAATTCAAAAGAGTTACTGCCCTGGGATAGAAGCTGTTTTTCAGCCTATTTGTCCTTGTTTTTATTATTCTGTACCGTCTGCCAGATGGTAATAGTTCAAAAAAAAGTATTCCCAGGATGAGATGGATCTTTGAGAATGTTTTGAACTTTCTTAGTTCAAAACATTAGTTCAGCTTTATAGCAGCAGGAGCTATAAAGCTCTTCCAAAGAGGGGAGAGGGCAACCAATGATCTTCTGGACAATGATGTGAACCTTCTGGAGTGCTTTCCTACGGTATCTGCCACTGTACAATTGGCAAACCATACACAGGTGCAGTATGTTATAATGCTGTCTATGGTGCAGCGGTAGAAGGTCACCAGCAGTTTTTCATTCAGTTGTTGTTTTCTGAGAAGCCTCAGGTAGTATAATCTCTGCTGGGCCCTTTTGACCAGGGCTGCAATGTGGGCACCCCAGGTCAGGTCCTCTTTTAGGGTAACATCCAGAAACTTAAAACTGGCCACTTCCTCCACTCGGTCTCCATTGATAAGCAAGGGCTGGATGTCTGATCTGTTCCTTCTGTAATCCGCTATAAGTTCCTTGGTCTTATTGGTTTTGAGGACCAAGTTATTGTCTCCACACCACGAAAGCAACCTGTCCACCTCATCTCGATAGGCAGACTCATCCCCCCCAGAGATGAGTCCCACCACTGTTGTATCATCTGCAAATTTAGCAATAGTATTAATAGCGCGAGTGGGAATGCAGTCATGCACATACAGAGTATAGAGTAAGGGACTCAACATGTAACCCTGTGGTGTACCAGTGTTAAGAATAAGGGCTGAAGAGGTATGATTACCTAATCTGACCTTCTGTGAGCGGCCAGACAGGAAATCCATAATCCAAAGGCAGATTGAATTAAAAAGCCCAAAGTCCAGAAGTTTAGACACTAGTCTATGTAGAAGAATTATGTTAAATGCAGAACTAAAATCCACAAAAAGCATCCTCACATAGCCACCCGCTGTTCTAGATAAGTCAGAGCAGTGTGAAGAGTGATGGCTATCGCGTCCTCTGTAGATCTATTTTATTCTATTCTATTAGGCTCAGAGGTGGTATTCAGCAGGTTCTGACCAGTTCTGGAGAACCGGTAGTGGAAATTTTGAGTAGTTTGGTGAACCGGCAAATACCATCTCTGATTGGCCCCACCTCCATCTATTCTCTGCCTCCGGAGTCCCAGCTGATTGGCTGGGTCTTCTTTCGTTGTCCTGCACAGGAGAATGGAGCTGGAAAGCAGGTTAGTGGGGTGGGGAGGGAATGGGGATTTTGCAGTATCCTTCCCCTGCCAGGCCCACCAAACCATACCCTCCAAGCAATGCCACGCCCACCAAGCAACGCCCACAGAACATGCAGTAAAATTTTTGGAATCCCACCACTGATAAGGCTCCTCATCAGGCAAAAGAGTAAACCTTCAAATTACTGACAGCTGGCTGCAGCCTTATTTAAGAAGCAGCTCTGAGTCAAGCTCTCTTTGCTAGAAACATCTGATTGTCTGACTTCTGGCTTGGATATGACATACATGGATTCTACTCTTAAACCTCTGGCTTTGGACTGGCTGACAAACCTTAACCTGGCTCTGCAACCTGGAGTGACTTTAAACAAGGCTTCTGTGTGCTCCTGTATCAAAATGAACTTTGCAGGCTTTGCTTTTATTTCTTTGCTTCGTTGTTAACTCTTCAGCCTTGAAGTAAAACTGATAATCTCCTGAGAAACTGTGAGTGCATGTATGTGGCTGAAACCCGGAGCAGGATAGGCTGACATCAATCCCTTTACTGGGGAGGGTCTCTTCTGAGTTCCTTTCTCCATCCCCATTGCAGCTTTTGTAGCTGAGATATGTCTTATCTGACCATTGCCTTGGCTGTCACTCTTCCTCCTGTCTCCCAGAGAGAATCTACGATAACTTACCATGGCCAACTTGCTTGCAGGACAACTCATCGTGGGAGAAATGTTACACTAATATTGAAGAAATAGTGGCAGAGAATCATCAAAGAAAAGTTGCTAAAGGAGGGACAAAATGAAATGTGAATGACAAAAAATAAAATAATTTTTAAATTATTTTAAATAACTTGAATTGTTGAATTGTCCTGCAGTGAGTTGGCTGTGGCAAGTTCCCCCATTCCTCTCCCGGACAGAAGAGTCCTTATGGTGGGACCTCTATGTGCGAGTTCCTTTCCTGTGGAATAGCCTGGAGGACCATCCAACCCAGAGGTGGTATTCAGCAGGCTCTGACCGGTTCTCGAGAACCGATAGCGGAAATTTTGAGTAGTTCAGAGAACCGGCAACTGCCACCTCTGACTGGAGATTTTACAGTATCCTTCCCCTGCCATGCCCACCAAGCCACTCCAAGCCCACCAAGCCACGGCCACAGAACTGATAGTAAAAAAAAATTGAATCCCACCACTGATTCAAACCTATGGGATTCCAGAAGTTGGAAAACCCAGTTCTTCTAGAAGGCATTTGAACATCAATCTGAGTACTGGTGCCAGTATTAGTTTTAATGATTTGAAGCAACTTTTGTATTTACTGTGACTTTGTATTATTTACTATGTTTGTCTCATTTAGTACTAGTATCTGCAAACTGCCTATGATCCATTAGAGATTGCGGCGAGAGCAATCTCATGAATAAAATAATACATAAATCATCAGAAAAAAAGCAAAGATTAATGACTAGTAATGTCAGCAATTCAAATCCAGATTTTATTGGGATGGGGGAAGGAAGCTAAAATGCAAAAATTGGTCTTCAGGCTTTTTTTCAAAAGTGCCAATGAGGAAATGAAACAAACTGATTGAGGGAGGGAATTCCAAAGTGCTGGAAATGAAGATAACATAATCATGAAAGAAAGGGGGGGGAGCAGGGAAGATGTGGGCCTTCTAGAAGCCAGAATCAAGAAGCAACAAATAAGGACCAAATAATAAAATAAGAGAAACACAAATGAAGCTCAAAAAGAACTTGAACCTCAGAGGTGGTATTCAGCAGGTTCTGACCAGTTCTGGAGAACCGATAGTGGAAATTTTGAGTAGTTTGGAGAACTGGCAAATACCACCTCTGACTGGCCCCGCCCCCATCTATTCTCTGCCTCCCAAGTTCCAGTGATTGGCTGGATCTTCTTTTGTCTGCCCAGGAGAATGGAGCTGGAAAGCAGGTTAGTGGGGTGGGAAGGGAAGGGGGATTTTGCAGTAACTTTCTCCCAGGAGTGGGGAGGGAATGGGGTTTTTATAGTATTCTTCCCCTGCCATGCCCACCAAGCCACGCCCACAGAACCGGTAGTAAAAAATTTTGAATCCCACCACCGTTGAACCTGTGAAGTTCAATATAACATTCTTTAGGAAAGTGAAATGGATACTGAAGTCCATCCAGACCTTGGGATACTTGACTGAGAAAATGCTGATTTATTGAACAGGCCACTCACAATCACAGTGAATAGAAGTACTATTAAAGATATTGCCCATCTGATTTTGAATTTCTCTGTTGCTCTTGATTGTCTCTGTCATTCTCACAAACAACTGGGATCCAGCCATCAGACATTCAAGAGGCAATGCAGCAGAGGCCTCCCTCCTGGAAAAAAAACAACAACTCAAGGCCACAACAATGTGATTGAATTTGTTTTTATGTGGTTTTTCTCAACCCAATTTACCTCACAGGGTGATTTTTGTAGGTAAAAATAGGTCTTGTGCTTGGTATATTTAAGCATGTCCCATTTTTTTAAAAAAACCATCTATATAAAACTACTGTTTACAGTAGAGCCCTCTTGACGGTGGCAAAACTAGGAGAGAGCCATTATGCAGTATATGACTAGCTTGTAAAGGTTAAGGAGCACTAGACAAACCAGCATGCCTGTATTTGCCCACATTGCATCAAATGTTGCATTTTTCAGCTGAGACAGCTTGCACACGTAGCCATCCGTCACCAAATTATGAGTAATCGAACAGCAACTTAATTAGTGACGCATGTGAGGTGGCCCATCAGTGCCAACGAAGAAATTTCTTCCCAAACTTCCTGAGTTCAATCTTAGAGACACAAGACCAGACACACAAGATCAATTAATTTAAAGCTGGCTTGAAAATGTACTTGTCTAAATTTCTTTATATGAAAATGCAGAACCTCCTTTGAAAGAACGTAAGAATAATTTACCTGACTGAAGGCTTTGTTCTTGTCTTTTGATGGTTCTTTGAAGGTCACCATATACAGGAGTCCTGCTTTAAAGAATCTCCCAAGGTCAAACTAGATACAGGTAGTCCTCACTTATGACCCCCAACTGAGCCCAAATTTCTGCTGCTAAGCGAGACAATTTTTAAGTGAATTTTGCCTCATTTACAACCTTTCTTGCCACAGTTGTTAAGTGGATTACTGCAGTTGTTAAGTTAGAAACATGGTTGTTAAGTGAATCTGGCTTCCTTACTGACTTTGCCTGACTACATATTTATGACATAAACATAAATCTGTTACCAAGCATCTGAATTTTGATCCCGTGACCATAGCCAATCTCATTGTATACCTGTTGTACTCTGACAATAAAGGTAATAATAATAATCTTAGGTGTGAAAATTGGTCATAGGTCAGTTTTTTCATATTGTTGTGACTTCCAACTGTCACTAAATGAACTATCGTAAGCTGAGGACTACCTGAATGCAGGAGGTCCCTGTTTGGATCTTCCATAATTTAGTGTATGTGTGTGTGTGTATGATTTTCTTGATGAGAATGATTTCTTCCTTCCAGAAATTTTCATTTGCTGCATGCAATAATGTTTAAATGAATTAATGGGAAAATGAGAAATGGATTATGAAAAGAACAGCCCTGTTGAAGTAATGGAAGTTGGAAGATTAGAACTACATATACCTATTTGAATTATTATTGTTATTGTTGCTTTAAAAACAGTTGACCCAGTTAATGCAATGTTCATAAAATATGTGTGTTTACATTGAAAATTTAAAAAAACATATCTGGAAAAAAAATGTACCCATAGGTAGACCAATAGATGCCTGTGGTCACCAATGTGCCACAGATTTTATCTTTGCCTTTATAAGCCTCCCTTAACAGATGATCAGCTTCTTGAGAAATTGATTTTTAATTGGGTGCTTCAAAGGAAAGCCCCAACCTCAATGATGATTTTTATTATCATTTCATATAGCACAATAGAATGCAGCATTAGTGCATAAAAACTCACAGAAACAACATACAAAATACCTATGGAGATCCTCAGTCATCCAGGATCATGATGGTCCCAAAGAGATGTTTTCCAAAAGGCAACTGGAGTTTATTTTTCAAAACAATTTCAAGGAAAAACAAAGTCCATTTGCCTTTTGAAAAAGCACCCTTGGGACAACATACAAAACGTGTAAATATAAAACACCAAAGCATTGGATTATTTTAAAAACACACAGTGTGAATGATGAATAAAATTATGCGTCAAATTAAATTATTTATGAACAGTTACTAGAGTGATTAAACTATGGATGGCTATCTAGATGTAGATCTAAAAGCCGGGGCGTCAAACTCAAGGCCTGTGGGCCAGATCCAGACCGTGAGGTGCTTAGATCTGGCCCGTAGGGCTGTCCTGGAAACAGCAAAGGACTGGCCCGAGGTGCTTCTGCCAGCGAAAATGGAGCTCGGGAGCTCCGTTTTCCCTGGCAATGGGCTGCAGGAGGCCATCGCAGTCGAAAACACAGTCTAAAAACAAAGCTTTCTATGGTCTCGCCTTCCTCTGCTGTAGACAATGGATCCCCCCTGGCCCTGCCTGGGCCACCACAGGTGCCCCAAACACAAGTGACGTCAAGCTGGCCGTGCCCACCCTGGCCCCATAAAGGTCAAACACAATCCTGATGCGACCCTCACTATAATTGAGTTTGACACCCCTGATCTAGATCTAGCTTCAACAATCATCCTTATTTATAAGGAAGCCATTGTGTACCATAGGCATAAAGTAAGTGAGTAGTTGCTGTCTGTGGCTTTGGAGTAAAAAGAGGATATTCCCCACCCTCCTCAAGGGAAAAAAAAGACAAGCCACAGAGTTTTAGCTGGAGGAGGACCAGTTGGCCTCCTGGTAGACCTGTGGTTATGTCTGGCTGCCCCATTGTAGTCACTATGTTGTTAATAGAGGATCTGAGAGTCCAGCTCAAGTAGGCAATTGTGTAAAAGACCCAGCATTCTTCATTGTTCCGGAGCATACAGTCCAAAAGCCACTGCCTTAGTGTTAATTGAACAGACAGTAAGCTCTCCCTTAGGATCTTTGGGCAATGGACAAAATGTGTAAAACATGCTGTGTGAAGAATTACAAACTGAGGGGAGAATTTGGCAGCTGTAATGTTATGTAGCTGCTATGGAGGATGTGAGATGGGCACCAAATTTTTATCAGAAAGCAAAATGTTGAAGAATCTTCCATATTACTACAAAGGTTGTGGGTACTGGATGAGTCCCGATAAAGATGAGCCCAGTCATACGCTGTTTCTTGATGGTCAAATAACATGCCAAATGTTGACGATTTCTACCATCCTTGGCAGATGGACACCCTTCCTAGTGAACCCTTAGCTGTGATCTCTGAATGTTTTGGAAGCTCACCGAGGTACTCTTGGAAATAGTGAGAAATGCTGAAGCTGGAATTTTTCTTTGCATTTGAACTCGTCAGATCCAATTAAAAGACTATTGATAAAATCTGGGGAAGGAGAAGGAAACTCGAATGACTGGACTTCAGTTCTCATCAGCATCAGCTCCACAATTAATGACAAAGCATTGTAGAGGTTTTGTAGTGCAAAACTTCTAAAGAGCTCCAAGTTGTCTCGTATATTAGCATAGGAGGTGCAGTTCATGTGCATATTAGCAGCTGCAGGAACTATTGTATATTAGGATCTTCAGGATTTAAGGATGAGGACGATTTTTGCGATAGCTCTTTATCTGTTATTGCACAGCAATGCCTCTAGATGGCATGGGATTTTTTCGTCTCTGTTAGGGTAAAAGGCACTTTCTGTTCCTGTTCCAGCAGCCTGTTTCCTGGCTGTGGTGTCTTCGGAAGGCTTTCATGATGCTGGTGAAGCCAGCAGGTAAGGCGGTGATGCAGAATTACAGGGTACTCTTGAGAGCGAGAGACCAGGATCTACTAATAGTTTACAGCACAGATGGTATTCAGCAGGTTCTGTCCAGTTCTGGAGAACCGGTAGCGGAAATTTTGAGTAGTTCATAGCAATGGCAAATACCACCTCTGACTGGCCCCGCCCCCATCTATTCTCTGCCTCCCGAGTCCCAGCTGATTGACTGGGTGTTCTTTTGTTGCCCTTCACAGGAGAACGGAGCTGGAAAGCAGGTTAGTGGGATGGGGAGGGAATGGGATTTTGCAGTGACCTTCCCCTGCCACGTCCACCAAGCCATGCCCACCAAGCCATGTCCACAGAATTAGTAGTAAAAGAAATTGAATCCCACCACTGGTTTACAGATACAGTTGAAGGAAAGGAAAAGAAAGCAAGAAAGTGTTTGCCAACGTGGATCTTCACAAAGAAGGAAATGAAGGAAGGAAGGAGTTGACTCATTTTCCAGACATCACCTCAAAGAGCCCTGGGTGTCATGGATCTAGCCAACGTGGTGTTTCTGCCAAGGGTTAAGACTTTTCCTACCATGAGTATTACAATAAGATTCTATTGCTTGAGGAAAGGGGTGAAGCAATTTGATGACTCCTCTGAGTGTGAAGGCCAACACAGCTTGGCTCTGATGTTTAAGAGCTGTTAATCCTGAGATTTGGCAGGGGCTACCAGAAGATCTTAAGATATGGGGTATGGCTAGGGCTTACCCTGGAGTGCTCATTCAATTAAAATGGTGGATTCTCCAGAACAGCTTCCTATGTCACAGAGAGTCATCGTTATGCAGATAGTGTTGGCACCTTGTGAATAACCTCTGGGTTGGAATATATCTGGCAAGTGTCCTATCTTGGTCTGCCCCAGGCAACTTCCACCTTTATTACTGCCACTCCCCACAGGATATGACTTCTACACGTATCCTTGGAGATGAACAACAAGCCTCTACATGGACAGCATGGGAAAAATGTAGTTCAGGCAAATCCCCAAATTTGAAATGATCGAAATAATTTCCTCAGGGCCTTACTTTCCTCCAACCCCAAAAAATATCCATAAGATTTATGGGAATGTAATGCTGAAGTTTCTGCAAAATAGCAGAAGCTGCATAAGATGTTCAGTGATACCTTGGTATTCAACTGCTTTGAAGCTCATCGAACTTGGTACTCAATGCATTTTGATGCAAAAATTTTGTCCTGGTAGTCCCTGTTTGTTTGGTACTCAACGCACAAGCTAGAACTTGTTGGTGTTGGCTATCTTGTGACTCACTACGTTCCTTATGGGAAAAAAATGTTTGGTACTCATCATTTTTGGTACTCATTGGGCTTCCCAGAACAAATTAACCATAAGAACCAAGGTATCCCTGTCTATGCAGCAACCAGTATTTTCTGTATTTTAAGTGTGATTTGATTGCTTTATTGCTTTTATAGATTGTGTTCCATCCTGAGATCTATTAAAATAGGAACAACTATAAATATTTAATTATTAATAATTGGTAAAACTTACATTTAATGGGAACAATTATTTTTAGTTTTTTATTTTGTTAGACTATTTAAAAAGAGAGGGACATACGCAGAACATATTCAATCTTCAAATATAATTCTTTTCATTTCAGGAATTGGAAAAAAAAAGTCCCCAAACTACATTATTTTTGTACGAGTTAATCTTTAAATGATCTTCTTCTGCTTTATACAAGCAGTGCATTATGAAAGAGATAACTCCAGGTTTTGGCAGCCTCTGACTAATACCATTCACAGCCAAGAACATTTCCCATTTTCCAAAATACTGCATTTCCAAAGCCGTTCTGGAATTGGATGGCCTAGAAATTTGATGAAATAAACAAAAGGGACAGAGTGACAGAAAGCTTGAGGCTTGCAGATGTTCGAAAGATGATGTCCAGCCAAGACTCTCTTGGTTAAAGTGAAGCCCCAAAGCCATTCTTCTGCTTCATCTCAGGTTCCAAAAAAACTTGTTCCAACTTTCAGCATGCCACCCCTGAAGTAGATGTCTTCCATTCTGGTGCATGGCAACATTGATCCCTATGTTTAATATTTGTATAGCTTTTCACTTCAAAGTACTTGTTTAAGTGGCATGTGGCGAGTTCTTTCCCCATCTATCAGCTGACCTCCATTTCTCTGCTCAACAATTTGCAGTTTAGTGGTAAGGAGCAAGAGGCAAGTTTTTTCTACAAGGAAAGATGAAATCCTGAAGAGACATTAGACATGGGACATTGATGTGATGCAGTAGGCAGACTGGGTGGTATTCAGCAGGTTCTGACCAGTTCTGGAGAACCAGTAGCGGAAATTTTGAGTAGTTCGGAGAACTGGCAAATACCACCTCTGACTGGCTTCGCCCCCACCTATTCTCTGCCTCCCGAGTCCCAGCTGATTGGCTGGGTCTTCTTTGGTTGCCCTGCACAGGAGAACGGAACTGGAAAGCAGATTAGTGGGGTGGGAAAGGAATGGGATTTTGCAGTAACCTTCCTCAGGAATGGGGAGGGAATGGAGATTTTACAATATCTGTCCCCTGCCACGCCCACCAAGCCACGCCACGCCCACCAAGCCCACAGAACAGGTAGTAAAATTTTACTACCTGAGACACTTACATGTATATTTCGCCCAGCAACTATTTCAAGGGGATGCAGTGGTAAGCTATAAACTTTCCCTGCAAATTGACTTTATGCAAGCCTATTCATTGTTTGTTGTTTTTTATGCAAGCTGTGGGCAGGATCAGGTTGCTGGGATTTGGCTGCTCGCTCACAGGCTGTTTTTTACAACATAATCTTGTTTAAAACAAATCTGAGATAAAAGATAAACAGGAAATAATATAAAGTGAGACTACAGACAAGAAAGAGTATAGAGTGAAGTGAAAAATGTGGAAAAATAAAAACAAATAGAAAAGAAGAAAAGATCTATAAAGAAACAAATCCCAATGTCCTTTACAGCAGTTACAAACAAACTTACCTTCTCTCCTACCTCACTAAAGTTGCATCATCACTCTTTTCTTCTTCCCATAATCAACTTCTTTTAATCAGCAAATCCATAAATCACCAGTTTGCTATTTTCCATTTTCAGCAAAAGTCCATAAGAGGTTTTCGTTTTTTAATAAAAATACTTATCCTTGATCAAACAGATCAATTTTGTCATTTCCACACAATCCATCATCTTTACAATCTATTCATTGGTGGTGGCTATTTCAGTATTTTTCCGTTTTTGTGCCACAAACTTCATTAGTTGTAAAGGTAATCTTTAGTTGTAAAACTGAATATTTTTCTTAAGGCTCAGCCTGTTTCCTCCAGTCCAATCCAAAAAATATTCTGATCATTTTTTTCTTTCCTGCCTGTTGCAGTTTAAGTAAAACTCAGATTCCTGTAACTTCCTGAAGAGAGGCCTGATTGCGTCACTTTGAGTGATTTTTATGGACATTTCCTCATTAATTCTTAATCAATATTTCCATGAAAACAGGGCCAGTGCCTAGGAAGGGTGGGCTTGCTAACATAATTTGGAGCAGGTGATGGAAAGACCGTTCTCCTGGTTTTGGTCTTCATTGCAGAATAAAAGCTTGGCTAAATGTCAATCAGAAGGCAGTTACTGTATTCAGGAGGCAGAACAAGTTAATGCAAAGGTTAAAAGAAACAAACCTTAAGGAAGGCATGTAGAATACAGGCGACTCTTTGGAACTGCAGGGACTTACTTAGGAATGAGAAAAATCTGGTTGCTGAGTTTGTTTCATGGGGCAGGAGTTTGGCTTAGATGAGGGGTTTCAAACCCAAAGGCCCGTGGGCTGGATCTGGCCCACGGGGTGCTTAGATCTGGCCTGCGGGGCCATCCTGGAAACAGCAAAGGACTGGCCCATGGTGTCTCTGCCAGCTCGACATCACTTGTGCCAACTCGACATCACTTGAACTCTGTTTTCGGCTGTGACGGCCTCCAGCAACGTTCTGCCACAGAAAATGGAGCTCCATTTTCACTGGCAGAGTACTGCAGGACTCGCAGGAGTAGGATTCAAATTTTTTAACAACCGGTTCTGTGGGTGTGGCTTAGGCAGTGGGCATGGCTTGGTGGTCATGTGACTGGGTGGACATGGCTTGGTGGTCCTGTTATTGGCTGGGCGTGGCCAACTCAATATCACTCACATTGAGGCACTCATCTCCTTGCCTGGCCTCTCATGACTGTGGGGATGTTGCAACAGTTGTAAGTGTGAAAAAGGGTCATAAGTCACTTTTTTCAGTGCCATTGTAACTTTGAATGATCACTCCACACAAGCAAAATAGCAACAAAGGAGGAAAAATAAACCCCAGAGAAGTTTCCTGAGACAGGAAGTCTAGTCCTGCCAAGAAGGTAATAAGGGTTAACGGAGAGGCACTTTCTGTAAGCAACACCAGAATGTTTCCTTCCTGCCTTCCTTACAGGATTAGGCCAGTAATTTCTTCTAACAACCGGTTCTCCGAACTGCTTAGAATGTTAACAACCGGTTCTAGCGAATAGGTGCGAACTGGTAGAATCCTACCCCTGTGCAGGAGGCTGTCACAGCCGAAAACTGAGCCTGGGAGGGGTGCCCCTGACATGAGTGATGTCAAGCTGGCCATGCCCACCCTGGCCAGGCTCACCCCAGTCCCCTGAGGTCAAACAGAACCCTGATGCAGCCCTCAATGTAATCAAGTTTGACACCCCTGGCCTAGATGGTGAGAATAGACACTGCTGACTCTATGGTACAAGGATTTGACTACTTGCATTGGAAGGATTTTTTTTAAAAAAAAAGAACCTAAAAGACTAAAGAAAATTGGAAGGCAATAGGATAGTGTCCATTCATTCTGTAGGCCATTAAGGGTTATTGGAAAACATCAAACATTCGTTTTTCCAAATTGTGATGAGCAGAACAATAGCTAAATTTCTTATTTGGATGGAATTTGAAAATGGGACACCTACTCTACGGTAGCATTTGGATCAATCAACAAGAAAGATTTTTTGTAATGAAATTATAAGCATTTAACGAATTCATGTTCTTCTTCCATTCAGAAAGAAACACTAGCTCATTTGTTGCCGTGCCTGGGGTAAAGTCTCTATGGAGCTTCTATCATGTTTTTATTGTTATGGCTCCTTTAGTCAGGCTATTCCATTTTGTTTCATGCTTTTAACAATGTTATAAGCTGCCCAGAGTTTATTGGAGTGATGGCTGTAATAAATGTAATGTTTTTTTTAAAAGAAAGATCTCAATTTTGATTATGCTGTCACTATTTTCATCTTAGGAAAACAATGTCTGTTACTTCTTTCCCCAAACTCTGCAAAATATAAATTACATGCTGTTGAAAGAAAGTTTTGCTATGCGGCAAATATTTGATACTTATGGACATTAATCCCGTTTATATCCCAAAACACATGCCTATTGTTCCAATCACTAGATTAGAGCGATTAGAATTAAAGGTTTAACTTTGCTTGTATTCTCAAGTATTCTTATTCTGTTTCTTGAGCAATTTACATTTTTCATTGGATTTGTTTTGCCTGTTTTGTGTCCTCTTGTCCAGCCATAATTTCAGTCAATTTCTAGCATTTGTACTGCATTTTTACATCTTTTACATAGATGGTTAGATTAATTAACCATCTTTTCTATGATGGCCAGATGGAAAAGAGGAGGAGGGAAACATTCTGTTTAAAACTGTACATGTCTCAGCAGGTGGCAGTAGCTGTCTGTCTGGGTTGGAAGCTAAGCATAGTCAGCCCTGGTTGCTATTTAGATGGGAAACTACTAGGGAATCCTGGGAGTCTAGGCTAAAGTGAAACTCAGAAAACATTCCAGAAGAAACTAATGGCAAATTGCTCCCACAATGGTATAAAACTATGTGAGTAACAAACGTGGGCCTATTCCTCAGGTCCCCAGGAACTGACCTCTTCTTGAAGGTGGATTTACTCTTAACTATCTTAACAAGGAAGATAGACAGAAAACTTGCAATTCCCTTAAAAAGGGGGAAACAGTAAGGTATCAATTCATTCAAAGCATTGGGGTGGGCGGGTTGTTGAAGCCTTTATTATGGTTTTCCTTGGGATTTTTCTGCTTGCTGTTTTGAATTTCTCAGATGAACGTGTTGCGAAGCTCAAAAACCCCTTCTCCCCAAATATATGTACATGTCCCTGATTGACCTGAGTGATACAACTTAGTAAGCCTTCCATTGTGATGGTTTTTATTCCTCAGGGGAAGCAGAAATTAATTCAAAACTGGGAAAACATTCAGGAAGGAGAGTTTGATTACGTCATTGTGGTTGGTCACACAGTCAGCCAGATACTTAGATCGCATTTGGCATTTTTGTCCATTTACTGAGTCATCCTCAAGGACCTGGGATATGCAGATATTATTGTTTTATAGTGTTAAAGTTATAATTGCAGGATATGAACTGTTCCAAGTAAGGGCAACTTTTGCAATTGAGAGCATTTTGCCAATGCTGATGATGTTAAAGTTTCCTCTTTCCATTATGTATTCAAAATGGACAGTGAATAATATCTATATATCTATATCTACATCTACATCTGTGTGTGTGTGTGTGTGTGTGTGTGTGTTTATGGGAGCAGGTATATATTTATGTATGTATATAGCATACATGTATGTGTGTTATGTATACAGCATGTATGGCAGTGGTGGGAAACCTGGCTCTTTGACCAGGCTGGCTTGGCTGATTTTAGATTTGGGTATTTTAATTTTTATATCAAATTGTAGGGTTTAAGGGAGGGGTTTTAATTGTTTTCAGCCAGGATCTTTAATTTAATTTAGTTTTAACTTTTATACATTTAATATTTTAATTGTAAGGCTGTGCACCGCTTCGAGTCCTTCGGGAGAGGAGCGGTATATAAATATTATTATTATTATTATTATTATTATTATTATTATTATTATTATTATTATTATTATTCACTATTGGTTCTATGAGAGCACACTCTTTTCACACCCTCTTCTCCACTACACATGTGGATATTGAGAAAATCACTCTCTCTTTTGAACCAATGAATGTTATTGTCTTGAATGAGACATGCAATCTGTCCCAAAGGTGATTTTTTCAAAAGAGGCAGCTGGTATCCTTCACTTTTCCTTGAAGACAATCCACTTTTCATCCGAGAAGCTGCTTCAGGTCATGCAAACTGTTTCCATCAGCTTCACCATTATACCTCTTCTTGGGGTTAATCAGCAACAGAGTTGAACTGTAGCTACCCAATCTGATATTTCATTAATGTCACGTTTTTGTCAGAAGTGATTCCTTCATCCTATTTTCATATCAGAACCTTTACCAGGTGCCAGTCTACACAGCAGGAGTGGTGCTTTATTGCCAACCTCCTTTGTCTTTCTGTAAGTGAATGACTGCTTCTCATTGTAAACACCAGCAGGTAATACTCATTGAGATCATTCTATTTCCCATTAGAATTTGTGTAAATGAAGTCCATCTCAATTTGTTTGTGTATGGGCATTAATTACATGATGTCATTCCCTTTTTAAGAAACTGATATAAGGATGAGTCATGGAGTAACTTTGCCAAAATATGCTACTTGCCTGTATTAAAAGATACTTTTAAGATACAAGCATCAGAACACGTGCTATGTTTAGTCACATGGGCAGGGAACAGATGTGGAAACAATGCAGTGGAAGGAGAGAATTGTGAAATGTGCACATCTGGGAATATACAGACGTGCATGGGGCCTTTTAATATTGTTGGTTAACACTGCATATTTTTCCTCATGATATGGGGAGGTGAAAGGCAATTAAAATGTCCCTTGCAAAGCAAGAAATGCAGATCTCTTTACCAAGTTTAGTCATTTGTGTTTTCAATTATCAGCATGTATTGGGGAGTGGAATGCCCCCCACATAAATAAACAAACTGCATTTTGCTAAGTTCATTGATTTGATTTATAGAATAGAAACAATGTCATATTTCACATTACTAGTCTTCAATGTACTTCCTATGAAGTGAGCTAACTTTCAAGCAAGTGCACTTAGGATTATGAAGGGCTGTCCAGCAAACAATACTTGCCTCATTCGATCCACTGTATAATTTATGCCACCAATTGGAAATATGCATGCACAATTTTTCAGGTATCCAGGACCTGATTCATAGCCTTTAGGAATCAGCAAGACTCCCATCTATGTAAAAATGCAAAATAGCAGACCAGAGGACTTACAAAGGTGAAATGCTTCAAAGAAAGAAGGATTTCACAATACGTTTACAGAGCTGGGTTGCACTCTTTTGCATTTGGTTCTTTCAATACACCCCACCTTTCAGGTAGATATCCCTCTGTTCATCGCAATTCATTTGTTCAATAATTCCTAAGCAGGCTAAAAAGCATGAGGTGAATGGATTCAAAGAAAGAAAGAATTTACTTCAACAGTAAAATTCCAGGATCAACTGCATGGAGGCTCTTATCTGAATCCAACCAATCAGAATTGGTACCTAGAAAACTCTGCACAATACCAGCATTTAAAGCATTTATATTATAATCTGAATGATTAATAATGCATCTCTCCATTCAATTATCATACCAGTGAGATAATCATTCATGGAGAAATATTTGAATTTTGCTCAGGAGCTTGGCAGCCTCTTTCTTCCTATAAAATAAACTGGAATTTCAGCACCATGGACAGGGTCATAAATAATATACAAAAATGTTTAATCAAATGAGAACCTTAAATATTTCTAGAAATTTCTTATATTTTTATATATACCTTGAGTTCCCTTTGTCATTTTTATTATGGATTTACAATAATATCCTTAAAAATTAATGTTTGAGGCAGGGGGTATTGGGGGTATTTAAACTAACATTCTAGCCTTAGAAATTAAAAAGTGTGAAAAATGCCATAGTCCTATGATGTATGAGACTAAAACAAAAACAAAAAATTAGGATTGCCAGATCGAACCAATTCAGACAATAGTTCAATCCTTGTGTCTTACTTATCCAAATATTTCCCAAGAATTTTCTCTGTCTAGGTGATTGTATCTGATGTTCTGTATAGGCAGAAATTATTTCATTATAACATACGTTGCCAACTTGGAAACACAATTATATGCTGTAAATTATAATCAAAGTTGTAAAAAAAAAGAGAGAGGGAGGGAGGGAGTGGAGGGAGGGACAGAAAGGGAAGGAGGGAGGGAGGGAGGGAGGGAGGGAGAGAGAGAGAGAGAGAGAGAGAGGTGTTGCCAAGTTCACATGAGCAGGGGAAAAAGGCAAGGAATATGCTTTAGAGCACCCACTCTTTGTCTGCAGAGTATTTAAAGTAATAAAGCAATTGGACTAAGGAACTTATGGTACGATGGCTGGCTGCTCCCTCCTTTTCCTTGTATAGACTCCTTTGCTATCACCTTTTACATTAGAAGTTGTTACATTTCATTACAACAGGGACTCTAATATGATTTCATAGTTCTTTGAGGCTATGATATACATGGCTGCCACAGGTTCTCATACTCTAAGATCACATCTATCATTAACATCAACCAACCAACCACCCAGCTGAATTTTTCACTGAATTTCACCAAAACTAATCTTAGAAGGTTTTGTGCAAGAATGACAAAAATCTTATGGAACCACATGAGGTTTTGGCAGTTATCTGATATTTTTATAAGATTTTTGGGCTCAACAATTGCCAGAATTTGGTGGTCTCAACATTTTACCCATTTTCAACTTTTAATTTTTTTTTAATACAAAATTCTAATTTGGTGGAAGCTGTTGGTAACATTTGGGAGAGAGCTATAGACAGTTTAGCAGTTCCTAAATTACTGCATAAATGTGACCTTATTTATTATTAAATTTACTATCTGTTCTCCTTCAGTGGAATTCACACAGGTCTTTGCCCATAGATGTTTCTGGCGTACTAGTCATACCATAGTCTGTATTTAAGAATTTGAGGAAAGGCCGCATGTTTGAAAATCTTCCATAATGAACCATTCTTTTTCACCATACTTTGGCTCTCTAGATATGCGGAACAAATATTCCCATGATCCTGAGCTTTCACGGCTTCCTCTAGAGGACATTGTGTATAGAGACACACACACACACTACCTCCTGTCCCCATTTAATTCCAACTGGGTTTTCAGTGGCAACTATTTGCCAAATCCCATGGCCTATACATTAGAAATCAGCACACTGCCCTTGGCAGCTTGTTTCTTAATCCCCTTGTTATAGCTATGTTTTACTGTATTTGTGGAGTGGGAACTTTCAAATTGTTATCTTTGAACTTATATGATTAGGGAATGTATTACTGATGGAGGTATTAAGTGTGGGCCTTCTCCAATTGCTTCCAAGTGTACTTTTTTCCAATCTGCTCTACCAGCTCATGGCATAACAGGAGGATTCATTTTGGGGGTTCAGGCATGAAAACCATAAGAAGTAGTGTTTTCAAGTAGGTGAGGTTTTGCTATATGACACAGAGTAACAGTTGGAAGGGACCTTGGAGGTCTTCTAGTCCAACTCCTTCTTCAAGCAGGAAACCCTGTACCATTTCAAACACATAATTGTCCAATCTCTTCTTAAAAACCTCCACTGTTGGAGCAACTGCAACTTCTAGGTCTTGGTAGATCCAAGGCTGACTCTGCCTCCTTATGTTTGGGAAGTGAGTTTATCCATCTATTGGAGGCAAAATAACTAGGCTTAAGGCTTACATCATAATTCTGCTGTGTCTCATATATCCCACCCAAGCAAGCCATCATGTCCCTGATTTTCAGCAACTCTGAACAAAAGTTGAGAAAAGGATGTGGTGGACACACGTGCTGTATTTTCCATCACCCTAACCGAGGCTGGAAACCTGATTCCACACATTGATCCCACATATCTAGAAAAGAGACCCAGAAAATGTGCAATGTTAAAATTGCGCTGTGCAGGCCACAGAATGTAGGGCTTTGAACAGAGGTCTCCAAACTTGGCAACTTTAATACTTGTGGACTTCATCTCTCAGGATTCTGGGAGTTGAAGTCCACAAGTATTAAAGTTGCCATGTTTGGAGACCTCTGGCTTTGAAGCTCTCCATTCTAAAATCCACATAACTTCCTGCATTGAGGAAGAACATGGATGCAAGATCTTGTCCGAGTCATAATTCCTCTCAATGTTATGAACTAGGCAAGATAGTAGACAAGTTCAGGGAGCTATGCCCAACTACTAGAAGCATTACCAAAAGGATATTCTTACCTGTGCATAAAAGCCAGTACCATCCATTTCCCACTCATCTCTCGGAAGCATGTCCTATGGCCTCTCCTTTCAAAACATTGAAAACCAGTGAAGCTCAAACCAGATAGTTGGGATGTAGAAAAGAGAAATGCCAGGTTGGGTCTTTCCTCCCCTTCTACGCTGACTTTCCTCTCCTTTGAACACTGTTTCCGCATTTCCAGATGTTGGAATGATTTCTAGTGGGAATATTGACCATTTGAGCAGAGTGAAAGCTCTGATCCGCCTCCACTGCTCACCCTTCTTCTCTCCACGCAACCCTCCTTGGCGCCATTATCTTTCAGCCATGTGCACTATGTGGGAATCCTTTTCTCGAAGGATGACCCTTCTAAAGGAAAACATTTGAAGCTCAGAGTTGAAGTGAGCGGTGCTTGGTACCTTATGATTCTCTTGACAAATGTATCTTTTCTTTTATGTACACTGAGAGCATTTGCACCAAGACAAATTCTTTGTGTGTCCAATCACACTTGGCCAATAAAGAATTATATTCTATTGTATTCACTCTGAGCTTGGTTGTTTCTTTGCAAACGTTTCACTACCCAAACTAGGTAATGTCATCAGTGCTAATTTGGATAATGAAATATCTGCAAGAAAACAACCAACCTCAGAGAGCACCAAGGACCCCTCAATGATATTTCTTCACAGAGTTGTTTTTTTAAAGATTTCTTCGGCCCTTGCTACATCCTCTTATCATGAGATTCATTGGGCAAGAACAGCAGCATCCAAATGCATCAGCTTCAAGGGAAGTTTTCCAACTGTTGTAAATGAGGAGGAAGAGCCCCTCACCTATCTCAGGAACCCTTTAACAGAGATATAACACCAGTAGCAAGAAGGCCCTGCAGGGAAGTCACAGCTGTTAATTTTGTCTCATTAACCTAGCCCCTCTTTCCAATTCCCTATCCTGAGATGCAGTATACAGATAGTTGAGTCTGTTAGGGCAGCAAGCTGAGGGTGACACACACAGTGTGTGGGGGAATAGAGATTATGATTTCGAATTAGAACTGAGGAAACTATGTTTAAGTCAATATCCAGTCCAAGGGGATGAGAAAACTGGGAACAGAGGGTGCTATTTAAGCTGCTTGGAGGAAAAGTGAGAGTACTGTTGCTTCTTTACGGTTCTGGACTAGAAACCTAACACAGCAAGTGTTTTACTAGCAGAAAATGGATGAAGCTCAAACTATGACATGGACAATCATAGCCATCAGTGTGTACTTCATTACAATTAATCAAGCATAGGGAAGAATAGGGAACTTTGGATGATGTAGAAACATGAAGGTGGATTTAAGAAGACCCTTGGGAGTCTTCCACCATCCACCTTCCACGTAGCCATGATCATATCTCGTGAAGTGGAGATGATTTCTTCATTCCTGGATGAGGCTGTAACGGAGCACGGTGACCTGGCAATAGCAGAGCTGTTTTTCATCTCGACATTTGGATTGGCACAGATTGGTTAGAGGGGTTTCCAGGACAGGCATTAATAGTCATCCTGCTGGGGCCTGAGCCCAAGGGAACACTTTTTAAAACCATTGTGCTATTTAAAATTAGCGTTGCTATGTATCATAGTGTTGAATATGAAGCTCGCTCTACATTTTATAAAAGCATCCATTCTCTGGAAACTCCCGCCTCAGGCTATATAGACTCAGCTCTTTGACGAGCAGCCATTTGCAATTGTTGCCCAACAGCGTAATACAGTTCCAGATCACCTTGCTGATTTTGTGGAAAAAAAAAAAAGATTAACAAGCATAGGATGGCTAAGTAGTGATGGTTACCTATGCTGCAACCCAGAATCATCTTTGGACAATTGGGAGGTACATAGGTTTAATCAATCAATCAATAAATAAATTTGGCCTATGTTGGCCCAACAAGAGCCTCATTCAATTTAGATGATACATTACAATCTAAGGAGAGGAAAAAAATGCTAGCAACAATAATAACTACTCATTTCCACTGTGCAAAGAGTTGTATTGGTGGCAATGTTGTGACTGTCGTTTCTTAATTTCTGGCCTCACCGTTCATTTTGCTCATTTCCCCTGCTGTGGATTTCATCACTGCAAAACTTCCTTTTCTTCTAATTGACACTGCTATGCAGATATTTATAAGGGATTATATTAATTACTTGAGCTGGTATATAATTAAGTGAAACTTAAAATTAAACATTCAAAATACAGTAGCTGTTAATTTTGCCTGGCATATGCCTCGCATAGCTATTTAAATGATCGTTGAAAACTCCACTAAGAGTTAAATTGAGTTAATATATATTTATATCCATATTCATCTGCATTAAACACTAATAGAGTTTAGTGGTTAACATGCTGGACTAGCAGCAGGGAGACCCAGATTCTAGTCAGGATGATGATATAAATATATATTAACTCAAATTAACTCTTACTGGAGTTTTCAACGATCATTTAAATATGCGAAGCAAATGTATGCCAGGCAAAATTAACAGCTATTTTGAATGTTTAATTTTCAGTTTCATTTAATTATATACCAGTTCAAGTAATTAACACAATCCCTTATAAATATCTGCATAGCAGTGTCAACTAGAAGGAAGTTTTGCAGTGATGATATCCTGTCTATATATCAACAAATATCTTGTGCTTTCTATAAACCTTACTGTAGTTTTTCCTATAGTTTTTCACATGATGTACCTTATTTTGAATTTCTCTTTGCCTAAATTCAGCTATATAATGTGATCACATTTGCATTCCAACATTTCTTATATCAAATCTCTAGTTATAGAAAATGAAAAGCATAAGTACTCTATTAAGAATCTGATAATACCATTTTAAAAGACAATGTGTTTGGGGAGTGTCTCTTGGCAATCCAGATCCTGCCTTCTAGCCAACCAGAGCAATTATAGACCCTTGCTTTGAATATCCATGTTAAGATAACAAATATTATCTCCATAACCAGAAGATCAGGAAAGTCATCTTTAAAAATCAAACTAAAGATGTCTAGATCAGGGGTGTCAAACTCAAGGCCTGCGGGCCGGATCTGGCCCACAGGGTGCTTAGATTTGGCCCGTGGAGCCACCCTGGAAGCAGCAAAGGAGCGGCCCGCGATGCCTCTGCCTGCAGAAACAGAGCTCAGGAGGGCTGCATGCAACCCTCCCAGGCTCCATATTAGGCCGCGATGGCCTCCTGCAGCCCTCTGCCAGCAAAAACGGAGCTCAGGGGGACTTTATTTTTTCTGGCAGAGGGCTGCAGGAAGTCATCACAGCTGAAAACCGGCCCCGGGGGGCATCCCGGAGCTCCATTTTCACTGGCAGAGAGCTGCAGGAGGCTGTTGCAGCCAAAAACAGAGCCTCGATGATTGATGTCGAGCTGGCCTTGCCCCCCAGCCCCCAAGGTCAAACACAGCCATGATGCGGCCCTCAATGAAATCAAGTTTGACACCCCTGGTCTAGATGGTCAGATTCAGGAGTGAATCCTACATTCACACAATAAACCATAAAATAGAAACATTCTTTTGGGGAAGAGTTTGGAGGAAAGTAACCCCAACTATGGAAATATGCTTGAAAGTCTCAAAATGTCATACTGTTTCCTTTTAAATTCAGAAAAAAACCAATTGTAATAGGTTCAGCTATGACAAGAAGGAGATACCAGTGACACTTAATGTTCCTATCCTCTGCTTATTCACCAGAGTATATTGCCACTGAACATAAAGTAACACTTATATCCAAATCAACAAGCATAGGATTGGGCTACAGTTGAGGTAAAGTTCTCAAATGCAAGAAACGATTGCCATAATTGTGGCATAAACGGGATATATGGAGCAATCCTATAAATGTCCACTCAGAAACAAACCCCATTCAGTTCAAAGTAGCTTAATCCAAAACTAACCCTCACTCCTTTACCCGCAAACTAACCTCTATCGACCACACCCTATTCCTAAGAGGTCTGTAAGGGGCGTGTATAAGCGCACAATCATGCCTACCATCCCTGTCCTATTGTCCCCAATTATTAGTTCCTATTTCATGTATTTAAACTTATGTTTATTCTTATTTCTATCATATTGTAAGCGTTTGACAAAATAAATAAATAGTAAATAAATAATTCTTAAGCTCTTTCTTCTCAAAACAGGCTCAAAGGCCGAACATATTATACCTGTTATCTAATAATCGCTTGACAAAATAAATGAATAAAAATAAACAGTGAGGTTTCCACCCACCTTCCTGCCTGATTCCCCCAAGTCTCCCCCAGGATCTACCACATAGATGTCCATTCTCTGTAATAGAACTTTAAAAAGGAAAGTGCACAATGCAAATGGAAGACACCTATTTGTATATAAACAATCCTTTATCCTTTCATAATTGGAGAGAAAAGAAAGGGAAGAAGAACAGGAGAAACAGACTTTCATGCAGTAAATTAAAGATGAAATGTGCAGCAACCTTATTGCAAGATGCCATTTTGCTTTAAGAAACATGTTTATTGCACCATTTTTCAAATTTATTTTTTGGGGGGAAGGGGATGGTCAAAGTTCAGAGCCTCTCTGGTTGGCATCTCCTGGTCAGAGAGAAAGAGAGCAACAGGATGAGGGTGGCAAGGCGTGGTTCTTCTGGCAGGTTTTCCTTTGAAAGATGAGGTAAAAATGTTTCCAAATTTCTGGACGGGTTGGCGCCAAGATTTGTCCAGAAAGGGACCCAGCAAGGAGCCATTTTTTAAAACAAATAAATTAAATAAATTAAATTAAAAACCCACCCAACTTCCAAAGTGTTTAATCATAACAAGAGAAGCCAGCAGGGAGGTGGCGTCAGGAGGACTGGGCCACAGTGGGGAGGGCTGGATTGTCTCTCCTTTCATCACAGGCCTGGATGGAAAGGAAAAGAATTCACATTGATGGGAGATGAGGAAGAGGAAACCACACTGAGGCGCTCCTCCTTTACAAGGAAGGCTTGGGTGGGGTCTGCGGCAACGCCACAGAGCCATGTGCCTTCTTCATCAGACAGTATTCAATGTGTGGCCAACCCCCTGTGTGTGGAAGCAAGGGCATCGGTGTCTTCCTTCCATTGGATCTGCAGAGCCTCTCCCTCTTGACAAGCGCTCCCTAAGCGGTTATTATACGGTTGTCACCCTCATGACCACTTCGCGGCTGGAACCGGAGCCCCCACGATGTTCATTAGGCCGCAGGTGGCTGAGAATGTGCAGAATTGTATAGCCACAGTGATGGTTCAAAATAGTCCTAACCCTCTGGCCCCGCTGGGAGGTCCTCTCACTCCCTGAGGAGGGATTCGTCCGTGAATTCCGTCCCCCTGGCTTTGTGCTCCCACCGAGGGGTTCCCCCAGGTCCTTGGCTTTGTCGTAATTCAGCACCTTCCACTGCTGGTTCACTGCCTGCCAGCGCTTGAATATTCGATACACCGAGGAGCCTTCGTGAGTGATCAGCCCTGTGGAAAGATGAGGGACAACTGTGATCCTTGCGCAGACAAAGGAAGTGAAGGAAAGGCTGGCTTGAACCAATACGCTTAGCTTAGAGGGCATTTTCTGATTTGCAAAAGACTCAGCAGCCAGTAAAAAAAATAGTCACAGGCTTAGAAAACAGATTCACTGAGGCCCTATTTCATCTAACACAGGGGTGTCAAACTCACTTTGTCACGGCAGTGTTACATGACGTATTGAGACTTCTCCCCCCTTTGCTAAACCAGGCATGGGCCTGGACAGCGTATGATGCAGTCGGCCTGCGGGCCGTGAGTTTGACAGCCCTGTTTCTAACAGCTCAAAAAGTTGGGCCAAGACCAGGAAGTGGTGGCTTGGGCTACATCGTTACTTCTCAGGCCAGTCCATCCCACAGAATTATTCTAAGGATTAAATCGAGGATGTGCACTGCCTTCAATTCTTGAGGAAAGGTAGGGTAGAAAGGTAACAATCAACCAATCATCCATTTTGTATATTCAGTCAATTGCCTTGCAGGATGAATCATTTCCCTAAAACACTTCAGCCCATCTTCTTAGTTCCCGCAGGCCACCTTACATCCTGTCTGGATTCACACGCTGTATGAACCCATGATTGGCTTAACCAATAAGCCAAAACTGGTTGGGTTCACAGTATTTGCTAAGCTATCCTTTCCCCTTATTCCTTTGTTTTATTTCCAACTGAATCTGCAGCAAAGCATGAGCATGGTTCTCGCCCCCCCCCCCCCCCCCCCCCCCCCCCCCCCACACACACACACACACACACAATTGCCATCTCTTCATTTTCCTGAACTTCACACTAAGCTCTTCAGAGCAGGAAATAGCCTTGTTTCCTTCCCCCCACACTTCCTGTATAGTGCTGGGCACATTCTGACACTATATAATTAGATGAATGAATACATGAAATAAAGGTCAGGGATAATAGGCGGATCCACTGAATGCACTTGGGCAGTCCCTTTTTTTTATTTCCACCTCCAACTTTACTGAAATTCATCACTCTGCCACAAAACACCCATATCTCTCTGATCATTTATCTTCTGCTATGTACTTGTGTACATTCAATTTTCACAGAGGCACAAAGCTCTGTTTCAGGATATGAGAGATCTAAAGATTTTCATACCTCTGGAAGCCAAGAAAAAATGATACAGAAATTTGGGGTGGAGGGAGAGTTGAAGTGTTTTTCTTCAGTATTCTCTGTAGATTTAAAATCCCCTTGTTACTTTTTGAATATAAATTACATTATGCATGATTTATTATGCTCTAAAATCCTGATCTTTGGCTCCTCTAATGCAAGAATATAAGGCTCCATTAATTTAAAAATGTGTCTAGTGTTTAGCTTTCACCTCAAAAGTTCTAATAAATAAGAATTTTAGTACTATTAACATAAGCTAGAAAAAAATAGTAACAAAAGAGGTCTGAGGGACCTTATAGATCAGATGCTGGATTGGAAGGTTGAAAAAAACATGCAGAAGGCAATTGCAAACTATTTCTTTAATTTGCATGAACTATGTCTGTGTAAGTCACCCGATTTTTATTTTATATTTTATTTTATTAATTTTATATTTTAAAGAGTAACATTTATGATCACATATATGCTTTTATGGATTACAATCCATCTAATGAACTACAGGGAGTCCTTGCTTAGTGACTGCCTCATGCAATTAACCTGTTGAAGTTACAATAATGACAAAGAACTAATTTCACAATCCTTGCATTCATAGGTCTGTAAAGCAAAGGAGAGCTGAAGTAAAGCCATAAAATCATGACGATTCACTTAATGACCATGTTGAATGATCAAGTTGCTGGTTCCCAACTGTGGGCACTGAACAAGGACTGCCTGAATATGGACAAGGCATCAGCATTGAAGTGCTACAAGTGTTTCCTTGTTGTTTTGGCAGATGAATAACTTGGCTTCTCGTCTAAAATATGTATTATTGTAACTACAATACAGCTTGATGAGTTCAGTATTTCAAACATTCAGTAAAGAAGGTGCTAAAAGAAACGAAAACATACTTCTTTATTGAATGTTTGGAATATTGAATTCATCAAGCCATATTGTAGTTACAATAATACCAGTGGTGGTATGCTACCGGTTCAGGCCGAACTGGTAATAAAAAAAGAAGCCTCCGATAAGCTGAAAGGAGGAAAAAAATCGACAATCAGCTGAGAGGGTAAAAGACTGAAAAGCGCCTGGGTGGGCAGGTGGGAGGATCGCTCCTAGCTTTTCGTTTCTTCATCCTCTCAGCTGATTGGCTTGTTAGGGATGTGTTGTGTTAGGGGCACACGCACGCACAATCACCCAGGGGTGGGATTCTACCAGTTCTCACCTATTCGCTAGAACTGGTTGTTAACATTATAAGCAGTTCGGAGAACCGGTTGTTAGAAGAAATTACTGGCCTAATCCTGTAAGGAAGGCAGGAAGGAAACATTCTGTTGTTGCTTACAGAAACTGCCTCTCCGTTAACCCTTATTACATTCTTGGCAGGACTAGACTTTCTGTCTCAGGAACTTCTCTGCAGTTTTTTTTCCCCTCTTTTACTGGTATTTTGCTTGTGTGGAGTGACCATTCAAAGTTACAATGGCGCTGAAGAAAGTGACTTATGACCATTTTTCCACACTTACAACTGTTGCAGCATCCCCACAGTCATGAGAGGCCAGGCGAGGAGATGCGTGCCTCGATGTAAGTGAGTTGGCCACACCCAGCCAATAACATGACCACCAAGCCATGTCCACCCAGTCACATGACCAAGCCACACCCACTACCTAAGCCACGCCCATAGAACTGGTTGTTAAAAATGTGAATCCCACCCCTGCGATCACCTACCGAACCAGTAGCGACTAAGGTATGATCCCACTACTGAATAATAAATGTTGTTTTACAGGGACAGGAAGCAGAGTTTCTTCCAACTTTACGATCTGCTCTTCTGAGGAGGCAGGCCTGCTGCTGGCTCCGCTCTGTCCCGCTAAGCTCTACCACAGTGAACGCGCGCAGGCACTCAGAGAAAAATGGTACTGAATTCTTGCTTTTCTCTAGTGAAAACTGCAGCACAAGCTGGAGCATCTTGCAAGGATTGCATGTCCTTAGCATGAAAATTTAATGATTCTGGGTAAACAAAGTCTTCTGGTTGCCTAGTCCTAGACGTAACTTGTGGGCAGGAAAAAAGTGGAATATATATTTTATTCATCATTCTAAAGGAAAATATTCATAATTGGTATGAGAACTTTCATCCTGATCTTTTTCCCCCAAGAAACAAATTCAAATTAACCTTCTCCCCACTGGATCGGGTTTTTTTAGAGGTGGAAGAGAAATCTCCATTTCTGTAAAACAAGATTTAAATCTCTTGCTCAACTACAAAAATTGAGTCGGCCTTCAGCAAGTTACTACAGGTAGTCCTCGACTTACGACAGTTCATTTAGTGCCCATTCAAAGTTACAACGGCACTGAAAAACGTGACTTATGACCATTTTTCATAGTTGTAACCTTTGCAGCATCCCCATAATCATGTGCTCAAAGTTCGGATGCTTGGCCACTGGTTCATATTTATGATGGTTGCAGTGTCCTGGGGTCACGTGATTCCCTTTTGTGACCTTCTGACAAGCAAAGTCGATGGGGAAGCCAGATTCACCTAACAACAGGGTTACTAACTTATCAACTGCTGTGATTCACTTAACAACGGTGGCAAGAAAAGTTGCAAAATGGTGAAAAACTCACTTTTAACAAATGTCTCGCTTAACAACAGAAATTTTAGGCTCAATTGTGGTTGTAAGTCAAGGACTACCTGTACTAACTCAGCTTTAGGGGGGTTGAGTTTCCAGGACTGGATATAAGAATAGAATTGTTAAAACTGCACATACCCCTTAATAAAGAACAGGAAGAAACTGTACGTAAAAAACTCCTCCAAGTATTTTCTTCAGATAGACAAATAATTGAGCACATTTATAGGGCAAAACAAGCTGCCAAGGATTTCCCTGCTTAAACTGAGGTTATATTTTAATGCTGTTGATTTCAAAAATATCACTGAGCTTTGATCATATTAGCCATGTTTATGTGGAATGGAAATTTAATAGACTGTCATCCTTTGTGGATCTCATTGGAAACTTTCTGATTTATTTCCATTAAGGCCTTGGCAATTACTTGGGTCAATATATAGTAAAATGGACCTTTCAATTCTGAGACTGAAAAAAGCCGGAGATGTTTGGGCCCTGTTGGGCTGTAGACTGGATTGCTGATATTGAAGCTCATGAATATTTAACTGTATGGAAGAGGTCACTGACTTGTATCATATTTTCTTTTGAGTTGGCATCTTTTTGGAACAATACGTTAATATATGTCAGTCAATTTATGGGGAAATGATTTAATGTTAAAGACGATAATGTTATATTGGATTACGTTTAAAAAAATATGGAATTTGACTGATTTTGAGCAGCTTTGGCTACACTGAGCATGTGGAATTATTAAGACAATTAATTTGAGAAACTGAAAAATAATAACTATGGTAATTGTTATTATTGTTGTTGTTATTCCAGACATTAAAGATATCCAGATTTTTTTTGTACAAATTAAAAATAATATAATACCTTTCTCTTTGACATACATGTGTTGATATTTAATAATAATAGATTCTTATTCTCTTTTAAATTTGAAAACTAATACAGGTAGTCCTCAACTTACAATGATTTATTTAGTGACCTTTCAAAGTTACAACGGCATTGAAAAAAGTGACTTAGGACCACTTTTCACATTCACGACTATTGCAGCATCCCTGTGATCAAAATTCAGACATAGGGCAACTGACTCATATTTATAACTATTGCAGTGTCTCAGGGTCATGTGATCACTTTTTGTAACCTTCTGACATGCAAAGACAATGGGAAGCAGATTCAATTAACAACTCTAGTGATTCACTTAACAACTATTGCAAGAAAGGTCATAAAATGGGATAAAACTCACTTAACAAATATCTCACTTAGCAACAGAAACTTTGGGCTTAATTGTGGTCGTAAGTTGAGGACTACCTGTATGTTCTTTAATATTAATGTATAGATGGTATACTTAGATTGTTCAGCATTTTTTCTTTTTCTCTATTTTGTTTATCACTAGTTTTGTAAAAAGTATTCTTTTTAGTTTTGCCCACAGTTTTTATTACTTTGTGTTTAGGAGTGTGCTTTTTTAGTATTTTGTCTATTGTTTAAAAATGTGTGATAAAATGTTATGACTGGAGCAGCATGGCTATAAATTATGTAATTAAATAAATTGTGTTTTAAAAAATTATTGTAAGCCACATGTAGCCCTTAATATAGAATAAGAAGAAATGGAACATAAAAAAATTATCCAAGTATCTGGCATGAAGACTGGCATAACACAATCCTTCTATTTGTTAGTAGTGGTGAATAGATAACTATTCTGTTACAAAATCTTTGCTTTGGAAAATTGCCACCAAGCCTTAGATCAGGAGTGGGGAAAGATCGCCATTTTGTGATTTGTGGACTTCAACTCCCAGAATTTCTGAGACTGGCTCGTGAATTCTGGGAGTTGAAGTCCATAAGTTATAAAAAGGCCATTATACTGCACCCCTTCCTTAGATGAACTCACCCCGTCAGGGGTGGGATCAGGGGTGGGATTCACATTTTTTAACAACCGGTTCTGTGGGCATGGCTTAGGTGATTGGCGTGGCTTGGTGGTCATGTGACCGGGTGAACATGGCTTGGTGGTCATGTTATTGGCTGGGTGTGGCCAACTCAATATCACTCACATCGAGGCATGCATCCCCTCGCCTGGTCCCTCATGACTCTGGGGATGCTACAACAGTCATAAGTGTGAAAAATGGTCATAAGTCACTTTTTTCAGTGCCATTGTAACTTTGAATGGTCACTCCACACAAGCAAAGTAGCAGCAAAGGAGGAAAAATAACTCCAGAGACATTCCTGCGACAGGAAGTCTAGTCCTGCCAAGAATGTAATAAGGGTTAACGGAGAGGCAGTTTCTGTAAGCAACACCAGAATGTTTCCTTCCTGCCTTCCTTACAGGATTAGGCCAGGAATTTCTTCTAACAACCGGTTCTCCGAACTGCTTAGAATGTTAACAACCGGTTCTACCGAATAGGTGCAAACTGGTAGAATCCCATCCCTGGTTTGATGACTACATTTTGCACGCGCATGCGTGCTGTGCGCGCGTGTAAAAGACCTTAAGCTGTGCCACCGGGACAACTGAAAAGCGCTGTGTGCGGCTGTGCAGTGTTTGAAAAGCCACTTTTTTCCTGCTTTTTCAACCTCAGCTGTGCCACGCAAAGCAGCTGAGGTTGAAAAAGCAGGAAATAAAGGACAGGTAAGAGGCCAGGTGAAAGGGTGGGCCAAACAGCAGGAAACACAGAAGCAGTTCAGTGTCTGCTGCTCTTTATTATAGAAAAAAATAATGAACATTTACAGTTTTCAGTTAGAAATATCTATTTTACATGCATATGGAATTGACATAAAATTAATTCTTCAAGTGAACTGACATAAAATCAATTCTTCAAGTTGAGATATTGATGGGAAATGCACATTTTGTGAATCATTTGTCCTTAAAGATTGTATAAACCCTGGATGGCGTGTTTAGGAATAAACAAAACTCTCACTCGACTCTCTTTATATAAATAAAATGGGATGATCAGAATATTTAATCAGAACTTTTCCAAGAACCATTCTACTAGACGAGATGTCAGAATAGAGTTTATATGTATTTCAACAAGATAAATAGATTTATGTTTGTGTGATCACAGGTACCTGTATTTTTTTAATTAAAAAAAAAAGATTTGTGTGAAAGAAATACAAATCTTCCCTCTCGGTCTGTTCACAAACTCCTAGTACATTGATCAAATATAAATATGTACCAAAGAGGCAACACCCAGTGGCAATCACTTGAGCGCCCCTCTGTCATCTCCCAATGTGTGTCATTACCATGCAATACAGGTAATTCAGTCAAATCAAGGGGGAAACAGAAAAGTCATTCATTCATTTCTCAGTGACAGCGCCTGGCTCCTGCCCACGAAAGTCAGCCTGTTATCCTGCCCATCTCAACAGAGCTCATCCATCAGTGCCAGAGACCTGGCTCGGTCCCTTTAGTGAATGTCACCAGCATCCAATTTAAAACAGGTTTCTTTCCAATCGAGGGTGTGTAGTGCTAAAGGAAAAATATCCAGTCATCTGATGAGAAACCCACCAGCAACTACAGCACAGGGTGCCCCGAGGACAAATTACTAAGGCTGAATATGCTTCAAAAATGATTCAGACCTCAGGGGGCAAAAAAGGAAGCACCTTTTTGGTCATTCATTAAAGCACTTGGGTCAGCTGTTTTCAATTGTTAGGCATGCCTAAAAAAGAGATATTAGCCTTTTAAGGAATCTATCCCTTAAAATTAATACAATTCTCAAAAGCATAGCCAATTAATGCAATTAAATCATATTTGTAAGCTACAAAATTTTTAGAAGTCACTGTTGTTTATGGAAATAACTTATGGAAGGTATTTTTTTTCAACAGAAATCAATGACTCTTATGTAAAAGTATGCATTACAAATATTATTCAATTTAAATAATTTAATAATTTAAATAATTAAAAGATTTGGGCTGAAATACTGACAATGTCATTTGGCAATGAAAAAGACGGTCCTCTCTTTAAAAGATCTCGGTTTAGAAGATTTTGGATGGAAAACACGGAATTTCATATCCACGCTTTCTTTCTTGCGTGCATCCAATGCCATTTTATACATGCACAAATTACAAAAAGTATTCCTGTCTAAATTCTTATTTGGATGTAATGGACACTTTGGTTTAATGGATACTCCTTTTGCCCTGTTAGGTTATTAAATTGAGGTTTACTGTAATAGTATGGGGGTAATAATATGGAAAGACTCATCAAGATATTTTTTTAAAATCCTGATGTACCACATTTAGTTCTTTGGGTTTAGCAGTTTCCATTTCATCTATGGAATAAAAATGCTATTGCTCACTACAGAGACAGCAAAAAAAAAGGTACAGGTATTACAGGGATGGAAATGTGCAACACTATTTTACCCAGAACTAATCTTCCAATCATTTGTGTTCTCCAATCCCCTACCATTTTGTTTTCTGCTACTCAAATGCATGCTAGGCAAGGAAAAAAGAAATTAAGCAAGGGTCCAGTATTTCCTTGTCTTCCAAAACTGGCAGTATCTTTTTATACTCAAGACAGTTTTGATGCCATCGTGTTTAGTAAGGGTAAAGAAGTATTTATCACACGTTTTTTTGAAAGTAAAACTGGTAGTTTTGCACACAAAAAACCCACTACAGAAGGATTGAAATTATTACTATTATTTTAAGATTTAATTTTCAATTCGATTCACTATCTGTGACTGGTAAAAACCTAGCAGTTCAAGTCCTAACCAAGAATCTAAGAGCTGTTAAGGTAACGTCTGAATATGTAGGTAGTTCCAAGTAAAGTGCTTTTTTTCGTTTGCAAGGTCAGAATATTCACATCTGATAAGTTCAAAATTTCCATGTAACTAGGTGACCCTTTGGAGATTGCTCCAAGGGCTCCAGTTACTATTGGTATAACCATTTATTTCTTCCTCCACACTCAACTTCCATTTGCAGATTGCTGTGTTTAATGAATTTTTCTAGTTGTTTCTCTTCAATTCATGCATCACTTATTATTATTATTGATTTAATCTTCAATTCAATTATTATTATTGTTATTATTGGTTGCACAATTGATTTGGCATTTTTGTCTGCCTACTGAATCTTGCCAAGGACCTGGGATATACAGATGTTGTTTTATGGTGTTAAAGGTATTATCGTAGGGTGTACACTCCTTCCAAGCAAAGCCGCCTTTTGCAATTGAGGGCTGATTTTTGTCAATGCTGACGGTGTTTAAGTGGTACTCCGGATTTTTTGGGATTGTACCCAAGATGCCTATCACTATTGGCACTACCTTTACTTCTTTTGGCCACAGCAGTTCTGCTTCTATTTGCAGGTCCTTGTGTTTTGTGATTTTCCTCCAGTTCTTTCTCTTCTGTTTTGCTTCTCTCCAGGTACTATCATGACCACTAGCCTAGTCTTTTTTTTTTTTATCAACAGTTGTTCAGACTGGGGTATTGTGTGGCAGGGGCTTGTCTGTTGGAATGCTACATTACTTTATTTTACATTACTTTATCTATTTTGTGGTCCCAGCAGTTCTTGCTTGCAGGTTATCATTCAGGGTTCATACGGAATTCAGTTAAAAGCTTTGTTTAATATGTAAGAAGCCCAGGGAATATGCTGGAGAACCAGGCATTTGAAGAAAGGTATCTTCCCTTCTCTATCACTATCTGACATGACCCTGTGACCCTGTGATATTGTACAGTCACATGACCATTCAGGAACCATGATTCCCAATTCCTTCAAAACGTTCCCTCAAAACGACACTATAGAGCACTGCTCATCAGAACAACTAGACACAAGAACAGTTTTTTCCTGAAAGCCATCACTCTGCTAAACAAATAATTCCCTCAACACTGTTCAACTATTCACAAAGTGTACACTACTATTACTATTAATCTTCTCATCACTCCTTATCACCCATCCCCTCCCACTTGTGACTGTAACTTTGTTGCTTGTATCCTGTTTCCTAGTATGATTTGATGTTGATTGTACCCTATGATTATCATTAAGTGTTGTACATTATGATTCTTGATTCTTAACGAATGTTCCTTCTTTATGTATACTGAGAGTATTTACACCAAGACAAATTCCTTGTGTGTCCAATCACACTTGGCCAAAAATGCATTCTACTCTATTCTATTCTTCCCAGCCTGTATAGGGTTACCAAAACAGGGTAATACCTCTAACTGACCATTATATGGTGTCCAAGAGAGTTTTGGGTATTTTTTTTTTTGCTCCCATCCAACAGTGGTCTGGATTCTTACAGTCCTGAATTGGTCACCCTGCCCATGTAGTCTTGAAATATTCAAGCTGCTTCCCTCCACCATAACGCTACTCATTTTACTTGCTTGAAAGTACCGGAATGGGAATTATAGCTTTTCAATCTGCTAGGGAATTCAAGGGAGGGGATTGTCTCACTTATGCCGGTTACGATGGAGTATCTGGCACATAAGGGTAAAGCAGAAGTGAGGGGGAAGAAGGAACCAGAAGGTTGTCCCATGGAGGAGAGTGGGTAGCAGAGAAGGGCGGGTTGATTTGTAAACTAAACAATGATGACATGCCAGCCTAGATGACAGACGGTTTCTCCAGGGATGGGCATTGTGTTCAGCTTTGAAGGCCTCAACAGAAATATTTTGCAAATTCTAGGGCTATGACTAAGCTGCATGATGTAGCATCATGCAGTTAATATTAGGATAATGCATGCGTCACAAGAAGAAATGATTCTAACCGCTCATAAGCACAACCTCCCTCCAATACCCTTTAAAAGAGTTGAGTCTTTTGCAGGCCGTCGCTTACCCTAAAAATAATACATGCCACTGCTTTAAGAGTCCTCTGGGTCCTTTAAAGTAGAAACATCCTTTCTTTCTTTCTTTCTTTCTTTCTTTCTTTCTTTCTTTCTTTCTTTCTTTCTTTCTTTCTTTCTTTCTTTCTTTCTTTCTTTCTTTCTTTCTTTCTTTCTTTCTTTCTTTCTTTCTTTCTTTCTCTCTTTCTCAGCCCTCACAGCTTCACCCTGAAGCCTGAACAATGCTGGGCTCCTTTAATTACTCTTAGATGTATTCCTTAAATATTCCTATGAAAGATAAAGTCTCCAACTCAAGCTGAACTTTGGTGAATTCGTAGATATATCCGTATAGTTTCTTTGACAACAATATTTGTCTGTTAGCTTTTTAAAGTATTTTTCTTCTTAATTTTTATAATTTAGCTTACAATTCAGAGATTTCCTGTTGGTCATCGAGCCAAGCGCTACCTAAGTTTAACCCCACTTGGTTATTTTTTTTAAGATCTGCTAAGATTTTGGGAGTCCTTGGTGGTCTCTGAGCTTGGCTGTTTTCTTGCAGATGTTTCATGACCAAAGAACGATGACGTTGCCTAGTTTGGTAATGAAACCAAGTAGAAAACAACCAAGCTCAGAGACCACCAAGGACCCCTCATTTAAAGCCTAAACTACCAATATTCTCTTCTTTTGGTATCTGCTAAGATTGTCTAGGTGCTGCCACCCAGCTGGGTAATTTTTTTTATATTTTTAAAAATTGAGTTTCTCCTAAGCACCCAAGTTCTTCAGCCTTCTCTGGAACTCGTATTTGGGAAACTAAAAGGTACTCCTTATTCTAAGCAAAGCTGATCTTGATCCCAGAAAGAGCAAAAGCAACCTCAGAATTAATGTATAAGTCCTAAAATAAAACTCAGTGTCTTTGGACACAGTACGAAAGCTTATCCCTTATTTCAGTATGCAAATGTTCACAAAAAAATCACCACCTATATTCCTGTCTTCACATGTTGGAGGGCTGATGCTGTCTAGTGAATTTAAATTTTAGGATTGACATTAGGTACTGTGTAAATTTGGTATGAAAAACAGCTAAATTCTATACTGTACAGTATCTAAATTATGAAAATAATGCACATTAGTGTGTTTGGCTTATTTTTAAGAAAGGGAAAGGATCTTGGAACTAACCCATGAAAATCAGTTCATTGGTTCATTCTGTGTCTCTTCTAGTATTATCCGATATATGGTAATTATCTCTATATATCAAGAGCTTGTGTTTGAGCTGTAGCTGCATGCATATATGTGAGATGAACTAGAGATTTTAGCCCTCTGAATCAGAAACAGAACTTCACTGGCATTGTTTGCAGGAGGAACAGAATACTGTAAAGTGATTTTCAGGATGCTGAGCTCAGAGTACAGTACGTTTGCATAAGCTGCAGACATGCAAAGGACCCTAAGCCTTCAAAGTTATTTAAAAAGAGCAAAAGAGAGAACGAAAACAAAAACATGATGAGGCATGGCAGCAAATCCTTGCAAACTCAAATTCAAGCTGACTGCAATAAAAACATGTCTGTCACTGCCTGTCCTAGTTTCACCTAGCATGTGTCTATACCCTTAAGATTACTCCTGGAAGACACGCCGGGAAACCTGGATTTCATTAATGACCACAACACAAATCTGCTGAAATCTACCCTGGTACTTCTTTGCTTTGATTTTCATAGGCGAACCAGAGAAACATGAGGAACATCCTGTGACATCCTCTTTGTAAGAAGGGTATAGTAACCTTCTCTGGTCATTTTTCAAGCAACAGGAGAAGGCTTGGGAAAAGGAAGTTCTCACCTATGCAGACGATATCCATAAAACCATACATCCCATAGCAGATCTGGAAGAGCAGGTCCTGCCGCTGCCACTTGGCCGAGGGACTGAGTGACGACCAAATCAGCCAGGAGATGCTGGCAATGAGGAAGAGGGAACCCAGGATGATGGCTGCAATTTGCACCTTTTCAATCACCGTCAGGGAAATTGCCTGCCACTGCAAAGAAGAAAACAAGCCAAAAGAATTGATCTTGGGTGATTATCCTTGTGGAGTTGATGGGCATCCCTACCCAATAGGACCGAGAGGGCCAAATCTGAAGATCCCCCTTCATCACAGAGACGATGCAAGTCACTTTTGGTATTAGCAGAGTAAATCTAACGTTACTTTCTCTCCTATCTTAGCTGCAAGTTCTCTTTGTGTTCCTTCTTGTTGTAGTAAAGTGGGAGATTGCTGAAGCACCATCTCAGCATCCATCACTGGGAATACAAAGACATCCGGCCACATCTTGAGAGCCACCAATTCTTTATCCTTCCCTGTCATAACTCAAGCCCCTGTCAAGTTAAAAAGCATTAATTCTAGTATTGGAGGGTGGCTTCTTTACATAAAAGGGAGAGCATGCACGTGTGTAGAGTTGATGAGGAAGTCACACAAGTTTCACTCTTACCCATCCCAAAGGGTGTGTTTGGATCACCCAATCATTTGGAAGATTAGTCTGTGTTCATGAGATGTTGTGGCTTTTGTCGTTGGGGGGGAGGGGTATGACACAATTAGGTTTAAGTCAGTAGTGGGATTCAAATTTTTTATTACCGGTTCTGTAGGCGTGGCTTTGTGAGCATGGCAGGGCAAAGTTACTGCAAAATCCCACTAACCTGCTTTCCAGCTCCGTTCTCCTGTGCAGGGCAACCAAAGAAGACCCAGCCAATCAGCTGGGTCTCTGGAGGCACAGAAAAGGTGGGGGCGGGGCCAGTCAGAGGTGGTATTTGCCGGTTCTCTGAACTACTCAAAATTTCCACTACTGGTTCTCCAGAACTGGTCAGAACCTGCTGAATACCCACCTCTGGTTTAAGTGTTACAGATCTGGGTTTGCACATAGTGTTTGTCTAGTTTTTCATGTTCTATTAGTTGTTCAGAATCACTGTGGTGAGTTGGGCAGCCACACAAAACACCTAAATAAATCAATACATCATATTTGCAAAGTAAGTTGTTGCTCAGTCTCTTCTAGTCCACTTTCAGTGCTAGAACCCACTGCTGAAACTCCTACATTCTTTGCATGCATGCATGCATGTATATAAACTTTTACATGAGGAAGGAGCAAGTTAGAGAGAGAGGAAGCAGCTTCTCTCTGAACAGCTTGTCCCTGGAGTTAAGGACAAGGATTGACGTTGCCGAGCAAACTGTCCGCCTGTGCATGACTCAGGACCAATTCATTTCTTTTGTCACTGGCAGAGTCACCACTATGCAACTTTTTCACCTGTCACTTGGTACAGTTTTTCCCTCTACAGACGAGAAGCTGTACAGAGGGAGAACCGAGCACCCAAAGTTGAAGGAGACGGTTATGTTACACCATGACGCCCCCCCCACAAAAAATAAAAATAAATAAAGGTTATGTATGAGACTTTTCCAGCCTAAATGTTGTCTGCCAGATTACGTTGCACTTGCAGAAGGGAACAAGGGAAGGAGGGCAGATATCTCTTGATCTGCCAAGATCCCTTCCAGCATGATGCTCCTGGTGGAGGTCACCCAACTGCCGCTGCTGATGTGTTTGGAGTGAATGACAGCTCCACAGCGGAACCTGCTCCCTCTGGGCAGTTCCTCCAGCAGCATTAGGGGCTGCTAAGGCTAGCGTATATGGGTGGAGGGACAAAAAAAGACAAGAGGGAAAGGGAGATGTGCATCCATGAATGCAGACATTTCTGGGGAACATTCTCATCTGCCCCATATCTCAGAGTGGGGACAGATGAAGTAATAATTGAATGTGATAGTAGCTGTGTATGTGTGTACGTGTGTATATACATGTGTGTGCATGTGTGAGAGGAGGAGGAGGAGGAGGAGGAGGAGAAAGATTATATAAGGAACATGGGCCAGAGGCACCATGTCTACCATCCTCTGCTCTTGACTCCTCTATTTCCCCTTCCAGCCAGGCAAGGCTTACCTGCAACGGATTCTTTGTGCTAATGGCTAAGACCTGGTACTTGAAATAGCACAGCTCACAGCTCCAGGAGCCCCTCTCACTGATCCAGCGAATCAAGCAAGGCTGGTGGGTGCAGCGGACGGAACCATCACAGCGACAGGGGCTGAGCAGCTCCCCCTGCAAGGAAAGAGAGTTGGAAGAATCACATTAAAGCAGGGAATCCTTTACTGCTTCCAGCAGAGGAACAGACTCTATGGTCTCTGGCTGGATAACAATGATCCAGGCTAGCTGGGAATAATGGGTATTGGCATCTGGCACCATCTGCAAAACTATAGTTCCTTATTCCTAACCTATACCCTATCCTTCCAATCTTGGATAATATAATAATAATAACAACAACAACAACAATAATCATCATCGTCATCTTCATCCTTCTTACTGGGATCTGCTCATATAATCTGCCGAAACATCACGCAGTCCTAAATGCTTAGGAAGTGTTTGACTAGTGATTTCTGATATGAAGCCCAGCATAGTTATCTCGTTTGCTGTGTACACTGTCATTTTTGTGTATAGTAATAATAATAATAAGAACAACAACAACAATAACAAATAAAACTACCATCTGCCTGTAGCAAAGAACTGGTGGGATCATAAGCCTGAAAAAGTGGTCGAAAATGAGCACGCAAAACTACTGTGGGACTTCCGAATACAGACTGACAAAGTTTTGGAACACAACACCCTGGATATCATGATTGTGGAGAAGAAAAAAAGTGTGGATCATCGACATTGCCATACCTGGGGACAGCAGAATCGACAAGAAACAACTTGAAAAAGTCATCAGATATCAGGACTTGAGAATCGAACTGCAGAGACTCTGGCATAAACCAGACCTAGGCAAGCACTTAAAAACAATTGGCGCTGACAATATCACCATTGATCAGCTGCAGAAGGCCACCTTACTGGGATCTGCTCGCATAATCCGCCAATATATCACACAGTCCTCAACGCTTAGGGAATCTTCGACTAGTGCTTTGTGATACGAAACCCAGCATGGTTATCTCGTTTGCTATGTACACTGTTGTTTTTGTGAATAATAATAATAATAATAATAATCATAATAATCATAATAATCATAATGGTGATGATGATGATGATGATGATAATGATGTCACAAAGAAGACGGGGATCAACTTATTTTCCAAAGCACCAGAAGGCAGGGCAAGAAACAATGGATGGAAACCAATCAAGGACAGAAGCAACCTGGAATTAAGGAAAAACTTCCTAGCAGTGAGGACAATTAACCAGTGGGACCGCTTGCCTTCAGAAGCTGTGGGTGCTTCATCACTGGAGGTTTTTAAAAAGAGACTGGGTAGCCACCTGTCTGAAATGATATAGGGTCTTCAGCTTGAGCAGGGGGTTGGACTACAAGACTCCAAGGTCCCCTCCAGCTCTATTCTGATTGATAGATCATGCTAAGAACACCCAATCTGGGCAAACAATCCCCTCAAAACCCACTCAAGAGAATTCTGGGTAATAAGGCCCATCTCTAGGCTGGCTGTCCATTAGCCTCGTTTCATTATTTTAAAAAATGGCTTGTTAGTTCTACCTGCTTAATGTGCAGCTGGGCAAACCAAAAGAGCAATTAGCATCAATATTTCAGACCCGCTTGCAGGAAGTATTAATGATGTGTTATGGATATGAGCCTCAGAAAGGAAATTGCTGTGGGTTCCTGTCAAATGGACGACAGACAACACAGAGGTCAGCAAGAGTTCTCTCACATCCTGCTTCAGATACGACTGATCGCCTAATAAATCCCATTACTCTGAGCATAGCAACAAAGGGGAGACCAAGTACAAATGACCAGAAGATACTGACTGGGTCACCTGTTTGCAAGGATGGGCTGCTGGGGATTCTCAGGGGTGTCAGGAGAGCCCCTAGCTAAGATTCAGACAACCGCCAAATCCCACTCCTGGCTGGCCCCGTCCAACCCACCCTTCCCAGGAGTCCCCACGTGGCCCATTTTGGATGCAGGTAAGTGCAGGGTGCGTACTGGAGGCTCAGGGAGGATGAAAAACAGGCTCCCGGAAGTTCAGGAAGGCTAAAAATGGGCCTGTTTCCGACTTCCAGAGAACTTCTGGAGGCTGGGGACGCCGTTTTCGCCCTCCTGGAAGCTCAAGGAAAGCCACCGGAGCCCAGGCAAAAACGCACGCCCCTGCCGTGGTGCAGGAGGCCGACTAGGCTACACTGACCATGGCCACACTCACCCAGCAACCGGGCAGAGAACCCGTTGCTAAAATGTTTGAAGCCCACCTCTGCCTGTTTGTAAAGCAAAAATCAGACACACGCACACACCCACACACTTATTTACTTCAGATGCTTATTTACTTTGAAAGGAAAACAGAAGTAATGGACCTCTGCCCACACCGCATTCTGTACCGGCATCCTGTTGAAAAATACTTCCCAACGCATGAACACACAGTGAGATACAACAGCAGTTGAAGGACTTCAGAATTTAAGGAGATCGATGCAGGGATGACAGATTTTATTGGGGATGACTTCACGGATAGGCCTTTGGGTACTGCACCAATGATCACATACATGTACGCAGAGTTTATGAATGTTGTCCACCATAATAACAGATAACAAAAATGAGGCAGAAGAATTATAATTTAAATTAGCATCATGTTTTACGGTACATGCTTTGAAGGGAGAAAAAGATACACACACACACCCCTTTCAGAGCCACAAACGACTGGAAAGAAAAGCATCAATGACTAACTGAATTACTAAATCCCTCTGTGAGATTGGTGAAAGTCTAGGCTCCTGGTCTGCTTTAGATAAATAGGAAGATGAGGGGCAGGATAAAGGAGAAAGGGGAACAAGATATGGAAAGAGAAGGGGGGTGGTTGTATATTTCCATTTGTCAACAGGGTGAGGAGTTAAAAGCTTCAGGTCAGAAGAGCAATTGCTGTTTCAGGCACACAGGACAGTATAGTCATAGCACAGGTGAAGTCTAATTGGTTCTTAGATAGAATATGAATTCCATATGCAATCATACACCGTAACAGTACAAGATTGTAATGCTGCAACTTGTCTACACACTATGAACTAACTCTGGCTTCTCGTGAGGCGCACAGTGCCATGATGTTAAACCTGTGAGATGCCTTAGAGGTCTTGGTTTTGAATGGACCTTCAATGAAGCACCCCTTTGAATCAGAATCCATCTTTATTACGGTCACAGACAGCACAAAAGTTAAACATTCAAATAAATATATTCTCTAAAAATTATTGGAAAATAAGTATGCGAAGTAGTGATACGAATAAGGATCTTTAGTTCTTTAGGTGGTTTTTTTTCTTATTATTATCATTGCCGCAGCACAAAATTTTGCTACTGCATGACTAGATTCGAATCCTGAAGGAGATGGTTTGCGTAGAAATTATCTGATGTCCCTAGAAATCTCTCTAATAGAGGGAGAAGATATGTTTATCTGATGTCCCTGTAGTATTTGCAGCATGTTCTGTCCTAGGCCTCCCCAAAAAGCACTATGTCAACTCTGAGTCCTGGCAAAAACCTCTTTATTTACATTAACGTGAATTTATTTCATTCATAGTCAGCCAACGGCTTGGCAAACAGTCTTGTGAAGGTATACTAATTAGTTCAGACCTTTATCAATCCTGGAACACTGCCTGGTAAAATTCCACACTCACTGCTGACAGGGAAGGGCTGGGTTATACAGACAAATCTTCATGAGGCTAAAATGAACAAATGAACGAATGAGTGAATTGTTTCCTGCAAAAGCCTCCTCCCCTTTTGCTTTTCTTTTAATCCTGATGGGAGGGACCATTCACCCCCCTGTGGCCTTACTCCCATGTCGACACTGAATTCTTAATTGTGCCTTCGTTTTGGCAGCTCAGCGTATGCTGGGAACTGGTTCCAGAAGCTCACTCACCTCACCGCTGTCTGAGCCTGAAGGCAGCTGATGAATGCCAGCCTGCCCTGGCCCCATCTCTGCCTCTGATGCAGAGCCCTAATCCAAGTCTCAGCATCCAGGAATGGCCCAGGTTCCTCCCTAATCTCTTCACTACTGTCCAACTCTGCTGCCGGCTCCGCCAGCAGGACACAACACAGTGTAATAGGACATGTGAGATATCTTCCCCACTGCCACAGGTACACATTCGTTCAGCTTTTGGGGTTTTAAGCACCCCTTTGAAGCCATTCTTCCAAGCAAAGTGGCACCCCACTTTTAGGTGTAGTAACAGGGCCATAGCAATCAAAGCATCTGCTTGGTTTAACCAAGGTCTGAAGTTGGCAACTCTGCAAAGCAGTGTGGCTGTACACCATCTAATACGCCTATGGTCATGCATGTTTCTAGCCTAGGTTCTGGAGAATACCTCCTCCTGTTTATTCATGAAGGATGATGGCTATTGGTGGCGATTAGAAAGATGGTTACATATTATATATATACATACTACATACATACATATTAGCCAGACATATTACATACATACATATTACACATTAGCATGCATACATATTATATATTAGCTATCATTCTGCTAAACAAATAATTCCCTCAATACTGTTCAACTATTTACAAAATCTGCATTACTATTACTATTAATCTTCTCATCACTCCTTATCGCCCATCCCCTCCCACTTGTGACTGTATGATTGTAACTTTGTCGCTTGTATTTTACGATTTATATTGACTGTTTCATAGTATGATTTGATTGCCTATTTGTATCCCATGACTACATTAAATGTTGTACCTTATGATTCTTGACGAATGTATCTTTTCTTTTTATGTACACTGACAGCATTTGCACCAGGGCAATTTCCTTGTGTGTCTAACCACACTTGGCCAATAAATAATTCATTCATTAATGCGTTAATCCATGCATGAATGCATGCATGCATTCATCTGCATTTTCAAAACCTCTTAGTACTAGTGGCTGCAAAACATGAGCAGCAGAATCCTGCTGTTGCAGTCTGTAATGTCTGGTTGGGATTTGGTTAGGAACAAGATACTAGACTAGATAAGACTCCAGTTTGGTTCAACACAACACTGTTTTTTTTCTCTTTCTTATTTTTCCTTGTATATTAAAAACGATCAGGTATGGTCCTATTTTCTATGTGCCTCTAAGTGTTAGTTATCATCCCATTTTTTATCTGGCAGCTCAAAATGGCATCCATAGGCCTTTGTCTTCCAATTTTATTCCCACAACGATCACTCTGTGAAATCTGTTGACTGGAGAGAGAGAATCTGGCTCCAAGCTGCTTCATCAGCTTCTACAGCTGACAGAATGGACTTGGACTATGAATTTCCTTGGTCTCGTCCAATCCACTAACCCTCACACTGTACTGGCACTCAAAACTTCCTCCACAGTAGCACTTTCCAAGTTGAATGCACCAGTTTGCCTCTGAATTTTAGCCAGTTAATTACAATCTTTCAGGGCTTTCAGGAAGATCCAAAATAGTACCTCTGGATTAACTAATGCTAGTCTTTTTTTAGTGGATTTCATTGACTTTTTTTTTCGGTGGATATAGTTCCACTGAATTTTATCAGGATCATCATACTTTATCACGATTCTTACTTTATTTTACTTTTAAATTGTAGGTAGTTTCAAAAGTCTACAAAAATACTGCAATGCACGGTACATCAGGATACACCTTTTATAAATAAAATGCCATAATCAAGTGATGACAAAGCACAGAGATTTTATACTTTCTAAGAAGAAAGAAAACGTTGCAGGGAATCACTCCAAGCAATCTTAGGAAAGTTTCAACTTGATCTGTCTTGGGTGGGAAATACAAAGCGGATATACACTCATAAATTTAAAAACATTTATTAAAATAAATTAGAATTCTTAACCCCCTGTGAACATCGCTGCCTTCGTCTGAATCCATTCAATACCAAACTGGTACTTTCCCAGCTGGACAACGGAGAATTCTGGCAGTGAACACATTTGGAAGGAACCAGCTTGAAAAAGCAATCAACCTCAGTACAGCTATGCAATACCACTATTTCATGAGCCGCACTGCCTCTAGGTTGGCTTCCACATGACTTTGAATATTGCCTATTGTAGAGGTGATGCAGTGGTTAGAATGTAGTACTGCAGGCTACTTCTGCTGACTGTCAGCTGCCAGCAGTTCGATTCTCATCGGCTCAAGATTGACTCAGCTTTCCCTCCTTCCAAGGTTGGTAAATGAGGACCCAGATTGTTGGGGAGGGGAGTAATAAGCTGACTCTGTGAAACCGCTTAGAGAGAGCTGTAAAGCACTGTGAAGCGGTATATATAAGTCTAAGTCCTATTGCTATTATACAGAGATGGTTTTGAAAAAAATACGCAGGCGACAAATGTTAGGTAAACAAGACTCAAGACTGTCTTCATATCAACACTGGTATAAGAGGGAACGAAGGAGAAAAACCATTAGGCCTTCAAGATTCTGTTATTGTAGCCTAAATCAATAAAGATCTAGCATTATTTGTGATATTTATCTCCTCAGCTATTTTGCCTTGGATTGCTGACCTCTACAAAACTCTACATGGTTCAGGACTGGGTTATTTGTGGGACTGTCTTTCTCCGATTATCTGCCCATTCTAAAGGCATGATTTTTCCATTGCAACTCCTTCCCCCTGGAATTACCTCTCTCCACCTTCCAACATACAGGTGATCTTGACCTTGTTCATTTTAGAAAGACTTTAAAAACTCTTCTCTCAAACTAACTGACTAAAATTCAGAGGCAAACTGGTGCATTCAACTTGGGGCCAGGATGATAGGAGATCTTGCCTTGTAAAAGTGTAATGTATATTGAGAGTTGCTGATAGTCTCTTAACTATTGTTGTACTTTTAATTGTAATTGATTTTTTTGTATAGATGTATGCTGCCCAGAGTCTCATTTAAGTGAGTTTGGCGATGTATAAGTTAGTTAGTTAGTTTAGTTTATTGTCATTGCACCTCGTACAACGAAATCAAACACCATTTTCAGTGCACATCATGACCATGAAAATAAACACAAACACACACTCCACACGTTGAATTGAAAACCTCGACACCACACCAACACTGCACTATACAGCAGAATTCAAAAGAGCTACTGTCCTGGGATAGAAGCTGTTTTTCAGCCTATTTGTCCTTGTTTTTATTATCCTGTACCGTCTGCCAGATGGTAATAGTTCAAAAAAAGGACTCCCAGGATGAGATGGATCTTTGAGAATGTTTTGAACTTTCTTAAGGCAGCGGGAGCTATAAAGCTCTTCCAAAGAGGGGAGAGGGCAACCTATGATCTTCTGGGCAATGACATTAACCCTCTGGAGTGCTTTCCTATCTGTCACTGTGCAGTTGGCAAACCATACACAGGTGCAGTAAGTTAAAATACTATCTATGGTGCAGCGGTGGAAGATCACCAGCAGTTTTTCATTCAGTTGTTGTAAAATTATAAATCATAATTTTTGTTCTTTATTCTTGATCAATTTAATTGTTTGGTCACCACCAGAATATACTAAAGGATCATGCCCTCCTATTTTACAATTGTCCAGAATAAACTCAAAGAAAGTCATCAGTAAGTTATTCCTGCAGCCCAGCGACCATTAGCCATGTTCCTTCTGTCCACGAAATAAGGAAGGTCAGGCTTTCAAGGATGCTGCATAAATTCTAGCATATGTTATGTTCAGGGGTGGCTGCTGGGGATTCGTAGGGGTTCAGGAGAGCCCCTATCTAAGATTCTGTGCAGTTCGGAGAACCCACAAATCCCACTCCTGGCTAGTCCCACCCACCCTACCCATACCTCCCAGGAGTCCCCACGCAGCTCGTTTTGGATGCAGTAAGTGCAGGATGCGCGTGTAGGCTTGGGGAGGGTGAAAAACGGGCCTCCCGGAAGTTTGGGAAGGCCAGAAAGGGGCCTGTTTTCGGCTTCCAAAGAGCCTCCGAAGGCTGGGGAGGCCATTTTCGCCCTCTCAGAGGCTTGAGGAAAGCCTCAGGAGCCCGGGGAGGGCAAAAACACCACCCCTCATCCTGGTGCAGGAGGCCTACTAGACCACAACCACCAGGGCCACGCCCACCCAGCAACTGGGCAGAGAACCCTTCGCTAAAATTTTTGAAGCCCACCCCTGGTTGTGTGTCTGATCTGGAACCTGGAATAAGGAAGTCAAATTAGATTAGAAACTTCATCATGCACATTTTTGAATGCACAGTTCAGTTGATTGGAAAGTCGGCAAGACAAGGTAGCATTGCACTGACCTTACAGATTAGCTGAATCTCAGCATAACTAGAAGTAGCCGGAAGTTCAGAGTAATATGGCCTATGCGCAATCCTCCCTTCCAACAGGTTGTTCTCACTTGTTACCCGACAACTATGGCTTTACTCTACCCAACAATAGGGCCAGCCATGAGAGGGGCATGATGCTTTCTTCCCACAGCACCTGCTACCAACACTGTACAGCTGAACATATGAGTACAGCTATTGTCATCCAAATAAGTCTTAACTACTTCTCTTGAGGCTGAGGGCAATCTGCATCTAATAAAATCAAATTTAATTAAATGGGAAAGTCAAATGTTACAGTGCAATTTTCATAATTATTCAGCTCATGTCAGGGTTGGTTGCAGAATCCAACTGACAAAACCTCCCACAACCTCTCGGCGTTCCCCTCCTGCCTCTTAACAAATCATTAAAGCCTCTGGTACAAATCCTAGAGACATAGAGCCTTTTCACACATTCCTAAGCAGTAAAACTCCAGTTTGTTCCTAAAAATATATCTGACAAGCAGCTGCAGATATCTCTGTGGCTTCCTAATGAATCTATGTTTGCAAACAAGTTTGCCCCTATTTGTTTTTTTTCACACTTTTGTTTCCCCAGGGAAACATCACAGAGAGCCATTCCCACCTGGCACCTTGTAGATGTGTCAGAACTGCAAACTCCCAAATTCATAGCCAGCCAGCCAGTCAGCCCAAGGCATAGACTGTTACTAAGATGATTAACTTGTGTCTCAGCTTCCTACATTTCAGTTGCGGTGATGGTGCCGGCAGTGTTCATGTAAGGGAGTGTTACTATTAGAAGTGTGTAGAGGGTTTTCGTTCCCCCCCGTTCAAAGGATGAAAATCTGTTCTGAATCCCTTGGTTCCATCTCAGGTGTTAAACTTCTATCCAGAGAAGCAGATAGACTAAACCTCCCAAAGAAGCAACTGGACTCATTCTTGGATGAGAAACGAAACATCTTCAAAGGAAAACCAGGAAGTCTAGTTGCCTCTTTTAAAAGTACCTTTGGGACAACCGTGACCTGGCTGACTGAGACTCTCCGTAGATATTCAGGGAGACTAAACTTCTTCATATTACACAACTACATAAACATATGAAGAACAGTTGCGGGAACTGTGTATGTCTGGTTTAATGAAAAGAAGGAGTGTGTGTGTATGTGTATGAGAGAGAGAGAGAGAGAGACATGATAGCAGTGTTCCTATATCTAAGGGGCTGCCACAAAGAAGACCTCACCTATTCTGCAAAGCACCTGAAGGAAGGACAAGAAGCAATGGATGGAAACTAAACAAGGAGAGAAGCAACCTAGAACTAACGAGACATTTCCTGACATTGAGAACAATTAATCAGTAGAACGACTTGCCTCTAAAAGTTGTGAATGCTCCGATACTGTTTTTAAGAAGAGTTTGGGTAACCTCTTGTCTGAAATAGTATAGATTTTTCTGCCTGAGCAGGGGGTTGGACTAGAACAGCGGTCGGCAACCGGTGGGCCACGAGAAAATTTTGGTGGGCCACAGAGAAATCTCACCCCCAAGAGCACTTCCTTTAGCAATTAATCCAGGTTGCGCAAAAACTCATGGCCCGTGGGAACCCTCCCTGCCCACTCACTCCTTACCCGGCAAACTTGCCTGCTAACTTGCTATTTTTCCTTTTTTTTTTTCTTCTGACCATCATCTCTTTTGCTGTGCCCGGAGATTTAGATTAGCTAGAAAGCAGGAAAGGGTTGGATTTCTTGCTTTCTAGCTAGTCTTTAGATCTTCGGCTCTGCTTTTAAGCACAGCCGAACCTCCCTTAGGACTGAAGGTTCTATTATTCAGTGCAGACTCACAGCAAGCAAATTTGAGAGACTGAGCTAGCCGATGGCAGAAAGATAGATTTCTGAATGAATCTGTGATTCTGTGGGGCAACCCAATCTGCCTGCCTGCTTTGCCTGATTTTGGGTAAAAGTTGCTCTTTTTTATAAAAAATTCAATATTTATATAAATATTTATAATATTTACATACAAGTCATGCCCAGCCAGTCACATGACCACCCACAAATTAGGCCACACCCACAGAACTGGTTAGTGGTCCCTGGGATTTAAAATTATGAGTTTGGTGATCCCTGAGGTCCAAAAGGTTGGTGACCCCTGGACTAGAAGACCTCCAAGGTCCCTTCCAACTCTGTTATTCTGTATTTCTGTAGGCAAAACTCCAGATGGCCACTAAATGGCAGCAAGGAGACAGAGAAAAATCTGCTTATCTAGAGTTTGGCAACCCAAGTCAAATGCTTTTGATAATCGTAGACCAGCATAAGGTAACCCAAATCCGATAGTGACAAAAGTGATTCGAAGTGACAATAAAGTTATTCTAAGTCTAAATCTAAGCCTAAAATAGGAAGGTGGGAACTGTTCTCAAGGATTGAAGGTTAGTACGTGCTGCTGCCAAGGCAATGCACAGAGGCTACATTGGAACTCTAACCCTGCCTTTCATAGATTCTGCTTTGGTGATCGTTTTCTTTAATTGAGATAAAATTAAGGTTCTCTCCCACCAGAGGTGAACATTTTTGTGCAATGGGGCTCAAACATTCCTGAACGTGGATTTATCTTTACCTGGACATAATTTTGCTTATTTGCCTATGGTTACAAAAGAAATATAAGCAGGCAGGGGAGGAAAAAAACCCGAGTAATATAGATAGTCCTGGATCATTTAGTGATCGTTCAAAGTTACAGGTGCACCAAAAGAGTGACTTGTGACCATTTTTCACACTTATGACCATTGCAGCATCTCCACGGTCGTGTGATTTATATCCGGATGCTTGACAACCGGTTCATATTCATGAGGGTTGCAATGTCCCGGGTTCACGAGATTATCTTATTCTGACCATCTGACAGGCAAAGTCAGCGGGGAAGCCACTGTTACTAATTTAACAACCGCAGTGATTCACTTAACAACCGGGGCAAGGAATGTCATAGCATGGGGCAAACCTCCCTTAACAAGTGCCCCACTGAGCAAAATAACTGTTGGGTTCTGTTGTGGTTGTACGTCAAGGGCTGCCTGTAATGTTTTGGGTTCTCACCAGGGTCTCCTAAGCAATAAAAAGAATTTAAGACAAGTTTGTATAGGTTTTTTTTGCTAAGGAAAGGGAGAATTAGATCTCAACAATTCATACACGCACACACACACACAGAGGCTATATAGAATAGGGGTGTCAAACTCAAGGCCCGCAGCCCAGCTCCGGTCCATGGGAAGCTTGAATCTGGCCCGTGGGGCCGGCCTGGAAATAGCATAGGACTGGCCTACAGTGCCTCTGCCAGCGGCCCCCTGCACTCCATTTTCGGCCTGGATGGCCTCCTGGAGCACTCTGCCAGCCAAAATGGGGCACAGGGGGCCCTCCCACACCCCTTTTGGCCGGCAAAGTGCTGCAGGAGGCATCTCTCCCGGCCCCCCTGGCTGGCCTGTGGAGAACTACAATGATGATGCTGATCTGGCCCTCAAAAAAATCCAGTTTGACACTCCTGAGGGGCAGGTATTCTGCAAGAAGAAGAAGAGGTATTCTGCATCGCTACTCCCATGAAATATCAAGCTTGGCTGCCAAAGTTTTCTCCAACTCTACAAGCTAAACTGGCCCTTGTTTTTTTTTTTTTTTTTGCTTCTCCCCCAATCTCACTTTCCAACAAAGTGCAGTTTAAAATAGGCAAGCCAAGTTCATCTGCCTGCTTATTTTTCCGTTCCACGGAAAAGGCCGTGAGCCACTGAAGACCACTGCTGTCCTCTCATGACCAAGCCACACACCCAGGTGGACAAATGCAGAGCGATTTTGACTCCCAGCAGCCTGCCCAGTTCTTCACTAGGAAAGAAAGTGGCTTTCTCTAAAATGATTTTTTGGTAACCTCTTGGTGGAAACGCACCTTGGTTCTCTCAAACATCATTGTCAGTAGCTGCCGAGAAGTAGATGGCAAAGGATGCCTTTTGTGCATTTATATCTGTATGACGATTCACATCATTTGTTCACAGAGCCCATTTTAAGCTACGGAATCACTGTGTGATGATAACCACTTTGCTTAGCTATTTATGACATACTCGTAGGCTCTGGTGGTATAATGGGATCCATTTTACACGACAGGGAAAATTACTCCAATTGCTGTTACTATCAATTTCTACCACTCTCCCACACTCCCCCTTAGTTTCAGCTTCTCGGTGCTCTCCTCCGTCTGCTAAATGCCAACTGGAATTTACCTACCTCCCAACACAGGTTTACAGGAGAGATAGAAGCTTAAAACCACTGCCACCCTCCTAGGAAGTGCATATGCCAGTGGATGATACTTCTCACTAGAAAACTTGTGCCCAGGACATATTTGCCAATTTATGCCAGGAGCGTTCTATCGGCATGGAGGGATATTGTAATCGGCAATTTCACAGCTAGCTAATTCCTTTTGCTGCTGCCTTGTTCACCCTCATTTCGATGTGTGTGCTCTGCCTTTCAGTCACAAACTGAATACACGCACATACATTTACTGAAAAAAAATAATTCCAGGGCTGCTGAAAATAGAAGAGATCTGGAAATATGTCAGAGGCTCACAAGATGTGAGTATCCTTGTTGCCCTGCTTAGTTCAGCTGTCCACCTCAGCTTCTGTCTGTCATCACACCTAGGTGCTAAGGGTATATTAATCTATGGCATATCCAGGGACTTCTATGTTCAACCAAAGACCTTTTAGCTCCTCAAACATGGGAGGCCCACATTGGGTTAAAACAAAGCATGGACAACATGCTGAGACCAGTTTAATACCAAGACACCATCACAGATGCCAAGTTGACTTGAAGGATGTTGATACATGTAGTCAAATCCTCTCCTCAGATAAAAAATCACCTCTTAGGCCAGAATCGCAGGTATCAAAGGCAGGAGAAAACACTAGAAAATAATATATGTAGCTCAGAGTTGAACTCCAAGGGAAGGTTACTGAAAAATTCCATTCCCTCCCCACCCCACTAACCTGCTTTCCAGCTCCATTCTCCTGTGCAGGGCAATGAAAGAAGACCTAGCTGATCAGCTGGGACTCGGGAGGCAGAGAATAGATGGGGGCAAGGCTAGTCAGAGGTGGGATTTGCTGGTTCTCCGAACTACTCAAAATTTCCGCTACCGGTTCTCCAGAACTGGTCAGAACCTGCTGAATACCACCTCTGATGAGAATCCCCCAACAACTACTTCAGCAAATACTTTTACTACCATGCCCTCCTGTAATTAGTGGCACACTCTCACACTCGGTGGATTGTAACTGAGGATCAGACACTGCTTGTTGATCAAGCAGCTTTTTTTGTATGCAGAAGATGTTGGGTTCCACCAAGTTTACTCCAGAGGACTCTCTACTAGTCAGTTTTAGTTCCATTTAATACCAGTTGACATGGCCAAGAGTCTGACCCGGGGCAAGATAGTTTGGTGTTTTGGGGTTTTAGAGATGCAGTGTTGTGTACATCCATTTTTCCTGCTTCTCTCACAAAGCAACGAAGAACCCAAAGTATTCACAAAGATCTACACATCCTAAGCCTAATCATGGAAAACTCTGCTCGTTCCTTCTTTAATTTCTGAAAAAAAATTATGGCATGCGTATCTGTTGAGACAATTCACTAATTTTGCAGGTAAGCAAACAGAAAAAAACAATCATTCTGCTTCAAGAGTTTTAAAAAGGGAAATGTTCCTTTTGCGCCATTCTCGCAATTCTCCAGTATGGTACGACCACAATACACTCGTGATGATGATCATGAACTTCTGTAGCAAAACAGGGGGCTAAGCGGAGCTTTTCCAACAATGGTCCAAATTTCTCTCTGCTAAAGGTGGGCAGATCTGAGGCTTGCAAGAACTATTTTATGTTTTAATACAGGGGCTGTCAAACTCGATTTCACTGAGGGCCGCTGTTGTGGTTCACCGGCAGCCTGTGCAGATGGCAGCAGAATCGGACAGTGGGGAGGAACAGGGGCCAGTCTGGGAGTCTGGGGAGAACTCGGACGAGGATCCTGCGTCCGATACAGAGATGGGCCCAGGGCCATCTGGGAGTTATGTGCTGACTCTGGAGCCTCCAGAATCTGGCAGCAGCGAGGCAGAGGAACAGGGGGAGCCTATTTCCAGTGCGCGCATGCGCAGAGCTGCCAGAAGGCAAGAGCAGCTGAGACAAAAGGGGTGACTCGGGAGTAAGACTTGGAGGTGATTGCCCCTCCTATAAGGTATAAAGGAAGTGCAAAGATAGGAAAACCTTTGCAGGAAGCAACATTGTTCGCTCTGATCGGTTTGGACTCTGAAAAGTCCATGTTTAATTTGTTCTCCGTTTTGGTTTTGAAAGACTAATTGCGACTTAGTCGTTGGCAGCACCTCAAGTTAGATAAGGCGCGTTCTTATCAGAATTCTTCTGAAGAACTTTGGCAGACATTCCTGGGACTATTTATAACCGGTTGAAACTCATTCCGGGCTGTGAATGACGATAATTCACAGCCATTGAACTAAAATAAAAGGGTTTGGGATTTCATGTGTGTTTGTTGGTGTCTCGGGAAGCCTTGATCAGAATAGCTGCATCGGGGTTTGTTTGACTTTGGGGGGGCTGGGGTGCGCATGGCCCGGGGTGGCTGTGGCCGGGGTGAGCATAGCCAGCTCGACGTCACTCGGGTTGGGGCGCCTGTGGTGGCTCGAGCACTCTGCCAGCAAAAACAGGCTCCAGAGTGCCACCCATGGCCCTTGTGAGCTCTATTTTCAGCTGCGATGGCCTCCTGCAGCCCATTGCCAGTGAAAACGGAGCTCCTGAGCTCCATTTTCACTGGTGTGGCACCACGGGCCGGTCCTTCGCTGTTTCCAGGGCAGCCGGGCAGGCCAGATCTAAGCACCCCATGGGTTGGATCTGCCCCCCCCCCCCCCGTCCTTGAGTTTGAAGCCCCCTATTTTAATAGAACCTTGAGTTTCCTCATCTACAGTTTCATGAAATATATTGGCAGACAGCCAAGAAACAGGGATCACGACTCTACATGCAAACTTAGCCCAAAATTACGTTAATCTATTTTTTTTTAAAAAAAAAAATGCCACTCCCAGCTTTTCCACAACCATTCTCTTTCTTCCCCAACATTCACTTTTAGGAAGAAAAATGGTTCTACGTTGCTACTACGGTACTATAGAGAATAAATTACCAAAACCTTAACCAATCCAGTGCCAATCAGCTAGAATCTATCAACAAATTCCAGTCTCTTCCTTATTGCTGTTCTGTTACACCGATTTTGTTCTCATGCTAATGGGCAACACAGCTGTTAGTTAAAAAAAAAAAAGCGATGTGGTTGGCCTCAAGCCACAGTTACATATTCTGTCAATAAATAACCACATTAAAAAAATTATGTTCAATGTTACAGCTGCCAGCAGCATATATGCAAGTCTGACAGCTGTACATAGACATGTTCTTCCTAAATTTGGTCTCCTTAATATATTGCCAAGCCACAGATCTTATAACTTCCACCATACAGATAGTCCTTGGATTGTGATGGCAGCTGGGACTAGGAACTCTTGTCACTAACTGACGCAGTCATAAAGTGAAATGTCACAGGACTGAGTTGTTCACTGATGACAATTCCAGAAGTTCTGGTTGCCCTTGATAAACGAGACTGTTAACTGAGGATCTCATGTGATTGCTCCTTCCGACTTCCTGCTGGCTTTCCCATTGACTTTGCTTGTGAGAAGCTGGCAGGGAACATCGGAAATCACAGTCATGAGACCATGCTTGTTGTGATGTTGTAACTGAGCTGAGTGTATGAATTACAACTATCTGGCTGAGGGGATGCTGTGATGGATGGAAATCTAAGGTCTGGTCCTGAGGCCTCCTATTCAGCCTCATCATAAGTCTGAACAGTTGAATGAATGGTCGTAATCGAAGGACTACCTGTATTGACTAGACTATAGTGACCCACTGCAGTAAAGCAATATTGCAGCCCTGCATTTCAGTATTTGCTTGGTAGCCACAGGTGGGAAGGAATTGCATGCAGGATGTAAGAATGAAATTGCATGCAGCCAACATAAAAATCAGCATCCTCCTCTATTGCAGTTTCTTGACTTGACAAATGTATCTTTTCTTTTATGTACACTGAGAGCATATGCACCAAGACAAATTCCTTGTGTGTCCAATCACACTCTATTCTATTCTATTTTGCAGTTGTCGTCTTCTTTACATTATAATAATCCTGTGTTATAACGTTGCGGTACAATGGATGGAAGTTTAGACTGATGCTTGGATATTTTTCCTCTTGTATATTTCTCAGCACAATCACACAGTGACTGCTTTAGAATCAGGGAGATCAACAAAATGCAGTGACAATTTCAGAATCAGGTCACCGTCTCAGACCATGCAACAGCAGGTCCTAATAGACCTCACTGAGAATTTGAGAAATGGTGCACATATAACTTCATGATAGTTAGCCCCTTAAGCAAAGAGCTGTCTCTTCAAAGCTCAGTACTGTTCCTAGCAAGCTGTTTGATATTAAATGCATGTTAAATGGTGGTAAAGCAAGCTGTCACTCAGTGCCTGTAGTCATATTTTTTCCCTGCCCCTATAGACTTGTTCTGTGGGACCAAATTCAAAGTCAGTTGGAATCATAAACCATACAACGGAAACAAAATACATGGACAAGATATGCCATTTGCCTAAGTAAACGAAAACCCAAATGTCCTAGCTTCACTACAGATAGTCCTCAACTTACAACCACAATTGGGACTGGAACTTTTGTCACTAAGCAATGCAGCTGTTAAATGAGTCATGCCTGATTTTACTTTTTTTTAAAGTACAATTTCTCATTCAGTGGATCAACACAATTGTTAAGTGAATCCCACTAAGTGCACTAAGTGAAGCTGGTTTCTCCCATTGACTTTGCTTGTCAGAAGCCTGCTGGGAAGGTCCCAGATGATGATCCCATGACTCTGGGATGCTGCAACCATGATAAGAGCCGTGGTGGCTCAGTTGTTAGGATATAGTATTGTAGGCAAAGTCTGCCCACTGCCAGGAGTTCGATTCCTACTGTCTCAAGGTAGACTCAGCCTTCCATCCTTCCAAGGTTGGTAAAATGAGGACCCAGATTGTTGGGAGCAATAGGCTAACATTTGTAAACTGCTTAGAGAGGGCTGTAAAGCACTGTGAAGCAGTATATAAGTCTAAATACTATTGCTATTGCTATAAAAGCATGCCGGTTACCAAATGCCCAAATTTTGATCACGGGGACACTGCAATGATCATAAGCACCAGTATTAGTCATAAGCAGGGGTGGGATTCTATCAGTTCACACCTATTCACTAGAACTGGTTGTTTACATTCTAAGCAGTTCAGAGAACCGGTTGTTAGGAGAAATGACTGGCCTAATCCTGTAAGGAAGGCAGGAAGGAAACATTCTGGTGTTGCTTACAGAAACTGCCTCTCCGTTAACCCTTATTACATTCTTTACAGGACTATACTTCCTGTCTCAGGAATGTCTCTGGAGTTTTTTTTCCTCCTTTGCTGATACTTTGCTTGCATGGAGTGACCATTCAAAGTGACAATGGCACTGAAAAAAGTGACTTATGACCATTTTTCACACTTACGACTGTTGCAGCATCCCCAGAGTCATGAGAGGCCAGGCGAGGAGATGCGTGCCTCGAGGTGAGTGATATTGAGTTGGCCACACCCAGCCAATAACCAAGCCATGTCCACCCAGTCACATGACCACCAAGCCACGCCCACCACCTAAGCCACACCCACAGAACCGGATGTTAAAATTTTTGAATCCCACCCCTGGTCATGAGCACTTTTTTTGATGGCACTATAACTTTGAACAGTCACTAAGTGAATAGTTATAAGTTGAGGACTACCTGTAGTCTGTGGAGAAACCAAACTGGATTAGTCTTCTTGAAAACCGTTTTTTCCCCTGCACCTTTTTTTTTAACGAGAAAACAATAAAGAAATAAATAATAACATATGTTATGATCTCCTTATATGATACACTTGATCCAAAAGTCACCCATAGGTGTCTCATGGAATGTAATACTGAAGTGCCAAAGCTCAATTCAGCTATCTGAACAGATGTTGTAATTAATTTATAGCTGGGAAAAATACTGCAACGTTCACCCCTGCATATCGTTCAAAACACAGTTACCTTGGAATGCAGAAAGGTTATACTGCTCACTCATTAATTCCACGGAATGGCAGCAGCAGCAGCTGCAATTCAATATGTTTTGGAGCTACTAATTGGTGTGGGTTTCAGAAAATTTCCATGTTCGATCTTTTACTGATTTCTGTCTTGTGAGAAAAAGGGGATATAACAATTAGCGTAATTAGAAAACTCCACATTTAGGGGAAATACTTTAGAAAGGTGAGAAATTAATATTGACACTGACATAATCGTGGCAAATGTGGCCTTGATGACAATAAGTTTCTTGGCGGCCTTAACATAATGACCCAACAACCTCAAAATGCCAGAACAAGTTAAAAGCAGGATCACAATCCACTGGAAAAGAAGGAATTTTTTCATAGTGGTTGATATGTAAATAAACTCATTAAAAGCCCCAGTGAAAAACTGCCCCGTGGATGATAGGTGAAAACAAAGGTCTTACAATCCACAACATAATTTGCAAAGGCCTAAAGCACTCATTACAGAGAAAGCCTGGAGAAAAAAGGAGAAAAGACAATAAAGGAGTGGAGCGAAAGAGAAAGATTATGATGATGACAACGGGGGGGGGGGAGGGGGGGAGAAAGAAAATCAATGAGTTATTGCCAATTCTGGCTTCGTCCACTTTAGGCTTCAGATTTGCCCATCACCGATTTCCTGATTTATGTCCTCAGAGATTTCCGTCTCCCTGGAAATTTGGTTCTTGACCTACAAAAGATTTTCCATCTCTCTCTTATTTATTTTTTTTCCCTTGCTCCTGCAGTTTTGCTTTAGCAGTTCTCCTCTATTGTATTCAATGTACAGATTATGCTTCCTAACATTTTCCCACTTTTTATTCTCTTACAGCAACAACGTCCCTGTGGCTTTTCAAGCCAATGTTACCCTCTTTGCTAGAGACATGCTTTTGTCCTACTTCTCCTTTCTGGCTTAGTTTGGCTGACCTGAACCTGCCCTGAGATCGACAGCAAACCAAAGTCCTCCTGGGACTTCACCAAGCAACTTACATGCTCAGATTCTTATTTAAGTCCTGTGACGTTAGCCAAGGAACTTACATGCTCAGATGTCAGGTTTAAGGCCCATGGCATGAAAACGGGTGGCATAGCTGGACCAAGAAAAGGTGAAGCTTTGGAACCATTTTCTAGATAGGAGGTGTTGGAAGTTAAAACCTACCCCTCTCCTAGGAAAATGAAATATTTTAGGATATACTAAAAAGGTAGAATATTTCCCCTAAAAAGAAAAGTAGAAACTCAAGAGAGTCAGAAACTCAGCCCCCATTTTTGCGAATGGGCCATTACTCTGGCCCGGGGCAGTCTATTTTACATAACAAAGATCTACTCCAGGTACAGCCATAATAGGAATTGGCCAAAGCCTTTTTCATTACGTCATCACCCAGCAAGGCTCAACCAAGCCTGGAACTCATGACAGCCTACAGAGTTGCCCCTGCATGGAAGTCTGACAACCAATCAGAATACAGCTCAAATTCAAATCCCAACAGAAAGTATGAAACAATTGCACTTTCAGCATATCAGCCCTTTCCCTTCTTTTCCTTCACCCAACATCTTGAAGCATGTGATCGTCCTTTTCACGTTGGAGCTCCAAGCCATGTGGTCCTGTCCACCATTAAACCATCTTTCCAAGCAGACACCATGTTTCCAGTGTCTTTCTTCCCCGCTTTGAACTGAATCTAGAAGGATATTTCTTCCAATAGAGGAATCTGAGGTCTTTTGGCACCTTGGATCTGCTCATAAATATGTGTGTATATATGTTTGTGTGTGTATGTGTTTGTATGTATCTATATATATCTATCATATGTACGTATGTATGTATGTATGTATGTATGTATGTATGTATGTACACTGCTTAAAAAAAGGGAACACAAAAAGAAGACATCCTAGATCTGAATGAATGAAATATTCTTATGAAATACTTTGTTCATTACATAGCTGAATGTGCTGATAACAAAATCACACAAAAAATATCAAGGGAAATCAAATTTAGCAACCCATGGAGGTCTGGATTTGGAGTTACATTCAAAATTAAAGTGGAAAAAAACGCTACAGGCTGATCCAACTTTGATGTAATGTCCTTAAAACAAGTCAAAATGAGGCTCAGTAGTGTGTGTGGCCTCCACGTGCCTGTGTGACCTCCCTACAACGCCTGGGCATGCTCCTGATGAGGTGGCGGATGGTCTCCTGAGGGGTCTCCTCCCACACCTGGACTAAAGCATCTCCCAACTCCTGGACAATCTGTGGTGCAACATGGCGTTGGTGGATGGAACGAGACATGATGTCCCAGATGTGCTCAATTGGATTCAGGTCTGGGGAACGGGAGGGCCAGTCCATAGCATCAATGCCTTCGTCTTGCAGGAACTGCTGGCACACTCCAGCCACATGAGGTCTAGCATTGTCGTGCATTAGAAGGAACCCAGGGCCAACCGCACCAGCATATGATCTCACAAGGGGTCTGAGGATCTCATCTTGGTACCTAATGGCAGTCAGGCTACCTCTGTCGAGCACATGGAGGGCTGTGCGCCCCCCCTAAAGAAATGCCACCCACACCATTACTGACCCACTGCCAAACCGGTCATGCTGGAGGATGTTGTAGGCAGCAGAACGTTCTCCACGGCATCTCCAGATCCTGTCACGTCTGTCACATGTGCTCAGTGTGAATCTGCTTTCATTGTGAAGAGCAGGGCACCAATGGCGAATGTGCCAATCTTGGTGTTCTCTGGCAAATGCTAAACGTCCTGCATGGTGTTGGGCTGTAAGCACAACCCCCATCTGTGGACATTGGGCCCTCATACCACCCTCATGGAGTCTGTTTCTGACCATTTGAGCAGCCACACGCACATTTGTGGCCCGCTGGAGGTCATTTTGCAGGGCTCTGGCAGTGCTCTTCCTGTCCCTCCTTGCACAAAGGCAGAGGTAGCGGTCCTGATGCTGGGTTGTTGCCCTCCTACAGCCTCCTCCACGTCTCCTGATGTACAGGCCTGTCTCCTGGAAGCGCCTCCATGCTCTGGACACTACGCTGACAGACACAGCAAACCTTCTTGCCACAGCTCACATTGATATGCCATCCTGGATGAGCTGCACTATCTGAGCCACTTGTGTGGGTTGTAAACTCCGTCTCATGCTACCACTAGAGTGAAATCAACGCCAGCATTCAAAAGTGACCAAACCATTAGCCAAAAGCATAGGAACTGAGACGTGGTCTGTGGTCACCACCTTCAGAACCATTCCTTTATTGGCGATGTCTTGCTAACTGCCTATGCTTTCCACCTGTTGTCTGTTCCATTTGAGCGACAGCATGTGCAATTGATTGTCCATCAGTGTTGCTACCTAAGTGGACAGTTTGATTTCACATAAGTGTGATAACTTGGAGTTACATTGTGTTGTTTAAGTGTTCCCTTTATTTTTTTGAGCAGTGTATGTACGTGCATGTATGGACATGGTTATGGTTATAGGTATATACACACATACAGGTAGTGCTTGACTTACAACAGTTCATTTAGTGGCAGTTCAAAGTTACAACAGCACTAAAAGAAGTGACTTGTGACCATTTTTCACAGTTGTGATATTTCCAGCATCCCCATGATCAAAATTCAGATGCTTGGCAATTGGTTCATACTCATGACCATTGCTGTGTCCCAAGGTCATCTTTTTTTATCATCTTTTGTGATCTTCTGAGAAGCAATGTCAATGGGGAAGCCACATCCACTTAACAATCAGGTTGCTAACTTATCAACTGCAGTGATTCACTTAACAACTGTGGCAAGAAAGGTCATAAAAATGGGGCAAAACTCACCTAGCAAATGTCTCCCTTAACAACACAAATTTGGGGCTCAGTTGTGCTCATAAGCTGAGGACTATATATATACGTCATATACATATACATATTCTTTTGAGAACGGGCATCAGAATTTCATTTTTTTAATGTGTGCCGCTGTGTTCACAGAAAAAAGCGACAATAAAGGTTATATTATCTGAAATATGGAAAGGGAGTTGATTCAGTAAGTTTCAGTCGAGAACTCTGGATCAGTAGAGACTTTTGGATCCAATTTTTTCAGAAAGATCTATCCGAAACAGTGGTGGGATTAAAAAAATTTTTACTACCAATTCTGTAGGCATGGCATGGCTTGATGGACATATCTTGGTGAGCATGGCAGGGGTTACTGAAAAATCCCATTCCCTCCAGAGGTGGTATTCAGCAGGTTCTGACTAGTTTTGGAGAACTGGTAGCAGAAATTTTGAGTAGTTCAGAGAATTGGCAAATCCCACCTCTGATTGGAGATTTTACAGTATCCTTCCCCTGTCACACCCACCAAGCCACGCCCACAGAACCGGTAGTAAAAAAATTTGAATCCCATCATTGATTCTCTTCCCACCTCACTAACCTGCTTTCCAGCTCCGTTCTCCTATGCAGGGCAACCAAAGAAGACCCAGCCAATCAGCTGGGACTCAATGGGAAGCAGAGAATAGATGGAGGCGGGGCTAGTCAGAGGTGGTATTTGCCGGTTCTCCGAACTACTCAAAATTTCCGCTACCTGTTCTCCAGAACTGGTCAGAACCTGCTGAATACCCACCTCTGATCCAAAAGGATTACAATGGGAACCACTCCTCCTGTGAGTTAGTCAAGGAATTTGTATCATCTAATGAGCCACTTACCAGCACTTTAGCTCTACTGATCTGCCATCAGGCAACCCATCATGCCAGAAAGGTGGTTATGAGGCATTATGCATTCATTTAGAAGACTCCCCTTCTTATACAGGTTGCATCCTGGCATACTCTCGACTGATTTTAAGTGCTTCTTATCAAGCGGTTAGCCAAAGCTTCAGCACGGACATCTCTGCATCAGCTGGGTAATATCTCAACCATTGCCAGAAGCCAGTGGGATAAGTCAGCCCTACAATTAAAGTGACATTTCAGTGTGCACCCTGCCTTTCCAATGACTCATTCCTTCCCTAGACTCCGTTCTCTTGGAAGCCTCTGGCGCTAATGGCAAATTCGCTCAAGGAAAGACCTCTCACTAGGCACATGGGTAGGCCACCTGAAACAGGAGAAGCCCAAATCACAGGCTCCAGAAGCGGCAAAGGAGAGTTTAGGTGTCGTGTTGGAATGAGGCCATCACACGCTAAAATACAGATGATGCTTGACTTACAACGGTTCATTTAGCGAATGTTCGGAAGTTATAGCAACCCTGAAAAAGTGACTTATGACCATTTCTCACACTTACGTTTGTTGTGTTATTCCCATAGTCACATGATCCAAATTCAGCTGCTGGGTTTATATTTTTGATGGTTGCAATGTTCCAGGGTCCCGGGGTCTCCTTTTGTCACCTTCTGACAAGATAAGTCAATGGGGGAAGCCAGTTTCATGTAATGACCGAGTTACTAACTGAACAACGGCAGGGATTCACTTAGCAACTGCGGCAAGCCAGGTTGTCCAAACTCACTTTCTCACTTAGCAACAGCAAGTTGGGGCTCAATTGTGGTCATAAGACAAGGATTTACCTGTCACAGTGACAACCACTATTCTGAAGCAGGAATGAATTCATCCATTAGGCAGAGGGAAAGCACGTTGGACCACATAAAAGTCAGTGGTGGGATTCTACCGGTTTGTCCCGGTTCAGGCAATCCGATAGTAAAAAAACAGCTATTGGTTTGGCCGAATCGGTATTTCTTTTTTTTCCCTCCCAACCATCAGCTGTTCCAATGAACAGCCGGGATCCCCCTCACCAAGGATGCTTCCCTGAGGCCCAGGAGGCAAAAAAAAAAAAAGCACAGGTGTGTGTGTGCGCGCTGCACACACAAAAAAGAAGCCACGCCCACCCAGTCACATGGCCATGCCCACCTAGCCACGCCCACCTAGCCACACCCACAGAACTATTAGTAAAAACATTTGCATCCCACCCCTGATAAAAGTTCTTTTTATAATGATAACGCAACTTCACACTTATGTATCCAGTAAACCAGAGCTTCTGGCTACTTGGCTATGAAGCAGTATCATCTTTACTAGCCATTCCCATTTCAAAAACGTTGAAATGATTCTGAGAAAAAGGCTAACTAGCTAATCAAACAGCAAAGCCCAAGATCATTTTCTTGTGCAATTCATTAAAAATTTGAACCATACGTTTTGTCCCAGTGGAGACACTCCCACTCACTCCTCCCAAGAACCTTTATGGAGAGGGAAATCAGCTGTGATCCATCTGCTTCATGTGCAAAACCCATGGGCTTATTGCTAACAAACAGCCCTTTTTTTAAAAAAAAAAACTCTTTTGGGATCTGCTTTTGGTCAGCCATGGAGACTAGGAGGATGGCCAGAGCAGATTGGACAAAGGTTTACAATCCCTTTGTTAAAAATTAAAGAATTGCTTTCCTAAATCAGAGCCAGGTCAGTCATGCACTATTCTGCACTTAATGGCAGCCAGCTACGGGTTTTCCAAAAGTACAGATGGGCGAAGGTTTTATTCCACTGTTTCTGGTACACAGAGACTCTCATGCCTTTGTGTATCAGAAAGACTCTGTCTGAAAGCTAAAAGGTGCAACATCGAAGAAGATGAAATAGAATATAAGTTCACCTGTAGACACCCCCCATACTAATTTACATCTGCAGATGCCAATTTAGAAGGTATAATTTAAAACCTTGTTTCCCAACCTTGGTAACTTTCAGATGCATGAGCTTCAGCTCTCAGAAGTGTTTATTTTATTTATTTTATTTGGTTTGTCAATTGCTTACAAGATAATAGATATAAGTAAAAACATAGTTATGAATACATGGATACATATAACAAAAATAAAAGAAACAATAGGACAGGGACAGTAGGCACGTTGGTGCGCTTATGCATGCTCCCTAGTCAGCAATGACCCTGCTGATTGGGGAATGTGGGAATCGGAAGCCCACAAATCTGGAAGAAAACCAATGTATTGTGGTGGACTATGAGCGCAGAGGTGCAGGTTCAGAACCAACCTGGACCAAAGTGAGCTCCCGAATGAAAAGCAGCATATAGAAAAAGAAGAAATTGCCATGATTGGGAAACTGGTTTCAATCAAAACAGCATACAAGAGTGGACTCTATGTAGGAGCTGTCCAGGTGCTGATTTAGGCTACTCTACAGTCCCTTCTATAGGTAGTCCTTGACTTATAACTATAAGTGAGACCACAACATTCATCATTAAGTAGTGTGGTCATTAAGAAAGGCATCACGTGCCCCCACCCAATTTTACAACCTTGTTTTTTGGCCACAGCCATTAAGTGATTCACCATACTTGTTAAAGGAGGCATCATGATTGCAATTTACAATCTATCCTGCTGACTTTCCCATTGACTTTGCTAGTCAGAAGCCAGCTGGGAAGGTTGCAAATGGTGGCCATGTGACCATAGGAAACCATTGTAAATGTGGGCTAGCTGTCAAGATCATGTAACGAAAAAGATCATGTAACTGTAAGCATACTGTGATGGTCATAAGTGTGAAATGGGTCATCAGTCACTTTTTTTTCAGTGCCATTATAATGTTGAATGTGACTAAATGAAGTGCCATAAAACTGTAGTGGTCCTTATTCTTAAACCAGATTTGATTTAGTCAAACTCTGCAAGAGGGGGCCACCCTTTGCAAACTGGAATATATGCAAACTTCCCTGCATAAGGCAAGGTATATTTAATTATGGGGTCATTAATCATGGTGTAACATACGCATATGGAATGTGCCTCATCCCTACCAAGCCAAACAAAAAGATCATCTTAGTTAATTGACCTCATTGCTGCATCTTAGGGAAGTTGATTGCATTTTCTAATTACCACTAGATGGACTTTGAGTTTGATTTTAGCAATGAAAAAGTAGGATAGCCATTTTATAAATCAAGCCATCAAATAGACCAGTCTTTTCTCAATTCAAAATGTGAGGGACTGTAACTCCTACCATTCACCATCCAGACATTGCTATTAGACGTATCTGTTGACTGCAAATCTCAGTCATGAGGTGCCCCTTGGAAATGTTGTTCCTTGTGCTGAGATGGATAAATTAACTTTGGAAATGAAAGACAAAGACGACACAGCATACTATAAAGTGTGAGATAAATTCTATCAATGGTGGGAAAAAAAGGAAGGATCTAGAACAGTGGGGGCTAACCTTTTTAGGCTCCTGTGCTGATAATTGCGCGTGCACTTGCTCGCTTGTGCACTCTCGCATGCCAGCACCCAGAAGCAAGGGTGGGATTCTACAGGTTCGCATCTATTCGCTAGAACCGGTTGTTAACATTCTAAGCAATTTGGAGAACTGGTTGTTAGAAGAAATTACTGGCCTAATCCTGTAAGGAAAGCAGGAAGGAAACATTCTGGTGTTGTTGCTTGTAGAAACTGCCTCTCCGTTAACCCTTATTACATTCTTGGCAGGACAAGACTTCCTGTCTCTGGAACTTTTTTTGAGTTTTTTTCCCCTTCCTTTGCTGGTACTTTGCTTGCATGGAGTGACCATTCAAAGTTACAATGGCACTGAAAAAAGTGACTTATGACCATTTTTCACACTTACGATTGTTGCAGCATCCCCACAGTCACGAGAGGCCAGGGGAGGAGATACGTGCCTCGATGTGAGTGATATTGAGTTGGCCACACCCAGCCAATAACATGACCACCAAGCCATGCCCACCACCTAAGCCATGCTCACAGAACCGCTTGTTAAACATTTTGAATCCCACCACTGGGGAGGAGGCAATGCATGCTGGCCACCCCATGCCTCCTGCGCATGGGTGCATAATTCCCCCCTCATGTACAGCGCATCTGTGCATGTGTACGCAATTCCCTCATGCACAGTGCATCTCTGCGTATGCGCACATGACTCCCGCGCAACCCCCCCTCCCCCTGCGTATACGCACTAGATACCCAACAATCAGCTGTCGGGCGGAGGCGCGCACATGCGCAGTGGGGCTCTTCCGGGTGACCTCTCATGTGCCGGGGGGAAATGGCTCTGCGTGCCACTTCAGGCATGCGTGGCATAGGTTTGCCAACATGGATCTAGAACCAAAAGATAGGAGCGTTGGCAGAATGGATAATTAGAAATAGAAAATATTGTATAAATGTATATAAAACATGTACTTTGTGCCATAATACGTATGACAAACAGGATTGTCAGGACGATCACACCATGTCCTATGTTTTTAATAATTTACTCAATAAAACTTTTGTATTAAAAAAGAAAAAGAAAGAAAGAAAAAGAAATGTTGGTCTTCTTTGCACTATCACAACCTTCCCAAAAAGGGACACAACCCTGCTTAGTTCTGGAAATATATTTCTGAAAATCAAGAATAGGAAGTGTTGTTCTAATCTAGGAGCTCTTTCTCTCAGGTTAAGTTTTCAGTCTACAGAGACATTTGGCCTGCTTACATTATAGAGGAAACTACTGAACGTGCCCTTTAATGGGAAATCCTGCTGTCTTGCCTCAACTAGAGTTGCTGGTGTATGTAGGTCTGATGAATCAGGAAACAAAATTGGATAGTCCTCTTCCTTGGTTACCACACATTAGGAAGGCACCAGGCTGGGCAAACTTGATTGATTCCTGTCACTTGATTTCATTATGGTTTACAATTGCAATCCCTGAAGTCCATTCACCTTTTTCTGAACGGACTTTCAGAAATCCAGTTCAGTAGTGCCATCCAGATTACAAATCTCCCTCCCTACCTAACCTCTGTGGATCATCTTTCGTTGCCTTTATGGCTCTGAATGTGTGCATGAATGTTTGATTCAAACAGATGGGCTTCACACATTGCCCTAAGCCATAATGTGGTTTGTTTGATTTTGGCTTAGTATTATTGTACAATTCTAACTATTGTGGTTTTGCAAATCATGACTTATGGATTAACATTCTGTGTTATTGTTTTTATTATTTGAAATTTGGCTGGTTTTATCTCATTCTGTTGGCTGATGTACTCTTCTTCAAGTTGCTGTTTTATTGTCATCTCTGTTAATCATGTACTAATGTTGGGGCGAGAGGGCTCGTAGCCAAAAGAGAGATAAAAACATTTTAAATAAGCAATAAATAAATAAGGAGCTCAGCCTGGTGTACACAGATCTGCTTCTACCCATTCCACCTCAGTAACAAACTGTACAATATATTAAGCTAAAGGTCAAACATTGTGGCCTGCAGATCCATGGCTCTTCAAAGGGAGAAAAGGCAAAAATATCCTTTTTTAAAAAAATTGGTGGGCACTGGGTTGTACACATTAAAAGGCAATGCAGGCGGTCCTCAACTTATGACCACAATTTAGCCCAAAGTTTTGGTCGTTAAGTGAGAAATTTGTTAAGTGAGTTTTGCCCCATTTTATGACTTTTCTTGCCACAGTTGTTAAGTGAATCACTGCAGCTGTTAAATTGGTAACATGGTTGTTAAGTGAATCTGGCTTCCCCACTGACTTTGTTTGACAGAAGGTCGCAAAAGCGGATGACATGATTCCAGAACACTTCAAGCATCATAAATGTGAGTCAGTTGTCAAGCATCTCATGACCATGAGGATGCTACGATGGTCGTAAGTGTGAAAAAAATGGTCATAAGTCACATTTTAAAGTGCTGTGGTAACTTTGAACTATCACTAAATGAACTGTTGTTAGGCCGAGGACTACGTGTAAGCTTTACACAGGCTTAGAGTACCTCTATTCCCCCTGAAAAACTAATATTTTCAGATTGTGTTCCATGTTGTCCGATATAAACTTGAGGCAGCTCTTGAGATGGCTGAAGGTACGTTCAGCTGACTAAAAAATAGCCACTGGCTTATGGTTTACTAATGAGCTTGATGGCTAAATCAAGATTTGCACGTGAGTTTTCTGACCAGGGAACAATGTTTCCCTGGAGATATTGGTTAAGTTATTATACATTTGGCCAGTTGTAACCTACTAGCATCTCTTCAGCTACCTCAAAGCTTTCCAAAGTTGTCTTTTCTTCCATTTGGGGGGTGGAGGGGAGGCACTGGGATGTACATTAAAAAGCAAGTCACCTCCGCCCTCGTCATCTCCCGCTTGGATTATTGCAATGCTCTCTACATGGGGCTCCCCTTGAAGAGTCTCCGGAGGCTGCAGTTGGTTCAGAATGCGGCCGCGCGGGTGATCGTGGGAGCCCCTCGGAGCTCCTATGTAACACTGCTTCTCCGCAGGCTGCACTGGCTTCCTGTGGCCTTCCGGATTCGATTCAAGGTGGTACTGACTGTATTTAAAGTGCTCCATGGCTCAGGACCTGGGTACTTACGGGACCGCCTGCTGCCATCAACAGCCTCCCGCCACCCAGTACGCTCTCACAGGGTTGCCCTCCTTGGGGTGCCACCGCCTGATCGTTGCCAGCTGGCGGCCCCAAGGGTGCGGGCTTTCTCTGTGTGGGCCCCCTCCCTGTGGAATGATCTCCCCCCGGAGATACGGGCCATTACTGACATCCAGACCTTCCGGCGCGCAGTCAAGACCTTATTTTTCCAGCAGGCTGGCCTGGCCCAGTAAATGGTTTATGGGTTTTAATTTATTCGGTTTTTAAATTTTTAAATCTTAACTTTTAATTAATCCAGGAATTTTAAATTTTGTATTCTATAATTGAAGGGATTCGGCCAGATTCTTATATTTAATTTGTTTTTAAATTGTATATATTCTATTTTTAGTAGGCTGTACACCGCCCCGAGTCCCTTTTTGGGAGAGGGAGCGGTATAGAAATTTTTTTAAAAAAAAATGCTTTTTATAAGCTTTACAAAGGCTTAGGACACCCCTGTTACCCTTAAAACAATATTTTCCAGAGTGTGTCCCACAATGTGCTATGTAAAGTAGATGCAGCTCTTGAAACAACTGGAGGTGCACTCAGCTGACTAACAGCCACTGGCTTAAGGTCATCTAATGAGGTTGATGGCCAAATCAAGATGTGTACTTGAGTTTCTGACCTGGAAACAATGTTTCCTTGGGGGTATTGGTTGGTGATTATACATCTGGGTAGAGAATCTTCTCCTTGTGGCCTCAGCAGAGCCCAGTTACAGCATTAGAATAGAAATAATTGGATTTCAGTCCTGTAAATGTATACATTGATGTCCTGTTTCCAAGAGCCATCTAATAAGCACATTAAAAGGTAAGCAGATTTGAAATCATTTATGAACTACTTTTTGGAGAAGCACGGAACAGCATAAATAAATCATGTGGTAAGATTCAGTATTCCTATAATTCAATACCAGGGCCCCAAGTTTGTATTTTTTTTAATCTACAGCCATAATTCAGAACACTCACATGTTTATATGCTTGGGAGCACTGAGTGACAATATTGAAAGCAAGCTAGAAAAGTAGAACGGGGAAAAAAAATTTCCAGAAATTTGTAACTGTGATGTGGATTTTCTGAAAATTTTTCAAATTGTAAAGTTTTTCTATGGTGACTAGGTTAGTTTGAACCAGGCAGTTTACACCAGGAAACATCCAATTTGCATTGGAAAAGTTTCTGACAGATGACATTTATGCTGATCTCACATATTTAAGAAAGTTAATCACTTGACAGAAACATAATTAGATTTAGAAATGACTAATCTCGCCCAACACTGTAATAGTAGTAACAGTTGTTGTTGTTAAACATATGAAATGGGAGTATTTTCTTCAGGGAAAAAATAATCAAGCATTTGAAAAAAAATAGACCTGTCAGATCTTTAGATATTTTGGAACATGCACCGCTCCCTACCCCTGACTTTGGGTATATTAATATTCACTCAGGTGTGAGTGGATCTCTGGGATTGAATCAGATCTACCACAAACACGTTGATTACAGTTTCAGCCTCTGGCAGAGAATAGAAGAGTAAAAATCTAGCATTTCTGTTATCACTCTCTTATACTGTATTTAGATGAGGAGAAATTATGAAAACGAACAGCCATTTATATCAGGATAGCAGAGAAAGAGAGGGACAATAGATTTTGTGGTTGGAAGTGGGCGTGGCAGGGATTTTCTGTTGATCAGGACAGAAGCAGCTGCTATCAACATAGTGAAACAGTCTGTTTGCTTAATCCAGTATTGCTCCCTTTAAGGGAATGAACTTTTCCAGGATCTCAGCTGGAAGGCAGCTTTCCCCATCATCTGCTGCTTGATCCTTTTAATTAGGCATGCCAGGAGCTGAAATTGGCATGAGCTGAACTACAATAGTTTCTTCCCTAAACTGTTCCAAATGCTAGATAATGATAATAATAAAATGCCCCAAGAACTTTAAGCTGTGTTTTCTTTTCTTCCTTTTCTTTCTTTTTTTTTTTGAGCTGTGTTCAACTTCCACATGACTTTTTAATAATTCCAGGAATATCTTCCACTTTCAGACCACCTCCCATGAAGCCAAAAATTTCTAGGCAACTCCCCTGAATCAATGACAGGCATCGCTATTGCTCGTAGTATTACTGTCAAGCTTTAATTTATGTTTTTTTTGCTCAGCAGAGGGATACTTCTTACATTATGCAGGAGCAAACCCAGGTCTGCCGTCCAACATGTACTCCACAGAGAGCTTGTAGCCAATTGTGGTTCCATGTCCAGGCGCCTGTACAGATAGATGCTTGTGTACGTTTTATAAACAAGGGAATGTAGTGCTTGTTGCCTGCCCTATTTTATATTTGGGAGTAAGTTTCAACAATATCATAAGGGAATCAAGACAGATAAACCTAAACCAGAAGTCATTTTATGTGCTCCAAATACATGTACGACAGAAGCACAATTGAATCCAGGAGTGTTTTCAAGAGTCAAGGCACTTAGGCCATGGAAATTGGTGGTGGTGGGGAACTGAATCAATTTGATCTATGCAGCATAATCCCTCAGGGAGGTGCTCTGCCCAAGCCCTCTTGGAATCAAGGGAAGCTTCACAAGGATGCTCTTGTTTTACCATGTGAAGCCACTTCAGCTGGACTCTAACCCTTTATTAACAAGCATTTTTGGTGGGGAGGGGGAGAAAAAGGGCCACTTGATGCCTAATATGCTTGTCCTGTCTCATTATTTTGCATGCAGCACAGTTGAACCTTGGCGGAATTTAAAAAAAAAAAGAAGTCTGGGGCTAATTCTGACTCAAACTAAGAGTTAATTAAGCCAAACTAAGAGTTAGAGAACTCGCTCACATTATCTATTCCAGGGTAATCCAAGTGGGAACATCCAATTGTGTTGATCCAATTGTGGCACTCACTATCTCTAGGCATCGCAGGCTTTGTCCTGCTGGCCATGTGATGGGAGTTATAGTCAGTACATCTGACTGAGCAGGGGTGGGATTCAAATTTTTTAACAACTGGTTCTGTGGGCATGGCTTAGGTGGTGGGCGTGGCTTGGTGGTCATGTGACTGACTGGGCGTGGCCAACTCAATATCACTCACATCGAGGCATGCATGACTCTGGAGATGCTGCAATAGTCGTAAGTGTGAAAAATGGTCATAAGTCACTTTTTTCAGTGCCATTGTCACTTTGAATGGTCACTCCGCACAAGCAAAGTACCAGCAAAGGAGGGGAAAAAAACTCCAAAGACGTTCTTGAGACAGGAAGTCTAGTCCTGCCAAGTATGTAATAAGGGTTAACGGAGAGGCAGTTTCTGTAAGTAACACCAGAATGTTTCCTTCCTGCCTTCCTTACAGGATTAGGCCAGTAATTTCTTCTAACAACCGGTTCTCCGAACTGCTTAGAATGCTAAAAACCGGTTCTAGCGAATAGGTGCGAACCTGTAGAATCCCACCCCTGATCTGGAGAGCTCTAGCTTGCAAAAGGTTAGGTTTACATGCATATGAATGGCTACATGGAAATACAATCACATGCATGCACATATGGATATGCACAACAAACCTGTGGTACAATATACACATCTACTCATCAGAATGCAAAAGGCCTCTCCTCCCGACTCCAAGTTGGGTCTCAGGAAAACACAGAACTACTTAGAAATGAGAATCTAGTTACATAGACGCATATGTTTGCTAGCTTGAGGCAATACACAACACACCAAGAAGCCAGAGGTGGAGGAAACACCAGTACAATACTTCTATACCCTGTACTAGTAACCTTGTACACCCTTTATAAGCATGGTGTGCATCCACATGAGCCCAAAGACAGAAGTGCAAATGCTCAAATATTCCTCAAATCTAAAGACACAGGAAGGGAGTCATCAAGTAACACGCATGCCTCATGGTGCGAACCCAGTTTTACCAACGTGCTTTGAAGCACATTAAAATGTGGTCCTGGTTTGCACGGGTTCATCAAAATCTTTTTTAATCTGAGCAACAGGCACACAAAAAGTGCATGGATGCCTTCGTTCATTTCCCTCCCTCCAATTTGTGAAAAGGAAATCAGAGTGGATTTGTTGTTTTTTTTTCATGTCGACATGTGCAGTCACTCAAACAAAAAAAAATCAGCCACACCCTACAATCATGCCAGCTCAGTCGCCTGGCTTTTTCATAGAGCTTTCATAGCTTTCCATTCATTCAATATGTGAAAGGATGCAAGCAGCCTTCCAATCAATGCTGCCTTCCACACAATAGCTTCCCTTCCTCAGACTGAATCCTGGTGTAATGCAAGCATGCACAGGGCATGATCTGAAAAGAGCTTTTTCTTGCATGCCTTGCTGACACCCGGATGGCTTCTCTCTACTTTTTCATCTCAGCTAAAAAGGGGGGAACCCATCCATCTCCATCAGACCGGCTGAACTGCCACCCTGCAGAAGGGATCATTTAATGGTCACCTGCTTGACTTCAGCACTTTCTTTCCCCTGTACACCCAACTCTTTTAACACTTTGGCTGACCTTTCTGAACGTGCCCCTTTCCCCAGTAGTAAAGCACATGTTCTGCAGGAGGAAGGAATCAGTTCCTGATATCCCTAGTTAAAATGACTAGAGGAGCAAATCTTTCTTGCTGAAGAACTTGAAGAGCCAATACTAGCTAGGGTTGGTAATGCTCAGCAAGGCTAACCTATCCAATTGCTTCAGATTAACTAATCAAGGGGGGGAAGAATGCAGGTACCATCCAATTCTGTAACTGGGTATAATCTGCATGGTTACTACTGCTTTTGCATTTCTCAGGTTTATTTCACCTCAATGGAGTCTTCCCATTCATGGTGATCTTGCCGTATGGCAACTTTCACCAGCCTAATAACCTTTGATGTGCTGGATTTCAACTTTCATAGTTTCCAACCAACGTGACTTTAAACCCACGCTGTCTGAGAATTAGGGGAAGTGCTGAAGTCCAATGCATCCGGAGGGAATCAGGCTGGGACATTATTAAATAAAACACATGAAGCCTCTCTCCTTGCCTTTCCCCCTTTCCCCAAAAATGCAAACCCCACAGACCGATTGCTCTCCCTATGCCAAACGGGTCAGTAACAACATGTTCTGACTAGAACACTTTTATCCAGGATCCGCACAGAGGGAGAATTAGCTAGTATTACCAATTGTGGCTGCCTGAACTATGAATTGTAATGCCCGTATTCAGTTTATTCTCCCTGCACAATACAATCAGTATCGATTTCATAGATCCTCACTTATCTAAAGTGGGACACTGAGATGCTTTCAAATGATCCTCCCATTGTCTCTCCCACGAGTATCTCAGAGGCGAGGAAGCCAGAGGCACCCAGTGTCTACTCTTTTTTTTTGCAAACTGTTTTCTGTGCATTTCAAAGCTTTAAGCCATAGGTGACCATCACTGGCATGCCTGGAACAGCCTGCTTCTTGCAGGAAAACACAGCTTTGCTGCAAGAGGTGGCGACAGGGATCAATAGGTGGCATTTCTCTGAGCCAACCAGACAGCTCCTGGAGGTGTGGTCTTCTTCCCACTGACACGCAACTCAGGAGGCCTTTTGCCAGGTTCAGTGTTTATGCCTCCTGCTGCTTTTTAGCCACTGGAACCCCCACCCCCCCAAATTCTCCCCCCAGCCTCCTTTCAGCAGCAAATTACTGCCCAGTCTTTTTAGAATAGCCTTTCCCATCCCTGCAGGGATCCGCTACAACTGATGTTGCTGCACAGGCACTCTTCAAAGAAGAAGTCTCTTTCTTTGTCTTAGTACATAAAGCCCATCACTCTGCACTCTTAAAGGCAGTTGGCTAGGGGAGAAAAAAAATCCTAAAGACACCCTGTCAGCACAGGCAAACATAAAAGGCACTATGCCAGGCAAAGAAAAGGAATTCACAGGAAGCACCTCAGGTCCCCAGTGGCTTTCCAATCCTGGCACAATATGTTGCATTTCCAATCATCTTAAATAGCACAATACACCTTTAGCAAACCCAGGATCCTCTTTATGGTTTCACAGCAGCTTCCACTTCCTCAAATGCTAATGAAAGCCATCTCAAGAGATAGCATGCTTCTCCTGTGGTTCCCTATCTAGAGTGAGTGACCTGGGTTGATACCCAGGCCATCCCCGTATCCATAATGAGGTCATCTGACACAGCTTCTCCCAAAAGGGTTTGGAGTTCTTTGGAAATCAATGGTAGGCGTAAACCCACATGGGGGATTGGAGAGCTGGCAGGGAAAGAGGGAAGCCACTGTAGTTTTCCAGGGATTAAGAACTATCATCACTTTTGCATGCACATGCCATTCGTTTTATCCTATGGCACCACGGGAGCTTCTCCAGAAACAAACATAAAACAAATCTTGAAACACGTCTTGGGAGCTATCGCTCAGCTCTTGTCCCCAAACAGATCTAAAAATCCTTGGCATCCTGGAAACCAGGTTTCCGGAGGTGATGTGGTCTCCACCTTGACACCGGGGGACAGAGGTATCCAAGCCTCTTTACCTCAGCATATATATATATATATATTTAAGTGACTAACTTCATTGACATCTTGATAACTTTATGGCTTTTGCTGCACTGATGCCTGACACACTCCTCTGCTACCTTGGCCTTGGTGCTTCTATTCTTTGCCTCCCCCCACCCTCACCCCAGGACATTTGGAACCATAAACTGTTGGAGTCTCCAACAGGATTCAGGCACTAGGGAAAATTGGGGGAGGAAGTTGTCCAGTGGTCCAGCCCATCCTCCTGGCCCATTCTCCCCTCACATCCACCTGGTCTGGCATCCTGCCATCAGGCTCCAACTTGACTCAGGCACCAGAGGCTTTTTGCCTCTGGGGCTCAGCCACACCTCAAAACCCAGGACCACCTCTTCTCCCTCCTCCGACATTTCTTTCATCCCACTGACCTGTTCTGGTCCCTGGAAGCAAATCCGGCACTGCGGGGTCCTCATCCCACTATCCAAGCTGCTGCTGAGCGACACGGAGTCCAAAGCTCCTCCGGCCCCACCCGCGGTGGGTTGATGGCCCGGCTGGTGCCCCGGAGGCTGAAGGCGAGGGTCCTTCTCCTCCAAAGCCAGGCTCCGGGGCCGAGTCTCGGCGCCTCCGCCGCCGTAATACTCCGCTTCATCGTCCTGCTGGACCGAGCAATCGGCGAAGGGCGGCCATCCGCAGCCACTGCCGCCCAGCGCTCCCCGGCTTCCCCCAGCTCCAGGCTCGGGCTCCGGGCGGCCCCGCCGCATCAACACCAGCAGCTTCAGCTCGTTGAAAAACATGCGGATCCGGTACTTGAACATCATTTACCTTTTTTTTTCTCCCCCCCGACAGCGGCAGCAGCGTGTACCTTTCGGGATGGGAAGGTGGGGGGAGAGAGAGAGAGAGTCACGGAGAGGTGGGGTGCGGGACGCCGCCGTCTAGCTGTGCCTCTCCTGCCTAGCATCGGGGGACGGAGAAGATCGGGAAAGCGCCCGGCAGGTGGAAGACAGCGGGACGGAAGGAGCGAGACTCGCAGCCCACATCTCGTCGCGAAGGGGAAAGCCAAGCTGCGCGTTTACAGGTGTCGGGGTGGGACCCGGGAGGGGGGGCGCAGAGATGGATGAAGGGCAGGAGGAAAATGGGGAGGGGGAGGTTGCAGCCCGCTCTGACGGAGAGAAAGGGCTTTGGGCGCGGACGGCGAGAGGTCGGAATTTCTACAACTCCGGGTCCCGCCGGGGTGGGCGAGAGGGGTGTGGGGTAGGGAGTTGGGCGGTCGTCCCGGCGCGAGGTCCAGGTGTTGGCGGGACGACTGCTAGGCTGGGACAGAAGCCGCGCTCCCTCTCTTTCCGAAGCGGGGTGGGTGGGGTGGAGTGGGGGGGGGGAGGGTTTGCTCTCCGCTAGGATTCGGCGCGCTGCAAAAGTCCCTCCAGGACCCTCCGCGGGAGGCCGGCGTCCGGATTTCCTGGGGCCATTGTAAAGCAAGGCGAGTCAAGGGAGAGCTTTCCGGCGGCCAGGGCCTGCAATCGGCTACGCGGAGGATCTGGAGAGAGAGGGAGGGAGGAAGGCAGGCGGAGGGAGAAGAGGAGGAGGAGGCTTCAGCAGACGCGCTGCGACCGCGGGCTGCGCCTCTTCTTCGCCAGCTTCCCTTTACCGCCGGCCGCCAGAGCGGCGGGGAGGCGGCTCCTCCGCTTCAGGACCTGCAGCCCCAGCGGCAGGGCCCGCTCTTCTTCTTCTTCTCCTCCTCCTCCTCCTCCTCCCCTCGGGAGCTGGCTGGGCAGCAGCAGGCGCAGGCGGTTCTTTTGTCTGCAGCGCTACCGGTAGCTCCGCTCCCCGCTGCAGCTTCAACTGCAGCCGCGCCGCCGGGCTGGAGGAGCCGCATCCCTGCGCGCTCGAGCTGGTCTTCCCCCTGCGCCGGCGGCAGGCGGCCGCTTCCACCCTCTCCTGCCGGGATCGGGGCCGTGCGTGCGTGCGTGCGTGCGCAGGGAAGGGAGGCTCCGGCAGCGTCTGAGATGCGGAGCCCTCTTCCCCTCGGCTCTTTATGGCAGCCGGGCCCCGGCGGGGCCTAGGCTTCCGTCCCAGGGCGCCCCCAGCCGTCCGGGGTTGCCAGCCGGTTTCCCCACGCCTCTCCTCCCACGGCCCCCGAGATCCGGGGGCTGGGGCGCACGACAGCCCGAATGGCAGCGGTGGCGGCGGCTCAGGGCTGAGGAGAGGGAAGATGGCTTCTCCTTCCGGTACAGCATGTTAAATAAAACATTTCGGGAGGAGAGCGAGAGCGCGAAAGCGGGTGGATGCGGGGCTTGCGTGGGGCCTCGGAGACGCGCCGGCGTCGGACGAAAACCGAGGGGGCTGATGCGTAACCGCTGCGCCACTCGACTGTCAGCCGACCTCAACCACGTGGAAGAGGGGCAGGGTCCCCGGGAAATGCGAAAAGTGCCCTAAGAAACCTCCCCCGTTCCCCCTTTCCAGAGATGCCTGGGTGAAGGGATTGGGAAAGCTTCTCTGAGGGCGGGGGGGAAAACCCAGATTTTTTTCAATCGCCTCACAGCCCTACGCAGGCATGTGCCTTTCATTGCAAGAATTTGACAGTGGTCCTCGCTAAACGACCGTGAAAGCTTGGCCTCTTCGCCGAAAACCATTCCCTAAGTCAGCAGGCTAAAACTGTCTCTCCCTTAGGAAGGATATCCCTGTCCTGACCCAGAAGTTTGGTGACCTCTTTTACTCGAGTGCCATTGTTCACATGTAAGGCTCTGGGTCAGGTAGGATGTTGAGGAACAAAGGAACATGGGCAGATAAGCAATGTTCTTTGCCTAGGTTGTATTTATGGTTAAATTGCCTTCTAAGCCTTGAAGTAGAAATGTTACTTTGATACTTGGATGGATGGATAGATAACGATCTTCTCTTAAATAGTGAAATAGGATTTAAGCCCAGCCAACTTCCCATTATTCAGAATAAAAATTATCTCTGCCCAAACACTCCACCCGCAAGATATGCGTAATGGATAAAACAGGGACAGGGGAAAGAGGTTCAGCGAAGAAAGAACTGAGAAAGGATTAGGAAAGGAATTAGATTATATTTGGTGCTCTCCCAATGTTTGGACTTTATCTCCTACAATCCCTTACCACAACTGTTTTAATAGACGTTGCAGTGCACAGTGTCTGAAATGAGGCAGGTTATCTCTGACTTTGGGGTAAAAAGAGAGATTTAAAGAGCAGGTGGATAAAGTAGGCTGGTAATGAAACTTGGGGGAGGCTGTTTTTAACATAGTCACCAACCTGGCAGAAGGCATAGAGGTGGGGGTGGATGAGTTTGATTGCGGATGAACTTATTTCACACTACAATTAAGTAACAAGAAGGGTGAACAAAAGACCAAGCGAAGTATTGCTTTATTCCTAGCGCCAAAGTGCTGTTAATGTTAATAGGTAAGCAGAAAGCAAGAGAAGAATGGAGTAAAAATAATTTCCCTTCCCTGAAGAATCTTAACAACCAAAATTTTGACAAAAAAAAAAAAGGCTGCAGGCAGAAAAATGAATATGAGCACATACTTCACATGTTGAATATACTTAGGTCTGGAAACGAGGATTATAAGGAATAAAACAAATCGATCGGTCAATCAGAATAAAGCTGGAAGGGGCCTAGTCTAACCCCCTTGCTCAAGCAGGAAACCCTATACCTAAAAATCTTTTTGGTAAAACTGAGTTTTGAAAAGGGATTTGAAGGGAAAGGACAAGGTAGCAGCATATGTTCTGGGAAGGAGGCCTAAACAGAGTAGTAAATAGGAAAGATGGAAAGGAAGCCAGACAGTTTGACTATGGACAATAATTATAGAGTTGGAGGAGCAACAACATAAGGTTTCTTCCGGCCGCCTTGAAAGAGGCGGTAGTGAGACCCCTCCTCAAGAAACTGTCCCTGGACCCAGCTTTATTATCTAACTATCGTCCAGTCTCCAACCTTCGCTTTATGGCAAAAGCAGTTGAGAGTGTGGTGGCATGACACCTGGATGAAGCTATCTATTTGGATCCACGCCAATCAGGCTTCAAGCCTGGTTACAGCACGGAGATGGCGTTGGTCGCGTTAATGGATGATCTCTGGAGGGCCCGTGACAGGGGTTATCCCTCTGTCCTGGTCCTGTTAGACCTCTCGGCGGCTTTTGATACTGTTGACCACAGTATCCTATTGCGGCGGCTGGGGGGGTTGGGAGTGGGAGGCACTGTATTACGGTGGTTCTCCTCCTTCCTCTCCAACCGTTCGCAATTTGTGTTGGCAGGGGTGCAGAAATCGGCCTCGAGGCCCCTGATTTGCGGGGTACCTCAGGGATCGGTGCTCTCACCCCTCCTGTTCAACATTTATGTGAAGCCACTGAGTGATCCGTGGCTTTGGGGTAGAATTTCATCAGTATGCTGATGATACTTAACTGTACATCTGTACCCCAGGCCATCCTGATGAAGCCGTGGAAGTGATGACTCAGTGCCTGGAGGCTGTGTGGGGTTGGATGGGGTGGAACAGGCTTCAGCTCAACCCGGCCAAAACCGAGTAGCTGTGCTTTCCGGCACCCCGATATAGCCAGCTAACTCCATCGCTGGCCGTGGAGGAGGAAATTCTGGCCCCCAAAGAGAGGGCGCGCAATCTGGGTGTCCTCCTGGATGTATGGCTGTCGTTAGAAGATCATATAGCAGCCGTCACCAGGGGGGCTTTTTATCAGGTCCGTAGGATCTACCAGTTGCGGCCCTTTCTGGATCGGGATGCACTTCGCGCGGTCACATCCGCCCTCGTCATCTCCCGCCTAGATTATGCCAATGCTTTCTACATGGGGCTCCCCTTGAAGAGCACCCGGAGGCTCCAGTTGGTGCAGAATGCGGCTGCGTGGGTGGTTTTGGAGGCTTCTAGGAGCTCCCATGTTACACCACTTCTGCGCGAGCTGCATTGGCTCCCGGTGGCCTTCTGGGTGCGATTCAAGGTGTTAGTGGTCATCTTTAAAGCGCTCCATGGCTTGGGACCTGGGTACTTACGGGACCGCCTACTGCCACCATCGGCCTCCCGTTGGCCAGTGCGCTCCCATAGGGCGGGCCTCCTCAGGGTGCTGCTGGCTGGACGGCTAGCGACCCCGAGGGTCCGGGCCTTTTCTCTGGGAGCACCCTCTCTCTGGAACGAAATACCCCGGAGATGAGGACCATCCCTAACCTATTAACCTTCCGGTGCGTGCTAAAGACCTACTTATTCCATCAAGCTGGTCTGGCCTAGAGTTACGTGTAGGGTTTTTAATTTGACCTTAATGGTTTTTAATTTTTTAATCCTTTGATACATTTTTTAATTTTTCCAGCCAATTATTTAATTCTTTTTCAATTTATTTTAAATATTGTATTTGTATTTATATTTGTATTTTATTCGGCTGTACACCGCCCCGAGTCCCGCTGGGAGAGAGGTCAGTATATAAGATTAAATAAAGTGAATAAAGTAAAGTCATTAAAAAATAGCAGAAGTTTGGAACCGCTAGGAAGAATGTAAAAATAAAGATAATTTTCTCCAAAAGTAAAGGCAATGGGAAATCACCGATAACATTATAAGCTGTTCATAAAGTACACATAATTTTCTCTCATTGTATTCCTAAAACAACAATCACGTGAAGTAATCGACGGAGAGAAGTTGCCCCAAAATCACTCGGTAAACTTTGGTGTGTGAGTGGGGATGGAATCTCTTTCCTCTTCCAAACAGCAACTAAATTCAGCTGTTACACTGTATGATACTACGCCCTTTGGATAACAAGGAATTTAACTAAGATCTTCTGTAGTTCCTTCTTTACAGTTGTGTTGACTTAATAATAGCCATGTTTAGCTATGATGTTCATGTCTAAATCTCAGCACACGAGAAGTAATGAGTACTCTTCCCTACCCAAATTGAGCTGAAGTGAGATGTCTCCTAGGAGCAGGTCCTCACATCTCTCATGATTTGGCAAGCGATGAGCAACCCTTAAATTCTGTGCCACTTCTTGCAGTGAACTAATCTGGGGCTTTGTGGCCTGCACTCATGTGAACTGGTAGTCCTCAACTTACAACAGTTCGTTTAGTGACCATTCGAAGTAGCAATAGCCCTGAAAAAAAGTGACTTATGATGAGTTTTCACACATACAACCATCACAGCATCCCTGTGGTCAGCTGATTAGAATTCAGATGCTTGGCAACTGACTCATATTTATGACGGTTACAGTGTCCCAGGATCGTGTGATCCCCTTTTGCTATCTTCTGACAAGCGCGTGATTCATTAACTGTGGCAAGAAAGATCGTAAAATGGGGCAAAACTCACTTAGCAAATGTCTCACTTAGCAACAGAAATGTTGGGCTCAATTGTGGTGGTAAGTTGAAGTCTCCCTGTATTCCATGCTGCATTCTAAGTCCTTCATTAATACTGAAAGGCCTGGCACATCCTTCCAAAGGGGAGGGCCACTTTTTACTTTGGGAGCTATTTTTTTGGCAAACCCAGGAGCGGACTTTGGAATATACGTGAGTCTTCTTTTGTCTCTCACTGAAAACATTGGATGGCTTTTGTTTGGTCTCCTTGCTTGGCCCCTGAAATTTACATTCTGTCCTATAGGCAGAAGGTCACACAGGGCACGATTTGCATTAAAATCCAATAAATTAATTTGGCAGAGAAAACACAGTTGGTTTCTTGAACTCAGAGTTGCATCTGGAACCTTTCTGTAATTGCAAGCAAAGAAATGACAGAAAAGGTGAAAGGAAAAGCTATGTAAAAAGTTGTGCTGAATACCACTTCTGCACTGTTTATTGCTATAATGTACTCCACAAGGCAAGTACTCTTAAGTTGTGCAAAGCTATGCCAAAGCAAAGCAATGGTTTTAATTTATTATTTTCTTCTCTTTTGTTTTATTGAATCCAAGATAGCATAAATGATATTTTAAAGCAATCCCTTCCAAGGTTGCAACCAAGACCTGCTGAGCAGCAAGGAGGTTACTACACTGGATGCCATCAGACCTGGATCTTTGTCAAACATCAGATTTCCTTTGTTTCCTTTTGTCAGTAAAGATTGAATGGCTGCTCATATCAGCAGAGATACACCGCTGAGTGTTGAAGGTCACTTAAATGTGATTTTCAGCATTAACTAGATGATGCTATACCGCTAGAGAAATGGATTCTGTAAAAATATATGAAATTCCACATTTACCATGAAGAAATTTACCCTCAAATGATTTTCTATGAATTTGGGGGCAGCACTATTTGGGGCTAATCAAAACTCGTGTCAAAATGACACATTTGTGCAATGAAAAAATCATGCAAATACAGCATCACCATTATGTATTGTGACCCGTGTCATCCACAGGATCTTGTTACTTTCATCAGAATTGTGGTGTCACACTCACACCACAATTGCAGTCACATCACAAGCTCTTGACTCTTGAGTGGACGAGCAACATTACAACTCATAGAAAAGGGACGGGACTTACATCACAATCCCACAACACTGATTTACTTAATCTACACCAGGGTTGTCAAACTCGTGTTGTCACTGCGGTGTCACGTGATGTATCATGATTTTTCCCCCCTTCGCTAAACCGAGCATGGGCATGCCCAGTGTGTGACGCATCTGGGCCATGGGCTACGAGTTTGACAGCCCTGATCTAGACCCTTTCACATTTTGCTAGATAACACTACTGGCATCCTAATTACTAATATACCGTAAGTGTGTAAATCTTAGGGAGAGGGTTGTATGTATATGTCTGCATGTATATCTGTGTATTTCTGTGTCACAATGGTTTGTGCATACGAGAGAGAATGATTGAAATATAAGGATAGGGTATCTCATTTTATTTGAACAATTCAATTAATTTGAATTGTTAATTATTAATTCAATGTTAAGATTTAATAAATCATATTTTACCCGTCTGTAGAATGTATGCATATATACTACATGACTCTGCTGGGCGAACTTTTGTTTTACAAACATAAATACATACAAGTTGCATGCATTCGTGTATGTGTATGCTTCATGTGCTCAGGTATTGGGCATGGGAAAAAGTCTCCAAGATTAATTTCTTCTAAAGTGAATAGTCCTATTTGAACTCTATTGCTAAAGGTATCGTCATAATCTTGAAAGTCGACATAGTTTCTTTTTTCCCCTCTCCTGAACTAAGGAGAATCAAGGCAGGAAAATTTTGAGTTTCTTCTTCTCTCAGAGGATTAAGCTGTTGTTTAGGTAACTGCCCTTGCATATTTTCATGGGTGGTGGGCTGCTGGGGATTCACAGGGGTTGGGGAAAGCCCCTAGCTAAAATTCTGTGCAGTTTGGAGAGCCTGCAAATCCCACTCCTGGCTGGCCCCACCCACCCCACCCCACCCCATCCCAGGAGTCCCCATGCAGCCTGTTTTGGATCGAGGTGCATGCAGGGCGTGCGTGGAGGTTCGGGGAGAGCGAAAAACGGGCCTCCCGGAAGTTCAGGAAGGGCGGAAACACACCCGTTTCTGGTCTCCAGAGAGCCTCCAGAGCCTGGGGAAGCCATTTTCGCCCTCCTGGAGGCTCAAAGAAAGCCTCTGAAGCCAGAAGAGGGCAAAAACGCCCCTCCCCCACCATGGTGCAGGAGGCCAACTAGGCCACACCCACCATGACCACACCTGCCCAGCAAGCGGGCAGAGAACCCTTTGCTAAAATATTTGAAGCCCACCCCTGCATATTTTTTCAATAGTATGCTTATAGTCCTCTACATAGATTACACTGTCCTCATGCCTCAGTCACAACAAACTGAATTATTGCAAGACACTCCATGTGGACTTCCCCTTGAAGGCTACTTGGAAGCCACCAGTAGTCCAGAATGTGGCTATTTCAGGATCTACATTGGTTATACAGGTAGTCCTCGACTTACAACAGTTCATTTAAGGACCATATGAAATAATGGCACGGAAAAAAAAGTGACTTATGACTGTTTTTCACACGACCACTGCAGCATCCCTGTGGTCACGTGATCAAAATTCAGGTGCTTGTCAACTCATGACGGTTGCAATATCCTGGGGTCATGTGATCAAAGTCAACGGGGAAGCTGGATTCCCTTAACAACCATGTTACTAACTTAACAACTGCAGTGATTGACTTAACAGCTGTGGCATGAAAGGTCATAAAATGGGGCAAAACTCACTTAACAAATATCTCACTTAGCAACCAAAATTCTGGGCTCAATAGTGGTCATATGTCGAGGACTGCCTATAGTTGGTTCTGGCTGTAATTTCAAGGTGCCGGTTGTTACATTTTCATGTTAACTACCTGGATCAGGATTTGGATATCTTCAAAGTCACCTGCTCCCAATTGTTTTTGCTTGATGAATAAAATGAAAATTTGAGCAGAGAAAGCCTCCAGCAAGAACTACGGAGAGGAGTCTTCTCATCTGCTTCCCTCCCACCCACCTATCCACCCCCTATTTAGAACCTCAACCCCCTTGTCCAATTGGATCCAACCCTGATGGGATTCAGGAAGCTTTGGAAATGGATATTATCTGATGCAGCTGTTTCTTCTTGTACTGGAATGTTTATGGTGATAGTTTTAATTGTTCTCTGGTGCATTTTGGATAGCCTTATTTGTTGATTGCGATTTATTCTTTTAATTTTAGTTTTATTTATACAATTTCTACAGCCACCCATCTCAATCAATGACTTGGGGAAGCTTACAGTTCCAAAATTATAAAAATAATTAAAACAACAACAAACATATAAAACAATAAAAATTATCCAAAATAAATATACACAGCAGCCAAGACAGTTAACCAGTAAAGCCACGAAATGGAGACCTTAACACACTCAGCATAAGAGGCTTGAGAATACAGCCAAGTTTTTAAAGCCTTTTGAAAAGCCAACAGGATTGGGACCATTCTAATATCTGAGGGGTTAACAAATATTGTGTAAATAAGCCACTTAACAGTTGTTAATCACTGAAGTGGTATAAGGGCAAAATAAAACAAAGTTTATTTAAATTTGGTTTTGACAGCCAATAAAAATTCCCTGTTATTGTTCTGGTTTTCTTTAGAATGATACATGTTGCTTGTTGGTGGAGCTTTTCCCAGTCCGATAGACCAAGGATATCTATATTTGACCTCGCCATCTTCAGGCTGGTGCTTTTGGCTTCATGCTTTTGCACAAGCATGAAGCCGAAAGCACTGAAGCCTGAAGATGGCGAGTGGGACCTCATCGAAACGTCGCCAAGATACTCTCAATCTTACACGAGAAAAGACCCAAACACGCCAAGATCTGCATACCTGTGCCCGTGAAAATCTACGAATATATCAACACTTTATAGTAATTCAGTAAAAAAAAATGTCTACAATTTTTAGTAGAAGTTAAATATTATGCTCCCTTTGGTAACCATGCAATATTGGCCTCTTTCCAGGATTCTGGCATTGCATCTTCTCCTTGTAGAGTAGAATGCATCAATTTGTGCAGTAGTTGTACAAGATGGTCTTCAAAATGTTTATGATAAAAACCAGGTAGCCTGTCCAGTCCTGGTGCCTTTTTTATAGTTTCTGTTATCTCTGAAACAGATATAGAAGGTTCATAATTTGTTTCTGGGATTATGAAAATTTTGTTAAATTTTGTTTTTTTTTACCGTTCCTCAGTTTTTCCTGAGAAAATATCTTGTGCCTTATAGAAATTGGAATAGTAATAATAAAAAGCTTTTTCTAATATTGCATTATACTAACATCTCCTCCTTGAATTGTTACTATTATTTTCTTTTCTCTTTCCTTTCTCAGTTTCCCAGGTTTATTTGTAAACTCAAAATTCTTCTGTTTCACCCAAAGTTGCTTTTTCAAAAGGCACTAAAGAAATTTATTGGATGAGAAGTGAAACATCTTCAAGCAAAACAAAGAAAATCCAGTTGCATTTGAAGAAGCATCTTTGGGACAACTATGATTGAGAATTTCCATACACATTCTTCTGTTTCACATATTTCAACTTTGTTTCTATTTCCCTTACAGTCAGCATAGATAATTCTTGTAAAAGTTTAATCTGTTATATAATACAGGCATCTGTTGGTGACTTTTATAAATCTTCTTTTTAATTTCATCCAAGTAACTTGCATTTTTTTTTCTTGAGACTTTCTTTTTAACTCTTGCTCATATTGGATAAAATAAAACTCTCATAATACCTTTACTGGCACCTGAAATGGTTTTTAAATCTGTCCTTTTATTGAGGTAATTGTCAAAAAATTCAGTTACTTTCTTCCTGCAGTCATCCACTACCAAAACTTTTGTAATAACACTTCATTTAATCTCCACCTAAAAGTTGTAGATTTTTTTCTTAAGTATCAAACTGTTAGGGGTATATTTAAAGACTTTTCCTTGGTTAAGTTTATTTTCCTTATATGAAACTCTATCAAATTGTGCGGAGCAATAACTCCATTCCAATCCCCCATCATACACAAATTATGATATGAAAAAAGAGACAATTGGTCCATAAGATAATTAAAGAACTTTGCTTTAATCCTCATTTGGAACAGAAAGACCAACAATTATAGATTTAATTCCTTGGACGTCAACATCAACTGCAACATATCTACCAAGTTCATCAGTCAATAATAATTTAGGTTTTAATTATGGATCAATGCTCACCAATGATAATAATGACTCTGGGATGCTGCTACCATTGTAAATCCATGCTGTTTGCCAAACACCTAGATTTTGATCATGGGTGCCCAATGGGAATGTTGCAAAGGTTAAGTGCGAGGACCAATCATAAGTCACTTTTTCCTATGCTGAGGGCCACTAAATGAATGATTATAAATCGAGGACTACTTATCTCCTAAAATCCCCACTTATATTCTATATTAACATTTTATCATCCATATTCAAGTGAAGATTTTATCAAAGTCTTTAAAACTGTAGCTCCCAAAGTAGTTCTCAGTATCTTTAGTCGGTTGCAGTCTTTGTGAATCTTTATCAGTCATCTCCATTGAAGTACAGTTCCTTCTTACATTTTTCCAGAAAATCTTTAACTTTTGGACAGTAATCAATCTATTATCTTTGGTGTTGAAAAGTAAGGATTACTCCTTCCAATTTATCCCAGTGAAATGAAATCCTTTTCTGCTTCAAAATATCTGTTAGGAAGAAGTAATCTTTCCTTTTACTCAGGATCCTAATAAGAATCTCCTTTAAAACAATTATATCAATATTATCAATCTTGTCTCAAAATGACATTGCAAAATTTGATCCCTTATTCTTTTCCTCAGAAAAGGTACCCAAACATGTCTTGATGTTTGTCTCATTACAGCTTAACATGTATTTAAGTGATAGATTAGTCCAATTCTCTCTCCATCCATTCCTCTTCCCAGCTCAATAAATCAGTTAATTCCTGAACAAGTTTTTTTTCATATATTTTCAGAAAGATCCTCTAAAATACTCCTAAACCTCAGACAGAATTTCTTCTCTCTTGAGTTCCAGCATAGCCAAAATGTCCAGCTCTCTAAGTCCAGATCTCTAATTACTGTTTCGCTAAATGTTCCATTCTGTCATTAAGCTTGATTTCCCCTGACACCTTGTCCAGTCTTTTATCCATTTTTCCCAAAGTCTCAAGCTTAATTTCTAAAGATTGTGTTAGTGTATTATGCAAGTCAAACATCACCTTCAAAAGAGACAGCAGAATCTATTCCTCGTTTCCAGACCATCGTCTGGTACCTCTATTTGCAGCCATAGTCTAGCACACTTAGCTGGTAAAAGATATATTAAAAACCTTTAAAGGAAGACGTCTTTGTTTATACATCTAACTATTTGGTGGGAGTGTTGATAAAAAAAACATAGCCAGTTCAAAGTTTCATGCTGTAATTCCAGAATGCAATTTGTAAAAAAAAAAAAAAGTTTTCAATTTACAATCCCTTAAAAGTAAAAATTAAGTCCTTCTATATAAACGCTTTTAGTTTCTTTTGTTTCCAAAGTTTTGTGAGTTAGACAAATTTAAGGGGGTGGGGAATTCTATATGAATACAACTTACCTCAATATAAATATAAGTCCAGAAAGAAAATTCTCTGAAGAGAAGTACTTATCAATTCCAAAGAAAGTCTGTCTTTAACTACAAAGATGAATAAATCCAAAAAGTGATTTAGAAATGATGGTTGGTTTTAGTGTCCATAAAGCTATGAACCTGTGGTAGAATCGGGGGCTGAAGTAAGTGGTGGAATTAAAAGACTAACTAGCCTGGAATTGCTGAGGGATGGGAAGGGGTGGAAAGCAGGTCCTTCCCAAACCTTGGAGTGCTTATCTAGTGTTAATTTTGTGAGTGTAATTAGTCTAACAAGATTCCTGTCAATAAGCGAGTAGCAATAAATATACCACTCTGATCAACTACCTGTGTTGTCTTGGTTCCTTGAGCCTGACAGAACCTGATGGAAAGCTTCACTCCCTTTCATTGAGCTCATAAGCCAATGAAATAAACCTCCATTTCTACAAATTATTCATGAGAAGCGACAGTTTTGGGGTCAAGTGGATCAATTTAAGTGGTTTCTTTCTTAAATCAGGAGGAAGAAAGAGAGACACATACATACCTTGTGCAGGGGGCAAAACAAGCTGAGTTGTCATCCCTGAGAACATTGGAGGCATCTAAACTGCCATTTTCTTTATTGCAAGTCCCAGTCACATTGCATTGCTGAGAGAGAAATTGTCACTACCAGATGCATTGGGATAGTGAAGAATAGGATAATGAAGAAGAGTAGAGATGGGGACAAAAGTCAAACTTTTAGCACTTAAGGTCAGGGCAACTTTTTTTTTTTTTTTTTGGTTATAAATATAGAATCGACCCACCAGTTCTTTACTAGAATGAGCTATGACAGAGAACACAAACCCAATCCAAAGCGCACTGAAGATGTCTCCTTGAATGGGCCAAACATTTGCAACCAAGTCGCCAAGCTTGGAGCTCAAACCAACAACATAAACTACCAATCCAAGCTACTAATATTCAAAGACATTTCAACCCAAACGCTGTTTGTAATACTGAAATCTTTTAACAAGAGGTAATATATTATCGTAAATACAACCCAGAAAGAATCTCCTTTTCAGAAACATTCCAAAATCCTCTAAAACTTCTTTCCTACTTATCTACCAAGACATTGTTTCTACACACTGTTGGGGTGATTTAAAAATAAGACATAAATCTTTCTTTGTTTTGAATTAGTATTTAGAATGTACCCATAATTGTAATAACTCCTAGACTGAACAAAAAAACATATTAAATCCCCTAAGATAGGCTTGAAAATATGTCTGAAATGTGAACTAGATTAGAGATGGTTAAATTAACTGCTCAAATTAAATAAAAGCACAGTACATCCGACTTTGTTTCTACTTGGTAACCGATTCTGGATTTTGTGCTTGAGATGGAAAATAAAATAAAATTTTGACTTTGTATTTTGCTGATTAGATAAGTTTGTTGTTATAGAAATATATATACTTATATATTGAGTATGCAAAAAGTAAAAAGTTGAGACTGTAATATTCTTTCCGCCCACAGTTGCCTTGCAGCAAGAAAGGTGGCAAACAAATAAATTATATTCTACTGTTCTTAAAATAAAAAGGCAATGCCTTCTCCCCAGTGGTGGGAATCAAAATTTTTAACAACCAGTTCTGTGGGCATGGCTTAAGTGGTGGGCGTGGCTTGGTGGTCATGTGACTGGGTGGACATGGCTTGGTGGTCATGTTATTGCCTGGGTATGGCCAACTAAATATCACTCACATCTAGGCATGCATCTCCTCGCCTGGCCTCTTGTGACTGTGGGGATGCTGCAACAGTGTGAAAAATGGTCATGTCACTTTTTTCAGTGCCATTGTAACTTTGAATGGTCACTCCACACAAGCTAAGTACCAGTAAAGGAGGAGAAAAAACTCCAGAGAAGTTCCTGAGACAGAAAGTCTAGTCCTGTCAAGAATGTAATAAGGGTTAACAGAGAGGCAGTTTCTGTAAGCAACACCAGAATGTTTCCTTCCTGCCTTCCTTACAGGATTAGGCCAGTAATTTCTTCTAACATCCGGTTCTCCAAACTGCTTAGAATGTTAACAACCGGTTCTAGCAAACAGGTGCGAACCTGTAGAATCCCACCCCTGCTCCTCCCTCTTTACCATACACTTTTTTCCTCTTTCCACTTTCCCATTTTCCTACTATTTTCATTTTTATTTGTGTTTTATACTTTGATAAATGTAACATGTTATATAGATGCATATATGTATATATTTAATCTGAGCCAAATTGTCTTCCAACTACAGGTCACTAATTTCCTTGTCCATATAGGTTAGGTTGGCAGTAGCAATCTGGAACTTAAATAAGGGAAAACTAATTGTTAGCAGTTTTCCCACCTGTTTATGAGATGTCCTTCATATTCACCAAAGATGAATAAAGTTGGATTTTGGCTTTTCTTCAGTGAACAATTAAGAGTAAAGGAAGTCCAGGTAATCAGCTCTCAAGAAAGTTAGGATTTTAAAACCTAAGGACAACATTTTGAACTTGGTCCCTGGATGTGGATGATGGAGGCAGGAGGCCGAAATCACATACTTTTGATTATGATTAATATTTAGTTTTAACTTCTTTATTTAAATGCCTTAGTTGAAAATGCTTTAGGGTTCTTAAGTGCTGTAAAAAAGTTTATTGAACCATTTTCATCTTTTTTTTTATCCATGAAACATGCTGTAGTATAATTCATCTTAAATCACAGCAACCCAGATGCAGGTGATATTTCACTTTTTGAACTCAAAGTGACATTTCTACAAAGAACCGGACCTTTTGGAACAAGAAGTCAACTCTGCGCAATGTCTTTTCCTAGGAAGCCCATCTGCCTCCAATACTGCTTACTAGTTGGACCTTAATTGCCTCTATCTTCCCATGCTCTTCCTTTGTCTGTTGTTGCAGTTGATATCCCCTTTCCTATGAATTGTTGCTTTGATTCTTAATTATATCGGTGCTTTTGCTGCTTCTTTGCTTCCTTTATTATTTGAAATTATATTGTTACCCTTATATATTGCCTTTACAGGTAGTCCTCGACTTATGACCACAGTTGAGCCCAAAATTTATGTTGCTAAGTGAGAAATTTGTTAAGCGAGTTTTCCCCCATTTTACAAACTTCCTTGCCACATTTGTTAAGTCAATCACTGCAGTTGTTAACTTATTAACACAGTTGTTAAATGAACCTGGCTTTCCCATTTACTTTGTTGGTCAGAAGATCGCAAAAGGTGATGACATGACCCTGGCACACTACAGCCGTCGTAAATATGAACCAGCTGTCAAGCATCTCAATGTAAATCACAGAGCCATGGAGATCCTGCAATGGTTGTAAGTGTGAAAAATTGTCATAACTCATTTTTTCAGTGAGGTTGTAACTTTGGATGGTCACTAAGTGAACTGTTGTAAATGGGGGGCTAGCTGTATTTCATTTAAAACAGATTTTGCTGCTTGCAAGGAAGAGTAGTTGGGAGCATTTGTTAAAAACTGAGTTCTTAGCCTGCCCTGAGAAACCAATGGTGGGATGAACAGGAGAAGGTGTAACACCAAGAGTTTTAGGCATTGTGACTTTAATCAGTATTTGATTTTTGATCAAATTGGATTGTGAGTATCAAAGGGGGTCTTTGATGCACCACAAATAAAGTTCAGATGAAAAATGGATGGATGTGTTTTTCCCCCAAATCTAGCTGTCTCACCTGGGAATCCATTTCGAATCACATAACCCTTTCTGAAGTAACCTGTCTAGTCCAATTCAACACTTGTCTCTTGGCATGGCTATTCAAGTGGAAAAGCATCAACCTAGTAAACCTGGGAGCTTTAACTAATGCTGTGAAGTCAGAGATGCAGGTAAAGGTACAGGCTGGAAGGAGACAGCTACAGCCTTTATTGCCTGTATTTCAAGACAACAACTTTGATTAGATCTACCAGATGCTTGATACTCCTATTAGCAAATTCCAAAGCAATCAAGGTAATGGACAAGGCAAAAGTATGGCCAGAACTGCAACTGAAGGAATTTCCCCTGAGCTGAGAGAAAATCCTTACATTTTGGAAGAATGGAAGAGAAGACCTCTGTGTAGGTAATTTTTAATTAGCTTCTAATTATTAATTGGTCAATTATAATTAATCAATTGGTCCTGCAAGCTTTTTAATAAATGCTAATTAGCATCCCCCAAATCTATGGAGAGATAGAACAGAATATTTAGACATAATGCTTTTAAATTTAGCTTGAATCTGCCTGGTGGGGACAAAAGTACAGAATTAAATGGCTTGCAAGAGATGCCACAAATGACATCAGGGAGTGAACTGGGAATTCAACTAAATATGGTAAGAACAATTTTGCTCATTTTGTTTACTGTCCTTAATGCTATGGTAAAGACTCTAGGCTAGTTCTTTGCACTAACGATATAGATTTATATGAATGCAGAATATACTAAAACCAGAAGTTACCAGGTCCTTTTTTTTTTTGTATTACATTGATATTGGAAAAAAATCCTAATTTAGCCATAATGATGATTTACAGTCCAGTTACAGACCAGTTACAGTGACAAAAGGTCTAATGCAAGGGTAAAATGAGACAGAAACTAGAGCTATGAATTGCCACAGTGAACTCTTTGGAGGGTGAATATAATAAAATAACTTAATCTATAAAACAAAAATGCAATGACAAAGTCTCAGTAGGAGAAAATGCTGGTCCACAAATATAATTCAGATTTGTTAATCATGGAAAAGAACTAAAATGGAAATTATAAACTGTGGAAACATACATTGAGGCTTCTTTTGTATAATGTTATTTTCCTGTGTCCTCCAAGTGTAAGTGGAAAGTCTGAAGGAATCTGAGATAAAGAAGAATGCCTTGGAAAAGAATATGAAGAAAACCATTGTTACAAAGAAACTTGAAAGTCGTACCTTTTTGCCAAATGGTGCAATGGAACTGAGATTTCAACTAATGTCGTAAGTTGAAGACTACCTATAATGCAGGGGTGTCAAACCCGCGTTGTCACAGTGGTGTCACAGTGTTGTCAAAGTGGTGTGACTTTTTTCCCCTTCACTAAATGGCGTGGGCATGGCCAGCATATGATGCATCTGGCCCATGGGCCACGAGTTTGATAGCCCTGCTATCATGTAATAAAAAGGCAACTTTGTATTTTAACCTTCGTTAAACTTTATTTATGGGACAAACTCGTGAATTGCTTGCTAACCAGAAGTACCTGCAGGTGGAAAGCAGAGTTTTGCAAGACGGAAAGATTAATCTGGCTCTGGAAACAGAAGGCGCTGTTGGTGCCTACGGAGTTGAAGCTCAGCTGGAGGGATGAGAAGGGCAGTCAAAGAAAAACTGGCAGGGCAGTCAAAGAAAAACTGGCAGGGAAAGACAGCAGCTAACAGAATTTTCATAGCAGATTCTTCATCTAGCTTCGCAATTTCAGATCTAACTTTATCTTGCTTTTCCAAAGGGAAAAGAGATTGTCTTAAAGGTTTGATGGGATGTATTGCTAAATTTCACTCTCTGGCAATAAAATTCTGGCTTATATAGCTTTAAAAGGAATTTAGATAAATTTGTAGAGGTCTGTGAAATCTGCCTGAGAATGACTCAAAACAATGTTCTATCCAGGTTGCAAATGCTGCCTGACCTTTGCAATCTTGTTGATATCCTTTTTGAATATATATGTCCTGGTTCCCAGTTATGCTACCAACCAATTCAAGACTCTGAGGCTTCCTCAAAAATCTGGTTTATTTGGTGCAGTACATCATATTGGCACAGTCAAAGGTGAAACCAACACTGAATAATTTCCGTCTTTCTGATATAATTAAAGAATAAATACTGGCCACCCCCTTCATGTCATAGGTCACATTAGCCAACCAGGCATGTGATGAACTTAGCACTCCCTCCTGTCGTTGCTAGGGCATGGTGATTTGGCCTTCATTCTCAGGAGCCTTATCGTTGTTATGTCTGATACATTGGAGGAAAACATTCTACATTCCATAAAGTCTCCCCACCCCCCCGCCCCCATAAGTATGGCAACTAAGAAACAAAGCAAGAAATATATGGCTTCAGCTAGAGTCAGAGTCGTTTTGAGAGTTGACAATATACTTATATTTGCTCTATTAGAAACTGGAATTCCTGCTGAAATGAGCAGGCTCCTAATATATGGAGAATTGGTGGCAGGGTTCCAGAATGGTTTAAATGTAAACTTCAGTCAGAATTCTGATTTGCTTTGGATGGAAAATCTATTCTGATTTGAGCCCACCAGCATTCCATTCTTTCTCCAAACCGTAAGATTTAGCTTTTTTTTTTTTTCCTCAACATCATTATATTGTTTCACATTTGTGGCCTTAATTCTTCCACGAAGAGTTCAAGAACTCAATCTTTGCTCTTTGTGGCAGCAGAACAAGAGATCAACGATCAATGGAGAAGTGTTCTAGTTAATGGAGCATTTCACTTAGAACAAGAGGCTAAGTGCTTTTAAGCTGGCTGCCCAAACAGATGATAGGAAACTTGCTAGATATATAAATGCAGGGAACTATTGATGTGCATTTATTGAAGATCTAAGAGCACACAGCTTTTACAAGAGAAAACAGAACTGAGAAGAAGGAAGGTGAAGCGAGTACATGTACTGGCTGACTATATTTTGGGACTAGAAATATTGCCAAGATCCGTAGAACGTTTTATCGTCATTTCTTCTTGCAACCTCTCTTACCCATGGAAAATTAATCGGCCTGATTTTAGAAGGATTGACAGCTAGGTAACATGATTGGTACTATTATTTGGTTGCATTATGAGAAGTTTAGACTGGATTTGGCATTTTTAACCACTTTTAAATGAGTCTTTCCCAAAGACCGAGGACAGATGTTGTTTGATGGTGTTAAAAGTATTGTCACAGAATGTAGAGTGTTCCAAATAAAGTTGTCTTTTGCATTTACTGGTGATTTTGTCAATGCTGATGGAGTTACAGTGGTGCTCCAGATGTTTTAGGAATGTGCCCAAATTGTCTATCACTATTGGTATTATCTTTGTTTTCTTTTGCCACCATCGTTCTACTTCTATTTGCAGTTCTTTGTATTTTATGATTTTCTGTGGTTCTTTCTCTTCTATTCTTTTGTCTCCAGGTGCTGCAACATCTAGTATCCAGGCTTTGTTGTCTGTCTTATCAGCTATTGTTAATCTGAGGTGCTATGTGACAGCTCTTTGCCTGTTGGAATTCTAAAATCCCTGAGCACTTTTGCTTCTTCATTTTCTATTACTCCGACTATTTTCTAGTCCCACCAGTTCTTGTTTGTAGGCAAATGGCATTGCATACTGCTTGTGATTAGTTGGTGAAATTTTGCTGCAGCCACAGATCAAATGGTCAATTGTTCCATCCTTTATACAACAAAGGCAACATTTGCTGTTGATTGTTATATGTTGAATTTTTGCCTTTATGAAATTAGTTGGCAAAGCTTGTTCTTGAGCTTCTAAAATAAGCCTTCCATTTCTTTCTTTGACCTTCCTGATCTTAACCAACTCTATGTGGGCATTTTTTTTTTATCAGCTTTTCCTTGTATATCATTCAAATGCGTTCATTTGTTTGTTCAAGTAACAAATTGGTTTTCATATCCCCCACCCCCGTATTCAACCTTCCTCTTTATTGTTTTCAAGAGTTTTATTTGATTGAATTCTATCAACAAGGGTTCTTGGCTTTTCTTAATATAGTCATTCAGGCCATTCTTTTTTCTTCTACAGTTTGCTTCACCTGTACAAATCCTCCACCCCCATCAGCTCTTGGCAAATATAGTTGATCAACAGCACTTTTTGGGTACAAAGCATGGCACATTGTCATTAGTTTTTTCTATCTTCTGATCCAGATGATCAAGCTCTATCCGGGAGCGGTCAACTATTCCTATAGTATACTGAATAACAGGAATCGCTTTAATTGCTTTAATGAGGTTTCTATCATTTAGCCTTGATTTCAAAGTTTTCTGAACTTTTTTTTAATCTATTTGGTAAAATATATTCTATTTTATCTGATTCTATAATAAATTGGAAGTTTCCAAAATTTATAAATATCTGTAAGCTCCTTCTAGTGCAGGGCAATCAAACTTGCGACCCGTGGGCCAAATATGTCACATGCTGGTTACGCCCATGTCCAGTTTAGTGAAGGCGGAAAAAGTCACGATACGTCATATGCAGTGGCGGGATTCACATTTTTTTACTACCGGTTCTGTGGGCGTGTCTTGGTGGGCATGGCAGGGGAAGGATACTGTAAAATCTCCAGTCAGAGGTGGTATTTGCCGGTTCTCCAAAATACTCAAAATTTCCGCTACCGGTTCTCCAACTGGTCAGAACCTGTTGAATACCACCTCTGGTCATGTTGTGACGCTGTGAGTTTAACACTCCTGTTCTAGTGCTACTATCAAATCTTCATTGTTGAGCTGTATTCCAGCATCCATCAATTTGTCCTGCCTTCATTGCTATGGTTGCACAAATCGCATTCCAATATTTTCACTAACTTCTTTTGTGTTTTGCGTTGTTCAACCTTTGTTTTTCCAAATAAGTGCAAATCATAGAGTAGACATATAATTATTTTTTACTCCTTTTTTGCCAAATTCATATCCACAATTTGGCTTGTTCAAAATTGTTGTCAGTGGACAATTGACAGTATGAAGAGTAAAAGTGATAATGAGTCACCTTGGAAAATTCAATGTCTGATTTCAACTTCTAACTTTTCTCCATTAGCCATTAGTTTTGTTTGCTAACATTTCATTGAAGTATTCATAAATTGCCAAATGTCTCTGATGATTCCATAATTTTGAGACATTTGTCAATCCAATTATGTGAAACAGGAATGAGTGCCTTTTTATAATCTATCCAAGCCATAAACAAAATTGTTCTTTTCCTCCCAAATTCTTTAAAACCAGTTTATCAATCAAAAATTGGTCCTTTGTTCTTCTCAAACTTTTCCAACTTTTGACTACTTTGTTAAATGAGTTTTTCCCCCATTTTAAGACCTTTCTTGCCACAGATGTTAAGTGAATCATTGCAGTTGTTAAATTAGTCACACAGTTGTTAAGTGAATCTGGCTTCCTCATTGACTTTGCTTGTCAGAAGATCACAAAAAGTGATCACATGATCCTGGGACACTGCAGCCATCATAAATGAGTCAATTGCCAAGCATCTGAATTTTGATCAGGTGACCATGGAGATGCTGCAATGGCTGTTAAGTGTGAAAAAGAGTCATAAGTCACTTTTTGGTAACTTTTAATGATCGCTAAACGAATTATTGTAAGTCACGGACTATCTGTAGTTGTTTCTTCAACCTGGCATTTATATGTACCTACAAAATTGAGGGAAGAGCCAAACTTCAGAGGATAATTCACACTAGCATAACAGTCTTCTCCAGAATGATGTTCTTAAACTATCACCACCAATTGAGAAACCTATAGATACCCAATTGGAAAGGCTGTGCTAAACGATATGTGACACAAAACTATTATTATAGCACAGGGCTGTAATGTCCACATTTGTTACTCCATGATTATAAAGTACACATACAGATAATTGTTGACCTGCCTAGCTAAGTAAAACTCACCAGCCTATGGGTGCTGTGCTGTCCAGCCAGGTATAGTTAGTTAGGAATTGGGAGCGGTCCCCTTAAGGAAATGCATCATGGTAAATGTAGTTAAGGTATCCTGGGAAATGTAGTCCACGTCTTGTTGTCACATCTGTAATCCTGATTGGTCACTAAATTGACCCTTGTTGGGTTGGGGGAGGCTCCCTCACTCTTGCCTGAATCCATTACTATGCAGCTGCTTCAATCATCATGGGGATGAGAGTTTATTATCTTTCTACTGTTCTGCTTATTACTCTCTGGATGGGTATGAAGCAGACAGAGCAACGTGCACCGCACTAAGATGCATGGAGGGGAGGAGAGCTACTGGACTCTGTACAGAGTCATTAGATGGAAGTTCCCAGTTCCTACTGCCACCCATGTTGGAATGGGACGGGATACCAGATGACCGCAGCCCCGTTGCAACACCAGAGGTAGCTAGCAACATACGTCACCTAAAGCATATGGCTCATCACTTTCCCACCCTAGATCCTGAAGCCAAGATTTTGCTCTTGCTGGGACTAGATGTCCCTGACGCCTTAGCGCTCACTGAAGTAGTCAGAGGCCCAAGATACTCACTCTTTGCCTTCAAGACAGACCTGGGTTGGGGAATCTCAGGAATTGTCTGTGTCGATCAGATGCAGGCCCCAACCCAGGCAGATGCCTTCGCACCATCCATTCTGACAGCCTTCCGACGCCCTTTAGCACCATCGAAAACAAGAATGCCGGTCCATCCTAAAAGGCCGCCGGCGACCAGTAGACCAGTAGACTTTCACTAAGAAACCCTAAATGGTCGCCAGCGACCACCAGACTTTCACGAATACAATCTACAAGGGCAGATGTCTTCACAACATCCAGTTCAACCGCTTTGAACCGTTGGAAGCAAGAGTACCTGTCCACCCTAAATGGCCGCCAGAGGCGACCAGCAGACTTTCACCAAGAAGCTCTACACCAGACTGGTCACCGACCTAGTGCTGCTGCGGAGAAAGGCTGAACTTGAAGATTGAACCTCAAGCTTTGCGTGCTTTGCTTTGTTTGATGCTATATTACTATTTACTGTTTATCTTAGTTATATAGTTAACTGCTATTGAGTTAGTATTACTCTTTACTGTTTATCTTAGTTATACTGTTACTTGCTCTTTAGTTAATAGTGGAATTTATAATTCCAGGTGGGGAGTGTACTGTCCAGACAGTTTAGAGTTAATGGGATTTGAGATAGTTAGTTAGAAATTGCGAGCTGTCCCCTTAAGGGAATGCATCATAGGAAATGTAGTTCTTGTTTTGTGGTCACATCTGTAATCCTGATTGGTCACTAAATTGACCCTTGTTGGGTTGGGGGAGGCTCCCTCACTCTTGCCTGAATCCATTACCATGCAGCCATTTCAATCTTCATGGGGATGAGAGTTTATTATCTTTCTACACCATAATGCAGATATGCAAAGGATTGGACTTTAAGAAGAATCTCATCATAAATGTGAGTTGATAAGGATGCCTGATGAACCAATAAAAAAGACTTTGTATGGATGCTTTGTGAAGTTGCTCTGTCTGCTTTATACCCATCCAGAGAGTAATAAGCAGAACAGATGCCGATACACAATTCAACAGATTTCCTCCCTTTGATTTTAATATAATGTTTAAAAAGAGTTCTAAAGCTACTAAAAATTGGAATTCATACCTGGTAGACTGTATTTGGGATTGGGGGGAAGCTGGTAAAAAGCTCTTAAGGTTTAACATCAACTTTTGAAAATTAGAAAAGAATGCAGCTATTTGGGCTGATTTTATGTGAACACTCAGATTTTCTCTTAGACATCAAAGAGCAACAATGATAATGAAATCATTATGAGTTGTTTCAAAGAGACAAATCATTATGGTTGTTTCAAAAGGATAGACACAGTTCCATCCTGTGCTTTAGTATTGGCCCTGAAGTCTGATATTATATTAATAATAGGTCTGGTCAACACTTGGGATCAAATTATTTTATATTACATGAGGATGCATAATGGATTGTCTGGCTATTTTTCTTTTTTTTTTAATAAAATGAAGCGGAGGCAACTTGCCAATTGGATCAGAATTGAATAAGGAAGAAAGGAAGGTTTTCCCCTCCCGTTTATAGTTTCTAAGAACAAAATACTTCACACAGGGAGAAAAAACTCTTAATCTCATTAACCCATAGGGAAATGCTTTTCTCCCCTACTAGGAAAAAGGACCTAGGTGGGAGAAGCAAATACTAAGAAGAAAAATGGCTCTGACCCATTCCCTATCGCCACTGCTGCTGATTTAATACAACTGACAGTCCCTTATAATTATTGATTTAAAAAGAAAGAATATTGAGTGTTCCAATCATATAATGGATAACTTGGCCTTTATATAAGCTACCTCACCTATAGAAATGAATCAGTGAAGATTGTTCTCTCAGGGCAGCAGAAAGAAAAGGGAACAGCTCAACTATTGGTTTTTAACCAAGAAAGCAAAGCAGTGAAGTCAGTGGCAAGAATTAAAAGTCAAAAGGAAAGTTTTGAGTTCAGATGAGGGACTCGCTTCTGGGGATTTTCTCACACTAAGATAGCCTAATGGGGACTGGTGTGGAACCCAGATTCAAATTCCTCATTTCATCATGGAGTTCATGAGGTGACTTTGAGCCAATGGCTGTCCCTCAGCCCATCCTCAGCTTGGAGGATCAGTTGCTGTGGGAAATCACAGTAGGAAAGTTTCTCACGTGTAGTTTCTCTTGAGCTGCCAGAGAAAAGACAGGAGATGAAAGAAACAAAGTAAATAAATAACTTCACTTAATGGGCAAATTAGAAATCAATCAGTAGCAACTGGCATTACCAGAGGACAGGCAATTGTTTAGAAGAAAATCGTACAATAAAACCACAATTACTGCTGGTGGGTGCCCTTCGGCTTTTTAGTGGACACTATTAACTTTGAAGAAATGCATATCTCATGGTTCTGTTTAAAAAAAAATCACAACTCCATACTTCATATAATAACAAAAGCGTAACTCTGCACCACATCATAGGCAAGGATGGTTCTGTCACATCCTTTTCGAGATGTGGGAAAGCTGTTCCTTGCTTCCAGCTTGAATACTTCAACCTGCTTTGTAACAAAGGGCTTCAATCAGAATAGTTAACCCCCTCTGACTTCATTGCCAGCATGCCTTGAACGGTTGTGAGCTGTCAGATCATGCATCTGGCAAAGAAGCTCTTAATCTGAAAGATTAAAGCTCAGGTACCATATTTATTTACTTACAATTTCACTTTCTGTGGCCAACCTGCACACCACTAACTCTTGGTAAGTTCCAGAACCCAAAGGAGTGCTATATACCTGTTTATTTTCTGCTGCAAACTTTCAGTATCGCCTTTCTTCACCCTGGTGCCCCCCAATTATTTTGAATGATGACTCTCATCATCCCCAGCCGGAAAGTACAACATTAACTAGAAGACATCAAGTTGCAAAATCATTATTGTGATATCATTTAGCTCCTGTTTACAAACTTGTTTCCTGCTCAGCAACCAGGGCAACACCAAGTTCATCTGAGCATTGTGTGTGTGTGTGTGTCTTGTGTTATAAAAATATTTGTCTGAACCTCAGGCAAAATGGGTGAGAATAAAGACAACAAATTTGAATAGCTAATTATGTACAACAGAAAGCTGTGCACCATGCTCCCAGATAACATAAGAGAATATAGGATAAAACTAGTAGAAAGCCTGCTGCTACCTGTACTAAGGAAAAGAGAAATTTTAGGCCAACTTGACCCAGCTTCCAAATGTCTTTTGGTTTTAATCCCAATATTTGGACCCAGAAACATTTATCTTTGATCATTAACCTACCTAATATCTTACCTAATATTTTACTTCTTTATTAAAGATGGAAAGAAACATTAGACAATTCATGTTCTGCCTCATCCATCTACATCTCTCCCTGATTCAACCTGTGCATAATAGAAGTCTTTGTTGATATATCATTCTTGTTTATAATTAAACCTATCCCATGTAATTTGGTGCATGTAGAATAATAATTCCCAGTAATAAAAATTCCTTGCTGCACGTCACATTGATAGTTTGGACATCCTTATTTATTACACCTTCAGCTCCATAAAAGCCTTGTCTTTTTTTTAAAGAAACAAATGAGCAACCCGTTGTCTTCTAGATATAGGATTACAAATTCCATCATCCATATCCTAAGGAATCCTACCTACCCAGAACTTTCTGTAACGCCACAGGTTGCCCACTTCTGTGACAAGCATGTCAGTGGAAATTGGTTCTAAGTATGAATTCTGGTATCTGTGATAGATAGAAACAAGCAGACAGATATTGCTGTACCTCCTAAAACTGGTGATTTGCAAAATAGATTCTTCAGAATCATAGTAAATCATAATGAAGAAAGTTAGTGTTGTTTTCAGCACTCAGCAAGTCTACTTTTTTTTTTAAAGTTCCTAAGGCTACAGTTGTACAATTCTGTTTAAAAACATGTGGGCCATGTTGCTGGAAATAAGGAAGTTAATAAGATCTAGAAAGACTGGTAAGATTTGAAATCCAATTAAAGGATTCTATGTCTTACATATTTCTTTTGTTCCTTTACCCTTGATTAGTAAAACCAAGACGAATGTGAATCAGTATAAGAAAAATATAGATAAAAATGCAACCTTGCCAACAATCCATAAATAGTCATACGATGCCAAATTCATCTATAGCTGGTACATTAATTGGAGATAGAATTCTATCTTTTTTTAAACAGCAAGATAGGCTTAACCGAATCTTACCAACACACCAAAGTAATTATTGATGTACCAATAGGAAACGCATTGTGTCACACTCTTCTGTATTATTCTATTCCCCTGCCAGCTCTAATCCTAGTAATAGGGTTTTGGTTTTTTTACACCATACCTTTCTATTGCCCTAACCTTATTGTCAGTTGTCTCATCTTTATTGTCACAAACAAAAAAATGAAGAAATACATTGCAAGAATGGCTGTCAGCGTACTATCAATCAAGTGACATTTTTCCCCCAGCAAACATTTTCTTCTGAAATGTATCTTGAGATGAAGGGGAGGGAGGGGGTAGCCATAACATGTACATATCAAAATGTTTCAAAATTCAAGACTGGCAAAATTATTTGGAAAGAAAATATTTGCTCTGAGGCCTCCCTCTATCACAGTCACCTCCCTCCTGCCTTCACTGGGACCGAAGCCTATTCCCAGAAGCTTGGCAGAGCTGAGTTTATCTCCCACACAAGCATGTAATGCTGAGTCAGGCCCACCATGATTTCAGCTTTTGGTGGGGACCTCAGAAGCAGATGCACAAACTGGTAAGCCACCCCCGTGAGCAGGTGTATTGGTTGGAAACCTGGAGCAAGACCAGCCACCCCGGATGAACAGATCGTGCTTGAAAGGCTCCTGCCTCCTCCTGAGACTGAGTGACACAGTGGTCATGAAAACAAAACTCTCAAAGCGTATGAAACTGGAACTTTGTTTTTGCTAGGGAACTTGAAGAAAAATCCTATCCTCGGGGCCTTTACCAAATGGATATCGTTAACATAAGCTAGAAAGCAGACCTTTTCAAATATTCATATCTGAAATAATTTGAAATATTAGCTGTTTTTGAATCACGCTTACTTTGGATTCAAAGTTTATATCGAAACCGTTTGCATTGGAAAATGAATGTATTAGTAGACAGCTCTATTAAGGTTAGGGTGGCACAGTAGCTCAGCAGTTAAAAAGTTAGGCTTCTCGTCTGGAAAGCTGGTAGCTCAGGTTCGTGACCTGATTGCCACACAACAGGGTGAGCTCCCATTCTTTCCCCAGGTTTGAAAGCAAGCAAATGCGAGTAGATAAATAAGTACCACTTTGGTGGGAAGGTAACAGTGCTCCATGGCATCATGCTGGCCACATGACTGCAAAAATGTCTTCGGACAGCGCTGGCTCAATGGCCTTGAAACGGAGATGAGCACCACCCCCTATAGACAGCAATGACTAGTGGAATAAAATGGGGACTCCTTTACCTTACCTTTACCTATTAAGGTTTAAAGATTTGACTTTTTAAAGGGAAAAAATTATCAGTAGAGGGAAGAAAGGAAAGGGCCACAGACATCGTTTTAATGTGGAGGAATGTGGAGGAATGAAGACAATCAATGGGGTTTCCAGGTACAAATTTTATAGAGAAGTATATATTGTAAATAAGTGAAGTTTATTTATATTTATGGCCTTTCCTTTATAAGTTTATTTATAGTACAGTATATTCAAACATATTTATAGAGGTCACAGCATGAACCAAAGAATGGGAGAAATTAAGTAAATAAGAAATACAATTTGAAAGAACACTTTTTTTCCATCATGGACAGATAAATAGCTACAATCCTTGTTACACAAAGTAATAACACTGTAAGAACTGAGGCTTGAAATAAATGCCCCAAAATAACAAATAAGGATCTTTTGGTATGTCAGTCCCTTGGCTGAAAAAGATGGCAAGATGCTGACAGACAACAGGGAGAGTAAAACTGCATAATTCCTAGCTGGCACCTGTTTTTTCACATACAAGGAAAACATAGTTCAATGTGTTGGAAGCCTCACCATGGGAAGCAGAAGAGAAATGCAGGTTAAGCAAGGTAAGAAAACACCTAGCTGCTTTGAATGAGTTTACATTTCTGGGACAGGATGTTGTTAAAAGACGCCTGGCAAATGTGATCTCAATATTGCTGGCTGTACTCTTTGAAAACTCCTGGAATGCAGGGGAAGTGCCAGTTGATTGAAGCTAATGTTGTTGCAATCTTTAAAAGAAAATAGGGGGTGAAAAGTAGACCCAGAAAATTACAGACCAATTGGCTTGACATCAGTACTTGGGAAGATCCAAGCACTTAGGAATTAGATGATTACTAGATGTGTTTTTAAAAAGTAGTTCCAGACAAATCTTATTGCTGTTTCTGAGAAATAAATTAGATTAGTAAACCAAGGAAGAGCTTTGGATATAGTGCACTTTGATTTCTAAAACCATTGAACTTAATGTATCACAACCTTTTTCCCTTTGCTAAACCAGGGGCGGGAGTGGCATGTGACACTCTGGCCCGCAGGCCACGTGTTTGACACCCCTGCAATATATGGTCCAAAATAGTTTTGTATCTACATGGAGAGAGAGATACGTACTGGGTTGTCTTAAGGAGTTCTGTCCTGGGCTCATTGTGTTTAAATATTTTCAAAAATGATTTAGACACCTACTTAGTCATAAACAAATAGGGAAGATGCTCATCAAAATTGCAGACAACACAAAGCTGGAGGAGAAGGTTTGCTAACACCTCAAAAGACTTGGAACAGCATCCGACAATATTCAGTTCGGTGGTGAGAAATGTATGAGTCTACATTTATGTAGGAAACATTAAGTGCAAGATACAAGTATCTGCTGAGCAATACTACTATGAGAAGGATCTGGGCATCCTGTAATCCACAGATTACAAATACAGCTGCCAAAACAACCAGTGCAGATTGGTGACTACAGCAGAGAAATGGTGCAGCAAGCAAATAGGACTCTACTTTATGCTGACTGATCAGATTGCAGCTGGAGTATTGTGTCCTGCTGGATGCTGAGTAAATATAAACCCAGAGTCATTCTGTCTTGCTAGTGGTGAGCCAAAGGCAGTTCAACCCCACCCCAACTAATTTTCAAAATCCGTTGTCAGACTGGCTAAAGTAACAATAAGCACCTCTGACTTATCAGTTCTTCCCCTTGGGAGAGACTATGGCATTCCAGGTAAGAGTTAGTGATCATTTACTATGTTATGAAAAAATACATGCTTCCCACTCAAGAACTATAGTCAGACAGAGTAAACACACCATTGCTGAATTAATCTCATTTTTGGGGGGCAGCCTGCCTCTAAGTTGTATTTTGGAGAAGAGAAGCACTAAGAATCCTTGCATATATTACAGACTGTTCTCAACTTAGAATGGTTTTTTAGTGACTGTTCAAAGCTACAACGGCACATATACCTGTTTTCACACTTATGACAATTGCAGCATCCCCATGGTTACGTGATCAAAATACAGATGCTTGACAATGGACTCATATTTATGTTAGTTGCAGTGTTTTGGGATCATGTGATCACCTTTTGCAACCTTCTGACAAGCAAAGTCAATGCGGAAAGCCACATTCATATATCAACCAAGTTACTAACTTAACAACTACAGTGATTCACTTAACATTGAGGCAAGAAAGGTCGTACAATGGGGCAAAACTCATTTAAGAAATATCTGAGCAAAATAAATTTTGGGCTCAATTGTGGTTGTAAGTCAAGGACTACCTGTACGCCGGCCTGAAAAAAGATTTAATTCTCTCTCTCAATTTTCGATTTACCTTTGACATGGGAAAATTGGAAGGGGGCTTTATATTCAGAATTATCTTTCTTTCAGATAATTACACTCATGAATTCCTGCACAGGGAGTATAAAAATCCATAAAGTATAATATTAATCCCAGTGGTACTATTGTAAGAGAATTATAACAGACTCTTTCCAAAAACCAGCCAGACAGGGAAAGGTATATCTGTGGAGGAGAAAAAGCAGCGGACCAAAACTATCCTGATAGTAGCCATATTTTTCCTGGTTGGAGAAGCTTTGCCTTTCTTGGATTACCGTTTTGGTATAGAAGGTGCCCTTGGAAAAGGACAATCTAGGAATAGTGGACACTCTATTTCCCATTATCCAGTAAGTGGCTAGGAAACATCATGACACTGGATATGCAGTGTAAAATGGCTGGTTGGTATTGTAGCGAATTTAAAACAGCATCTCCCCAAATCTACTGCTCGATGATTGGGATCACGTTTTGCATCAAATCAAAAACATTTTAAGCCCTGGTTTATTAAATATATCTCAGTTGCAAGTTTCACTTATCGCATTAAGCCATAAACTATTTTTTACAAATCACATTATGAATTAGTGCACTGTTTTAAATCCAGACGGTTTTTAGGGCGGTCATGAATGTCATCTGGGTATTGCTGATTCTTAGATATTTGATCTTCCCCTTAATAAAATTACCATATATCCAACCCAAAAGGACCACACAAGATGAGGAATTTATTTTTAAAGTATTGTTAGGAAACAAGTAAGGCTACGCTGGAATCTCTTCCAATTCTATGCTCTCTGATGGGAAACTTTAAAGGGAGACTGGGTAAGAATATCATTGACTGCCACTCTTGATTGCTGTATGCTTTTGGGGGAGAAACCATAGAGGGAGAATGCCTCCTTCATATCCTCTTGACAGTTTCCAGAGGCATCTGATCCGCCACTGTGTGACACCAAATGTTGGATTACATGGATTTTGAACTGATCTAGCAGGACTCTTCCTATGTACTTATTGAAGAGGCATAACATATTCAGGCTAGTTGGACAAGCTTAGCCTACTGGTAGTAACTAACCATTGTTAGGAAAATAATGGGCTGATAGCTTTTAAATTTTCTTGTCAAGGACCAGCAAAGAATAGAATGGTTCTCCCTTCCTCCTCTCCGCCAGCTTAATGTGCACAAATAGGAAGCAAACTGGAAGTTTTTTGCAGATAGGCACAAAAGAGACTAGCACATAAAGGAGACTGAGGTTGAGCTGTGAAAAACCTAAAAGCAATTTGGAATACTGGCTGTTAAAAAAGATGCAATGTACACGCAAGTGAATAATCTGTTTAGGCTATATAATTAATACTGTAAATACAATAAGGTAATACTCACAAACACTACCAAGCCTCATAAATGGTTAGTGACATTATTCCAAACGACATCAAACCCAGATAAGTGCAGCTGGGAATTTTTATTGTTTAGAGAACTGGGACAATTATCACAAAATTTACAAAGCAAAATAACAAAAAAAAAAACCCCTGCAAACCATGTTTTTATCCCATGAATCTATGAATGTATGAATGAAAAGGGGATGGGGAATCCCTGGCAGTATTTTTTTTTAAAAAACCCAGGCAGTAAAATATTCATTAGGAACAAGCTTAGTACACAATGAGTTTACAAAGTGCTTCCTCGGGAAAAAATAAAAAAAGTTGTGTGGGGGCAGGGAAGAAGATTTTGGTAAAAGTGTAGAACTGATGCAAAATGCCTCAGTGCAAGGAAAGAGAAGCAGATGGAAGATGTTGCTTTAAAAATAAAAACGTCAGATCCTTCCACAAATGCAATACACACAAGGAACATGTTAAGATAAGTACTTAAGGAAAGGTCCTGTTGGATCAAGCCATGCATCTATGTCACACAGTAGGTTGCAAGGTGCTTCTTCTCTCCTGCTGTTGTTTCCCAGCAACCAGGATATAAAAAATGCTACCTGTAATTAAAGAGGTAGCGAATATCAATACCAGTAGCCACTGGTAGCCTGATCCTTCATAAACTTGTCCAGTGTCTCTTTAATAGCACCTCCATTGGCTACCATGCCTGTAATTGCTGGCAGCAAATTCTACTGTCAGCCTCTCTAGCTGGCTGGCAGACTGGCTAGCGATATCTAGCTAGCTATCATTTTGTTTACATACTGCTGGACTCAGAAAACATCTCCCAGCAATTCACATCATAAAAAGCATATAAACATAATAAAAACCTAAGCACTAATAAAAGCTCAAATCTGCCATAATACAGTGGGCACAATGGTGACCATTCACTACCATAACAGCTCTGTCTTTAATAATTTCCAGAAGCCCAACAGTGAGACTGACATCCTAATTTCCAGGGGCAAAAACTGGAGCAAGTAGCAAATATTGCCCGCAAGGTAGGCCCACTTCAGCTCACCTAACTGGAAGACCATTAAGAGATGTTGATCAAGTCCACACTAGATGAATTGAGTGGGCTGTTTCTGGACAAAACTGTCTTCCATGTACCCCAGTGCCAAAACATGTAGGACTTTATACAGTGCTGCGGGTCAAAACCAATACTTTGAATTGTATCTGGAAATGTATTAGTAAGCAGAGCAACAACTGTAAAACAGGATTGTATGAATAAAAGTTTATTTTACATCCTTCCAGATATAAAACTATTGAGTTTGTATTTAAGGCTTGTGCAACAGAGAACATGTTTTATAGAATACATTGGGATTTCATATAAAGGTGATGAATTCACCTAAACACACAGTTTGCTCATCCATGGTCAAACCATGGATAAATGCAGTCATATTGCACATACCTGGTGTTCACTATTAAGACTTGAGGCTAGGATCCCCAACAATCATCACTTTGGCCCAGCAGTGGGACATCTGGGCCAGAGGTGGAGACCAGCAATAGATTTTTAGCGTTCTCCTGCAACAGCCTACCCAATACCTCCTGCCTACATTCTATATTTTGTCACTATCAAAATAATCTTGATACTTTCTCTCTAGTCATATAATGCACAATCACTTTCTACATAAAAAAATTAGGAACAAATTCACATTCCACAGGTCTAACCTATCAACTATCCCAGCTCTTCTCTCTGTCCCAATTAGTGATTCCTCCCCTTTCAGCTCTATTGAAAGAAAGAAAAAAATAAGTTTTTAAAGAGACACTGTCTACCTCTGAAATCTAGGCATCTAAAGAATAAAATGATTAATCCTTTTCTATACAAGTAATTCACTGAATGGCTTTTTCCCCAAAAGAAAAAGGAATGAGATCTGATATATGGATTTAATTAAAATAAGACACATTGTGTTTAAAGAGATTTCAGATTTGAAGGTAGGACCTTATCTGTATGATTCTGGAACTTTCCCTTAAAATGTCTGCTTTAGTAAGCGTTTCAAATGTGCAGGAAAGGATAAAAACATTCCTTTTATGAGTAAATTGTTTTGTATGATTCAGTCAGGTCCTAGCTGCTTAAGTTTGGAATGATTTAATTATAGTGTTGTCAAGTTGTGTTACTGATTATTCCCCTGCTGGGCATCAAATGTTTTACCTTCATGGAGATGCAACTGGGGAACAGTCTTTTATATTCTTGTAATATACACAATAAAGAGAAATTTTTACTTAATATGATTTAAATGCTTCCTTCAGTAGAAATAAGGATTTAAATGCTTCCTTCAGTAAAAATAAGAATTATATCTTTTAACCAAGACACAACCTCAGAGGGACACTTCCAAAAGTAAATTGAGACAAGGAAAACAACCTTATATTCATGGTCACATTTTCAGCTGAGTAAGGCCTGAAGAGGCAGAGGCATTTAGTTCTACCCACTGACTCATTCCCATGTGAGACCACACTCAAGGAACAATCTTGTATTTGCAAATTTGCCTGTGTTAACTGTGGCTTCAGCAAGTCCTTCCTTTAGGGACCTCTTAATTTTATTGTCATTTCTCTCTATTTTAATACATTTTAAATGAATTTTAAATAGCAATAGCACTTAGACTTATATACCGTTTCATAGTGCTTTATAGCCCTCTCCAAGTGGTTTACAGAGTCAGCATCTTGCCCCCAACAAATTGGGTCCTCATTTTACTGACCTTGGAAGGATGGAAGGCTAAGTCAACCTTGTTAGGTCAGGATAGAACTGCTGGCAGTGAGCAGTAAGTTATCCTGCAATTCTGCATTCTAACCGCTGTGCCACCATGGCAAATACATCATTTCTTTGTTATTTTGGTATTTGCATTTTGATCCTGACACAGGACCGAAAACTTCTGCAAAAGCCTCTCTTTGCTCTCACTACTATGGAAAACCACTGGAATTTTTTGCTGTGGCTCAGGATAAACTCTCCAAGATACACAATGGTGCACTGTGAACAGATTGGAGAGGTACATACATTGGTTTCCCCAAACATCTGTATTATGTGGCAAGCTAACTTATAACAATTGTAAGTGGAATCCAGATTCAACTTTCACTGTCCACTCAGATGGAAACAATTAGCTGATCCTGAAAAAAAAAAAACTTATGTGGTTTATCTACAATCTGATTGAAACTTGAATGAGAAACCACCAAGATATTTCAAAGCTGTAGCCTAGTCTGAAAATTAAAAACAACAACAACGAAAAGGCAACAATGGCAACCATTGTTTGCTGAGATATCACCAGTATGCTCATATAATCATCAGAAATTATTCTGGATTCAATAAAATCCTTTACTTTTACTCCCTTTACCCTATACAGTTACAACGTACAACAGTTCATTTAGCGATCATTCCAAGCTACTACAGCACTAAAAAAAAAGGTGACTTCTGACCATTTTTCACACTTATGAGCGTTGTTAGCATCCCCGTGGTCATGTGATTTACATTCGGATCCTTGACAACTGTCTCACATTTATGACGGTTGCAGGGTCCCCAAGTCATGGGATCTCCTTTGGCGGCCTTCTGACAAGCAAACCACAGGCAAACTGGATTCACTTCAACAACCATGTTACTAATTTTAAGAACTGCAGTGATTCACTTTTAACCAATGTGGTGAGAAAAGTTGCAAAACGGGGCAAAACATGCTTAGCAGATTTCTCCCTCAGATACCATAAATTCTGGGCTCAATTGCGGTAGTAAGTTGAGGACTGCCTGTATTCTATTTTATTTGTTTGTTTGTTTATTTAATCAAGTGATTATAAGATAACAGGTATAAGTATAAACTTAGTTATGAATACATGAAATAGATACATATAAGAAAAATAAAAAGAAACAATAGGACAGCGATGGTAGGCACGTTGGTGTGCTTATGCACGCCCCCTACAGATCTCTTAGGAAAGGGGTAACTATATGTACTATACTTAGATCAGACCGAATGCGTCGTAGTTCTAGGTTTTCTAGGTCTAGAATTTCAAGTCTGGTGGTGTAAGGTATTCTGCAACGAGTAGAGGAGTGGAGAACTCTTCTTGTGAAATATTTCTGGACTTCCTCAGCTGTGCTAATATCAGATACTGTAATGCGGGTTCCAGACTGATAAGCTGTATTCTAGTATTAGTCTAGCAAATGTTTTGTATGCTCTAGTTAGTAGTGTGATATTACCTGAGAAAAAGCTATGCAGGATTAGGTTAACAACTCTTAATGCCTTTTTGGCTATGTAGTTACAATATGCTCTAGTACTTAGATTAGAAATGAGTACTCCAAGGTCCTTGACAGAGTTTGGATCATCAACAAGGACTTGACTATTCAGCTTGTATTTTATTTTCTGAATTTTTTTGCCAATATGTAAGACAGAGCATTTATTTGTTGGGATTTGAAGTTGCCATTTGTTTGACCATTCTGATACATAGTCGAGGTCTTTTTGAAGGGTAGCAGTATTGTCAGTGGCGTTGAATAGCTTTACATCATCAGCGAAGAGAACGCAGTTGCTCTTAATATGATCACAGAGGTCATTTATGTGGAGTATGAAGAGAGTTGGTCCTA